>CM031708.1:8314167-8914167 GCA_018466805.1 Hippocampus abdominalis
AAAAGTGCAACAATATCGATAAAGATGCCTCAATAATCATTTCATAATCGAGTCATAGTCCCTGGATCGTAATCGAATCATGACGTGCCCAAAGATTCCCACACCTACCATCTATGGTGTTTCATATCATATCTTAGCATTAAGCTAGCGGACTTTGATACAATCATACAAATGCTATTTGTATTCATGTTAATATACCGTACTTTATGTTGCTCTTTTTCTTTCTCAATCACGTGGGACACCCGAGAAACAATATGGCCCTCTGGCGCACGCATTATTCCCTCACTGGAGAGCTTTGTTATCTTTGGAGCAACGCACTGATGCTTTTGTGCTGCCAAATGAGTTCACAAAGCTTCTTTTCTCCATGACGCAGACTCCACTCGGCTGTTTCACAGCTTGCTTGACACTCCACTTGGCTAAATGAATGAAAGAGACGTGCGAACACGCACACACACACACACACACATCCTCGAACAAAAGCAACCTCACTTAACTTAATTTGATTTGATCAGGAAATGATGAAAAGGTTCATCCTGGCAACAGCGAGTTCTATTTGTAAAAAAAAAAAACAAATCCATATGTCCGCCACTTTTCACTTCCAGTAAGTGAATAACTTTCTGTCGGTGCCTCATTACATTTGCACAACTCCATTGTTTCTTATTTTTTTATTTATTTGTACTATGTGTAAATTTGTGTCCTAATATTTTTTGTCACTTACAATAGGTGTAACTAAATATTTCCAGATATTCTTCCATTTTCATATCCTATGGGCGTCCCAATTCTTTTGACCAAACACCACAACATCCTGACTTGTTACTTCCACCTGGAGGTATCGCACATTTTATTCCCTTCTTGTAACTCTCTCAATGCTTCTGTGACTTCCTCCAAATGTCCAAATACTTCCACATTTTCTTCCCTTTTCACTTCCCGTCAGCATCCCAATACTTTTGTCCACATTTGTGTTGTCGACGTGTCCATAAAAGGAGACGGGGCGAGGAAGAGGATGGAGGGACGAGGCCAGCGGAGGAAAAGAAAAGAGACAGGGAGAGAATGCGGAAAAGACAAACATAGCGGGGTCAGCACGGTTAAAGAAAACGAGAGACGAAAAGGAAGGAATAGAAGAGTACTGGCTGTGCGTGTCTAGACCACGTAAACACATTAAGACAACAGGTGGGGTGAAGTGAAGGTGAAGAGGCGGAGTTGATGTATCAGGCGCGAGTGGCCAGCGATGTCTCCGAAGTGTGTGTGTGTGTGTGTGTGTGTGTGTGTGTGTGTGTGTGTGGAGGGAGCGCCGCCTCACTCACATTTTTATTTGTTGTGTTGAAGGCCACATGAAAGATTGATGGACAGAAAAAAATATGTGCCGTGCTCCCCCCATCCCGCTTCCATCCATGCGTGTTTGTGTCTGTGTGTGTGTGTAACTTCCTGTTGTTAATAATAATAATAATAATAATACATTTGATTAATAAGCACCTTTCAAGACACCCAAGGACACTTTACAATCAGGAACAAGAACAATAAAACACAATGCGGGTCGAGCAGCGGCAGCCAAACGCTCCAGCGTTCACTCAACCCGGAAGCCAGAAAGAAACCACAAGGGAAGGAGAGGGGGAGAAAAAAAAAACTCGAACTATCCTCATCTGAGGATAATTTGAGTCAGGAAAAAAAAAAAACTCAGCATGCAACAAGCGTATGACAATTACAACAAGTCACAAGACATGACTGTTGACGTTTTGCTGCCAGGGCAGCTACTTCCTGTACATCCAAATCCAGGTGGAGGATCTCAACAAGTTCTTGCATGTGTCCCAATACTTTTGCCCGCATTTTCTTCTCATATGTGCCACAGCCGTGTGTGTGTGTGTGTGTGTGTGTGTGTGTGTGTGTGTGTGTGTGTGTGTGTGTGTGTGTGTGTGTGTGTGTGTGTGTGTTTGGAAATAGGAAGTTCTCTAAAGGGCAACAGGGGTCAAGTCGCACACATCCTCATACACTTAAGGCACGTTCACCTACAAACGCAGAACTGCATAAGCGCAATGTCACACTAAAATATGCGCATACATGCCTACACATACACGTACTGTACAAAAACACGCTAATGGACATCCAGAAATATCCACAGACAAGCAGATACACACACACGCGCACGATGAAATTGTGATCAAAAGTATTGGGAAAGGTCCAGGAAAGAGGAAGTAAAGTTTGAGTGTGTGTGTGTGTGCTGAAAGTGGGTCAGTGGTCGAGTGACATCTGACACCGAGCACGCTTAAAATATCAACTCAGTGTGTGTGTGTGTGTGTGTGTGTGTGTGTGTGTGTGTGTGTGTGTGTGTGTGTGTGTGTCACTATTTGAGTGGTGACAGTTTGAATTTCCGATCCATGCGTCGGCTACGGTGACTTTTGAAATGTTGCTCGTTTGTCGTATCGCTTCTTCTTCACTCGCGGCCACCCTGTTGGCTCGCCTGGCCCCGACTGCGCTTTAGCATCACATCAGCGGTATAAGGCGAATTTTAAAAAAAAAGGAAAAAAAAAAAAAGAACATAAAGTAATCAAAAGTCAACATGCAGCGCAGCTCTCAGACATCTATTTTGGAACTTGGGCTTCAGGGGAGAAATCCCCACAAGACCCTTGGGACAAGTCTACTTTAGAAACACACACACACACACACACACACACACACACACAGGCATTTTACTCATGTTGCGTACGTAACAAGATAACAAGATATAAAACGTTGGTTGCACGATGGGCGACTGGTTAGCATGTCCGCCTCACAGTGCAGAGGTGCGGGTTTCAATTCCAGCTCTGGCCTTCCTGTGTAGAGTTTGCATGTTCTCCCTGTGCCTGCGTGGGTTTTCTCCAGGTACTCCGGTTTCCTCCCACATTCCAAAAGCATGCGTGGCAGGCTAATGGAGCACTCTAAATTGTCCCTTGGTGTGATTGTTAACGGTTGTTCGTGTGTGCCCTGGGATTGGCTGGCAACCAGTTCAGGGTTTCCCCTGCCTACTGCCAGCTGGGATAGGCTCCAGCATGCCCGCAATTGCAAAATGGATGGATGGATATAACGTCCGAGTCACAAACTCGACAAAGTTAAACCCTGATTCAAGTGAACCTGTGTTCCACGTCGAACTTTTCACGAGTGAACAGGTCATATAGCAACCCAAAAACGACGTTAGCATTAATCCACGTTAGCACGACTGCTGAAAAAAAAACTAAAACGTATTTCCTTTTCAGGAGCTTCAACGATTCTCCGGGAAGTAAATGACAAACTGGTTTTCCTGCTTCCCCAACAGAGGGAAGAAAAACAGCACTTTAGTTTTTTTCCCTCTCTTTTTTTACCCGTCATCTGTCAGCTGAGCGACGGTTACAATCTCTCCTTTTCAAAACACCTGGCGGCGTTTCTAAATGCTGACTCGGCGTGTCGTTGATGAAAACACCTGCTGTTGCCTCAAGTGCGCTTCTGTGTGTGTGTGCGTGTGTGTGCGCGTGGGTGTGTGTCGTGAATTCCTGTGTATCGCTCTCTCTTTGCATTCATTTAATTTTGATACGTGTGCATGTTTTTGCCTGGCTTTAAAAGGCTTGGCCCAGCCTGGTGAGTGACGTGGGTGTCAGCAAATCGACGTACTTGCTAACGGGTTAGCCCATCAGCAGGTTTGCATATTGAGTGATGTTGTTCGTGAACACACACACTTCAAAGTGAGTCGCTGCAATCTAGCAAAAATTTAGGACTACTGCAATATAAAAGGAAAAACTATTAAAACTGCACTAAAAATGAGACAATTTAAAAGTTGGCAAAACAGCGAGACCGCTAAAGTCAATTACGGTATTATTGTTTTTTATTTTTACCACTGAGGTGTTTCAATACTTTTTTGGGGGTCACAGTACATTGTAGAAGCCTACTTGACTTCTCTTCTCCTCCTTTCTTCTCCCTCACATCTCTTTCTCACATCTTCCCTTCTTTCGTTTTTTGAAAATTTGCGCTTTGCATCCTGCGACGATTCCTCCCCGCTCTTCCGTCTCGAGCATACAAACAAGATCAGCTGTTTCCATTTCTCAAGCTGGATAGAGGGAGGCAACATTCATCCTTTTTCCTCCTCCTGTTCTTCTTCATCCTCCTTTTTTTTCTCTGCTCGTCACGCCTTCTTTCCTTCAGGATTTTTCTTGCTCCTTTCCCCATCGCTCCCTGCAGGCTGGCTGACTCTATATGGTCATGCAGGCTTGACACGCACGCCACGCACGCGCACTCAAAGCGATTCGGCATTGCTCAAATGGGTCATGTGAAAAAGTCCCAAACGCCCCCTAGTGGACACTTGTTTCATCCTCCACGAGCTCCAGTGGGCTGATTTCAAGTACTTGTCACAAAAACACAAAATCCAATTGTATGAAATTGAGATTTGAAATTAGCGATTGCATTGCGATAGCCGTGATGTCATCATGCACTTGTCCCGTCAGACGAAACTATTTTGGGAGTAGGAGCGTCCAATCGGCTCGCTTGAGGTCACTTTCAAAGACAGACTTTCACTGTCTTCTTCAAATTCCAATCAAGCTGTCTGTGTGTGTACCCACATGCACGCATGCATGTCCGATGTGTGCATCCAGTCGTGGTTTTCCTGATCCGAGTGACGCACGTCCCATTGGAGTAGGATTTGTTAAGTCAACCGCGCAAACCTGTCAAACCTGTGTCTGGTAGAACGATGTAATAATCACTCCACTTTCTCTTTTTTGATGTCATGACTCATCCGGCCGGCACTTTGATTAGAACGTCAGAAAAAGCGCGTGTCACTACTGGGCTCTCTCTTTCTAGGGAAGCCCCGCCCACAAGGGCATTGCGGTGCGGGTAAAACAAATGCCGGGCTGATTGAGTTCAGATGGAAATTGCGCTGACTTGACACAGCCGACCAACGACCGCTCTCTACGCGGCCGGCGTCATGAGTCAGCGACTTTTCTCTCTCTCTCTCTCTCTCTCTCTCTCTCTCTCTCTCTCTCTCTCTCTCTCTCTCTCTCTCTCTTTCTTTCCCTTTTTTTTCTTTCTACACTGACTATATGAAGTGTCAAATAAGTGTGTGCTCATACTTATGCACTATTGGACTAAAAATAAAGAGTACACATACGTTTGTGTGTGCGTGTACACATACGTTTGTGTGTGTGTGTGTGTGTGTTTACATCTGAGATCAAATTTGCTACAGTGAAAAACCCCCTGTTGTGAAAAAGTTCTTGCTGCAAACATGATTTCGTTGTAGAGGAGTTTCACTGTACTCCAAAGCACCTTTATAGTGCAGAAAATACGGTACTCACATGTCCCCCTCAAGTTCCCTAAATACTCAAAAATATACTAAAGTACTTCAAATGCCCCAAGTTTGGGGATGGGCAACAATGGACAACCCCGCATACTTGTGATTCAGTTCAGCGAATGGTTTTTTTTGTTTTATTGTGGCAGGTGTTGTGAGGTTTATCAGTGTGTTTGAAGGATTTTTTTCCCAATCTGTGGTTATTTTTTTTGATTGTCGAAGTGTTGAAGTCTGGATCTTTTTTGTTTATTTATATATTTATTACTTTTTATACAATGAGCATGAACGATGTGAGATTGAATACAATTGTACAAAAGACATTTACACATTATTCGTCCCCATGTCAAATCGCATCCATTGTTGTTTTGAATAAAACGGCATTACGTTACATGAAGATGAACAAAGTCTGCGTTTCCTTCTTCTCTTGATAGGGGACATCACGCAGAAAGGTTACGAGAAGAAAAGGTTCCAGCTGATTGGAGCGTTTTTACCACCAGGTCCAGGTAAGCACTTTTATGCTGCCCGCATGCTTTAAACACATTCAAGTGTTTTAAACACAATGAAAGTTTTTTTTTTCTTTAGGATAATGACTTCTTTTCGCAATTGAAGTTTTCTATAAATAGGATACAAACCCTTTTATTCCAAAACGGGACATTATTTCAAATTGAGAGTGCATAAAATGAACAAACATACATTGACGATGATCCACGCACTATTTTGCCCTGGAACATCCGTTGGAAAATCTGCAAAAATATCGACGTTTGTTGTCCAAAGTAGAAGCAGATGTTTGGAAATGTCTCATTTTGAAAACGCACACAAACACACACACACAAAGCTGTGATAAATTAAAACATCAACATTTGTCAAACAAAACAAAAAATGCAGCAGCTTCCTGCTAACATATACAGTCAAACCTCGGTTTTCGTCCATAATCCGTTCCAGAAGGCTGTTCGAAAACCGAAATTGTTCGAAAACCGAAACCACGCTCTTTTTAAAATAAAAATATTTACTCAACACGTCTGCTCACAATGGAAAGCAACACGAGGAAGTGTCACTTCCTCGTGTAAGGAAGGCGGGAGGAGTCAAATGGTGCATTCAAGTGCACTCAGTTAGTTCGAGAACCGAAATTTGTTCGTCATCCGAGGCATAAATAACTCAAACTTTTTGGTCGAAAACCGAATTGGTCGAGAACCGAGACGTTCGAAAACCGAGGTTTGACTTTAATGTGAAATGCCACAGACAAACTAATGGAATTAGCATAAATATTTGGGTAATTGTAAGCCTTTAAACAATAGCTACTTTCGTGTCATGTGTCTTAAGATAAAAAGGAAAAAAATGCAAAAGTTGATTTGGTTGATTTGATTGGTTCAAGTGGGCAAGATGTCTTTTCTGTGCAGCTGCGGACACGTCGGGTGGCCAGGAGAGGAGACCGCCGCCCACGCCATCCCCGGCGTCACGCCTCCACCGCAGATGTTTGTCGGGCTCCCGAGACGAACGCTATCGCTCAGGTGAGGAGGCGACGGGACGCCAGAAAAATAATTTGGCCAAAAAGTAGCTGCTATTTTTTTTTCAGTAAAATCCAGTTTACAATCTGAATCCGTTGCTAGTCAATCCCCGGCTGACTGATGGGCGCGTGCGTCTTTTTTGTGGTCGGTCAGACATCCACAGCGAGGCTGTGCAAGCGGCGTTAGCGAAACATGGCGAGAGGAAAATGGCCGTCCCCATGCCGTCCAAGCGGCGCTCCCTGGTGGTGCACAACTCCATGGAGGCCTACACGCCGCCAGGTAGCAACACGTTCAGAAAACTGCTGCATTCAAAGGAAGCCAAATTGGGTCAAGTAGCTAACCCAGTGCTGGGTCCAAATGCCACCGAGTCACTGTTGAGTGCTCTCAAACGTCTACGTTACTCGCAGATACGTCCTCGGGTTCCGAGGGGGAGGAGAAGGCGGACGACTATGAGGAGGGAGAAGGTGCGGAAGAGGAGAACGGAGGAGGAAATGCGGACGTCATGGGAACGTCATCGAGCTTGGAGGGCGGCATGACTGTTGAGCACTGGATCAGGCGCGCCATCCACGCTGGCTCGTCCGCCACCAACACCAACTCGTCCACAGCTTCCTCGTCCTCGTCCACCAGCAGCGGGGCGGTAGCATGCGGTCGATTGGCCGAGGTTCTGGCCCAGCATGTCCACATCTCCGCGCACCAGCACCACCTTCGCCTACACCAGCGGAACCCGCAGCACCACAAGACCGGTAAAAAGACAGATTTGACGCACCCTGATTTATTTGATTACCCTGAATGTCCTGCTCTGCTCATGGGGTCCCGCATGGTTCCGTTTCGGGGGTTCATCACTTTGTATTTGCCGCCTCGGGCTCCATTCTGAGAAAACGCGGAATTTCCTTCCATTGCTCTGCTGATGACAGTCATATTTCTTTTGATGGTCATCTATTTGATGTCTTAGAGCTGACTTTTGCAGAAACCACGCAACGCCCCCTCCCTGACCGCACCGCATTTGGCGCAACCCAAAGTCAAATAAATGTCTACACATATAAAAGTCCAAGGCAATTTGAGGCTTTCAAGCACTTCAAGGAAAACGTCAGTTGGCGCGTGTGCTGTTCTCTGAAGGTCGCCTTCTGTTTTATATTTCTCGATGTCTTGGACGATTGTGTCGGATGTCGGGATGCGGGCCGTTGCCAGCTTTCTTTCGTCTTCTTCTCACCGCCTCCTCACAATCTACCCTTCAATCACAAACAGCGCGCGCAAGAATGTCTGCTGCTTATGTTTGTCAAGGTTAAACATCACGCCGACCCACCATTTTTTGAAATGTGTTTTTTTTGATAAGGAAATTAGCCCTCTGCCATATTGTGCTGTACAAAACTATATGATGATGATGTAAACTGTATGTGTACATATACTATATACTCTCTCTCTATCTATCTATCTATCTATCTATCTATCTATCTATATATATATATATACACACACACACACAGTATATATGCGTGTGTGTGTTTTGTATAGATTCTATTCTATCGTCTTGTACCTGCAGGCAGCACAGTGGTTTGAAATCTTCCTTTGGTCCATTTGCTAAGATTAATTTGGAAAAAGTTAGCGTGCACTTGTCATCTTTTGGCAATTTGGTGAACTTGAGGAAGTTTCTGTTGCGGTCATTATGTCATTGAAGGATGACATCATTTTTCGGATATTGACTCCAGCAATGGCGGAACATATGCCGTCGTGCAGGAGGCAACGTGACTGGTTGCGGATGTCATTTTGGAATAGACTCCCAAGTCAGATGCGGGCCAGAGGTTGAGTTTTGAGACAGACGCATGGGCAAGTAAAAAAAAAAAAAATGTGGATGTAAAATGTATAATGCAGGGGGAGTATCTCAATTGTTTTGTCCAAAGCCATTTTATTCTCTTTTCATTGACTGTAAGTGTTCCGAAACTTTTTCTTCACTTTCACTTCTTGTCGGTGTCCACATATTTTGTCGACATTTCCTTTGCTTCACTTCTAGAAGGTGTCCCAGTACTTTTTCTTAGTAAGTCACAGAGTCCCATCACCTGTGAGCTATTTTTAGAACAGACGACACTGCTCATGTTGTCCTTGGGGCTAACTAGTACCCGCTGGCACCATATTTGCGTTTTTTGGGGGACTATACACCATATCTGTGTATGTTCTCGTCTTCGTCTCTCCTCCATTCCCAGCCACCTATGTGCAATTACTCACCCCTCCCCCACCTGCTCAGTCGAGAAGAACAGTAAACCCAAAACGTTTGCCCACATGTTCTTCACTTTATACTTCCTGCGCTTGTACCAAAACTTTTGTTCAACTTCCCCAACTTCTCCCCTTTTCCCAGAGATCCACTCAGCCCCTCCAGACGTGACAAGTTACATCAACAACGCCCCAACAGCCGACAGGATCCAGGCAGAGAAAACGGCGGGCAGTGGCGGCCACAGACAGACACCCAAATACGGCAACGCTGAGCTGATGGAGACGGGGGATGGTGAGCCACGGATGAGTCATTAAAATTCTTGTAATGGGAAAATAAATGTCTTTTAATTTGGGCACACCGCCCCAAAAGTCTCTTGTTAACAACCCTCCCAAAAGTTTTTAAAAAAGGCTTCAAAATGGATGCCTAATTGTGCTTGAAATAATTGGTTGATTAACGATTGTCGATTAAGAAATGAGTCGACAACAATTCTGACAATCGACAAGAGCTTCTTCAACTAAAATGTTTTTTTTGTGTTCAGATTCATTCAATGAATCTGGCCGACAGAACTGTGTCTACCTAACATGAGGGTTTTAATTCAAGCTCGGCAGTTCCAAGTGCCGCACTGCTCTGCTGTCTTATGGGGTTCCACAGGGTTCCATTTTAGTGCCACTGTAATTGTAATTGGGCATACAAAAGGAGTTTCAGGTCCCCTTCAGATTTCAAGGTATCGGGTATTCGCAAAGGCTACTGACACCAGGGCCTGAATACCAAAACTGTCGTGGAGCAAGTCATCCTTACCGTTATTTGGCACTCACTCTGTGGTGGTTTGTCACACTGACAAATCAAAATGTGCATCAGAAAGAAAGGAGTTCTTTGTTCATACTTATGTATGTATGTATATTTTATGTATCCAAAAAAAAATGGTATTGAGTTTCCCTCTCTCCCATGTTCTCAACAATAATCTTTAAACGCATATTTAGACACCTATCTCTGAATTCACTTTGCAAGGTCTTTAAGGGTTCATGATAAGCTTTATTGTTCCCAAAGGGGAAATTTGGCTTTTTCCAGAGATTGGTCTCTACCACTGTCGATGTTTTTGGGTGTTTGTCATCAGGTGTTCCAGTTAGCAGCAGAGTGTCAGCCAAGATTCAGCAGCTGGTCAACACGCTAAAGAGACCCAAGAGACCTCCGCTTCGAGAGTTTTTTGTGGACGACTTTGAGGAGCTCCTGGAGGGTAAATCATATTTCCAAAGAGGGGCCAAATTATGGAAAAATTAATCATAAATGCCAATTCCGATACTTGAGGGCTAAAATTATGATCATCGATTCATCGACCGATTATGATTTGATACGAATTACAAGCAGAGCATTTGGCACTGACAGTTTTACACTACCTTGATTCCGACAGTGCAGCAGCCGGACCCCAATCAGCCCAAAGCCGAAGGGGCCCAGATGGTGGCCGCCCACGGGGAGGACCTGGGCGCGGTCACCAGCTGGCCGCCCTGTCTGGAAGCTGCCTTGCAGCGGTGGGGCACCATCTCTCCCAAGGCACCCTGTCTCACCACCGTCGACACCAACGGGAAGCCGCTTTGCCAGCTCACTTACGGTGGGTAACGCCCACCGCGCTCAGAAACAACATGGTGCAGTCCTACCCCACAGTTTCACTTTCTCTACTTGTCCCAATACTTTTGTCGACATTTTTTTTTCACATTTTCGCTTTCTTCTGCTTTGTCCACTTTATTAATTAATCATGATACTTTTGTCCACATTTATTTTTCACTTTCTCAAATTGTTCCAATACTTTTGTGTATATTTTTTCACATTTTACTTTCAAATATTTTTTCCTACATTTCTTTTCACATTCTGAATATGCCGCGAAACTTTTGTGTGCATGTTTTTTTTTATTGCATTTTCCACTTTGTACATTTATACTTTTGTCTACATATCTTTTGTACTTTTTCAACTTCCAGCATGTGTCCAAATACTTTGTCCCACCTAGGCTGAATTGCGTCAAAGTGCCCAGTGTTTTTGTTTGCGCCAAATGGCACACAATGTGACTTTGTAACTCAATTCCGCGATAGACACACGGACACACACACACACGCACGCACACGCGCGCGCTCACAAAGATGAAGATGATGTGAGCTCACCAGACTGTGAAATGTTTTCTAGCAGCACTCAGGAGTCGATAACATGGTGAGAGGACGTGCACGTGCATGTGTGTGCAAGCGTGTGTGAAGCTCGAGCTCCATCTTTGTATCTTCTCATCATTCCTGTCGCGCAAGTTTAGTCTTTTGCAGTTTGAACTCCAGAGAGCTGAAACTTTCCGCGTGTCCCTAAACGCACGGCTTAAAATGACGCGATCGTCATTATAGTTCTTCACTTTTCCCCATTAGAATGTTCAAGTGACGGAAAATGGTACTCAAGTAACACGAATGTCACTTCAGAATATTATGAGTGATGACGTGAAAGTCAAGAGTCGACCTCCAAGTCCTGGGGGGAGGAGTAACTTGATGCACGCGAGTCAAAATATCAAAATACTCGGGTAAATGTAAAAAGTACGTTGCATTGAAATGTCAATTTTTCTATGGATATGTGATTGTTGTCATTATTCAACACACACGCACACACTCAATGACCATGTGATTCTTTCATTTTCTTGATCGGTGTGTGTGTGTGTGTTTGTTGTGTTTGCAGGTAAGCTTTGGTCCAGAAGCGTGAAGGTGGCCTACAACCTGTCGCACAAGCTGGGAACCAAACAGGAACCTCTCATCAGACCTGGAGACCGGGTCAGTAGTAAACATGCCTGAGGGGGAGTTCAAAATTTGAGCAAAAGCCGCCATTTATACTTTTTATTTGTGCCATCTGGAAAGAATTTTTAATGGTATAAAGTTAAGATCATGTGGTAATTTTGTGCCAACTAATTTCAAATTAAATTTGAATACGTTAAATTTCCTACTCTGATTTACTTTTTGCAATCAAAAAATCATTCTGGAAAATCCTGAGTAGAAAATGCAACCGTAAAGAAAAAATCCGGTTAAGGTGGCACTGGTGTAATCGTATAATCTTGTGGTGTTTTTTTGACATCTTATTTTGCTTAAAATTAAATATTCATTCATTCATTCATCTTCCGAACCGCTTGATCCTCACTAGGGTCGCGGGGGGTGCTGGAGCCTATCCCAGCTGTCCTTGGGCAGTAGGCGGGGGACACCCTGAACCGGTTGCCAGCCAATCGCAGGGCACACAGAAACGAACATTCGCTCTCACACTCACACCTAGGGACAATTTGGAGTGTTCAATCAGCCTGCCATGCATGTTTTTGGAATGTGGGAGGAAACCGGAGTACCCGGAGAAAACCCACGCAGGCCCGGGGAGAACATGCAAACTCCACACAGGGAGGCCGGAGCTGGAATCGAACCCAGTACCTCTGCACTGTGAAGTCGACGTGCTAACCACTGGACTACTGAGCCGCCTAAAATTAAATATAAAATTTAAATATCTTTTCCGATGACTTTAGTTTTACTGCCATATTTGTGGCAGTGCCACGACCCTGTTCAGGATAAGTGTTGAAAATTGATGGATTTGTATCACTGATTCTTTTCTTTTAACCATAAAAAATCTGAAGTTTGAAAAGAGCGTTACAAATCTAAATAGATTGTCTCCAGTACAAATCCAAAATTGGATGACAAAAAAGCCACATTACTGTACTATATTGTCCCATTTGAATCAGAATGATTTACTCCAAATTTTGTGGGGGCTGATTTTCGGATGGTAGAAAGTAAATATTGTTAAAGTTTCATGGTTAAAAAAATGCTTAAAAAGTATTTTATATTCAAATTTGGATCCAGATTTCCCCCAAATCGTAACAGCACACAGGATATCAATCCCAGATGACAAAGTGCATGTTTTTCCTCCTTCCTGTAGGTGGCACTGGTGTTCCCCAACAACGACCCCGGCTCATTCATGACTGCCTTCTACGGCTGCCTGCTGGCCGACGTGGTCCCCGTCCCCATCGAAGTGCCTCTGACCCGAAAGGCCAGTTGCACATTTTGGACTTTTCTTGAGCTCCGCCGCTGTGGCGCTACCACGCTAACGCAGCTAGCGCCATTTTCTCCCGTCAGGATGCGGGAAGTCAGCAGATTGGCTTCCTGTTGGGGAGCTGTGGCATCACCGTGGCTCTCACCAGCGACCTCTGCCACAAAGGACTGCCCAAGAGTCCCACTGGAGATATTCTGCACTTTAAAGGTCCCGACCACACACACACACACACACACACACAAACACACAAGGCCTCTAGTCTATATGGCAAGGGTAGGGAACTCGGGTTCCTTGAGAGCCATATCCCGCCTCTCTTAGATATCTCTCTACTTCAACACACCTCATTCAAATGATCAGCTCATCAGCAAGCTCCCTCCCGCTGCTATATGGCCTTCCACCTTCAGAGATCATTTTGCTGTGCACATGTGTGTGTGTGTGTGTGCGTGCGTGCGTGCGTGTGTCTGAGAGAGAGACAGGAAATGGTTCAGATCAATAAGAGTGATAAGGCAAAGAGAGTGTTAGTGTTCGTATCGATTGTCTGTCATTAACTTCACATTAACTTGTAGTTTATGTTAAGTGCATCATAAACAAAATGCACTTGTGGGTGGGCGGGGGCACGAGTAGGCAAGTGGGTGTCTGTGTGTGTGGTGTGCATATGTGGGGGTGTGCAATTCCTGTGCACGTGCTTAACTTGTTGTAGATGTTAAGTTCAGCATAAACAAACAAAAAGTACAAATCCGCTGTGCGTGTGAATGTGTGTGTGTTTTGTGTGTGTGTGTGTGTGTGTGTGTGTGTGTGTGTGTGTGTGTGTTTGTTTGTTTGTTTGTGTGTGTGCGTGGTGCACATGTCCAGGCTGGCCCAAGCTGCTGTGGATCGTGACCGAATCCAAACACTTGTGGAAACCCCCCCGAGACTGGTTCCCCCACATCAGGGACGCCGGACACGACACGGCATACATTGAGGTGACACATGCACAACATTGCAGTTGGCATATTAGATGCTGCTTCAGATACTGCTCGAGTGAAGTGAACGTCGTTAAGATAAGGGTGATGTCCTGCTATACGGGCAAGCAGCCTGGGTTTTTTTTGGTGTGATTTCACTGGCGACCACTAGATGGCGGCACAGCATGTCTTTGACACTCATTTGAAAGAAGAAGAGTGACGGAGCCTAGTTCTTGCTGGAGATTATTGACAATCAAATCCCCTTCAACTCCACTTTTTCTGCCAACAGAAAACGATGGCTGTTGGTTCATTTTATAGTTTATACTGTACTTTATCTTGTTGAAGCCATTCGTATGTAATAATTTACCCTAACTTGCACAAAAAAAATGTTTGAGACTGCTGAAAAAAAAAAAAGAATGATGATGATCAAATGAAGTGGGTCAAACTTATTATAACTAAAATTAAATATTGAAAAGCAAGAATCATATTTTGTTACATTTGTAGTGGTCTAATCTCAGTCACGCAGAGAAAAATTTCCCTCCTTAGCTGTAATATCATTTTCTGAGCAATGGAGGGTGCTAACAGACTGTCACATGATCCCATGGACCTTGACTGGTAATTGGCAACCAATGAAAAGAACGATGCAACGTTCAATAAACGTAAAAGTGATCATTCGCCGTTTATAATTATTCCAACGATTTTAGCGCTTTTAAAGAATTGGGGCAAAAATTGGATGATTTAGCTCTGTTTTGTAAATTTGCACAGGGGGAAGGGCAAGTGACCTTCACTACTGTGTGACAGTTGTGTTATTTTTGGGTGTCAGGAAGAAATTAATTGTGTGAAATAGAGCTGTGGTTTTCATTCTGATTTGATTTTTGTCAGCCTTTTTGGAACCTGTTAATTTTGAAAAGCCAAAGTTCCTATTTTTACATCTTGCAGTGCTATTCTTTGCTATTCAAAATGCAAAAAAAAAAATAAAAATGTGGATGCAGAATGGATTGAGGACATTTCAATTCCTATCAATGTGAAATATTGAGTTCATATAAGCTTTAATTGAACTTGGGCCATGAAAATCGGTTTGTGTGTGCGCGTGTGCGTTTTAGTACAAGACGTGCAAAGATGGCGGCGTCCTGGGCGTGACGGTGACGCGCGCCGCCATGTTGACTCACTGTCAGGCCCTCACGCAGGCCTGCTCATACACCGAAGGTGACATCATCATCATCTTCAGCATCATCATCATCATCATCATCCACCTCTCGGTTGCACTCACATGATGTTTTTGTGTGCTTGTGTGGGTGTCCAGCTGAGACCATGGTCAACGTTCTGGACTTTAAGAGGGACGTTGGACTTTGGCATGCCGTCCTCACCGTGAGAAACGTGCATCCACATACAGACATTGGCGAGCATAAGTCTACACGCCCCTTTTCAAATACAATGTCATCTTTGTGGGATTAAAAGAAAAGTCCAATTTTGGTAGAACAAAAGGTGTATTTTTTTTCTCGAGAATCATCTCCTTAAGTTTCATTTTTAATTTTTTTCACCAATGAAGCTATTTTAATGTCAACCTTTTCTGGCAAACATAATTTTTTTGTAAAGATTACAAGAACATTTTCTTGGAAAAAAAAGTTCACATTATCATCACAATTTTTTATGTTTAAAAAAAAAAAAAACGGAATTTTGAATTTGCTTCCGTAACATGATAACATTTGTTCCTCCACATTTTAATTGAATGCGTGTCTGCGTCCGTGTGTCAGAGCGTGATGAACATGATGCACGTGGTGAGCATCCCGTACGCCCTCATGAAGGTCAACCCGCTGTCGTGGATCCAGAAAGTGTGTCAGTTCAAAGGTAACACCGATGTCCCTTCCTCCGAAAGTCGGATTTCAACGACAATGCCCGCAAATTGTACAAGTCGCCGGTTTTATGACACCAGCTTGACCCTAATGCACATTTGTCTCTTTCCCGTTATTAGTTTTGTCGCTACCATGATTCATTTTGGTCTTCCTTGTTAAGCGCTTTTGTCATTGCTTTTATGCGAGGAATGCTTTGAATTAGAACGCCATCACTTCCTCTGTGTGTGTGTGTGTGTGTGTGTGTTTTCAGCTAAGGTGGCGTGCGTGAAGTCGCGCGATATGCACTGGGCTCTGGTGGCACATCGCGACCAGCGCGATGTCAACCTGACGTCGCTCAGGATGCTGCTGGTCGCCGACGGTGCCAATCCCTGTAAGTCGGCACGGCGTACCCCGCTAAGACCCCGTTAACGTACATGCCGACAGGCGACTCAAACGCTCACATACGCGCAGCTCCAACATACACACACATTCTAAAAAATGCTCTCATATGCGCGACTGAAACTCTTTCACACACGACTGCATTGCACACCTCTCACACGATGATTGAAACTTACTCAGCTCACAAAAGCACACAAGAGAAATGCTCTCATACAATACTGAATTTTTTTTCCCTCTCATTCATTGCTAAAATATTCGCATTCATATGATAAATGGCTCTCGCGCTTGCTACTCACATTTTATTTGCTCTCATGCACACAACTGAACGCTCTCACGCCTAACTGAAACCCCCTGACACCAATGAAACGCTCTCACGTCTACCCTGGGGTTTTTTTGGGGGCTCACACGAACACTATTAAAATGCTCTCACACACTACTGATTTTTCTTGCTCATATAAATGATATGCTCTCATATATCACACTGTAATGCACATTTCAGTTCATTTTGTAAGCCTGCTTGACCGCGATATGTGAGTGGATTTTCCTTGTCTGTGTGAGAGGTGTAGCCGACTGATTTTGCCTCTGGTGAAATTGCCCTTTGAATAGAAGTGACTTTGTTCCTCTCTCGTAGGGTCCATCTCGTCATGTGATGCCTTCCTTAACGTCTTCCATACCAAAGGTTTGAAGTCAGATGTCATTTGTCCCTGCGCCAGCTCACCCGAGGCGCTCACTGTAGCCATCAGGAGGTACTTCTGTGTGTGACTGTGAGAGAGCGAGAGAGAGATTAATTGATTGATGTGAATATTTGCAAATAATTGACACCCATTATACATAAATAATACAACAACCTCAAAAAAATGGAAGAAAAAAATGCAAATAGGTGAATCTGCAGGTGCAGAGCTAATATATAGAGTAGGCGGATGCTGATTGGTCGGCGTCTTGTGTGTCCAGGTCGACGGAGGACCCCAGCAGGACGCCACCTCGCGGCATTTTGTCCATGCACAGCCTCAGTCACGGAGTCATCAAACTCGACTCGGATGACAAACTCGCCGTGCTCGCCGTGCAGGATGTCGGATGCGCCATGCCCGGAGGTGCGCAAAAACACGCACGCACTGCATTTTGAATAAAATTCTAGGACAGCTTCAGGAAATAGAAAAAAAAATGGACACAAATTGACAAACAAAAATGTACACAAAGACAAACACACATTTATGGGACAGTTTTCACACAACGTACACACAGACCTTTGACAAAACTATTGGGACACGAAGATGGCATACAGACAATTTTGAGTTGGGCCAAAAGTATTGGGACATGTTCTAGAAGGGAATAGTGTAGAAAGTGAAGGGTTCCACCAAAGGTATTGTACCATGTAATGTTTTTTTTTTTCTTTTTTTTGGGGTTACCATCCACCACATCCTCCTTCCCATCGACAGCTGTGATGTGCGCGGTGAAGCTGGACGGCGTCCCGCAGCTGTGTAAAACCGACGAGGTCGGCGAGTTGTGCGTGTGCACCGTCGCCACGGGGACGTCCTACTACGGCCTCAGTGGAATGACCAAGAACACCTTTGAGGTTGGAAAAGGGACCTCCTTCTTTTCATCATTCAGCTTCTTTTTTTTGGTCTTGGGCTGTGTATGGAAATTTTGTGGAGAGGACCTCAATAGTTTCGAACATGTCCACTGAAAATCCCTTTCTGATGTTTGGGAACGACTGAATGATTCCAATTTAGTGGACTTAAATACTTCTGCAAAAAGTGCACTCAAAATGCCCACATATTGATTAAGGCGGTGTCAAAAGGTAGAATAAATAGTGGTGAAAAATAAGTTTTAGGGTGTAAGAAAAAGAAGAAGATTTGGGGAAAATAAAGCCCAAAAAATGAAGAATTGAAAAATTGACAAGAGAAAAAAGTTTTTGCAAAGGAAGAGAACATTTTTTTGTGGGAATGATAGTTGTTCTTCACGAGGATAAATAATATCCAACCGATTAACTGGATAGCCAATTTAGTCACCTGATGTTAGCTCTTTTAAAATTGACCCAAAAAATCGGATGATTTTCGTCCTGATTTATATGTATGCATACATACATTAGAATATTACTTTGCATCTCAAGCTAGGACACACCTACAGTCTTCTTTCTTGTTGTTCATGATGGTCTTGGTAAACCGCCGAGTGGACGTACTGTCTGCAGGTGGTTCCCGTCACCAGCGCCGGCGCCGCCATCAGTGACTTTCCCTTCACCAGGACGGGGCTGCTGGGCTTTGTGGGCGCGTCCGGTCTGGTGTATGTGGCGGGCAAGACGGATGGCCTGATGGTGGTGGGGGGGCGGCACCACAACGCCGACGACATCGTCGCCACGGCGCTCGCCGTGGAGCCTATGAAGTTCGTCTACAGGGGACGGTGAGGAGGATTTTTTTTTTTTTGCTCTGGCAAATATATCGATGCCATGTCAGAAAAGAAAAAATTTGAACACGAACATTTTAACATTAGTGATCAGATTCAAATGTGAAACCCGCTTGGCTTGGTGAGTGACGTGGGCGTCAGCGAGTGAGACTGTGGAGTTGTCGACTGAGGATATTAGCTTGCAAGTAGCTAACCGTTAGCCAGTCTGCGTGCTTCCACTTGATTATCTGTGTGCGTGCGACAGGATAGCGGTGTTCTCCATCGAGGTCCTGCACGACGAGAGGATTGTGGTGGTAGCTGAGCAGCGACCCGACTCCACAGAGGAGGACAGCTTCCAGTGGATGAGCCGTGTGCTGCAGGTACACATAAACGCTCAACATGCACACGCACGTTGATGCACAAATACAGACATGCGCACGCAGATAAACACACGCGCACACCCCCACCCAAACCCGGTTTATGCCGTGTGCAGGCTATCGACGGGATCCACCAGGTGGGCGTGTACTGTCTGGTTCTGGTTGCTCCCAACACGCTCCCCAAGACTCCCCTGGGGGGCATCCACCTGTGCGAGACCAAGCAGCTCTTCCTGGAGGGGGCGCTGCACCCCTCCAACGTCCTCATGTGTCCGCACACTTGCGTCACCAACCTGCCCAAACCCAGACAGAAGCAACCAGGTGGGGGGGGGGGGGGGACACACTCGTGACGGCGGACATCGGCATTACGGGGGACGCCACTCTCATGTCTTGCACCTTGAAAGAAGCTCATTTGACTATCGCTATTTTGGAAGCTGGTCACACACACAGATTCAAAACATCCAAGAACTTTTGACAAAATGCACAAATCTGATATGGGTCCTCAATTAGTTCAAACTACAAGTACACACTAAAACTAACCTCATTAGTATACTACTCTGCTGCACTAGTAACTCAGTAGCTCAGTCCAGATAGTGGGCTTGTGTCACGCACTAGTAACCTCTTTCATGGCAAGATGAACTTTATTATACAAACAATACTGTACAAAAATGAGTACTCGAAGTTGGATATAGTGTCAAATGGCCTGATGATCTTCTTGATCATCCGCAGAGATCGGTCCTGCGTCGGTGATGGTGGGAAATCTGGTGTCTGGGAAGAGGATCGCTCAGGCCAGCGGAAGAGACCTTACTCAGGTCGAGGACAACCACCAGGTGGCGACACTTAACACTACATGTCCCAATACTTTTGTCTGTGGCCCGACTGATCGGTTGGCCGATTGATCGTTTTGGGCCCCACATTTGTCCATAGCGTGTCGTTGTCTGTTTCAGTTCCTGTTCCTGTCTGAGGTGTTACAATGGCGAGCACAGAGCACACCGGAACATGTACTGTACACGCTACTTAATGCACGGGTTAGTATATACACACACACACACACACACACACACAAACTCAATCCGATCTGTCATTCATGGTGCTTGTGCGCGACCTCCCCCAGGGAACGACGGCCAGCTCAGTGACGTGCTTACAGCTCCACAAGAAGGCCGAGAAGGTGGCGGCCATGTTGGCCGAACGCAGCCACCTTCAGGACGGCGATCACGTCGCGCTGCTCTACCCTCCAGGTAAAACACACACACACACACACACACTCACACTCCGAAGTGGACTGTTGCCATGACGTCACTTCCCGTTTGCATTTCCAGGTATGGAGCTGATCGTGTCGTTTTACGGGTGTTTGTACGCCGGCTGCGTTCCCGTCACCGTGCGTCCGCCTCACCCGCACAATATTGCCACAACGTTGCCCACCGTCAAGATGATCGTCGAGGTAATTTCACACAGGCTCATTGCTAAATCGTAAACGCGCTCTGTGCTGCTAAACTTGCTAACGTTTTATACCGTACATATACATGTACAGTCAAACCTCGGTTTTCGTCCATAATCCGTTCCAGAAGGCTGTTCGAAAACCGAAATTGTTTGAAAACCGAAACCACGCTCTTTTTAAAATAAAAATGTTTACTGAACACGTCTGCTCACAATGGAAAGCAACACCAGGAAGCATCACTTCCTCGTCTGACCCAGGGTGCGTCACTTCCTCGTGTAAGGAAGGCGAGAGGAGTCAAATGGTGCATTCAAGTGCGCTCAGTTTGTTCGAGAACCGAAATTTGTTCGTCATCCGAGGCATAAAAAACCGAGACGTTCGAAAACCGAGGTTTGACTGTACTAGCTAGCTTTGTGCAAATTAACTTATTTTTTACAGTATTCCAAAAAAGGCAAACAACGCACAGAGCAACGATGCAATTTTCCGCCTGTTGCGTTACGTGCGCGCGTGTAAAATGTGTTGTATGTTGCAGGTGAGTCGTTCGGTGTGCATCTTGACCACTCAGGTCATCTCAAAGCTGCTCAAGTCCAAAGAGGCCTCGGCTGCCGTGGACATGCGCACGTGGCCTCCCGTCCTGGACACAGGTACACGCTAACGCAAAACATGCTAGATGCACGTTGATGGGAAAACATGACGCTTTTCGCGTATGTTTGTGTTTTAGATGATTTACCGAAGAAGAAAGCTCCTCTGCTGTACAAACCCTCCAATCCTGACACGCTAGCCTACCTGGACTTTAGCGTGTCCACCACCGGCATGCTAGCCGGAGTCGAGGTATGCAAAGCACACGTATTGTAGACACACGTGCGCGTCACAAACGCTCCGTCGACAAAGTGCCAAACGTGTGTTCAGATGTCTCACGCCGCCACCAGTGCCTTGTGTCGCTCCATCAAGCTTCAGTGCGAGCTGTACCCGTCCAGAGAGGTGGCCATCTGCCTCGACCCGTACTGCGGCCTGGGCTTCGTCCTTTGGTGCCTTTGCAGGTTTGTGTGTGTTGTGTGTGTTTTATGTAACGTGCGTGTGGTGTGGAGGTGGCGCGCTCTAACCGTGTGGCGTGCCTGCAGCGTGTACTCGGGCCACCAGTCCATTCTGATCCCGCCGTGCGAACTGGAGAGCAACGCCTCCTTGTGGCTTTGGGCCGTCAGCCACCACAAAGTGCGAGACACTTTCTGCTCATACAGCGTCATGGACGTCAGCACCAGAGGACTCGCCATGCAGACGGACGCACTCAAGGTGACCAAGGCGCCGCCGACCCGTCCGGCGGGTCGCCCGGCTTCGCGTCGCCCACCCGGCAAACGTGTGACCCGACGCCGCGCGTCCTTTTTCGTCAGAGCCGCGGTGTGGACTTGTCCCGCGTGAGGACGTGCGTGGTCGTGGCTGAGGAGCGACCTCGGACGTCGCTGACTCAGTCCTTCTCCAAACTCTTCAAGGACCTCGGCCTTCACTCCCGAGCCGTCAGCACCGCCTTCGGATGCCGGGTCAACATGGCCGTCTGTCTCCAGGTGAGTGCCACCGCGCTGTCGCTAACCACGGCTACGCTCATCGTCTTCTTCCTCCTTCACTGCTGAAGCCATTCACGTGTTTTTCTACAACGTTAAACAATCCGATGTTCTTCTCCTTCCACATTTCTTGATCGATTTTCACCATTCCAACTTCAGGATTACAAAAAAAAAACAAAAAAGATTTTTGCCGCAAATGTTTTTGTTATCCCCAAATTCCGCATTCATTGCCAATGACACATTCAAAGAGTACACATTCACAGTCCCGCTAGAACTCGCAGAGACCGAGAGAGACAAAGACAGACAAAATAAATTTTAAAAACCCACGGGGGAGGTTGAACAGTGAACAATAATTCTCGAGTTGTAATTTTCTTTGAAATATATGTGTGAGCCTAAAAACAAAACGTCGACAACTCTGTCCAAGCACAACATGCAAAAATCTCAAATGTGATCCATCAGAGCTAAAATGAGTCGGAAGTCACACGGGTAGTTTCCGAGATCAAATCGATTTAATGTGTAGTTAAAGGCCTTTATGTAATTTGTAGCAAGCCAAAACTGTGTGTGCAAACGTTCTCTTCAGGGAACATCCAGTCCCGACCCGACCACCGTCTTTGTGGACATGAGGGCGCTGCGTCACGACAGGTGCGCTAACGTCATCAATGCTAATTCACAGATGCTAACATGCTGATTGAGAAGTTGTTCAATGTTGTTGTTTTTTTTTTCTTGTTTCAGGGTGCGACTAGTAGAGAGAGGATCACCTCACAGTTTGCCCCTGATGGAGTCTGGGAAGGTGAGTGGAAACGGGACACTTAGTTTGTTGTTGTTGTTTTGTGTGTGTGTGTGTTGTGTGGTGGTGGGGGGTGGTGGAGTGGAAACAATTAGATTTTTTTTTAAATCTAAGCAAGTTGAGCTACAATAACACCTCAAGTGGGCCAAAGGCTGACGGCCGCCATTCACACGCTGCCTTGATGCTGTCATTCATGCAAACGGAGGCACAAAAACGTTATATGTGTCCAACGTTTTTTTCGTTGGACACATGAAATCTTCAAATTTTACGAAATGCTGGATTTTTGTGTGATTGTGAGCATGAATGGTTGTTCGTCGATTGCCGCCTGCGACTAGCTGGCGAACACTTCAGGGTGTTACCCCTCTACTGCCCAAAGGACAGCTGGGATAGGGTCCAGCACACCCCGCAACTTTCATCAGGATAAGCGGATAGATTGTGTCTTTCTACCATCATCATTAAAATTGGAAAAAAATAAAGGCCTGCCGTATGTCACTTTGTATGCGGGAAAGTCATTTCACTCACGCGTTTCACTTTTTGAAACAAATTATTCAAATGGACTTTGCCTTGATTGAAACGTTTTTTGGCACCCACTCATACATGCTGTACATACACTTCAAATGCGGTTGTATTTTTTTGTGCCAACAACATTTTGCATTTCTTGCTTGCTCAGATCCTTCCCGGCGTTCGCATCATCATCGCCAACCCGGAGACCAAAGGACCAATGGGAGAGTCTCATCTGGGCGAGGTAGCGGGCTTCCATCCCACCCCCACTTTGCCAATTGGACTAAAATCCTCCTTTCTTCCTTCTTTGTGTGCGTGTGTATTAGGGCAGTGCGTAAATCGGCGGTCACTCGAATTAAGTAGCGAACTGGCTCTTAAAAAGGAACGCTGAATGAGAATTTTGGAATTCAACTCCAATAGTCATCAGAGAGGAATGTTTGGATCCTCTCACATCCCCGCATCCACGTGGAGAGCTTCCAGCCCAAAAGTACAGCCACGTGTGGCTGTCTGAAAATATTTCGCCGGCTAATGAGCATTCAGTCCAACTGTTAAAGAGTCAGTCAATAAAGGCCGGTTCGACAGTGCACCAAGGTCTCACTGTTGGCCTCTCACGCTGTCCTAGCAACAAGCCAAAGGCAAATTTAGCCACGGACCTCAGACAGAGATGAACTAGATTTGCGCTAGCTAAAACGAGGCTAGGCTAACACAAGAGTGATAGCTTCTTTGTTTTCCACTTTTGCTTCCCTTCTGCCCTCAGTTATTTTATTTTGTTTTCATTCAAACTCGTTAATCATTCCAAACACTGCGATGACTTGGACGGGACCGTGTTGGCGACCAGTCAATCATTCAACACGCCCATCTGTTTTTGTTTAGATTTGGGTTCAGAGCGGCCACAACTCGAGCGGCTACGTGAGCGTGTACGGGGACGAGGCGCTGAGTTCCGATGACTTTGCGTCCAGACTGAGCTTCGGAGACACGCACACCGAGTGGTCGCGGACGGGTTACCTGGGCTTCCTGCGCAGAACGCGACTGACTGACGCCAACGGAGGTCAGTGGCGCTGGCGGTTGTATTTTTGGGGCTTTGGGCATCCAATCGCCACTTCGAAAACCATGTGAGAATGTTTGTGGAGAGTGTGACCTTTAAACCGTTTTGTGTGCCATTCACCCGCCCGCCTGCAGAGCGCCACGATGCGCTCTACGTAGTGGGCGCCTTGGAGGAGGCCATGGAGCTGCGGGGGATGCGTTACCACCCAGTCGACATCGAGACCTCCGTCGTCAGGACGCACAAGAGCATCACACAGTGGTCAGTAGCAAAATTACAATCTGAAAAAATATTTTGCTTGAAGATTTTTTTTTCCTAGAAAAATTGGTAAATTGCATTTTTTTTAAAACAAAAAACTGAAAATTCTCCTAAAATGTGGATTAAATTTTTTTTTATATAAATCTAAAAATATTTATTAGATGCTTTTAAAGACATGACACTTTCCAGTGATATAAAAAATGAAAACATGCTATTTTATTTGAATATTTTTTTTCTGAGGATTAACAATACAACCTCATTAAAAAAAGAATTGGAAAAAATATTTTGCTTTAAGATGATTTTTTTTCCCTAGAAAAATTGGTAAATTGCATTTTTTTTCTAAAACAAAAAACTGAAAATTCTCCTAAAATGTGGATTAAAAAATTTTTTTTATATAAATCTAAAAATATTTATTAGATGCTTTTAAAGACATGACACTGGCAAAAGAATGGAACTATCCTCAAAAATTTCTACGCTGTCATCGTTTCATCTTTTAGTGACTTCATTTTCGTGTTACAATTTGTGACCCTAATAAGACTTCATTTTTATCAAACAAAACCTTTTGTTTCTTCCGGTGTTTGCTCCCAGCGCGGTGTTCACCTGGAGCAACCTGCTGGTGGCGGTGGTGGAGCTGGCGGCGTCGGAGCAGGAGGCGCTAGACCTGGTCCCGCTGGTGACCAACGCAGTCCTGGAGGAGCACTACCTGATCGTGGGCGTGGTGGTGGTCGCCGACGTGGGCGTGGTCCCCATCAACTCGCGCGGCGAGAAGCAGCGCATGCACCTGCGCGACGGATTCCTGGCCGACCAGCTCGACCCCGTCTACGTGGCCTACAACATGTAGCTGAACTCGGGGGCCGGATGGTTCGCCAACGCACCCCCCCGGGGGCGTTGACCATACGCGGACATGCTCAAACGCACCAAAAGACACGTTTGAAAGTATTTTACAGCACTGGTTTTGTGCAATGGGAAGCTCGCATATAACATCATGCTGAAGGCTTGAAAAGAAGACTTGCTCGCTCACGCAGTTTTTGAAAAAAAAAAAAAATGGCTTCAAGCAATCTATTTGCAAGTATGGTTAATTCACTTTTAAAGAGGACACAACGTGATTCGCGTCGTTCAAATACGTATTCAACCAATTTGCCACCGTTTTTGGGAACCAATCCCAATTTGCATTGTTGATTAACTCAACCCCCCCCCCCCAAAAAAAATTCAACCTCCATTTTTTTTTTTAAATATTCATTTCAAAATATTTTTGGGGGGAAAAAATAAAAACAAAAAGAACTAAGCAAAGGGATTTGGTGACAACAATGCATACGAGGAAAAAAACTACTGTGAATAACGGAATGGTCCCTAAAAATTCCTCGCATCAGCAAACCCGCGAATGACGAGCAGCGCATTGCCACCTCAGATCAAAGACATCCTGAAGTTGACTTTAAACTGATCAAACTTTGTATCTTCAAACACCAAAATGTTCAACCAAACCCACATGAAGTGTGTGAGCTTCATGTGAGAATATAATGGGAAACGCCATAGATAGGCTAACAGAATTAACCAATTTTGTCTTGATTCTCAAATTTCTCAACTGCTACTTGAACACAAACGGAGCAGCAACACATACAAACCGCGTGTACGACAACAGTCATAGGAAGATATTCTCTCTGCAATGTAAGAACGATTGCTGGAGCTTAGTTGGGGACCTTCTCTACTTGCAAAAAAAAAAAAACTGGCCGTTTTTGTGACCTCAGGAACGAAAAAGCGCCAGATGCAACACTAGGAGCCCCAAATCGAGTCGTGACAGTCGAGGTTGAAACGTTTTGCCATTGCAACACACACCAAAGAAACAACAAACTGGTGAATGACATTTTGTAATCTTTTGAGATGAATCCTTTCCAGTTGCATTTTCAGGTACTATTCAGCCAATTTTGTTTTGGGTTTTTTTGCATTTCGACAAGCCGCACGCATATGTGTAATTATGTACAAAAATAAAGTGATTTAATTTATTTTGTCTCAGCAGTCAGGCGACAAAGATGTCTGAGATTTTAAATATTTGCTCCTAAAAAAGGAGGGAAAAAAAGCTTTTAGTTTTGCAGTCTGATGGTGGAAATATTTGATGAAGAATTTTTTTTTAACCACTCCGTCCTTAGTCATGTGCGAACGTCAAAAAATGTTCGGCAAAACCAAGTCAATTCCTCCAAGACTTTTATGCCGATGTTTTTACTTTCATGCAAATATGTTTTTGTGGTGGTGGTGGTGGGAAAGAAAAAGAAAAAAAAGGAGCACTTTGCTGAGTTGTTTATTTGACATTTTTACAATTTTTTTTTTTTATGCTTTTGATGTCAATAAATGTTTCAAGTGTTGCCTTTAAGTGTTTTGTGCACATTTATGGGAGAAGACATTTTTTGTTTGTTTTTGAGGAAATGTAACTTTTTTTGCCTTGAACACAAACCTTTATCCCTGTCAATTAAAAAAAATATTTTTAATTGCTGTGTTGTATGTGGACCATTAATTATTCTCGTAAATTATCCCTAGCCCCCAGAAAAATTAGCCCCCCAAAAATTTTGAATTTTTTTGTCATTAACTTTATTCTCAAATGTTCTCTTTTTCTTGCAAAATTCAATTTTATTTTGGATGCTACTTTATTCATCAATCTTTTTTTTTGGGGGGGGGGGGGGGGTCATGAGAGTAAAAATGTTTGCTTGAAATACTTTCATGCACATTTGTGTAAGAAAATGGTTATTGCGCGAGCAGCAACAGAAGACAGAGTGGAACTTGTTGATACATTTATTTCCTCCATGTTAGCACATAGAACAGATTTATATACATATTGCTAGCTAGAGCATCAAAAACCCAAAATTGATTTTGGAGCATGAATACACGGGCGGGTGGGCGCACAGGAAGTGATAACGTGCTTTGCAACAACCTTGAGTGCCGAGACCAACTTTGTGTGTGTGTTTGTTTTGGGGTGGGGGTGTCAACAAATGATTTCCAAGGTGACTGCACACGACAATCAGAACAAGAAAAGTCATGCGCTGGAATGACACGTGGAAGAAGATGATGAAGTTGGGGCGGGGGGTTCTCAAACTTTCCGGATCCAAGGGAGATACCCCCCACCCCTCCCCCTAATGTGAATTATATAAAACTTTTTTGGGGGTCAAATGTAAGAATTGGCAACAGCACCCAAAAAATTCAATTGGTCGGCCCTTATTGACTTTTTAAAATCCCGGTACGGCAGTTTGTGAACACCTGCAATAAGTCCAAGTGAGGCGGAGGAGCGGCCTGTGCGTGGCTTGACCGTGATGATATAACGAATCATACATGACGTGGCAATTGGGAACATGTTATTTACATGTAGTGCATCGGCCAGGAAGAGAGCCCATATTAGTGAATTTAGACTAACAATTGCTCTGTATGAATACAAACAATAATACAACAAACAGGACAAAAATAGTTCAATGATTTTTCCCTCTGTTCAGTCCACCTTCATCACAAAGGGGGAAGGAGAAAAAAAAAACGCGCCTATGGCGCCACCTGTGGGGTTATTTTATATGCATAAATTTGATTTCGGCCCGCCTGTCGTGTATTTTTTTTGTTGTTATTCCAGTCTTGGTTTTTATGGTTTAAAACTGTGCGTGATTTGCATTTGCTTTGTACAAATCCACGCCACGTTAAAATTCCAAAAATATATATTTACGACTCAATTTAGCGTTGCCATGCAATTAAGAAACGTGCAGAAGAATTCAAAACAAGAAGGGAAGATTTGTTTAGTCAGCAATGATGCTGTGACCCTGTCCCCAATAATAAGTGAGCACAAGTTTGATTTTTATTCTGTCGATTTTAGGTCAAAAGGACTGATTAAAAATAAAATAAAATGCCCGCGTCTGTTGTCATCTATTTTTATATTTCCCCCCCCATTGTTTTTTTTTTTTCTTTTGATGAAAGCTGCGTTTACGTCATCTGCGCTTGAAAAATCATCATTAAAAAAAAAAGAAAATGTTAAATGCTGCACACACTTAAATAACATTCGGTGAGACAAAGACAAATCATTGCCACTAAATAAAAACTGAGTGTTAAATAATATTAAAAAAAATGTTTTTTTGTTGTTTTTTTTTTTAAGTTGAAAAAACATCAGAGACACAAAGGAAGGAAGGCAAAAATGTGTGTGGTGCAGACCTCGATTGACGACAGGAGGAATTGGGGAAGCCAATGGCGTGCGAGGAGGAAGGAACAATGCGGGTCCCCGGATGCTTTTCATCTCTTTCTGCGGCAAGTGCGCTTGTGGTCGGCGTGCCAGTGCTCCTGTTGACACTTGATCGAGCAGTACGACGTGTTCCAGCAGCAGTGGTACATGGCCTCCTCCTCGCAGTTGTAACACTGGCGCACACAGACGCAGCCGCAATTATTTTCATTTATTTATTTATTTATTTTTTAACCCCCATGCAGTAATAATCCCAAAATTGGACATTTCGGACACTTTGGACGATTTTGGACTGTTGGACAAATGGACACCACAGACAAAACAGTGAAAAATAACTCCAAGAAGCTGAAATTTTGCATAGGATGTATATCTATGTCTTGGCCAATTCCCACTGAACATTTTGAGGGGTTGAAAGTGAAAATAAATTAAAAGTGAAAAAAGTTGTTGCACATTGGAAGAGGGACATTTTTGGGACGTAAAACCCTTCATGCAGCCGCTTAAAAATACTGCATGAGGGTTAAATTTGCTCCCCAGATTTTCTCACTGGGAAAATAAAATAGGAATAAAAGTTTAAACAACAATTTTAAGTGGAAAAAGTAGCATTGAAAAAGAGTGAGAAAATGTAAAAAAAAAAGAAGGAAAAAAAAAGGGGGTTCTCAATTTTTTTTTTTAAATTTCAGTTTCCAATTTTGGCGGTCACTTTTTGCTTTTCAAACCTCTCCTCCCCTTTTCTTTCTTTTTTTTTTTTTATTGTTGACTTTTCCCCCTTAATTTGATTTAAACGCTACAATCGTACCCCTCCTCTGTATGAGCGAGAAACCCAACTAGGGCAAAGTGTGATATGAGGCGGGAGGCGCCGGCGTGGGCGGGTCGCGGTCGTCCTTACCCACTGCTTCTTCTTGGTCTGCGAGACGAGCTGCTTGTGCTGCGCCACCAGCTTCTTGACCTCGTCCAGCAGCTCCTCTTTGCACTTGTCCTTCACCTGCTTGCACTTGCGCTCCAACTCGGCCTGAGCGCCGCCCAGCGCCTTGCTCACCGCCTCCTGCTTCTCCTCCTCCATTTCGCCGCGCAGCTGCAGCCACCGCACAAAACATCAAAAACTAAATGGCCGCGCGGCAGGTGGCAAAAAACAGTGAAAACAACAATCGTGTTCCCCCCCAGCCCCTCCAAAATGTCAGTTTCACTTTTTTTTGTTGCTGTATTTATTGCGAAATATTTCACTCCCTATTTTCCGATTTATTAAGTGAGAAAGTTTGATTACTTTTATTTCTTTTGCTCTTTTTTTTTTTTTTTTGCTTCTTTAAAAATATTTTGCACATTTTTTTGCGACTTAAATGTTCTCGTTTTGGGGGCTTGAATTCCCCCCTTGGCCCCAAATACTTTTACTTTTATTCCAGACATTTTTTTAAATTAAAACATGTCTGACTTTTTTTTTTTTTTTTGCACCTTTCAAGTTTGAAAATGTTTTTTAAAATTTGGTTTAAAAATGTTACCGCTACTTTTTTCACATTGTTCCACATTTTCTTTGGTGTGCTTTTTTTTCTGACTCAGAGCTAAATTCTTAATTCTCGCGTCAGTAATCCGCCAAATATATTTTGGCTCTCATTGAAAGCGTGCAACGTGTTAGAATTTGGCAACCGAGTGAAAACGTGGCGGAGGTCGGCCTGACCTTCTCGAGAGCTTCCCGGACCAGTCGCTCGGTCTCGCGCTTGTTGTCGGCCTTCATCCTCTCTTTGAACTCGTTGAAGACCTTGGTGTATTTTTCGTGGCACATGTTGTGACAGTTGGCGGCGTCCGAGCTGGTCTGCGTGCCGCGGTGGAGAGTGCGCGGCGACCCGCCGCTGGCCTTCTTGGTCTGCGTGGACACCGACTGCTTCTCGGGCGGCGGCGGCGCCAACAACACTGGGATCTCCTGGCTCGAGCTCACCGCCTCCATTTCGGGCTCGGGGTCCTGCCGGCACAAACTTGCCGTCAGGTTTCAACCACTTCTCTTTACATCGGAATTACAGTCAAACCTCGGTTTTCGTCCATAATCCGTTCCAGAAGGCTGTTGGAAAACCGAAATTGTTGGAAAACCGAAACCACGCTCTTTTTAAAATAAAGATGTTTACTGAACACGTCTGCTCACAATGGAAAGCAGCACGAGGAAGCGTCACTTCCTCGTGTAAGGAAGACGAGAGGAGTCAAATGGTGCATTCAAGTGCGCTCAGTTCGTTCGAGAACCGAAATTTGTTCGTCACCCGAGGCATAAAAAAACTCAACATTTTTGGTCGAAAACCAAATTGGACGAGAACCGAGATGTTCGAAAACCGAAGTTTGACTGTATTGTAATTTGGGAATTTTTCTTCTTTGGTTTTGGGGGGGGGTTCTTCCTAAATTAATGACTTTTAATTATGTATTTTATTTTTATTTATTTTTATTTGTCAACAGCGTGTGCTTCATGTTTTTTTTTGTCTATTGTGTGCAAGTTTAAAAACTCACCATGTTAAATATTGTGGAGTTAAAAAAAATAAAATAAAATTGACAAAAATATGTTTTCAAACAAATGAAATACCGCTACTGGTTCACAGTTCACAGATTTTGAATTCCAATCAGTCCAGTGCATCATAAAGCCTCTCAGATTCGATCACAATACAAATAAAAAATTATTAATTCAATTTATGGCTTGATTTCCTTCTAAGAAATATCTCAACCAGTGGTACCATGCACAATTTTTTTTTTGTCATGTCTTAAGCGAAAAAAAGGAAAGCATTTCTTACCCCGCGTTAAATGACAAAAGCAGGGGAGCCAAAAGTCAACCATGCAAACTTGATGGTTACTGACTTTGGAGCAACTCCGCAATATGTTTTCGACACAGTAGCCAGCCGAAGCGCTGTGCTAGCTTGCTAGCTAGCTAGCTATAGCGGCGCAAGTAGCACTGTCTCAGTTTTGCCATTTCATGTGTTTTGATGAGGCGCCAAATCCACATTTTGCCCAACAAACCGCGATGCGAAACCGTATTTTGGGCCTTGATCAATATCAACAAGTGACCGGTCACCCGTCAATGTCAGGACATGTACAGACAAATTATGAACCGGTTGCCAATTCCCGAATGATGTATCTGCTCTAATTTCCGGGTGGTTCATTGTTGCCATGCCAACGATGCCGATGGGCATTTTGCAATGCGCAGTAGCGCTTTGCTACCTTGGAGGTCCTTAAAAAGCGCTTGAACGCCACATCTTCATTCACCTCGTGTTGAGGCAACTGCGACTTCACTCCCTTGTTCAAGAGGGAGTGACGTTTAGCGAGGATGAAAGATGGAGAAACCTACACTGGCTTCTTCTTTGGGCTCCACTTGTGGCGTCCGCCGACTTTTCTTGGCCTTGGGCTCCTGGCTCCCTTTCATCTGTCGAAAAAAAAAAAAAAGCAATCGCATTGAACCCTTCCAACGAGAACGTGTTGCAAAATTGCTCACGTACGGGATTTGATTGACTGGCCGATAGTGGGTGGGCAAATGTCTGGCTCTGAACCCGACACGGTTTGAGTGGCGCTCCCGTTAAGCGGCGACCACGGCACTCACCTGTCGGACTTGCTCGTTGCTGGTCGATGAGATGCTGGACTCGGCTTCTTCGCTCCTCTCCGTCCTCTTGGAGCCCTGCACCCTCTCCAACATGTCCGAAACCTGCACTTTTTCCGTCTTCACCATCCTCGCCGTCCGGTCCATCCGCTGGTTGACGTCTTTCTGTGACTTCCTTGGGCTCGGACTCTGTCCGCCGCCGCCGCCTCCGCCTCCTCCGCCGCCGCTGCCTTCATCGAGCTTGTTTTTCCAAAATCGTCCCTCCTTGAGGAAGCGCTGGTAGACCTCCAGCTCGTCGCAGGCTTTCTTCCAGCCGCTGCTGCGCTTCACCTGCAGCTGCTGCACGCTCACCTTGATGTCCTGGATGTTGTCCGAGGGAATCCACGCCCTGACGAGCGCACACGACTCGGTCATGAAGATTTGCTTTGTCAATACGATCAAGAAGCTTCTTTTCTATCGAAGATTCGAAACTAGCAAGGGTGTCTAAAACAAAAGCTGCCCATATTTTATGATACCGTCATCCCCCCTCGTTCGAAACGACAGAACGGAGACTCCGGCCACCCCGAATCAAAAGGACCTACGACACAAACGCCAGACAACTGGCATCAAGAAGGTCTCGCAGACCTTTGGTGCTGGTGGCCGAAGAAGCGCACGTCCACCTGGTTGTCTTCCCTCTGCAGCACTTTGGCCGGCCAGTAGCCAAAACCTTTCATCTTGGCCCACACCAGGTCATGATTCGGAGTCTGGAAAAACAAAAAACGGCGCAAATTATTACACGTGTATTTTAATTATTATTATAATTAAGTTATTACACATATTACAAATCATTACACAAATTATTACACATCCCTGGCAATCATCGCCGTTCGCGTTTTCATGTCTCACTGTACTGCAGAATTTAAAAAATCATACGTTATCTCATTTTATATCTCCGATTTTTCACGATATCTAACATTCAGACATGAGCTGCCAATGGGCCATATCTCACAGGTGTCAAACTCAAGGCCCGGGGGCCAGATCTGGCCCGCCATATCACTCTATGTCGCCCGCGAAAGCAACTTCTATGATTCTTTCTCAAATGTCTACCACAATTTTTAATTCTCATATGTAATAAATAAGAGCGCGATTGGAAGCATTTTGTTGTTACCAAAACCCTCGTGATAGTAAAAGTTATTCTTGACTTCTTTATACAGATTCAGTCATAACGGTCCTCCGAATGAAACGGTAACTAAAATGTGGCCCGCGCCACAAATGAGTTTGACACCCCTGCCATAACTGATAAGAAGTCACCCAACTCGACACGCTAAATCGCCGACACCCACATCACTCACCAGGCCAAACCCTCCCTTTTAAAGCCGCAAACAGTAAGTAGTGTCGAACGTGAGAACGGAGCTCAAGTCAAACCTCGGTTTTCGAACGTCTCGGTTCTCGGCCAATAATTTTGAGTTTTTTATGCCTCGGATGACGAACAAATTTCGGTTCTCGAACAAACTGAGCGCACTTGAATGCCCCATTTGACTCCTCTCGCCTTCCTTACACAAGGAAGTGACGCTTCCTCGGGTAGACGAGGAAGTGACGCTTCCTCGTGTTGCTTTCCATTGTGAGCAGATGTGTTCAGTAAACATTTTTATTTTAAAAAGAGTGGTTTCGGTTTTCGAACAATTTCGGTTTTCGAACAGCCTTCAGGAACGGATTATGGGCGAAAACCGAGGTTTGACTGCATCTCTCTTTTTTTTTTTTTTAATGAATCAGCAACTTCATCAGTTATCGTAATTTGGTTTATGTCAATTCTTGGCATGGGCCAATATTTATTAAAAAAATTCAAAAAGTCGGGTGCCCACTTGTGATGTACGTTGAATTTATACATAAGTGGATACATGTTGACATATACAGTAAGTATATCTACAGTACTCAAAGATGAACCCCTCGGTTAATTAAAATAATCGGCCCAAGAACAGTTCGGAACTCGAAAAGTCGAGTCACTTGCCATTAGCCTTGCTTGGGTGAAATTGTGGCTCTACCGGTGATAACTAAATGCGATTTTAATGGCATTCACGACTGACGGGCTCAATGTTGGTGAGCGGCGGGTTGGTTTCTACTCACGCAGGGGTAACAGAACCAGTTGTCGGGGCGGGCGTTGGACAGGTAGAAACAGTTCTTGCACAGCAACAACTCGTTCAGCTGGAAAGAGAAGATGCTCAATAAAAGGGGGCGGGGCCTTCACACCCGATTTGAGGGGGCGGAGTTCGACGCGCACCTCGTGACAGGTGTCGCTGAAGAGAAGACGCGCCATCTCCGCCTGGTCACTGTGCACTACAAACACAAACAAGAGGACACTTGAGGGTCATTTGAAAACATTTGATCAAGAACGGTGAAAGCATTCCTCACTCAGTTCAGAGCCTTTGATGTGCTTGTACACGCGTAAAAAATTATGAAATTATGCAAGTCGCACGTTCTTTCGGAAGTGGTCTTCACCGTGATGCAGGAAGTGTCTTCCCAGCGGGCCACCGCCATCCAACTCTGTCAATAAGGGTTGTGTCAATCAAGGGGACCCACCTCCATACAAGATGGCCGTGTTGTGAACAATCAGCTGGGCGTCGGCTTTGAACTCCTCAAAGTTCTTGTACTTCCCCTCCGTCAGATTCTGCAGTTCAAAAGAGAGACGTTGACACCGATCGGCACCTTTCTGACCCTCAAGTGATACGACTTTTTTTTTTCGGCCGATGACGATTCATTCTCATATTTAGCGGAGGGGGGAAAAAAAAATGTTGATGGCAGATTAAATTTTAAATAAGCCAAAAATGGATGCAGTATATATTGAAAGGAACATAATGAGCCAAGTGATTATTTATGTACAAACAATGCCTTTTAACATTAAATACAATTTTTTTTATTCCGTAATTTTTTTTGCCATTAAGTTACGACTTCCCCCAAAAAACGAAAATAAATAAATAAATACACAAATAAATAAATAAACAGTGATGCTTTTCTCATATGTCCGAAATCTTTGACGTGGTCACATTTGAAATATAAAATGGAGAGGGACTTGCACCCAACAACGGCGGCTGATCTTTATCCAATCATTTTAAAAACGTTTCCTCAAAAACAGTTTCCTGTCAAGAAATTAAACTGACCAAAAAACTTGGCATTTTTATTGATTTGAAAGTCATTCGCTTTGGACGTGTCGTAACGTGTTGGGAAAAAATGTGGAAAATTCAGAAGATGTATTTATTTATTTGTCAATTTGTAAAGGGCTAAATATCGGCCACTTAAATCACCCAGCCAATTAATCACTCAGTACCTCGTCGTGTGTGTGCGTGTGTGTGTGTGTGTGTGTGTCCTCGCTTTGTCTTTTCTTTTTCTTTTTTTAACTTGGTCCTCACTGTGCAGCAAGTACAAGAATGTGTGTATGTGTGGTCCTCGCTTTGTCTTTTTTCCTCTTTTTTTTACTTGGTCCTCACTGTGCAGCAAGTACAAGAATGTGTGTGTGTGTGTGTGTGTGTGTGTGTGTGTGTGTGTGTGTGTGTGTGTGTGTGTGTGTGTGTGCGTGTCACCTCCTGGATGTTGGAGACGTCCAACGCGGTGTGGATGAGCCGTCTGTACATGGGATGCTTGGTGTCTTTGCCTTTCTTGTTCAGGTCCACCGCCTTCCAGGAGGAGAATTGAGCTCAAAAGTCAAGCGATGATGCTCCGCCATGTCACAGTTCATCATTTGGCGGATTTTCAAACGACCGACTTTTCATCTTTTCTTTACCGTACACAACAGAGATGGGGCAATTCATTTCGCCGAAGTGGCCGCATGAGAAACGGCTGTCCGAGGGCCACGCCGACATGCTGACCTCTTCCATATTCATGAGTGAACTCAAAACATGAAACGGTCTTGCTTTAAAAAGCAGCTACTTGCGTCGAGTTTGATGTATTTACGAAATACACATTTCAAACAAAATTATAAGCAGTCATTACATTCGGCACACAGTAACAGTTTGTCACTATAACCCTTTCGGGGACAGCGGTCACTATAGTGGACAGCTGATCACTTTTAAATGTGTTGACAGTTTGAGTGCCAACCAACTTACCGTATTTTCCGCACTAAAAGGCGCACCTAAAAGCCTTCCATTTACTTAAAAGCTCACAGCGCGCCTTAAAATCCGATGTGCCTTGTAAGTATGGTCATTACGGTAATATTTCGACCCCAAAACGGCTCCTCGCTCGAGCCATTACTGACAACGCAGAGTTCAAACTTATGTCGATCGGTTACGCAGTTGAACACGGACATAGAGCAGCGGCACGAGAGTTCAACGTTGACGAGTCAATGTTCTAACTTGCTGTTGGTTAAGTGAACTGTGTCGCTGCTTTATTTTTTTTACTGACATCTGATCGTTCTGTTGGTGTTTCCTTGAGCGAAGCTCCATCTAGTGGATGCATTGTAGATTGCGTCTTATAATGCGGTGCGCCCAATGTATGGAAATAAATGACAAAATAGGCCATTCGTTGAAGGTGCGCCTCATAATCCAGTGCCCATTTTAGTGTGGAAAATACGGTAGTCATAAAGCCTAAAGACCTTCAGGTAGAGAGAGAGAGAGAGAGAGAGAGAGAGAGAGAGAGAGATGAGAGCAAAAGAGAGCCCGATGATCGCTCGAAAGCGCGGTAGCGGTCCCTCACCCTCTCCTTCATGCGTTGGACGATGAAGCGCAGATATTTGCACATCTCCTGTTTACTGAGGTTCTTCTTTTTACTCCCCTGCGGACGTACAACAAAGATTTTTTTTTTTTTTTGTGGGGAGATGTGCGGCTGAAGCTGACTCGGAAGCTGCGGCGGCGCAAGCCGGGGGAACCCACCCTGCAAAAGACGCACTGCCAATGGGGGCCGGTGGCAGCGTCGCGGGGCCGTCCTTCTTCCGACAGACACTTGAGGTGGAAGACGCGGAAGCAGTCGTCGCAGGGCAGCACGTCGCCCGGCAGGTGGCACTGGAAGCAGTACCAGTCGTGGCTCTCGGCCTCCCACTCCGGAGGGGGACACACCGGAGAGCGCACGTTGTCTGCGTCCTGCTCCCCCTCCTGGCGCCCAAGGGGGAAGCCACAAAACCACATTCATCATTCAAGCTTGAACACATTTTTTTTTTTAAACGGGATGAGCCTAAAAATGCACGTGAACCTTTCTGGGTCAACTTCATCAGACCTTTGGGAAGCTTTTTGGAACAAGTCATGAAAGATATCTTGAATAATGCTGTGTGTCAATTACCGTATTGGCCCGAATATAAGACGGCCCTGATTATAAGACGATCCCCTCTTTTTCAAGACTCCCAAGTTTGAAAAAAAAAAAAGACTTTTTGAACACCATATTATTTTTATACAGAAAATAATTACAGCAGATCTGAAACAAATGATTATAACAATATAGTTGAGAGCAAAAGCATGTTATTTTGCCTCATTCAAATCTAACGTGCAATCAAATGTAAATGACTCATAACTTCTACTCAGCTGCCGGTTAACCTGGCCGATCTTCGACCCACTTTTGTCCAGATTGCCACTACGGTTCTCCAATTTCTGTTATCTCTTCTGTTATTTTCTTCTTTTTTCTTTCTTACCGCTATTTTTTATTTTTCTTCTTCGTGCTACCGCTATTTTTATTTTGATTCTTCGTGCTACAGCTATTTTTAGTTTTATTCTTCGTGACAGGGCTTCGCTTTGGCCTGGGGAGTCAAGTTCAGCTTTCGCTTCAATGATATCTGGCGCCATCTAGCGTTGTGAATGGGTATAATGTCTAGACCCCAAATATAAGACGACCGCCACTTTTTCAGTCTTATGTCATTGCAAAAAACACCGTCTTATATTTGGGCCAATACGGTATTAATGTATACATATGCACCCTAGCGGAACAAGTCGCACTAGTAAAGCGATTAGAGCACACGAGCAGAAGAGCTGTCACATATCAGTTAGGTTTCTTTTCACGACTGTATGACATTTTTTGCACTTTTGTCGAACAACTCGGGTGTCCTAGTAGGTCCTCGTTTTGAACAAGCCAACACCAAGGAAGAGGAGAGGAAAGAAGCATGCCAAATAAAATTCAAAGACACAAAGGAGAACTTGTGAGGCTACCGTGGCACAGACGCGGCTCCGCAAACGGCACATAAGCCCCCAGGGGGGGGGGTCCACCAAGCTGGCGCCAAAATTCCAAAGATTTGACAAATGTATTCATCTCTTTATTTATTTTAATTAATCGGATTTTTTTTAAAAAGCAAAAGGTATAACGATCAAGCGACAATTTAACGATGGTCAGATTAATCCAGAATTAATTTTCATAATCGATTAACTCATTCAGTTCCAGCCAATTCTAGACCAAGTCTGAAAAGACGTTTAAAAACGTCTTTGGGAGTGAATGAGTTCATCATTCGGATGCCTTTTTATGTATTTATATAGCTTTGAAAGCTTCCCAACACAATATATGGCTATGAGGTGAAGGTATAATTTTCCTCACAATTTCTCATGTATTTATTTATTTTTAACTACATCATGCTACGATGTTGTCAAACATGACGTAAACTCTTGGGTGGAAATGTGGCTTCCGACACTTGATTCAGATCAACTAAAATGTTGGTGTCAATTGTTTCGACTTCCCCACCCTGTGCTGCTGAGCCACGTCTGTATGCAAGTAGCCGGCGAGTAATTCCAGGAGACTCGGCTCACTTCCGTCAGAAATTCACCAGACGGTGCGCAGTCACAGACTTTCCACGATGAACTTTTGCCTTTTGTTGATTGTCGTGTGAGAGTGTTTGGTGACCAATGGCAAACCGTTTCCAATTAGAAATTCATTCACATTGTTGCATTACTTAAAATGTATTTCACACTAATTAAACAATTAAATATTGAAGAATATGTAGGTGGAAGACTGTTGAAACAAGATTGATTGATCGTGAATTTGATAATAATACCGTATTTTCCCCACGATAAGGCGAACCTAAAAGCATTTGTTTTCTCAAAAGCCGACGGTGGGCCTTATAATCCGATGCGCCTTATATATGGATCAATATTCTGATTTCTTGGACCCTAGTTTTTTTATTTCCAAATGTTCTGTCAACCGCTTTGTTACAGCTCCAGCGGTTGTGCAAACGCTATATGAATAAAGCTGTATTGTATTGTACTCTCTTAAGCATAGCTCCATCTAGTGGATGTATTACGCAACCGCAGCCACTTTTGTAGCTTCTACCCTATGCGCCTTATAATGCGGTGCGCCCGATATATGAAAACGGTTTATATTTAAAACAGGCCATTCATTGAAGGTGCGCCTTATACTCCGAAGCGCCTTATAGTGTGGAATATACGGTAATATAATAATAATAATTATTCTTATTATTATTTATTTGTTTTTTTAGACAAGAAAAGAGGAATTTAAGGATGCTGTAATGCTTCAGTGCAGAAGGAACAGATAAAACTGGTTAGCCATAAAGATACGTTTACATGCAAACTAATTTCAATGCTAAGTGTGCTAATCTTTAGACATATTCCATCATTCATGGCTCTAAAATCTTTAAAAAGGAGTTTGGGAAGATGATGATTGTGAAGTAACCAACCATTGAAGCCTTTCCGTCCTGTCAGGCCAATCTTATAGTGCCCGCAAGCAGTGTCCGCCCAAAGAAAGTCTGTGACTGCGCTGGGTCTTACCGTCGTGCCTTATTGTTAGTAGACATCGACAGAAAGAGATCATGGGAAGTTGGACGAGTAAAGATGCAGCACGTACCTTGCTCTCCCCCTCCGCTTGAGGGTCCTGCGACGACAATGATTCAAAGAGCAAGTGTTTAAAAGTGACGCCAGAACGGCGACGTGGCGCCAGAACAGCGACGTGGCGTACAGTCAAGAACCCTTTCAAAACCGGAATTTTGCCAATATTCCGGCTGAAAGTCCATGTAAGCAGGCGTTAAAAAAAAAACCGAATACGCTCAGATTTGGGTTTTTAAAAAACCAGAGTAAGAGCCCTGTATTACCCCTTTTCTAACCCGAATATTTAGTCATATATATACACATATCGGAATACCTCCAATGGTGTTGCGCAAGCTCTATCCACAAGGAATGTTTTGTCTTTGCAGTACAGGAAGTACTTGTCAGGGCGGCACTCAACGGCGATGCTGCTCACTCACCGTAGCGACAAGCGAAGCCAACTGCGGCCATCTTGCATTGCCACTCACTAAGCGAGCCTAACTTGAATATGGTGATTTCTCCGCTGCGGCTTCGCATTATTTTCGGTCACGAGCGTAAAAATGACACGGTGTGTATATCCACACACATAGAAGCATTCTCAACACAGCCCTGGTTTGAATACGCGTAAAAAAAAAAAATACTAATAATAATCATACATTTTTAGAAAATAAGAGAATGTTGACATTTTGAGGTTCTTGGGGTTTGCGGACTCACCATCTCGTCTCCGGGCAGCCAGTAGCCCTCCTGTTCGATGCCCGCCTTGGAGCCTTTACAGCCCACCGTCAGCGTCTCCACTACTAGGCCGTCCTTCACGGCCAGGCTCAGCTGGCGGGCAGTCTCCTTCGGGTGCATGCCGAAAACGCGGCTCAAGTACCTGGCGGGGAAGACAAAAAAAAAAAAAAAAACGCAAAAATCACAAACTCTACCACCATTGAACTTGATAAGCCAAAATAGACATCCATCTCTTTTCAAACGTTTTATTTATTCTGTGACCCTGTTGGGAACACAAACCACTTTGACCTCAAACTATATTCCAATGAAATGAACGGCAACACCATCAAACTTTTGCAGCCTCGCCCCACCAAAAAAATCGACCAAAATTTTGGTAATGTGTTTCAATATGGAAATTAGTATTCCGTGATCTTGTTCAATCCAAAAATAACCACATCATTTCATAGAATGTCAAGAATTAGTTTGTGCACCATGTTATAACGCATCAATTCAGTTCATTGTGCTGCTCGTTCTGGCCATCTTGAGGATAAAGAATATATGCAAAATAAACAAAGACAATGACCCCTCCAATTTTTCTCACTGTTGTACAAGCGTTCACAAATATTCTGCCTGTAATTCATACCTTTGTCATATGCGTACAGGACTATAAAATAAATTATGTTAATCTACATTTTTAAATTAATCAGCCACTTAATCATGACCACAAAAAAAAATCTATTAGTTAGGCGTTCATAATTACTTTTGACTTTTTTACAGTATAATACTCTGACTACTGATAAAAAAAATTTTCTTATTAAAAATGTTTTTTTTTTTTAAATAATTAAAAAACAGCTTTCGCGTTTTGGGGAAGAACAGCCACAAACAAAGATCTGAGCGCGCTCGAGTAGGGCTCTCGGATTGTTCTCCAAATCCCAAACCGATCGCTTGGCCGCGTTCAAACGGCACGCTGGCAAGGGCCTACGCTTGCCGCCTGCCAAGCCAGCGCTGGCACCGAGCGGCTCCTGTTGTCACGGCGACATCAAGCAAGCGGCGCGTTGCCATGGCGACTCCCGCCGCCAACAACACCGCCATCTCGCTTCATTCCAGCAGACGGCCTGTCGGGCGGGATGGTGGGGCGAAAGAAACCTGATCTAAAAGCCAATCATCCACGAGCTCACCTTGGAACTTTCCTCGAGATGCGAATCATTTTCGGAGCAGAAATTCAAGCGTGAATGCCGCGTGATGCCACACGAGTCGATTCATCGACGGCTAATTGATTCCGAAATTATGCGGCAACTATTTTGAAACTAGATGAATCGTTTTGAGAAATGGCTCTCAAAGTGTGGCACGATCGCGAGTGATTGGCCGGCTCCATCTAGTGGTGGTCGAAAGAATCGCTGAATGAAAGGTTCAAAATACATAAAATGATAAAGAAATTTTTTTCTATCCAGTACAGTCAAACCTCGGTTTTCTAACATCTCGGTTCTCGACCAATTCGGTTTTTGACCAAAAATTTTGAGTTTTTTATGCTTCGGATGACGAACAAATTTCGGTTCTCGTACAAACTGAGCGCACTTGAATGCACCATTTGACTCCTCTCGCCTTCCTTACACGAGGAAGTGACGCTTCCTTGTGTTGCTTTCCATTGTGAGCAGACGTGTTCAGTAAACATTTTTATTGTAAAAAGAGCGTGGTTTCGGTTTTCCAACAATTTCGGTTTTCGAACAGCCTTCTGGAACGGATTATGGACGCAAACCGAGGTAGATTAGATTTGAGAGTACAGTTTAGTCGTATTAATCGATTCAGTACAACTGCATTTAATCTTTTAGGACACTTTTTAAAACATTTTAGTCAGGTCCATTTTTTAAATTTTTTTTTTTTACTTTTTCTGCACTGAATTTTTGAGGCGCAACGATGTTTAGCTTAGAACTGTCAAAATCGGTGGGATTTCAGCATCTCAACAGTCAATATTCTCCGATTTCTGTAGGTCTTCCACGAAAGCCGATAAATAAGACAATTGCAAACATCTGCTGTGACTTTAAAAAAATCATTAAAAAATTCATTTTTGTCCATTTTTTTTATGGATGATCATGTTAGACCAGTCACTGACTCTTTAGCAATTTGTCACGTTGTCAATGTTATCACGCACATTCCGGCCATGTCCGATCGAGCGAGAGTCACTTTGTTGCGGCCCGGTACCAAATAAAAATCACCTCATTCCATGACGGAAGCGACACTTACTTGGAGATGCGGTCCATGTTGGCGATTTGCTTCTGGTTGCGGATGACCTCGATGGCGGCCCAAACGTGCTGGACCACCTTGGGGTCCGCCATCCTCTTTTTCTCCACGCGGGACATCACTTCCTTATTCATCTCTATTGTCAACACAACACATGAAATGGACATGTTAGCACAATGAACAATCCAAACACCACAAATTCCAAACTTCTGTGAGTGGTTTCGTTTTTTTTCTCCAAATAAAATTCGCAGGCCATTATCCGATTAGTTAGGTGACAATTTTAAATGCCTGCACGTGACACCGAGGGGGCGTTCGCCGAATCAGAAACAGTTGCGAGATGCATCGGAAAAACGGGGGGTGAAAAAGAAGAGGAGCCTCTCCCCAGCTTGATCATCTTGATTCTGTTACTGCTTTGGTTTATCACATCCGTGGGAAGACTGGGTGGAAAAAAAAAAAAAAATTCTGAGTGTTTTCCTGAGTAAAAGCAGATGTTATCACAAAGATAATCGGCCACAGAAATCTGAGAATAGTCACAGCTAGGAGGTTGAAATTGCAACGATTTTGGACACCATTTCACCGTCTCGAAACAATTCAGCAATGATCAAAATAGTTGTTGATTAATTCGGTAGTCAATTAGTCGCGTGTGAATTAATCGAAAGCCTTGAATTTCAGATATGGGTTTTCCCTTCTTACTAGCTACATGCAGATATTTCAGAATACGGACAAAAAGATTAGCTCGACTTCCAAGATTTGCTACGGGATCAAAAAATGCAATAAAATGGAGGTTGAGCAGCCGAGAAGAAAAGACTGCGCTCGACCTTGGAGGATGTTTCTTTCAAACGAGTGTTTGTGCTCATACTCGGCTGCGCGGGGGCTGACCTTCCCTCCGAAAATTCGTCTAATTTCATGCGGTCCTCCCCTGGAGCAAGCAGGGTGTGTGTGTTGCTTTCATAAAAGGAGAGATGTCGAATGCGGCTGGGAGCAAGCAACCTTTCACGAGGAGAAGAAGATGCTCTGGTTTACAACAAATGAAGTGAACTGGCTGAGGACAGGAGAGACTCTGAAAGAGGCTGTTTATGACACGTTTAGACAAAAGGAACAGTAAGTGAGTGCCTGGTTGTGTATAAAGTGGCTACCCAAAAACATTTTTTAAATGCCTGCTTCAGAAACACCAACTTGGTTGGATGCTGAACAAGTTCAGGCATCTGGCATGAGACCAGATTATGTGTATGGGTCATTCTCGCTCAATTTCATTAACAACAATAAAGACTTATTTTTAAAATATATTTGAATTCAGCAGTTTGCCACCTTGATTTTACACGTCTAAATATATCCCATTCTGAAACAGCCATTCTGTATTGATATTTTTAAATTTGGAGGCATTCTGGTGAAGGCAAGTCTTATGACAGTAGAAATGGTGGTGGACTCAATTGACAAACCAACTTTAAAAAAACTTTTAGGTGAGTACAGCTAGTTTTCCAATCCAAAAAGTCTATATTTCTGAGATATTTTTCTATGCTTAAGGCAAACTTGAATTGAATTGGTCGACTTGCAGACATTTTTGGGACTTCCTGTTTGCCAGGTGCCTTGTGCTGTTGTTACGCGGACTCAATTCTACTACCATAAATTGTATCAACTACAAATGCCTCTTATTCCTTATGATGCATTTTAACAACTTATGGGGTGTTTGTTTATTCTCAAAGCTCATTTTGTGCATGTTTGAGTGCCACACCAGAGGACCTGACCGGGATCTGTTTGGCTCTCGAACATTATTTTGATTAGTATAATTATTTTATCATGACTATAAAATAAAATATAGTATAATTATTTTATCATGACTATATTTTGTATGTTTCCCAACCTTTCAGAAATAAAAGTTCCCAGCTCAGACCTCGATCCTATAGTTGTTCAGTTTCGCAACATTTGTCGCAGGAAAATGACATTTAATGTCACCGGAATTGTCTTGAAAAGATCTGTTTGACAAAGGCTCGTGTAAATCAATTAATCTTGGAAATTTGACACACATACCGAGACACTGCTGTAGAAGAATGGACGACGCGACAGCGTGTCGCCTTGTCAGTCACCCACTGATGCTGACACCCATCGCGCGCCGTGCAAGCCACCAGTTGAACCTTGACGAATGCAACCACACGCTTCTAATATTACACAACACACGAATGGTGATCACTAAAAGGAGCCGTTTCGACAAAAGACACTGCCGTGGCAAGGAGGCAGGCCACGAACACTGCAACACACGGGAGACTCACTGCGGCTAGCAGCTAGCACGCTACCTGGCTGACGTACGACACAAACTGCTTTTTGAAAAAAAAAGCCAATTTTTGTTCCGATTAAGGTAAATTGATTTAAACCCTCTCTATCTCCCCCATGTTGATTACGATCAACGTGAGACTGGCCGCTAACAAAACGGAACGATAAGTTGGTTTGGTGCGCGATGCTAAAATGTTGTGATATTGCTACGTCTGGCTAGCCAGCTTGAAAAGCAATTTTAAAAAACCCTTATCGCTTATTATGGCGTGTTTTGATTAGTTTATTGGGAAAACGTCAACACTCTGCGCCATGAGACGGAACAGTCTTGGAATCGAAACAGGTAGGTTATGGTTTGTTTTGGGGGGGGCGCCATGTTGACGGCACCACGGCGGAGGGAGCTCGAAGTTAGCCGCCTTGCAGCTCACGTCGCCGGACAGCCAAGCCGATCCGCGGGCGCCACCGTCTGTTTGTCTGTCATCGGAGCCCGATGTTGGCACCACTCACCTCCGGGCGCGGCGTCGCCAGCGCAAAGGAGACGACGAGGATCCACGCGGGGGCGGTTTTCACACCCGGAGTGGCCACAGCGGAGCGGGCGAAGCGATCCTAAACTGCGGGGCGGCGGTGCGTGTCCAGCCGGCCACTGTGGAGCAGCGCGCGGCTGGGAGGTAAACAGAGGAGAGGCGTCTGTCTGCAGACTAGTGGTAGGCAGATCTATCCAAGTATCGATAATGGAGATACCAAGTGTGTATCAATTTTTGATCGATACTAAAGCCACTTTATCCATACAGTGATGTCGATTTCGCCAACACGTAATAATGACGTCTATATGATTGGATGAAAAATGCCGCCTACCCGCTGTCGGGAGAAGTGAAGTAACCGGCGGCCATCTTGCATTGCCACTCGCTAAGCCCACCTAACTTGAATAAAGTACCTTGATTTCTTCATAGCGTCTTTACATTACTTTCTGTCTGGACAGCAGAAAGTATATAATTGACAAGTGTATGCACTACTTGTGACATTTGTGTTTGGTAGTGTGCCTTGAGATTTTTTTTAACTTGAAATGTGTGTCTTAACTCGATAAAGATTGAGAATCGCTGATAGATCAATAGATACTTTATTCATCTCAATCAGGTAAAGTAGTCATTTAAAACGTGAAGCTCATCACATTACAATGTGAATTTACCATGTTAAAACCTGAGCACTATCATGTTAAAACGTGAAACTTATCACATTAAAACATGCAAAATTCATCACGTTAAATCTTGAAACTGTTCACGTTGTATAACTTGCTTGAAATTGTTCACGTTGTAACGTGAAATTGATAACATTAAAACGTGAAACTCATCACATTATGAAGTGCAGTTCGTTACGTTAAAACATGGAACTTGGAACCTTGTAACGTGTGAAACGTATTAAATTAAAACCTCCGAAACGTATCACTTTAAAATGGCCAATTTATCATGTTAAAATGTGAAATGTCTTACATATCATGCAAAATTGATCACGTAAGCTGAAACCTGTCAAATTAAATCATGAAGGTAATCACATGAAGTTTATCGCGTTCCAGCATGAATCTTAAAATGAAATACAAAAATTATTTTCCCCCAAAAAGCAATACGCTTTTGTGGGGGGGGGGGAAAGTGATCACGTGCAAGCTTGCCCTAATCACCAGCCTTTTGTGCGCCGGTAATTAGAGAGGCTGCATCGGGCCTTCTGTCGCTTGTCGGTCACAAATCATCTTTGTGAACATATGTGAGCGTAGCACCCGTCTTTTCCTCGGCCTGGCCTCGGAATCCGTCAGAAGACAATGGATGCTCGTGCGTTCCCACCGGAGACCGCTGACCTGTGAAATCCGCGACAGGCACAGACAAACCGGTCGCTGGGTGCACCAACATAGAGACGTGGTCCAATCCGCTGTCCAATGACGGACAGTGACTGGCGAAGTTGATAGGAACGTGTACCCTATGTTGGGTTTGAGACCCCGTTTATCGTTGTGGAGGATCCGTTCTGAAAAACTGCCGCGACAGGTGGCGACAATCTTGAGAGATGATCCCCAAATGAATCGTTTTGATATCTTTCTTTCCCGTTATCTCAGTGTCACTATCGTCTCTCAGCGTTTGTCGATTGTTTTTCCAAGGTGAGGATGATTGAGAGGTTTGTCGTTTGCCATGGCACCCCCTCCCGCCGGTTGCCATGGCGACATGACTCCTTTTTGCCAATGGCACTGAAACAAGAGCTTGTCACCAGAATCAAATCTCGTTGGCGTTGATGCTGAATAATTCATAAAACGCTCACTAATCAACCCCCTGTCAACTGTGTTTTTTTTTTGCTCGTGTTTGACGACCAATCCTTTTATATGCAAACCAAATTCTGGTGCAGTCTGAATCACTTCTGCAATGCATCTTAGACATTTTTGGCCCAACACTATGGTTGAACAAAAGGACCATCACAACTTTTATCATATCGTGACCGACATTCATTCAAGGCCAACACTTAGTTCCACTTCATCACATATTTTTGACACGCTTTAAACCCTTGTTTGTACTTAATTGTAAATGTATGCTGACGTCTTGTTTGCCTTTGCCATATTCTTGTTTTTTTTTGTTTTTTTTTATCATTGGGCTCCTTTTGCCTTTGTGGGGTTCACAATAAGACTTGGAATGAACTACAAACACAAAAACAACAAAAAACAAAAACTTTCATTCGAAATCACTTATTTATATAAAAAAAAAACATACAGGTAGGCCTATGCCAAAGACATGGCATGTAGAAATGAATGTGGGTGTTCCACAAGGTTCAATCCTCAGCCTTGTATACTTTTTGGTCCACATTTTACAAATGTATCCATTCATCCATTTTCAACATTGCTTATCCTGAATAGGGAGTTGCTGGAGCCTTCGGGCAGAAGGCGGTCTCCACTCTGAACTGGTCGCCAGTCAGTCACAGGGCACATGTAGGCACCAACAATTATTTACACTCACATCCACATTGTAACTGAGTGGGAACCGATCCCACGCTCGCCTCACACAAGTCAGGCGAATGTACCACTACATCATCAGCAACTCCAAATATATCATGTATCTATATAATTGTAATGTTTGTTTTTAATCCAAAAATGGGACATTTCAAATCTACTAAAATAAAATCCAGAAATGACCAAGCACAAAAATACAAATAGTGAAAATATTTATATGGTATCAACTTATGATGCACAATGATGTTACGTCGCACCTTTAAATATGTATTTTACACTATATTCCTGATCACTACTTCTTGAAACCGTAACCCTGGTTGGAATTGACATGTGCCTGTGAGTGTTGTACACTCAGTTTGTATGCAGTACTGCTAGGTGTGTGTTAGAAAGTTTATCAATCACTGTAGCATCTATGTTATATTACATTACCGTGTCAAAAACGTTCTGCTTTATATGTTCGCATGAAACTAGCAGTCTTTTTTATTAATACAATAGTGTCTTGTTTAGTGCGATGGTATGTGTTAGCACCTCTTAGGCATTTTGGATCTGCGCATTATGCTAGCAGATGTTTAATTCGCTTTTATTTTAAGTGTCAATATTACAGTAAACTTTAACCCGGAGTGACAGACGGCTTGAAGCAAGCACGCTTTGCGTCTTACTCAAATAACCATTGGAGACAAGAGGGAAGGAATACCTTCAAATAGGCTGTTAAATTGTGTCTCAACAGGTTTATATGTGTTTAAAGTGTATCGAATGGGGTAAAAGTATTTCCTTAAAATATTTTAGATGATTTTTGCAACTATATACATCCATCCATTCCATCCATTTTCCGAACCGCTTTATCCTCACTAGGGTCGCGGGGGGTGCCGGAGCCTATCCCAGCTGTCTTCGGGCAGTAGGCAGGGGACACCCTGAATTGGTTGCCAGCCAATCGCAGGGCACACAGAGACGAACAACCATCCACGCTCACACTCACACCTAGGGACAATTTAGAGTGCACAATCAGCCTGCCATGCATGTTTTTGGAACGTGGGAGGAAACCGGAGCACCCGGAGAAAACCCACGCAGGCCCGGGGAGAACATGCAAACTCCACACAGGGAGGCCGGAGCTGGATTTGAACCCGGTACCTCAGCACTATGAAGCCGACGTGCTAACCACTGGACTACCGGGCCGCCCAACTATATACAGTGAGGCAGAACCAAGATTTTCTCTTTAAAATGCACAATCTGCTGACCAAAGTTCTTCAAGTTGATGCTTGAGTACACCTGCTGAGCGAGCAAGTCTCGGTCACAGCACGGTGGTCTCGGACTGGAGGATGGACTGAGTTCTGGAGGTGCGCTGGAAGTGGACCGTGTGTTCAGAACCTTTCCAGGAGACCAGCGTGGTGCCGAAGCTTTGAGCTCGCTTCAGGTCACAGTCCATGCACAAGCTACGCCACTTCCTCTTCAACTCACTTTGGACCTATACACACACACACACACACACACACACACACACATCCAGTGTTTTCCTGATAACTCACAGAGGGAAAAAATTATGACCAAACTTTTTTGGTTCATTTCCTCTATTATTGTTGGTAGGTTTGGTACTACTGTATATTGTCACAGAACACAATATTCTTTGGGCCTTGAAAAATGAGTGAAAATACTTCTGAAACGATTTGCAGTCATGTCAAAAGAGTTGAGTGGATTACAAACCTCGCTGTTGAGGAAACAGTAGAGGATGGCAACCACCAGGCCCTGAAAGACATCAAATGCGAAAAGAACTAGAACAAGTCAGCAGGATAGGGACTTGTGTATGATCCTGGTGATCACTAACCTAACATTTGCGCTTCCAAATTCAAGCAGTGAAATATTTCTGTCATCAGTCAGTGTATGAGCACCTGAAATGATCCGAGGGCCAGGTCGAAAAAGATCTTGTAGTCTTCGGCCATGGTTTCCGACAGAGACACAAAGACCACGTAGTGGATCCCAAACAGCGGAATGAGGAGGAGAGTCGATTTGGCCAACCGCCTGAAAAACAAAACGTCAACAAAAAACATAAAACCTCAAAAGGTCACAAACAAACCAGAAGGCATAACAGTGTTATCTCAAATGAACTTTTCCCAGTGAAATGGAAAAGTCGTAAATTCGTTTCAGCCTTCCTGCCGAAATTGTTGTAATGGGAGAATAACACCTGCAATGAACAAGAAATGTCTCTTCTCAATAAACAATTCAGAATCAGTTTTGGTGGAATAAGAATATAATAGACATCAGAAAATGCCATTTTCAAGTCAATGTGGATGTTCCACAAGGTTCCGTCCTCAGTCCTCTGTAGCCTTTAGGTCAGGTCAACATTTTTAAAATGTATCAGATATTTGTTTATTTTGATTTTTTTTTCATTGAATCCAAAATCGGAACAACAACATTTATCATTTTTTTAATGACTAGAATGTCTTTGTATTTAAAGCACCGTGGCCTTTTTTTTAAAACTTCTCATTAGCGTTTGGATAACAAAAAATGTGAGAATTGACCACATCGTTTGAATTCCTTTGTTTAAGGAACTGTAGGATTTTTTTTTTTTTGTTACGTGAGACGCGGAATTCGGACTCAGAAGCAGACAGTAAAAGTCTTTATATGCAAAAATTCAAAATAAAAAACAGAGTAGGGCTGGACACATTAGGGCATAGAAGGCTTAACGTGTGACTGAGTAACTCAAAGCTTATACGTAGAAAAACAAACCCATACGAGGTGAATATGTGACAGTGAATGTGAACAAAATGCAACAAAAATAGTCACCAGCATCATTTTTACATGATGTAAAACACGACAAACATGTTATGACAATGAAAGGGTTTTCTTCATTATTAATGTGGATAAACTATGACATTCCATCACATGCGTTTAGCAGCGGTGATGTTGAAACGACAAAGCAGTCTGGACGCGACGTGTCGGTGACGAAAAACTACAGATGAAGTGCGTGAAATGTGTGTCAGATACCCACCCGTACTGAGAGTGGTCGCCCCCGCCCAGGTCGGGACGCTGCAGCTTCTGCAGGAGGATGCGAACGATGCGAATGAAGAGCAGGAAGTTCACCTGGAAAAATAACACAAAGCGAAAAACTCACAACGCTGGAAAAATCATCCACAAGGGAGCAATCAATTTTGACAATGTCTCATTGAATGTCCATATGTGTCCTGACATTGATGGGCGACCAGTCAATTATTTGTTTATGTGTGTTTGAGCGGCGACCGGTCCAGCCTATTCAAAAAGATGCCGATGTTTGCTTCTTTCATACCACAACGGCGAGTCCGATGGGTCCGTTGATGACCCAGTTGGGTATAGGGTTGTCGTTCCTCTCCCAGCACCTGTCAATCAAAATGCGCTTCGGTTGGAAGGGCCGAACGTGCGAGCGAGCGTGACGTCAGCATGCCTCAGACGCAGCGGTCCGTCACTCACCCCGTGTCCTCCAGGTAAATTCTGGTCAGAACCCACGTCAACACAAACACGCTCGGGATGCCTGCGCCAATCAGGGAGCAAACCCGGCATTAGGGTGACCTCACCTCACATCTGCCAAATTGGACCTCCACTCATGATGTCATTGAACACAACGGAAAGACTTTTGGGTTTAATTCAGTGGAGATTGTGGCGCTCCTTCCAGTGTTCACATCTTGGCCACCAGGGGGCAGGGATGGCAGAAGACGCTCACAGCATTTTAGGAAGTTGCAGTAATACTGTATTACGAAATTGCTTCTTCGCAGAGGACAAAGAAAATATGCATGAGTAGAGCTGTGCCAGTTAAATTTTTTTCCCCCAAATCCAGACTGTGCTCACCTTACAGGAGGCTAGTCTGTGGTTGGTTTTTTTTCCCTCCCTTTTTTCATCTGCAAAAAAATGGGTGCTGTAAAATGGGACCCCCGTTGTGCATTGCCCCGTTGGTCACTGTTTGTCGATGTTGATTGGATGGGTTCCATTTTCTTGCACCCTGCGGTGCAATGGCCATAGAGTGATTGTGACCTATATCACAGATGTGATATTATTTATTTCAATTCTTTGCAGTTTACTGGATTCCTTGAAAAGTGTTTGTGACTTGTTGTGTTTTATTTCATTTTGTTTATTGATTTTTTTTGGGGCGGGGTTTAATGCCTCTATTAAGACATTACAAACCACCCCGTGCACAGTTCTCACTCTTCTAACCACTTGCTCCACTGAATAAATGTAACTTTTAAAATGCAAAATGTAGAATAAATTTCAAGCTGCTGATTATAGGGGACAAGCGGTCTAATTTTCATGGTGTTGGTTTTTGTCAATTAAATTTCACCGAAAATAAAATCGACATTTTTTTTTTGACGGGTCCGACTTGCAAGGAAATAAAATAACAAGAAAATGTGCCAACATGGTGAGGTGAAAGCGAATACAGTCAAACCTCGGTTTTCGTCCATAATCTGTTCCAGATGGCTGTTCGAAAACCGAAATTGTTAGAAAATCGAAACCACGCTCTATTTAAAATAAACATGTTTACTAAACACGTCTGCTCACAATGGAAAGCAACACGAGGATGCGTCACTTCCTCGTCTACCTGAGGAAGCGTCACTTCCTCGTGTAAGGAAGGCGAGAGGAGCCAAAAGGTGCATTCAGGTGCGCTCAGTTTGTTCGAGAACCGAAATTTGTTCGTCATCCGAGGCATAAAAAAACTCGAAATTTTTGGTCAAAAAACGAATTGGTCGAGAACCGAGACGTTTGAAAACCGAGGTTTGACTGTACATGAAATTATGGTCACAAATGAAAACCCGCGATTGAGTGAATCCACAATAACCAATTGGCGAGGGAACAGCATAATGTGATTAGATAAAGCAACGCGGGATAAACAAAGGAACGTGATGAGATGAAGTCATGTGGATGCAACTTGTATATTTTTGTGTTTGGATGTAGCGATGCGTCTTACCCCATCCGATGAGCATATAGACGGCAAAGTGTGTGTTTTGCGAGAACATGGCCACCAGGAGTGTGTGGAGGTACAAGGCCTCCACCAGCAGCCAGAAGAAGTTAGCCATGATGAAGTACTGCAACAATACCAGGCTGGCTCGACACACCACCTGACACACACAGAATTAATCAGGCCATGACGCTTATTGGCATCAAGACGTCTCAGCGTTCCCGTCGTTCATTCCTTGGCACAAAGACGAACGATTTGGCTGAGTGTACCCAGTGAAAGGCGGGGTGTACCTAATGAAGTGTCTCACCAGCGAGGGCTGCGCGCCGCAATGCGCCGCGCGGCCGAACAGGAGGTGGTCCTTCATCAGCACGGCGGCCGCCCTCAGGATGAACGACAGGAACAGGTTCAGGTGGATGGAGTTCCTGGTGCAGCGCAGCTTCCTGTGCGACAAATCACCGACGTCATGGCGACTAAAAACATTCGCCTCGCAAATTGTCTTGTCGCCCCCACCCCAGGAACAACAAAAAGATGAATTAAATTAATAATGCTACTGCTAGTGATTCGCCCGTCCGTGGTTTTACATTGTTTGTTTGCATTGCGCTAAACTACAGTCAAACCTCGGTTTTCGAAGATCTCGGTTCTCGACCATTTCGGTTTTCGACCAAAAATTTCGAGCTTTTTATGCCTCGGATGACGAACAAATTTCCGTTCTCGAACAAACTGAGTGCACTTGAATGCACCATTTGACTCCTCCCGCCTTCCTTACATGAGGAAGTGACACTTCCTCGTGTTGCTTTCCATTGTGAGCAGACGTGTTCAGTAAACATTTTCATTTTAAAAAGAGCGTGGTTTCGGTTTTCGAACAATTTCGGTTTTCGAACGGCCTTCTGGAACGGATTATGGACGAAAACCGAGGTTTGACTGTACTTGCAAATTAAAGCAAAAAATTAACCCTTTGAGGGCTTATATCTCTAATCTGAAGACCCCCTTTTTATGGGAATTTTATTAATTTGAGCATTTTAACTGTACAACATAGCAAATCATGCAAACGTACAACATAATAAAATAGAATCTAAAGAAATGGTATATCGTGTCAAGCTGATCTCTCAACAGTCTGAAACAGTTCATTTTTCCACAATAACGTCCCCTCGGACAACTTGTCATCCTATAATCGGGCTCATCTGCTCAACACCTGCAGCGAGACAAACCCACGCACTCCAAACACACACAACCACCAACAAGCAAACACAGGAAGTGGCAGGCCCATAATAGCGTCTCCGTTAATCTCTCGTACATCGGCGAAATTATCCTCCAGGCGGCAAGCTTTGAGAAAACTGAGATTTCCATCAAATACCAGTCGCTTTAGAGTCCTTCCTACACAATCAAGTGCTTTTCTCGTTTTTCCTAATCCGGCGCGACAATAACATGCGAGTGATGTCATACGTTCGGATTGTCGCTGTGATGCGCTTCGACGCATGACTAAAGGCTTGGCTTTGTTCCAGACAACCAATGCATGCAATGAGAATATTGAAATATACCATCAGGAGTTCAAATTATTCATCTTATCAATACAATTGGATGCTTCCTTGTGTTCCGATACCTTTGGGTCAAATCCACATTTGCCTCACTTGCTGTGTAGGGGCTCCAAAACTGTTCTCTTATCCCCCCCGTTTTCATCTTACAGCTGTCACTGTCCTTTTCTGCATTTGCATTTTTACTTTCTCTCGGTGTCCCAATTTACTTTTTTTATATATTTTCGTTACTTTTCACTTCCTGCCCTTGATTCAATCTTTTTTTTTCCAAACTCAATGTCCAGTGTTTGTCACAAAACAGAGGTTTGACCTAAACTCTCCGTTTGTGTCCAAATTGTCTTCACTTTTCCACTTGTGTGTGCGTTCTCATTTTTGTGACCATGTGGGGACTTCAACTTGACTGCACACAGGGGAAGGGAGACCTAAAATGTGGTCCCCACAGGCAAATTGCTCTGAGAGGCTTCAAAACATGTTTTAAAGACGTTTCATGACATTTCCTAAACTGTCCTCATGGGAGCATGAACAAGAAAAAACGGATGTGAGTGCGTGTGTGTGTGTGTGTGTGTGTGTGTGTGTGTGTGTGTGTGTGTGTGTGTGTGTGTGTCCTAATACCAATGCTAATGTGTAATGTTAGTTTTGTAATACATTACAAAGCTCATGTGCGCCCCCTGCTGTGAAGGAGGCTGATAAGAAGGTTGCGCCTCACCTGAAGAGGAATAGGACAGCACTTCCGGTCGTGAGGAAGATAAGGGATAGGCTGTGGCCCAATGTGTACAACGTCTGCACCAGCATGTAAAATACCAGCTAAACACACACACACACACACACACACACACACAAAATTATAATGATGCTAACAGTAATGCTAACGCCCTTCCTAAATTGCCAAAAGCGGGGGCTAACAAATATGCTAAGCTAACTCAGCTCACTAAATGCTCATGGTTGCTATGTTTGTATCGGAAAGTATTTTCTGTCTATGCCTTGACTGTTTCTGCCAAGTCTATGCTATGTTAGCTTAGCATCTTGATATGTTTTAAGAAACTGTGTGTGTGTGTGTGTGTGTGTGTGTGTGTGTGTGTGTGTGTGTGTGTATCTCTCTTTCTTGTGTCTGAGTTGCACAATGCAATACGTTATCCAGTTAAGTGAACAAACACAAGGAGTAATTCACGACCAACATTGGCGACCCCAAATGAACTCACCTCAGCTGAACTCAGAACTAAAGCTGGGAGCCACAATTAGCAGAGAAGGAAATACTGTACTGCCAAACACGACAACAACCTGTTTTTGTTTCAGCAAATGTTTGTAAATGCATTATTACTATTATTATCTCCAAAATTAACCCTAACCCCTAAATCCAAACAATGGGCTAACCCAAATCCCAACAAAATATGGCCATTGTAAAGCGCCCGTGGAACTTTAGCATTTTTGAGAACATCGAGTGAAGGGGCTTGCGAAGACGAATGCACCTTATCGTGGCCCATGTCCGAACCGCAGGCGCTGGTTATGTTGGGAAACACCTCGGACCATCCGGAGGCCGTGCACTTCCTGCTGATGTTCCCTATAGGAGGTCATCAGGATTGAAATGAAGGAGGAGGAGGTTCAGGTCCTGGTTAAGGTTATTACAGTTCATGAAAACAAACCAAATAATTCAAACCAAATTGAAAAGACATTTTCCAAATGAAATACAATCAAAAGAATAACTAGCTCAAACTATATTTTACGTTTGCACAACTCCTAAAATTAACTATAATTCCAATAAAACTATAAAACCACTGTCAACTATCAAACCCGCACAAAAAGCTAAGTGAAAGGAACTGGATTTTAAAAAAAAAAAAAAAAGTCAAAGGTTTACCAAACTTCCTCTCTTGAAAAAATGGAAAAGTGTGAACCCTTGTCCTGGTGGATTTTACCGTTAGTGCCAAAGACGGTCCTGAGGAAGCGAGGGCAAGGTATGGTGGCGGTCTGGCCAATCCCGGTGCGTTCCCAACACGTGATGTTGTCCCAAGTGCCTTTGCAGCGCGCCTCTGAGTGTACAAAAAAAAAAAAAAACAATCAGCATCCGCCATCGGCAACCACTCAACGTTCAGCATTATCAACCAATCAGCATCAAATACCCTCAAATGATTTCGGACAAAGTCACTAATCCTACAATGGTGAGATTTCATACACAGACCTAAAGATATCCATGTGGGGGTGGGGGGGGGTGGGGGTGGGGGGGGGGAAATAATCTCAGAAACATGTTAAGGCCTTCATGAAGTCCAAACATAAAGCTATTGAGTCTTCGCCAAATGCTCTTGTCGTGGCGACGCGCTGGTTGCCAAGAAAATGATGCTGTTTTGGAGGCTCTTTACATACGGGAACTGTATAGTTATTCATATTTTTATATGTAGATGTTTATATTTTAATATTTAGAGGTTGAGTGTGCCATTTTCCCCCCCAAAACTTGTTTTAATGCCTCAATAGCGCCCCCTACTAATTAAGCTAACGTGCTAGGTTTTTCATTTTACTTCCTGTTGAAACGAATCCCAACAAAATCGTGCTCATCAAATAAATGCTGAGGTTTCAAGTTGGGGCTATAGCCTGAGCTGGGCTCTCACACTGGGGTTAGGAGGGTGTCAAGTGAGGGATTCCAGACTGGGTTTGGGTTTCTCCTTGGTACCTTTGTGTGGCGCTCGTCTCTCTTGGTCTTCCAGTCGCTTCATGCACTCGGCGTGATCTTTTTCCACCTCCAGCAGGAAATTGCAAGTGGGGTGACGACCGGTCGCCTGCCGTGTGCATCACAAGAAAAAAAATTGTTTAAAAATGGTGTCTTCAATTAAAACAAAACAAAGAAAATATTTCCCCCATTTTCACTTCATGCAAAAAGGAAACAAATCAGACCTTTGCAAAATCTTTAGCTTGAACAAAGAAATGACACATTTGAGAAACTTTTTTTTTTTAACTGTTCAATATGAAAACATGTTTTACATTTATCAATGCAACTATTTTAACACAGGCGTTTGTCATTTTCAATTTTCAAAGCAAGAACTCATTCATGTTTTGAATTTAGTTTCAATTAAGTATCACATTGGTGAGATTACAAATTAGAGTATATCATTTTGCGCATTTTTTATTTTATTTTTTCCTTTTTTTCCACATCTGTTTTTTTTTTTATAACTGTAGACCTATTTTTGCACACCCTGTGAATAATTACAGTGAAAATAATTCGATTTTTAATGGATGTAAATTATATGCGGATTTTCGCCATTCACGGGTGAGCCAGGTGCAAGATATGCTTTCATGTTTTCATTCTCTGCTTTTATCGTGAAGTTTAATGGGTTATTTTTATTGTTTTTTTTTTTTTTTTTTTATGTTTTGGTGACCTCGTTTACTGTTAGAAACAGCTCTTAGGGCATTTGTGTAAGTCCAAAAATAAACGCTCTGCGAGTGTCAATGACAAGAAAGTGACCATAGTTGTCTTTGTAAATGCTTATCTTTATTTATTTAATGGATGGCCACGACACGTGTTTGCCTCAAATGTTGTATGAAGCAATTATGATCCGAGTGATCTTGAAAAATGAAAACGACTCTCGTTCATGAATCAATCAACCAAGACGAAGACAGTAAAAAATGAACGAACGAATGAATGAATGAATGAATCCGATGAGCAAAGTAAAAAGCTAAAAAAAAAAAAAAAATCCAAATGAACGGTGAACTCACCATCAGCACATACGCGGAGCAAAACGCCAAGAAGAAAATGAAACTTTTCATCTTTGCTTTTCAGTCGCAACAATCAAAAGGATTAATCAATTATTAAAAAATCGTATTATGGATGTTAGTGCTCCTCTTAAATATGTACCCCATAAAAAAAAATCCGAAACGTCCAGTGGGATGAGAAACGTGCACGTCTTTCCCCACGCAGCAGCGTGGACGTGCACGCAACGCGCGAGACCGTCGAGTTGTCATTTCTCCGTCGTGGGCTAAAACACTTCCTGCTGGCCCTGTCAAAGTAAATCACAAATGTGTGTGTGTGTGTGTGTGTGACGTCACCTCTACTGGCTTCGACCGCGACGAGCCCACAGATGCCTTCGACCTCCAGATAGTCAGCGTGTCGGGCTCGGCGCTGCCCGGCGGCGCCGCTGCCGTCGAGTACCGGGAAGGCAAGGCTTCGGGTAAAGGGCGTCGGCACGTGTGCGGTGTGTGCAACAAGACTTTCGCCACAACGCAGAGCCGTGACGTGCACACGCGCATCCACACGGGCGAGCGTCCCTTCAGCTGCCAACACTGTGGAAGGCGCTTCACACAGGCGGGGCACCTCAGGTCGCACTCGAACATCCACACGGGGGAGCGGCCCTTCGCTTGCCCGCTGTGCCCTTGCACCTTCCTCACCAAGTACTCCTTGAACATGCACCTCAAAAAGTGGCATGCCGACACGTGAACCCAAATGAGTTGCGCGTTCTTGGAAGTAGGAAATGTAAATTAACGCAGATTTCTTTTTCCTCCATTTTTTTTCGCCTGCAAATGATGACTACATAATTGTCACGCCTCATTTTCGTCAGCAGGTGGTGTCTTGTGTTTAAAAACTAAAAAACTGTTAGAATGATTTGCAACTAATTTTATTAACGTTCACAATTTCTTACAAACATCAATCACAAACATGAAAATGGAATATAATATAGAAAAACACTTATTTTTCTTCTAACAGTGCAAACATTTCTAACTGTATAACCTTACTTTGACACAAATGACGTCATTGAACGTATTCCGACGAAATAGACCTCTTTTGTTCAGCACTCGCTGATTTGGAAACCGTATTTAAACTCAAGAAGAGATGCAATGTCTTTGTATTTCAAGCCAAATTGAAAGTAAAATTCTATTAAACTTACGGGTGAAAACGCTCCTTGTTTGATATTTTCTGTTACCCGGACGATGACCCGAAAGTACATCAACGCACATTTTTAAAAAAAAATATCGCAATCTTTTTTTCCTTGCATGTCCCCTTTGGCGTTCCGTACGTTTGTAACTAAGTGACGTGTGTCTGTTTATGCACGTGCTGGTATCCCCGAATAAATAATCGTATACTTGGAACATTAGAAGTAAGAATGTAACAGTATATCTATTTGTATTTTTGGGGGAAGTTGTAAATAAAAGCCGCAGCCACCGAGCTCTTTTGAATTGCGTGAAAACTGACAGGTTGGAGGAGGGTAGATGTCATGAAAGTCATGTTTCCCAGTATACCTGAACGCATCTGCAGCAGTTTTGGTTTCTACGGCAACGACTGACAACGAAGACGAAAGATGGTTCACAGTAAGTCCACTTTTTTTCCTCTACAGAAGCTTACCCAAATCATGTAGTTGAACACAAACTGACAAAGTAATTCAACCTAATCACTGACAAATTACAGTAAAAGTCAATGATTGACTAACTACACCTGACGTGACCAACAGACGCGCAAACGAAGTCATTCAATAAGTAGCCCACTGGTACTACATTACACTGCAGTCAAAAGGGATTAACTGACTGACCAGCTCACTAAACAGCGTTCTAACTCGTTGACTGACTGACTCAATAAGTCACTGTTTCTTTAACTGACTAGTTGCGATACAAGCGAATGAGCGGCTCACTAGCTAGAACAGAAACAAACATGTTTTTGACAAGCTTACATGTATTTTTTTCTGACTAGCGAAGAAACTACAACAAAAGAAACCAAAAAATACTTCAACATTTTACGAGTTACTATAAATGGAAAAAAAAATGAAAACGAGGAACATGGAAAAATATAACATTTACTCAACAACATATGTATGATCACCATGATCGAGCTGGAATTCATATCGCCATCACTAATGGCCATCATATAATTACTCAGTCCTATTTCTGTGCCAGCCAAGTCGCTGGTCGACCGACTGAAGTGACTAATTGTTAGTGAACTGCTAACTATTTCTCACCCGTGCGTCTCTAGTCACAGAAGATCTAATCCGGCGTCGCGCCGAGCACAACGAGTGTGAGATTTCTCCCTGGAGGAGGTCTCCCTGCATCAGCAGGACATCGAGAGGATCGAGCACATCGAGCGCTGGTGCAGGGATCTGAAATCCTTTACCTTCAGAATAACCTCATACCAAGAATCGGTGAGGACCAAGTCTTGCTGTTGCGTGTGTGCGTGGACGTGTGGTAGAAGCTGGTCTTTTACTTTTTCTTTGGCAGAGAATGTAGGACGCCTCAAGAAGCTGGAGTACTTGAACCTGGCCTTGAACAACATAGAACTCATTGAAAACCTGCAAGGTGTGTGGGAATGTATGTTTCATGCAATTCGTGTGTGTTTGTGCGCGTGTGCGTGTGTGTGTCTGTATGTAAGCTTCAGAAGTTGATGTGCTAACTAGCTGAGCAAACACATGAGAGAAAACCCAAATCTCAAAAAAAGGACATCACCTTACCAATCAAAAGTTTGGTGGTCACTTAGAAAATTGTAAACAAATTTCTCTTGGTCGACTGGAATTCAAACGTTTACTGCCACAGACAATTATACTTGTCAGGTGCTTTTTTCAATGGGTTGGCGTAGAAGAGTGCCTCGCTAACTTTGTGACTATCAAGTTTATAAGCCATTGCAATGGCAAACGGGTCCCAGTAGATGGCAGCATTGCATCACTTTGGATGACAGATCAGCACAGCCTTTGAGTAGAAGATCAAAACTGTTATGTCGATGGCAGTTGTTTGAAGAAGGCCAGCTTTATGGTTAGTCATTAGAAAAGTGTTGTTTTTAGATGACTGTTTCTGTGAACATTTGAAAATCACACTAATATGATAACAGTTGTAAAATAAAAAAATAAAATAAAGAATTATCGTCAAAACCAATGAATGCATCTTGAAACCTTCTACAACAAAAGCTAAACATCAAATTACCAAACTGGCTCGTCATTTATGGTCATGAATGAAAGTGTGTGTGTGTGTGCGTGTGTGTGCGCAGGCTGCGAGAACCTGCAAAAATTGGACCTGACGGTGAACTTTGTGGGGCGCCTGAGCAGCGTGGAGAGCCTGAAAGAAAACATCCACCTGCGTCAACTCTTCCTGGTGGGCAATCCCTGCACGCTCTTCGAGGGCTACCGCAAGTACGTCGTCGCCGCCTTACCCCAGCTCAAGGTAAGGTGTCACGCTCAAACACAAGGGTGAAAGGGTTAGGCGTGAAATTCATTTTGCTTTGCAAGAACGAAACTTTTATCGTTCCAAATTTTTGGTTGACTAATTTCCTTGTCTGTATTCAGTGTCTGGATGGCACCGAAGTAACGCGGTCCGAGCGCATTGCCGCCAATCAGGGCTTGGAGGAGTTGAGGATGCGTGTCCTGGAGCAGGAGGACCATTACTTGAGGAAGACCGCGCACGAGAAGGAAGAGGAGGACGCCAAGAAGAAGCAGGCCGAGGAATCAGGAAGTAGGTACGAGTCATGTCCGCGTCGATGGATTTGATCATGTTATCAATGAAATTGTGGGAGTCACACGCTAGTCCCTCAAATGTCAACTCCAAATGGGAGCCATTAAGGTGTCGAAAGGAGCGACTGATGCCCAAACGCGGCGACTTTCTGCCTCGTCCGCTTTAATGGCGTCACTTTGTTTTTGTCTTCGCAGTGCTGGTGACTCGGAGGAGAAGCAGGAGCAGCTGACCGAACTGGAAGAAGAAAGACGGGAGAAGGAATTCTGGCACACGCCGTGTCCCTTCACTCCAGAATCCCGTCTGGAAGCTCACCGCCACCTGGAGGCCAAGCGGAGGCCCAAGGAGAAGTGAGTCATCGCTTTCAATTTAGCAGTTACTGGGCTGCGATGTGGTTAGCGCGGTCGCCGCACGCTTCTGAGGTTAGCATGTTAGCTTCTTTGAAGACTCAAACCCAGGTGTCAGGAGCTCCGGTTCCTCGAGAGCCATATGCTGCCTGTTTTTGAGCTCTCCCTTTTTGAATCTGGCGGAATTCCTAACCCCTGCTCAACCCCGAGCTTTCAAACTCTTTTGAGTTTAATGGCCACCCACATTCACACCAATTTGTTCTCAAACGGTGTATTCCTGGCCTAAATACCTGTAACCTGTTTTTTGACTATTTTGTGTGGATTTTTACAGTACGGGTCAAAATGACCCACAACATAATCAATGTGATTTTTTTTCAACATAATATGAGGGTTAATAAAAAAATATTGGGGCCTTTAAATGTTTTTTTTTATACGGATCCCTACTGCATATTGAAAGTGTATCAAGAGGTGTCGAAGGCTGCTAGTGGCCCGGAAATACACCGACCGTTTGGGAAAATGAACATGTTTTCCCGAAATCAATGGACAGCCATTGATGATGAGCCGCACGTTTCACTTTTCACCACCAGATGTCGCCACAACATTACCCAATCAACTTCTTCAGCTCTACTTGTTTGCACTGTGCACAACCTGCTGGTCAGTAAGTGTCTATGCGGTGCAGCCTCAACAACTTTTATGTGTCAGTCAGTCTAAAACGGGATCTGGTGCGCTGTTTTGAGATGCTGTGCATTCTTAATTGCTGTCCAGTCTGGGGTTGAACTTCCTTGAATGTCATTCAGTGTCCTCGATTATGATCCAGAATAATCCAGTGTTATTTTAGGTAGTCCAGTATGATCCAGTATGTGGTTTAGTCTGATCCGGCCTGATCCAATGTGGCTTTGAGATGTGATCAAGTGTGATCCATTGCAGTTCACTGAGCGTCTTCTAGTTGGATCCAGGGCGGGCGAGTGATCCGGCGTGGTCAATTATGAATAAGTGTGAGTCTTTGAAGTCCAGTATGATCCACTTGGGGTTGAATGTGATCAAGTGTGGTCTAGTTTGATCCACTACGCTCTATTTTGATCCAATGTCAAGTATGATCCAGTGTAGCCCACTGTGATCAGCTTGCGGTTGAATGTGATCCAGGCTACTGTGATCCATTTGTGTGATTCTGTGTGATCTCGCTGGATTTGTGTGATCAGGTATGGTTGATTATGATCCAGTGTGGGGTTGCATGGGATCAAGCGTGATCCGTTGCAGTCAAGTATGATTGAATGTGGTCTAGTTGGATCCAGTGCGGGTGAGTGATCCAGTGTGTGTTTCCGGGTGAGGTCCAATGTGATCCACTTGTGCTTGAATGTGGTCAAGTGTGGTCTAGTGTGATCATATGTGATCCAGCGGGATCTCTGTGATTGATCAAGTAAGGGCAAGTATGATTCAGGGTAGGGTTGGATGTGATCAAGTGTGATCCATTGCAGTCAAGTGTGATTGAATGTGGTCTAGTTGGATCCGGTGCGGGTGAGTGATCCAGTGTGTGTTTCCGTGTAAGGTCCAATGTGATCCACTTGTGCTTGAATGTGGTCAAGTGTGGTCTAGTGTGATCATTTGTGATCCAGCGGGATCTCTGTGATTGATCAAGTAAGGGCAAGTATGATTCAGGGTAGGGTTGGATGTGATCAAGTGTGATCCATTGCAGTCAAGTGTGATTGAATGTGGTCTAGTTGGATCCAGTGCGGGTGAGTGATCCAGTGTGTGTTTCCGGGTGAGGTCCAATGTGATCCACTTGTGCTTGAATGTGGTCAAGTGTGGTCTAGTGTGATCATATGTGATCCAGCGGGATCTCTGTGATTGATCAAGTAAGGGCAAGTATGATTCAGTGTGGGGTTGGATGTGATCAAGTGTGATCCATTGCAGTTAAGTGTGAGTGAGTGATGTGTGGCTGGGTCCAGTGCAATTAAATGTGATCCGGCATGGTCAGTCGTGTTCCACTGTGATTCAGTGTGATCCTATGTGATCTACTTGTGGTCTAATATGATTCAGTGTCCATTTATATATGGCGACGTGTGGTTTGCTGGGGCCCTCAATGGAAGTATTGTGTCGGGAACTGCCTCAACTCAACACCACTTTAGCTCCCGACAGGCACTCGACAGCGACCTGTCACCGTGACCGGTCACGGCAACGAGTTACGGTGATGAGGCGCTCGCCTCGACCGCTGGACGACCCTTCACCCGCCACTCAGGGTTCACTCCACGGACGCTTCGCCTATTTCGCATACAATGAGCAAGCCAAGCAGGGATCAAGAAACATCAGCTGCAAAGTCGTCATTTTCATGGCTGACCATTTGGTGTGTGTGTGTGTGTGTGTGTGTGTGCGTGTATAAGAATGCACATGCGCGAGTGTTTGTGTGTGACTGACAGATGACTGTCCAGTACTAATCTTATGCGGGGTGAGGGGTGAAGGACCATCCTCTGCTCCAGACAGGAGCGTCATGAGAATATATCATAGAGAATGCGACTGCAGGATACGGACACACACACACACACACACACACACACACACACACACACACACATAGGGCTTGGTTGATGGTGTTGCGTGTCCCTGCAGTGGCAACGAGAAGAAAGTGAAGCCCCCGAGGACTCTGATAACTGCTGATGGACGAGTCCTGAATGTCAATGAGCCCAAGTATGACTATACACACACACGCACGCACACACACACACACACACACACACACAAAGAATATCATGTTATCTCTGATGTTGAATGATGAATTCCTCTGATTTTACAGACTGGACTTCTCTCTGATGGAAGACGACAACAATAACAGGATCGTTTTAGACCTGGCAGTGTACAGGTACATGGGCCTGCGCGCGCACACACACATATTTAGCAACTAAAAAGCAGTTACTGTAATTGTCTCACAGGTGACAAATGTTCGATTACAAGTTTGAAAAAGTGGAAATGTCTTCTCTGTGATTCCCAATCCTCCCCGACAGACACATGGACACTTCCCTGATGGATGTGGACGTGCAGCCAACGTACGTCAAAGTTGCCATCAAAGGAAAAGTACGTGTTGACTTACTGATCAGCATCTTCATGACAATAGGGTCAATGGAGGTGGTTACCTCGATTGCATCACCGTTGCCATGGGGATCATGACCGCAGCAGCAGCAGCAGCATCGCTATCATCGTGGAGATGAAGTTAGACAAGTAGCATCACCATCGTCATGGTGATGACATTCCTGTTGTTGCACACATGGGCGGGAGGGGGGGGGGGGGGTTACAGTAAAAAAAGCGTGATGCTGCAGATTAGGATCTGGCGCCGATGCAAATGCTGAGTCAGCAGCAGAGTTCATTTTTGCACAGCTAGCAGACTGGACCACATTGACGCAGGGGGTCCCGCAGGAGGTCAACCGCATCCAGCCCCCAGTGTGACACGGTGGGAATTTTTCAGTCCGCCTCGGCCTCCCCCCTGGCAACCTTCCGGCCTGATCGAAGTACTCTTAAATTATGCTCGCCTCACTCATGGCCGTCTTTTCACGCCGACCGGCAAATTGAAATCCACATTGGAGGGGGAGGGGGGGGGGGGCGCTTATTTTTACGGCGGGGGTCAGCCGGGTGGCCGGGCGAGTTTAGGCCATTTCATCAAGTGACAAGTTGAACGCATTTTCCTTGAACCTTACAGTGCGCTTGCTGCTGCTCGGCTCCCTCCGAGAACTTGTAGAATGTGTGTCATAAAAAATTGGTCCAGTCATGATGAAACTGCTTGTTATGAACGCTCAAATAATAAATGCGCAGATATTTCAGCTGGTTCTGCCAGCTGAGGTCAAGCCCGACAGCTCGACGGCACAGCGGTCGCAGACCACGGGGCACCTGCTGCTCCACATGCCCAGGGTACGTGCATGCCAATTTCAGGAGGCAATAGCTTATGTTGGAATGACTCTCAAATTAAGTGCCACTAATTGGTGTCAGTGTGACACAATTACGAATGACTCCGCTGACACATTGCTTTTCGCAGATAATTCTAACCAAGTTAACGTGACTTACGGTTACTTTTAAAGGCTGAAGGTGAAATCAAGGTGACGAAAGCTGCCATGCATCCATCGAAAGACGACCGCCGCCGCCGCCGCTGCAGCTCGCCCGACAGCAAGAAAAGGTACACGCCAAAGTTATTATATGCAACGAAAACTAATGAAATAACATATATAACCACGCTCTTTTTAAAAATAAAAATGTTTATTGAACACGTCTGCTCACAATGGAAAGCAACACGAGGAAGCGTCACTTCCTCGTCTACCCGAGGAAGCGTCACTTCCTCGTGTAAGGAAGGCGAGAGGAGTCAAATGGTGCATTCAAGTGCGCTCAGTTTGTTCGAGAACCGAAATTTGTTCGTCATCCGAGGCATAAAAAAACTCGAAATTTTTGGTCGAAAACCGAATTGGTCGAGAACCGAGACGTGCGAAAACTGTGGTTTGACTGTATTTACATTTTCATGACTGAATAAAATATAAATGAAAATGCTGTCAGGTCCCATTTTATGAATTTTTTTGGGGGAAAAAAACAAGACTCCCTGGATCGGTATGCCAAAATCACCTAATTATTTGGAAAAGACAAAAAAGGAAAAAAAATTAGAATTTCCCACTGTTATTATCAAAGAAAACATTTTTTCCGTCGCGGTGCCGTTGATGAGTAATAAATAGTTATCATCTATTTTTCTCGCGTCTTATTTTTTTTAATAAAATAGTGTGTTTTCACTTACATTCTTCTATTTTGCGTGATGTTTATTTTTGATTGACATGTTTGATTTGCTTTTCGCGGGCTCCCGTGCGCTAAAGGAATAAAAGAAATATATAAAACTATAGGGGTGGGCCCTATCCATTATTCATGATTTCTTGTTTCACGGGTCGGTCACTGATGACAACAGCGAGGGTTCTCTGTATAAAAAAAAAAACACGCTGGTTTCTGGCTCGCCACCATCTCAGCGCCGTCATCAGCATTTTACAAGCAGGGTGGCGTGTCGTCCTTCAGGCCGCCCCCCCCGCCGCCCCGGTGACCAACGTCTTTAATGAAACGTTTGATCGAAAAAGCTGACAGCTGATTTATTCTCCATGGACGCCATTAGAACGACCTCCGCGGTGTCATAGGTTTTTGATCTGCTCCCTGCTGATGACATCATGATTGCATCACGATCGGCAGCTATTGGTAGGGGAAGTTTAAAGTTCAGGGTGACATGAAAATTCTGACCTTAACAGTTTGGTAGGGTCCACAAGTCGAATAAAATATTTTCCATATATATACATATATATATACTTGTCAAGTTCTCCTCTTGGTTCAACTGGCCAAAGGACGCGAGGACAACTCAGATTTCCCACTTTATCACTTTATTTTCTTCAAAGTCATAAGTCTTTCTCAGTCTTTCTCAGTCTTTCTCAGTTTTTCTCAGTCTTTCTCAGGTTGTAAACCTTCAACACAAGAAAATCAAATTTAATTCTTGACTCACAAAATGTTTTAACTTCATTTCCCAAACATGCTTATGAAACACATTTTTAGCAGGGTTCTAAATATTTAACAGAATTTCAGAAGATGAAATCAACTGCTTTTGTTTAGGTAATATAGAAGTGTAGCACCGACCATTGGCGTCTTTGGGATGAACCCCCCCTCGAGTGAAAGTGTTGTCAAGCTTCCTCCTGGTCCAACTGACAAGTCCACACTGACTGACCTTCTGCTCTTTAGTTGCTCCAAACAGTAGCTCAAATATTGCCTTCCAATTAGTGGCAGATCAGGAGATAGCTGGTTTGCTGCTGCTGGTGCACTCTGGGAAATAGTTTTTTCCCATATCAACAATACTGTATATCTATATATATATCGATATAGATATATCGATATATATTCCAAATTTAGGCGATTTTCCCCCCTCCTACTTTGATGACAAAAAAAGCAAGTGACTATGATATTCAAAATAAGTTGTGCTACTTTGGGGGGGGTTCTTTATTTCTCAAGATACCAAATACACTTTGAAAGTTTTTTTTTTTTTTTTTTGGACGGCATCAGTTTGCATCAACTTCCACAGAATATTTATTTTCTTAAAATAATACAATGTGAAAATAAATGCTTCTTTTGGAGAAAAAAAAACCCTCCATCAAAACAGGGGGAGTTCAAAAGCAAAAAGCAGATTTTCCATTTTCTCGGAGTTGAGTAAAATATTTACGCTATTTTACATTTATGGTATTTGAAGTTGGGCGGCCCGGTAGTCCAGTGGTTAGCATCCATTTTCGGCTTCATCCTCACTAGGGTCGCGGGGGTGCCGGAGCCTATCCAGCTCCGGGCAGTAGGCGGGGGACACCCTGAATGTGGAGTTTGCCAGCCAATCGCAGGGTTTTCACACAGAGACGTCCATCCACGTTTCCTCCCACACTCATACCTAGGGACAATTTAGAGTGCACAATCAGCCTGCCATGCAATCCATCTAAAATTTTCCGAACCGCTTCATCCTCACTAGGGTCGCGGGGGGTGTGGAGAGTGTCGGGCGTAGGCGGGGGACATGATTCGGTGTGCCCCAATCGATTGGCTGGCACACAGAGACTGATTCACAACCATCCACGCCTAGGGACAATTTAGAGTGCCCAACGACAGCATGTTTTTGGATGGGAGGAAACCGGAGCACCCGAGAAAACCCTACGCAAGCGGGGAGAACATGCAAACTCCACACAGGGAGGCCGGAGCTGGATTTGAACCCGGTACCTCAGCACTGTGAAGCCGACGTGCTAACCACTGGACTACCGGGCCGCCCCGCGTATTTACAATCGAGAATAATTTGTTAAAAAAAAAAGTCTTCCTCTCTTTCAAAGAGATCTTTTTTGATATTTCATCGCAAAACCCAAAAGACACCTTTTTATATGAAGTATATTCTTATTGAGTGCTGTTTCCCTTTTTTTTTTTTTCCTGGGAGGCTGTAATAAATGAATGGCGCTTTTAATGCTACGCCACTGCACAGATCAGGTCATCTGTGCGAGAAATCAAAGTTGACCTGTGATTCTTTTTTCATGAGTAAATATTTAACCTGTTCCAAAAATGCAGCGCTGGACGGTTTCGCTGGAGACTGGAGCTGCCCCCCCAACCCCCGGGACTGATTACGTGATGTTTGTTTGCGCGAACCCTGACCCCAAGCATCCTTGCAACAAACGACCTGCGCAAATTGTTGCAACATTCTGCTCACCTGCGTGCTAATATGCTACATCGCTAAACCGTCCACAGACCTTTTTTACTCTGATGGTACACGTACTAAAGGGTGGTGAAACCTGAAACGATCTTGTCGAAAATCAACTTGCGTGACACCGTAGCTGTGAGGGGGGGGGTCATGTTGTTGACTCAACACGCAGTTGATATAGCTTCACAAATTGCTTCTTGTCTCATGTACAAGGGCGGCCATTATTCTAGAGACAGGCGGCAGTCACCCTTGAACCAAAGATTTTCGTAGCAGTTGGCTAGCAAGCTATTTTGCTTGAGAAAGAGGGCAGCGGTCACAGTCAGGGAGAATTTACTGCCTCGAGACAGTTACAAACCAGCCCGGGTTCAGTTTTCTACTATGGAACCTAGTAAAAGGAAACAAAATCAAAAGAAAACTTTTTGAAAGGAAAAGCTTTTGTCAAAATGCGCCAGTGTGTCTAGTTAGCGCGTTTAGCTAAACTACTCAAAATATGAGACGCCATCCAAAGATTTTCGATTTGTAAAAATGCACCTTGAGACTTTGTTGGACAACATTTTTCCCCCCAGGTAGATTAGATTAAGATTTTACTTTTATATATTTATTTATTTTGCCACTATTAGGAAATTGAAAAACACAGAAACCAAAAACACGTTTTTGTCATTATTTCAGTTCGCATCCCATTGACCTATTGACCTGGCCCATTGTTTATAAACATGATGGAATGTGCCACATAATGAGTAGTCAGTAGGAAAGAGTCGGTGATTCCGACTTGTACGTTAGCTTCTTAGCGGATGAGGTGGTTTGGCAGCGTAGTGCCGGCGGGTCTTTGATTATCCATCCAGCCGTGCAGAAGACGACATCCAGCAGTGATTGCTTTAGTCTGCCTCTTATCTGCACGCTGGCAGATGGGCTTAAGATGGGACCCGTGACACGGACATGGTCTCCTGACGCTAAGCAGAAGTCGGCCGAGGCTGTCACGCCGGCCGCGTCAAACTCAATTAGAGAGCCATCAGCTTGGGCCGTCTCCAGGCCAACACGGCGGAAAACTTTCTTTAAGGTCATGTGACGCGGCGACATGCGGGCGAAGTGGCCGAATGTCCGTCATCAAACGGATCGAAATCACACAAATGCACACTGACGCTAATTGCGGCAACGTGTTAGCGGGGCTATTTTGGACATCAAATTACTGACTGACTGTCTCACTGACCGAGACACGTACCCATTGTCTAATGACCAATTCTCTGACCAGCTGACCCACTGCCCCTGTGACTGAGCAACGGACCCCTCACCCGATGAAAACATAGTGACTGACCTGCTAACTCAGCAAAACCGACAAACTGACCCCCCCCATCCGACTCACACGACGACACCCTGACTGAGCCACCTACCCACTCTCCGACTAACCCACCTTACTAAATCTGTAACTGACCAATTTGCCACTTACCACTGACCCACCTGCCCATCGTCCAACTAACTGACCCGTCATCCAAGTAACTCAGTGGCTGACCCACAGACGTACAGTCAAACCTCGGTTTTTGAACATCTCGGTTCTTGACCAATTCGGTTTTTGACCAAAAATTGTGAGTTTTTTATGCCTCGGATGATGAACAAATTTCGGTTCTCGAACAAACTGAGCGCACTTGAATGCACCATTTGACTCCTCTCGCCTTCCTTACACGAGGAAGTGACGCTTCCTCTGGTAGACGAGGAAGTGACGCTTCCTTCGTGTTGCTTCCCATTGTGAGCAGACGAGTTCAGTCAACATTTTTATTTTAAAAAGAGCATGGTTTCGGTTTTCGAACAGCCTTCTGGAACGGATTATGGTCAAAAACCGAGGTTTGACTGTATTATAAGACTGGCTGAACTAGTGACCCATCAATTAAGCGACGAGTTGACCTACAGCAACAGACTCACCCACGACCCAAATGACAGACCAAACAACCGAGTGGCTGACCCCACTGACCCACCGGCCAACCTACGGGACTTGACCCCCGCAACCCACCGAAACAACAAACATTCCGCTTCATACTGCCTACTCACACAACGTATATTTTCGAATGTATCTTGTTGACTCCTCAGAGAGCGCTCCATTCCAGAGAGGTTGGAAGTGGACGCCAGCGGAATCGTGGACTTTGCCAACATCGTGACACGCCCCCGCACCGTCGAAGGGCCGCTGGAAGCTTCTGGCTGGAATCCGTCCGCTGCCGCCGTCGACGATGACGAACCCTCGGAGGGATTTGTGGATGACCCCGACGTACCGGCGCTCATTTAACCCAACCCTGCCGCAGAACGGAGAAGTGGCTCGTTCACGCTCTCGTGACTGCAGTGTGGTTGTTGCGCAAGATCGTAACAAGTTGAGAAGGTAGACCCGTAAAAAAAAAAAAAAAAGAATGACTTGTCTGCTTAGCTTTGTGCTTGAGAGCAGGATGTCTCCTGAAGACAGTGAACACATCTCAAGGTCTTTTTTCTCTTTTTTTTTGGATTGTCTGTATTTGTTCAGGACATCATCTTTATGTTTGTCAAGATTTAGGAATGAAACCCCGCCCCCCTCCCAAAAAAAGATCAAGACACAACAACAAATCATGTGCAGTCTCATCCGCCTCTGTCTGCGTTTCGTTCGTTTTGTGTCTGTTGCCATGACGACACAAATCATCCTCGATTGATGACTCACCAGGCACACTTGGGTCAGGAAGGACCACTTGGGACTTTGCTCCTCCCCTTTTTTCCCTTCTGCCCTTCCCCTCCGCTCGTTCTCAACTTTTCCACATTTCTACCTTTACTTTTTCTCCTCCTCCTGCCTTCTTCCGCGCGTCATTCTGCCTTTTTCATCTCTTCCTCAATTAGTCGGTTCTTTGTCTGAACTGACTACCCGAACCAAACCTGCTTCCATTCTTAGCTTCCGGTGAACTTTCTGCTCCGTTGACATCAGCTGGAAAATGAACGGACGCCCTACAAGAGTGAAATAAGCTTTGCGCCGTTTTTCCCCAAAGACTTGAAAAAGTCTCCAAAAGCTCTCTGGGATGGGGGGGGGAGGAACATTTTAAAATTTACGCTGACTTCCTGGCGACCTGGCTCGTCTCCGGGAGACATTGTGGAGCCTCGAGTCACCATCAGTGAAAGAACCTTACTGAGCTGGTGCAGTTGTCCTGTTTTGTGTGTGTGTGTGTGTGTGTGTGTGTTCCTCCCAGTGCGCTTTCCAGAATGTCGTAATAACCAAACGGAGCGGATGAGCCACCGGGCTATTCATCAGCCAATCAGCATCGACTAGTTGACGTACGTGAAGAAGAGGAGCCGAGATGTTTGCGCCCTCTCCACTTACACGCGGAGGTAAATCCTCGCTAATGGGCCGGCCTCACAGCTGGCATTTTTCTTATCAGACACTTTTATTAGCTAAGTGAGTTTTAGTTCATTGGATTTGTTCTTGGGAGAAGGATTGCGACGTTTTGTTCCATTGTGTGTGAAGGATCGCTTGAAATTGCTTGTAAATCATCAGTTGAGGGCTTGCGCATCCTTGAAAACCGCTCAAAAAAGGCCTGACTTACATTTACAAGCTAAATTATAAATATTTGTTCCATTAATTTATTCATTTATTCCCACTAGTAATCAGTGTCTTTTGCCTTCCCGTATTTTTTTTTTTTTTGGGTCCAATCAGATTTAAGCCTCGACTTGTTGCCATGCCAACATAATCTGCCCAGGGCCTTCAGAATGCTCGCTGATGGTTAGGAACAGGACCAATTGAAGCAATAGCATTAAAAATGGGTCCTCACAGAGCCAGAGTGCACCCGGTCCCCGATGACCTCAGCATTTTCCTGTCTTCTGATTGGTTGCTGGGAGCAACCCAAAGTGGATCAGAAAACACTTTGTGTCGGCATCTGCGCACATGATTGCAAGGGATGTCCAAACCTTTTTTTTTTTTTTCCCATTCACAGCCACATCAGAGTAAAATGCAAGGAAGCAGAGGGCTGTCGTTTCGGAAGCATCCACCAAACGCAGGCCCGCCAGCGCCTGCGATGATTCGCTTGTTCCCGTGGATGCTCCTTTGCTGCCTTCTAACCTGCCTCTCTTGTTTTTTGATGAATAATTGAAGGCATGAGAGTATCACCCAGCACCCCCCCCCCCACCACCCATCCCGACATCCACAACTCAGCCCCCCCCCCACCCCCCACCACCTCTGCCTGCCTGCGTTCTTTGCTCTTGCTCTCTCTAAACCGCAGCCAAAGGCAGAAAAAAGCCTGTTTTTTTTTTTCTTCAGTGGAGCCTGCTCGTGGGTTAACGCTCAAAACCGTGACATCACTCGAAGATTTCTTGGATTCCTTGAGTTTTGATCCCCCCCCCCCAAAAAAAAAAAGATGTGGATGTTGATAAGGGCAAGGGGTTAGCAGACCCTGAAGTTCCCTTGTGGGAATGATGAGCCCAACCGGCCCACGGAGAGCTCGTTGTTGTGTAACAGGAAGCAGGAGAAGAAGACGTCCAGTGGAAAAGACGCCAAGCTCAGCGATTTCTTTTTTTTTTTCCTCGTGCTCAGCTAGAAACACAAGCTCACCTCCTACTCTTCATCGTCCTCCTCCTCTTATTCCTCCACTTCCTTGTCATGATCTGATTGCTAATCTTTACGTTTGCGTCCTTATCAGGCCCGCTCCTCGTGTCAACCAATCAGCTTTCTCTGGCCATTCATATTTCATCAGTCTGTTGTTTTTTTTTTCAGTTTTCCGATACTGCTCATTTTATTTTGTCAAATGTCCTTTGGTAGCATTTCTCTTTGCTGCACTGTTTTTAATGTGGATTTGATTTGGGTCTTATGTATTTTTATATATATATATATGTATATATATAAAATAATTGTTTATATATAAATAATTGTTTATATATATACTGTATATATAAACAATTATTTTATATATATACACTGTATATATAATATATATATATATAAAATAATTGTTGTTTATATATACATATATATATATAGAACAATTATTATATCTTTTATGTTTGTTTTTTTTGTCCAATCAGATTCCTTCTTTCACAATCAGAACAGCTGCTCCACGTAATTTACGTTTTTTTTGAGCAAAGGGATTTTTCTTGAACCGATCACATTTGAATTTAAACGTGACAGGGCCAGCACACTTGATGATGTCAGCATTTTTTTGGGTCCTGTGATTGGTTGGTCAGAGCAAAATTAGTTCCAGTCAATTTTAGCCTGGCACTTGTAGTGACTGGATCTGAGGTAAATAAAGTGAATAAATACAGGATGTCATGACCAGTCAAATACAATAACCTGCCTAACAACCCCAATTTCAAAGACTAATTTAAGCTACCTTAAATATTGAACAGTAAAAAAAACATTTGTCGCCCACTTTTATTTTCTTTCCATATTTGTGTTTCACCTAATTCTAACTATAGTTTTAACTTCCTTTTCTTTAAAAAATAAAATAAAATAAAAAAATCACAATGTTACTGTTTCCCTGGGGTTTCACTCAGTCTTTGCACAGCTCCTCACGACCTTCCCCTGAAAAAAATTCGGACTCTTCCATAAAATGCATCGTCCACAGGAAGTCCCCATTACTCAAATAAGAATTTTCATTCCAACACAAAAATGAAACGAAAAAAAAACCCCCAACTTGACTGCGATGGGCTAATGCACATTTTTGAGTTCTGAGATTTACAAAATGACAAAAGGCAGAAATTGAAGTTAATTTTGCGCGCGTGACAAGGCCCAGGTGGCAACTTGCGGTTATTCGAATGTCTTTGGCCTTCGTGACCTCATCTCTCATTTAAGACCACACTTCCTTGGCGCTAATTAGCCGCACGTGGCGACAATTAAGTGGACTAAGCAGAAGTCCAATCAATCTATTTTCGGAACAGAATGTGCGGCCTGTAATCCTGTTAAAGCGGACGAGGCGGGGCAGGCTGATGATGTCACGGCTGTCAGCTGATCAAGAGTCGCGGGGCGGACATTGGCCTGGAGGAGACATCGTCCGCCACCTTGTCGTCGTTTTACTTTCTCGCCTGGTGGTTGTCCTGCCTCAGTCACACTCGCTGTCGATCGATCCCGAAAAGATTTATTGAAAGTGTTTATTGATGAAACAACTCCCACGTTGCAAGTCGTTTGTGTTTAACTTTACGAGCTTTAATTGTTGCGTTCATAAGTTCTTCCCCACCAAATTTTTTTTGTACGATATTACTCTGCCGATTTTCGCCATTGAACGACTTTGATATTTCTCAATCAACTCAAACTGTTCTAACTTCCAACACATTATATAAATCAGGATGTATTGTATTGTATTGGACATTCCAGAAATTCACTACGACTAATTTCACATACCAAAAATTCCCACATTTTCCACCCATTCCGCATCTTTCACCACATTTCACCCCCCCACCCACCCAAAAAAAACTATCTGACACATTCAATCAAAAAAAAAAAAATTGCTATCCTTCTCATTCCTGCTTCAAAGCCTTCAGCAAATTCAGTACATGTTGCGAATTTTAGGAATGTGAAAAATCGCTAGTAAAATTCAACAATGAAAAGTTTATTCATTTATTTTTTTAATCATCATCAACCTTCCCACACTTTTTGACCGATTCAAACCATTGCACAACATGAAACGTGTCTACTTTTTCAGGACATCGTAGGAAGTTTTCATTCCTAAAATTTTCACATTTCCACAATAAAAATATTTACCATAATTTATTTAATTATTATTATTATTATTTTTACATTTACTATAATTTTTTTAATTTTTTTTAACCACAAATAATTTCCCTTTTGGCATATAATCACCCAAAAAGTAACAATTCACAATTATGCTTTGTGTACACACACATACACAGTGTACGGTGTATGTCTTGAATACATGTGTGCGTGTATCTTTGTGTCGTGTATCTTCTGCTTTTGTGTGTCTGATGTGTCTGATGTGTGTCTGATGTATTGTATACGTAATGTATTTATATTTGAGTACATGTCCAAATTTTGTTGTACGTGAGTGTTGTGTGCACTTGTTGCCGCTGCATCAATGTGTGTGTTCTGTCCAAGTGCACGTGTATGCGTGTTGCGTTTATGTACAGTATGCCGCGCACGTGTATAAATCCAGCTCGGCATTTACTGGCCCCTCCCCCCCCAATTGACTGCCAATCAATGAAACAATCAATCACTCAATAATGAAGCTGAAGTGATTGACGAGTGATGGATGTCCAGACAGTTTTCTTCTGCCCACCTGTGCTGCGTTTTCCTTCCGAGCCAGGCGCGTGCTCGTGCGCGGGTCCGTCCCCCTCGGTGAACGAAGGTGTACCTGCTCGTCTTGCTCCCGCGCGCGCACGCTCCCCCCCGTGTTGCCGCGTGCACGCTCCCGCCGCGTCCACGCCGCGGCTGCTGCTGCTCGTCTCTGTTTTCTGCTTCACTTCCAGTACTGTATCGACCTCCTTCCTTCCTTCCTTCCTTCCTTCCTTCCTCACTCCTTCCTTCTTGTCCTCGTGCTACTCCCCAGCCTCCGTCTCCACCCTGCTCCTCTTCCTCGTTCTCTTCTCTCCGGTTCTTGTTCTTTTTGTTGTTGGCGATCGGTCATCGCTGCGGCGCTTCCTTCCTTAGTGAGCGGGCTCCATGGAGGCAGGAAGCCGGGGAGACCCGAGCCATGCACGCCGGTGAGCTTGCTTTCTTTTTAATTTCTCCTTCCTCCCTTTCCCCCCGCAACCCACCAAAAATAACAAACAAAAATGTTTGTAATCATTTGGCGCGCGCTTGCGTGCGTGCGTGCGTGCGTGAGCGACCACGCATGCGTGCACGCGCGCTTCCAGGTCTTTTGTTAGTCGTGCGTTTTTAAGGTGTTGCTTTCGTCTCATTAATTCTACTACTAATATGACAGCGGGCCCTCGCATATTCGCGGTTTGGCAATCGTCGATTCCCGTTTTTTATTTATTGTTTTTCCAACAACTGATTTTTTTTTGTGGAAAATGCTTATTTGAAGCTGAATATTTTTTTTTTGGGGGGGGGGGGGAAATCCAGGAAAAAAATAAATTATGTTTTATAATTGATATTGCCTGTTGTAATATTCAATGTTGATTCCAATTGTCATGATTAACATGCAGATTTTTATTATTCGTAGACTGGTCACCTGCAAATAGCGGGGCTCTACTGTCCATTTTATTTGATCAAACGCCTTTCACGGCCCTCCAGAACAAATGATAACCAAATAAAAATAATAGGACCAGAGTTCTCCTGAGACAAAATCAAAGAATGAAGGATTTGATTGACAGCAACGCTCCTCCTCTGTGACTTGATGCCACTTTTGTCTCGTGTTATGTCTCGCGCATCCCTTCGCAACAGCCTCGCCTCCCGCCGACGCCGCCTCCTCCCCCGGCATCCCTAAATGACCCCAGGCTGAGGGCACGGGGCGGGGGGTGGGGGCACCCGGACCGGATCGGACCATGGCATGCGGCCCGACCCGGGCAAGCAGCACTGACCATGGGACTGCGGTCCAGGAGCGCAGCGAGTGGCTCAGAGGACCACAAGAAGGATCCCCCGGACCACCAGCAGGGTGGAGTGGGGGTGGACAAGGATGGCGCTCTGCTGGCGGTGGCGACGGCGGCGGTGGTGGCGGACTACAAGCGGGGGTCGCAAGGCACGGCCATCGGGCTACTGGCCAAGACCCCCCTGAACTACAGCCGGCCCGCCAAGAGGAATAACGCCCGCAAGAGGAGGATTCAGAACCTGATCTACGATACGCTGGAGAGACCCCGAGGATGGGCGCTCCTCTACCACGCCTTCGTGTGAGTAATGCGACCATAACTTCACCCGTCCAAAAATAATTCTCACACTTTTTTTTTTTGGGGGGGGGTGCTCTAGTTCGCGTAGTCTTTGGGTCACGTCTGAATACACAACTTGCCCGTTTCTCTTTGTTTCTTGGCCTCCTGTCATGTGACGATGATTGACAGCTACTTTGGATGTTTGCGCCCTCCTCCTTAGAGCTTTGTTTAGGATTTGCTGTGTTTGAAACTCAGTGCAACAGGCGGAGTTTTCTCTAGGAGGACCCCCAATGTTTGCGTGGTGGGTGGGGGGGGGGGGCTCAGGGGCCAGGCCCAAGCGCAAATTGTGAAAATGTGCTCGTCCTTGCCACTCGTTATCATTGCAATGGTTAAAAAATAAATAAAAAACAGTCAAAGAAAAAATGCAAATAAGGTTGTGCATTGGGTAGAAGAAAAAAAAGAGCGGCAGACCCCCCCCCCCTCCCAAAATGTATAGTCGCGACCCTGCCAAATTCCCGCTATGATGAGAAATAGTCTCATTTGTCTTCAAAAGTGATATAAAATCTCTGCGTAACAGTGTCTCCTTATTCATAGCAAAAGAAAGAAATTTAGACATAACATAAAATTTGAAGTGCATCCGTTTGCCAGAACATGTTTATTTCATGTGAGCAAATTGAGAAAAAAATTCCAGAGATTTGATGAGATGTAAAACTTGAAATAAATAAACAATAACTCCTTTGGAAAGTTAGTGAATGTTGCGTAACTTGACTGGAATTTGAGGTGTTTTAAAAAAAAAAACTTTATTCAAGCATCAAAGTATTGCGTGCTCGTCCTCTGTGACATCGGCAATCTCAGGCTGTGTCGTGTTGCGCCCCACCTTGGCCCTAATTGTTGCATTGAACAAGTGCTATCACATCACTAATCAGACAACACCATTTTACTCTGCATTAACTCTATACTATTTATCCAGATATGCATATATACTCAAATTATTATTTTTTTGTATTGACAGAACTGAAATGTGATTGACCGCAACGAAAGACCATTTTTCATACTGCAAGTGGCGTTTTGCTCTTTATTCTACCGTGTTCTGCGTGAAAGAGATCGTTAGGAGACGCAGTAATGAAGCAATACAGCAGTTAGCCAACTTTAGGACCTTCTAAGCCACTTGTGTCAAACCCAAGGCCCGGGGGCCAGATTCGGTCCGTCATGTCATTTGATGTGGCCCGCTAAAGCAAATCGTGGCTGTCAACTTGGTCAAATCTGTACCGAAATGCCAAATTGTCATGTCATAAATAATGTTGAGATTTTGTAATAATTTTCGCCACGCTGTTGACACTCGAACAATAATTGAACACACAACAAATAGTTGACTGATTTCAAATCTAGTAAGCACATTTTTGCGTACAAGTAATAATACGATGTAATGATGAAACGTTAATATGTTTTTTTGTCCTCACGGCCCTCCGAGGGAAGACGTAACCCCAAATTGGCCCGTGACAAAAATGAGTTTGACACCCCTGATCTAAGCCATCGAAAAGATTGATCCGTGTGAATGGAGATTTCGTGTGTCAAGTTGAACAACCCGCCGCTCATTCCTTCCACCGCGCTGCGTCGAAAGTAATTGTCGCCGTCAAACGAGGAAGGCGAGCGAGGAATGCCGCCGCGGTGACACTCAAGTGAGTCAGCCGTCAGCACGCGTCTGGCTTCCGAGCCTTCCAATATGGAATGGAATGGAATGGAATACAACTTTATTGTCAAATGTGCTGTACGTATGTGTAACATACAGCACAGATATGCAGCACATATGGCCGCCCCATATGTTTAGCTGTCGCTATCTTTTGTCAGCCAATGTCTAACATCGTCATCATCATCAGAGCGGCGCCGCAACAGCTGACAGTCGCCGAGCATCAACATTACCGATTGCATCTTTACGGTTCGTACGGCGCTTCGGGAAAGTTTGCTGCAAAATGCGCGTGAAAGGCAATCGGCGAAACTTTCAACGACTAACGCGGCAGACGCTCTCCGGTATTTGCCACGACGCCGCTTGTCCATTTTGTTCCGAACCTCGATTATGATTGGTTCCTGAATCTCTTGACAAGCTTGTTACACGGCGCAAAAATGACATCAGACGATGACATCACACCATCTGGATGTTTCGTGGCCCAAAGTGAAATTCTAATGAACGATTGCTTGATTTTAGTTGCTTTTAAAAGTTCTCTGATTTTGTTGTTTTAAAGAGTTACATGATTAGTCAATGCGGCTGATTGACAAGTCGGATGGGCGGGCTCATTCGTATGAGCCAATGGCCCGCCTGCTGGGTGGCGTTCAATCGCTGCGGGGAGGGCGCGGTGTTCCTTGTCAAGCGTCTGAGTGGAAAGAAATCAGCTGACGCCAGGCCTTGATCTTTCTTGCCCTCCAGAAGTTTTTCATCCTGCTTCAAACACATTTTTTTGTGCACTCAAAAGAGCTTTGTGGCCAAAACTTACGCCTTTTGGGATCGCCGGGGCCACTTTTCTTGAACCTGCGCTGACCAACATGACCACTTTTTTTGAGCGTGCGCCCATCACGTGTACTTAAGACTCCCTGATCAATGGGAGGGTATCAGGAAGCGCCCGCGAGTGTTTAAGAGCATTCTTCGCGGTCACTTCGCGGTCGCGGTCGCTTTGCATAACGTGGCAGTCGTTAGCGTCGGCTAATCAAACGTACGGAAATGAAATGACCAGCTGCCATGTGGCTGTCACGTTTGACACTTTCAAATCGATGGAGGCGATTAGCTGGTTTTTACGCATTCGATTTATAATTTTCTTTTTTTTTTAATGTTCCCATCGGGACTTGGAAGCGGAGGCGTGCAGGATGCCAGCGGCGGTCGAAAGGCACTTACGTGCGAACAGGAAGTGTCTCGGGGAGGTCAGCTGCCACATTAGCGGCTTGTGTGCTAATGTGGCAGGAATTTGAAACCTGGAGAGAAGATTAGCACAGTAACAACAACAATAAATTAACTTGAGTAATTCCAGCGCGCAAGAACACTTGCTATTTAACATGTGGCATTAGCGTGAACCGCTTGACACGCTAATGAACTTTGACGTAAGCAAATAAACACCTAGCTAGCCATAAGGTTGAACTCGCTAATGTTTGCTAATTTGATGCTAATAGGCACGCTCATTGATGTACGACGCTCGAAACCGCTCGCTTCCAATCGACTAAGTCGTGTCTCTCACTTTAAAGAGTCAAGTGATTCTATAAATTGACTAACTGGACTCTCTCGGAAACAAGTGAGTCACTCGACTCTTTCAATCAACAGTCATGTGACGCGCTTTAAACTGACGACTTTAAATCAAGCGGCTAATAAACATGTCAATAACTACTGGCGAGGCGGCCGCGGCGGCGACGCGAAATGATGGATTGTGCGAAGTCGAGTCAAAAGATGATGACTCGAGAGTCTCGTTAAAGGTGAATCATGAGTACGCTTTTAACGCGATAGGGGACCTCTGCTGCGACATCCCCGCTCACATTCCTGCGCAAACGTCCCAGCATGCGTAAATCAGCACCGCGCTCAGCTCATTAACGTGCGTGCAGAACACGATACTTGATTGTGATGAGGGTTACTCGCCAGAAGACGTACTTTAGTGTTATTACTACTGAGCACAAGACATATTTTATTTGTATTGCTCTTAAGAGGACATAGATAATTAGTATTACTCACCCAATTGACGTCAAACTCTTTTATGGAAAATCTCTTCAGGTCAAATAATTTTAATATTATGTGAACTCTTCTTACATTGTTTTTTTTTTTTGGTCATCTTAACATCGAATCCTTATTTGTGAAATCATTGTATATCAAATTAACCCTCATGCAGTATTTTTAAGCGGCTGCATGAAGGGTATTACGTACACGGGGATTGTCCCAAAAATGTCCCTCTTCCAATGTGCAACAACTTTTTTCACTTTTAATTTTTTTTCACTTTCAACCCCTCAAAATGTTCAGTGGGAATTGGCCAAGACATAGATATACATCCTGTGCAAAATTTCAGCTTCGTGGAGTTATTTTTCACTGTTTTGTCTGTGGTGTCCATTTGTCCAACAGTCCAAAATCGTCCAAAGTGACCGAAATGTCCAATTTTGGGATAAATACTGCATGGGGGTTAAAATAGTTTTTGTCCAGTCATTTTATGTCAACATTTTAAAAAAAAAATGATACCAAATTTTATGTCATGTTGCCTCACATGAAATGATTTTATTTTAAATCATTGAGCATTAAATGTTTTGGCATCAGATTGTGCATGACCTTATTTTACGTCAAACTCTTTTTCAAGCCAAGTCATCACGCGGCGAATAAAGTCAAGTATATCTTTATTGTCAAATGCGCAGATGAAATTTCTTCCCTCTCAACCAAACAAGACAACAAGAGGAGCTGCTGCGGGTGCCCGCGTGAAATTAACCCTTTCAGGGACAGCGATTACTCCAGTGGACAGCTTATCATGTTATCGTCATCCGTCAAATTATTATTATATATTAATGTTAATTTCAAATCAGCTGGTGTCAAATAATTTTACATTAAGCAATGTTTATGTCTGAATTATTTAGTCAAATCATGAAACAGCAAGTCAATCCTTGTCAAATCTTTGTGTGAATTCATTTTATGTCAATAGTTAGACTTAATCAAAATTAGATTTTCAAGCGCATAATGTAAAACATTTTACATCAAATGATTCCATTTCAAATTCAGGTAAATTTCATTTGACATCTGAAATCACATAATTATAATAATTTTATGTCAAATCATTTTGATTTCAAACTGTATGTCAACTCGATTTACATTCAATCATTTGACGGTAAATCGTTTCACATCCAATCTTTTTGCGCCAAATTTGACTTTTGAACCTAAATAATTTTACGTCACCCCAAAAAACAAACCTTTAAGCCTGAAAATATATATTTTTTTATTTCAAAAGATGCAGACTGTCCTTGAATCGCTTGGCACCCTATATATCGAAAATCCCCCTCCCCCCCCTAGTCAATAGTAATAATATCAGTAGCAGTAATACTACTGTTGCCGTCATAGTAGCAGAAGGATGTTTTTATGGAGTGATGAGGGATCATACGCATGTACATGTAACATGCATGTAATCACTATCATCAATGCAAGAATATTTGATATTCACGTGCGCACACACACACAGAGGGCGATCAATGGGTGAGGCTTGGGGCATTAGGGCAAAGTGGGCGGGGGTTGGGGGGGCGTAGGGCTTCGGTAGGACCCTAAGGAGGATGATCTTACTGGCTTCAGAAAGGATATCTGCTCTTTGTAAAAGACCCCCCCCGTCGCCAGCCTTTTCATTCGTTTTGGGGGGTTTTCATGTGAGTTGTCTCAGATTTGGTTTGGAATTTTGTAGATTCACTTTAATTTATTTTAAAAGTAGGCTTGCCGCTTATTAATTTATTTTTTAATGCTTTGTTTTAGTTTAGTTTTCATTTGATTTAGTATTAGTTTGAGTTTTTTTCAGGACGCGATCATTTTTGTGTGCAAAATGTTTTGAAAGTCAACTTTTTATAGACAGAACAATCATTTTCCATCAAATCTTTTCACGACGAAAAGTGGCCCTGGCGATCCCAAGTTTTTACGTTGACTCTCCAATAATTTATTTTATATATTTATTTTATTGTAACTTTATTTGTATGCAATATTGCAATATTAATTTCTAAACATGGATTACAGTGAAAGATTAATTTTCATTAAGTGAAGCTATCAACTGAAACATAACATTAAAAAAAAAAAAATCATCTCAAAGATGATTTGAAAACGATGAGCATGCCGTCATAATTGGCAGCAGTGGACGTGCCTTTGGATTTTTGTGCCGATTATTGTTATTTTATGTATGAATAAAAATACTGCTCACAATCATATTGAAAAAAGACGTGTGAAGCGGTAGAGGAATGGGCCGCTCGCGTCTTCTCAAAGGTCCTCAGCGAGCGTGAGCGGCATCAAATTTCCTGGCTCCCCACCCCGGCGAATTTGCCGGCCGCTGACTGTGCACTCCCGCGTGAACGATACTCATCATTTATTCATCCCCAAACCTCAGCCCCCCCACCCCCTAAAAAAAAAAGGAAGGAAAAAAAAAACCTTCCTAATGGAGCCTCGCCTCCTCTTCCTGCCCTCGCGGAACACTTCCTGCTTTCTGGGCACAGGCGAATCTGATTGGCTGCCAGAGGAGGCGGATGGATTGCTTTGGACTTGCTTAGTTGAAAGGCGACAGTCGTCGACCCACCAAAAACTTCATTGCGCAATCAATCAAGCGCCGTTCCCAAGACGATATCTGAAATGAGAGCAAGCTCTTCTAAGAGATCTCAAATCTATCAAATCTTTCGATGTCATATCCAAATGATTGGATTTCAAATTTCACATCATCTTCAAATCATTTTAGATCAAAATCATTTGATCTCAAATCATTTACGTGAAATATTTTTGCGTGACATTCATTTGGGGGTGCTTATGTTAATTGGCCCCACTGTGACATCACTGTGGGGTAAAAGTGCACAAGGGCGCATTTTCGGATGTCGATCACAAAAGTTGACTCACGCGATTGTTTAACTCGAGATTCAGAAGCATTTGTACAGGATTTTTTAAAAAGTGCATTTTGTAAATAAAAATCACATTTTAACATTTGGCAACTGTACTTTAGTGGCCTGGTGCAGAAATGCTGCGTCCGCCAGTGATAACCCGGAATGAACTTCTCATGTACATTAAAAAGTCAATTTTCTGTTGTGAACTTTTGCTTGGATTCCCAAATATGGTCGTCGCCTGATGAGGGTTTCCTGTAATGTCTGCAACCCGGTAGAAAGGGGGTGTGGGGGGGGGGGGCACAGCAAAGAAGAGGTTTTGCTTCCTGCGAGAGGCCAAAGTCACCGCGGATGATATTTAACACACTTGTTTTTTAAGGCCAAATCGTCGTCTGGGCTGCAGGGGGGTCTGAAGGGCAACGGAGGACACAGTTGGGGGCAGTTGGTGGGGGGGGGGGACAGCATGGGGGAGGTATCAGGGAATGCTGACACTACAAGTTGGATTTATTTGCAAAGGCACCAATGTCCCCGTTTTTGACGGGACAAGCACTTTTTTTTTTTTTCTGCGCCTCAGTGACTATGATGATGTCACTTTCACTTTAACTTCCTGTTAAATTGTGACGCTCCGATTGGACTCTTTCTTTGCCAAGCTTCTCTTTACGGCCCTCTCGTTTGTCATCGTTATTATTCTTAGGAAAAATACATCGAAAGAGCTTTCGCAGTTTAAAAAAAACTCACCAAATTTTACAGTTGCGTTCCTGATGAAAATTTTGAACTTGGAACAAAAATTGGCTCGTTCACACCCGCTGGCTTTCTTGTACAGTCAAACCTCGGTTTTCGAACGTCTCGGTTCTCGTCCAATTCGGTTTTTCGACCAAAGATTTCGAGTTTTTTTATGCCTCAGATGACAAACAAATTTCGATTCTCGAACAAACTGAGTGCACTTGAATGCACCATTTGACTCCTCTCGCCATCCTTACACGAGGAAGTGACGCTTCCTCGTGTTGCTTTCCATTGTGAGCAGACGTGTTCAGTAAACATTTTTATTTTAAAAAGAGCGTGGTTTCGGTTTTCGAACAATTTCGGTTTTCGAACAGCCTTCTGGAACGGATTACGGACGAAAACCGAGGTTTGACTGCACTTATTTATTTTTAAATTCCCTCAGAAGCCAATTTGACTTTGCAAAATGACATTTGGTTGGCATGTTTATCATGATTAGAACCACCAAAAAGTCTCAACAAGCCATTTGTGAAAAAAATCTAGGAAGACTACCATTTTGGTTCAAGGCGGCCATTTTCGGCTTATTTTTTGGTCTTTTTCATCGGTTCTTTGAGTTTTGGACAAATTCAGCCCCTAAAGCCAGTTTGACTTTGATGAGATTTGGCAGAAATTTGTCTATTATGAGCCGCATAAAAAAAGTCTCAAGAAGCCCTGCCTAAAAAGACAAAGGAAGATGGCTACCTGAGTACAAAGCGTAGACTTAGAGCTCATTTTCATCATCCTTTGAATTTTTGTCATGAAATCCATCCCCCGAAGCGAGTTTGACTTCACAACATGACATTTCTTAGAAACGTCTCTTCTGAGTAGTAAGACAAGAAAAGTCATGACAACAAGTCTTCTATTTTTTCAAATATATGAACCCAACAACTCTCAACATTTCCAATTCTTTGCTGCCCTTAACCTTCCGTTTTCCATTTAATGTCCCCTAAAAAAGACAAACGACATCCGAATGAGTTCAGACAAGATTACTACAAGAAAAAAAAAAAAATATATATATTTCCAATCCGTTTGTGATAGATGGGAATCGCGTGAGGCCGTGAGCCGTGGAGGAGAGCTAGGCCGCCTTCGTCAGGCGTACGACTGGAGCCTGGATGATGGATGGCGCTCTTTGTGCCATCCTGCCTTTGAGGGGATGATTACATCTGGAGAACACGCAGCGCCATCGTCCAACCACAACACAACACACAATGTGGTGTGCGAAACGAGAGCTCGTCAGTATTTCTATCATGCCGGTTGTCGGTTGATTTACTTTATTGGTTTCGCACATGCGCCTCACAGTTGTGCATGTGGAGTTTGCACTTTCGATTGGCAGTGTTGAAAGTCATTTTTGTCACAGGCCATATTGGAGTTCCTTGAGGGCTGTTATGACTGTGAAACCGTAGAAATGTCTCATCGAGGGCTGCGCACAAAGTGGTGACTCATACCGAGGTGCGAATTGGCCATTAAAAAAAAAAGAATGTCGTGTCAGGGGCTGAACTGGGGTTACACAGATTTCTGACGCTGCTCTCATCACCCCTGTGTAGCGCCGTCCCTTGATCCTGGAAGTTTTGTTCAACTAAAAAGGAAAACCTTTCCGTAGGTTGACATGTGTGTTACGTTGTTGCGCGTTATCTCTTCCGCCAGACGCACTTCCCCGCTTCGCTTTCGCTGTGACGGCCACTTTGCACCTGATGCGCTCCCCACTGGCATCTGGAGCGCATCGTCACCACGGCAACCACCAGAATCATTGCCATGGTAACCGCCCAGGATGGGCTAGCGGGTGGGGAGCATCTGCTCCCCCTTTGGATCTCCTCTTATCGCGTTGAATCCTGCACACGCGCACACTGCGCCGTGTCAAAGATTGCCTTGTCATGTGACACCAGCACATGTGACACGCTCATACATGGAACACGCTAACATCGATTTAACATGTTAGCCACAGTGTGTGTGTGTGTGTGTGTGTGTGTGTGTGTATACAGCAGGCAAGATGACACGGTGGTGTACAACAAAGAGTCTCAGTTGCCTGGCAACCACTTCTAAAAATGCCCACTTACCAAAAATGTGGAAGCAGCAGCAGCATCTTCACCAACCTCATCATCATCATCATCAGCAGCAGCAGCATCTTCCCCCTTATCAGCATCGTCAACGTCATCATCTTCAACAGCATCATAAAAGCCATCATCATGTTCATCAACTCTCATCATCATCATCAGCATCATCTTCATCAGAACCTTCATCATCACAGCCATCTTTCTCAGCATCGTCATCACGTCATCAGCTTCATCATCACCTTCATCTTCATCAGCCTCATCATCAACTTCATCAACACTCCATCGTTGAAATCAGAATCATTATCCTCATCATCATGATCTTCATCTTCATCTTCATCATCTTCATCAGCCTCATCATCAACTTCATCAACACTCCATCGTTGAAATCAGAATCATTATCCTCATCATCATGATCTTCATCTTCATCATCTTCATCAGCCTCATCATCAACTTCATCAACACTCCATCGTTGAAATCAGAATCATTATCCTCATCATCATGATCTTCATCATCTTCATTATCCTCATCATCACCAGCAGCAGTAGCGACATCGACATCATCATCATCATCATCATCGCCTTCATCGTCACCATCATCGTCTTTATCAAATATACCATCTTTACATTCATCGTCATCTTATGACCTTGAACTTCATCATCATCATCACATCTTCATCTTAATGTTCTTCAGTGTTCTTATCGTCACCATGATCACCATCTTCATCATCGAACTGATCATTATAATCTTCATTACTTTCATGTTCTTCATCATCATTTTTATTGCTATCATCGTCATCATCATCATCATCATCATCATCACCATCTTCATTATCAGCATCGTCAACGTCATCATCTTCATCAGCATCACCTTCATCAGCACCTTCATCATCAGACTAACTTCATGACTGTCATCATCACACCCGTCTTTATCAGCATCATCATCACCTTCATCTTCATCGGTCTCATCATCAACGTCATCAACCCTCTACTTCATCGTTGAAATCAGAATCCTCATCCTCGTCACCATCAGTTTTATAGGCCTCATCATCGCCTTTATCAAGTTTCCCATCTTTACATTCATGAACTTGATGATGATGACCATGAACTTCATCATCATCATCATCACATCTTCATCTTAATGTTCTTCAGTGTTCTCATCGTCACCATGGTCGCCATCTTCATCATCAAACTAATCATTATAATCTTCATTACTGTCATCTTCTTCATCATCATTTTTATTGCTATCATCGTCATCATCATCATCATCATCTCAACTCTCAACCCAACTCGACTGTATTTAGAGAGCAAAAACAAAACAACCACCGCTGTATACAAAGTGCTATACATGCCCAGCGAGGGGGCTTGCCTAACTTTGATCATCATCATCATCATCATCATCATCATCATCATCATGTGTGGAGGATGACATGTTTGATCCTGTTCGTGTTTGTAGTTGGCGTGTATGTGACTTAAAGAAGTTTGATGTCACTCCTGGAAGTTGGTGAGCCACTCAGATGACACCCGAGTGTTTTCTCGCTCGTTGGCTTTGTCGGGTTTGCACGCGCTGACTTGCGGTGTGGCAATGAAGTCTCCTCTGATGATCTCAGTGAGGTCAGTCCCATTCCCGGCCGGCCGCCTTTGGCCAGCTGACTAATTAGACGCGGGCCAGCTCGTTAATGAGGCTCGGGCGGCGGAGGTTGATTGGCTGTCACGACTTGTGCCGTCCTTCAACTCGGTTTCAGCTTTGCCGCAAAGACGTTGAGGACATGTCAGATGACGGCACGCCGGACGAGTGGTCGTTGCCTCTGCCTCACGGTTCACAGGTTGTAGGTTCCAGTCTGGGTTCAACATGGTTATTCATCTTTTCACTTCCCTCGAGTGAATTCGACAGGTGAGCTGTCTGTCATGCTCACTTTTTGTCTATTGGCGTACTGACAATGGCGACCAATCAATTGTTTGACAGTATGTGCCCCTACATTGGCTGGGTCATTCCAAGTTTTTTTTTTTCGTTGTCACTGAACTTGTTTGGCTTCCTGCTTAGACAGCTTAAAATCTTCGAGAGACTCTGACGCTGGCCCACTCGGGAGGACACACACACACACACACACACACCCCAGAGGCAACCTTTTGGACCTCTGCTGCAGCGGGTAAACGTCATTGTGAAAAGTCCAAAAGAGTGCATGTGATTTTTCACCATGTCATGAGTTTATTGGTTCTGACTGGCTTGTTCTTCTATAACGACTATGTAATAACTAAAACTCAAACGAAAATAACATTTTTGCTCACTAAATAAAATTTAAAAAATTCAAATACTTTTCTAAAAATGAAAACCACCAGTAACTACAGCTTTCAGTTAAAAAAACTCACAGAACTAACTAACCTTTGTTTTCATCTTTGTCAATGAATATCTTAGATTGAGGCTTCGGGGTTGAATTGAAATGGCTTTCTTACGGTCTTGCTCTGTGTCCGTTTAGAAGACAGAAAATCAAACAGTCGTTGGACAATCGTAGCTTATTTTTATTGCACAATACTTGGTGGCCTTTTTTTTTGTAATTGTGCACCCGACAAATGCAAAAAAAAAAAAACTAAAACTAATAAAAAAAATAAAACTAATAAACTAATGAAAATAAAAATTCTTAAAAATGAACAAAGCTGCTTTGAAAACGAACTAAAACTATTTTTTTTTTTTCCAAAGTCCAAACGATATAAAAACAAACTGGGATGAAAAATCACTTCTCGCTTCCACTCCTGCTGTGACAAAAACATTAATTTGGAAAAATGGATCACAGGACTCGTCGTCGTGCAGCTGACAGAACTTGCCTGATTCATTCCCTTTTTTTTCTCAAATGTCTCTGGAATTTAAGATTCAAAAACATGGCCCCTCTTCATCCTCCCTTTCTTCCTCCTCTTCTTCTTCTTCCTCCTCTTCGCCCTCTTCACTGAGATGGATCATCACCGTGCATCTCCTCCTGGGAAATAAAATGTTGAGACATAAATCTTGAGTTGAGGTGCCGGCGGGGCTCAGCTCGCTCTTATTTACATCGAATGCAATATACATTATATGAATTCTTAATTCTGTGTCTTATGCATAGCAGAAGCTTTGACGCCTCCCATGATGACCTCATCTTCATCATGAGATGTACCGCAAAGTTTCCTTCTGCTTTCAGGCTCTTCACCCTCACTAGTTAGACAATTTATCACACTAGAAAAATGTTTCAAAGGTAGCAATTTTTTTTCCATGGCTAGTTGACATAGTGTGGCCCGGTGCTTGAGTGGTTAGCGCGTCGACCTCACAGTGCAGAGCCGCAGTATTCGATTCCGGCTGTGGCCTTCCCGTGTGGAGTTTGCATGTTCTCCCCATGCCTGTGTGGGTTTTCTCCGGGTACTCCGGTTTCCTCCCACATTCCAAAAACACACTTGGCAGGATAATGGACCACTCTAAATTCTCCCTAGGCGTGAGTGTGAGCGCGAATGGTTGTATATATGCCCTGCGATTGGCTGGCAACCATTTCAAGGTGTACGCCGTCTACCGCCTGAAGACAGCGGGGATAGGTCTCCGAGCACCCCCGCGACCCTTGTGAGGATCAGCGGATTAGAACATGGATGGATGGATGGACTTGAAGAAACTTTCAGGATGTTCAATATATTTTGGATTTGAATTTCCAGCTACAGTGAAACTCCTCTACAACGAAATCATGTTTGCAGCAAGACATTTTTCACAACAGGGGGTTTTTCACTGTAGCAAATTTGAAACAGGAACGTGGGAATGGTGTTAATGCATGAAGATTTTTTCACACTAGGGGGTATTTTCACCCATGTAGATTTCGTTGTAGTTTCACTGTACTTCTGTGTGCCCTGTGATTGGCTGGCAACCGGTTCAGGGTGTCCCCCGCCTACTGCCTGAACACGGCTGGGACAGGCTCCAGCACCCCCCGCGACCCTTGTGAGGATAAAGCGGATCAGAAAATGGAGAGATGGATTTGCAGCTACTATTGTATTGGAATTTTAAAGGCAGTTGAGGATTAGGCCGAAGCATTTTTGTCAATTTTTCCACTCGTGTGCAGAATTTTCTTACTCGTGAGGACAAAGATTGCTCAAACGTCCTCACGACGAGACACCTACATTGTGGTGGCAGACATGTTTGTTTGTTTACTCCACACCGCCGCTGGCATCCAATGGCGGCCCGCCGTTGCACGTCACCATGGAAACGAGCTCAGACGAGGCACGACTGGTGATTCCTCAAGAGAGGCAAAAAGGGAAGCGAGTGGATGTCGCCATGGCGACCGGGGGATCTTCCTGGGAGAGTGGTGAGAGCAGCTGTTGCCATGGGAATGGGATGCGTGTCAGCCAATGTATTTAATCAGGGGGGGGGGGGGGGCAGGGGATTTAAATGAGTGGGGAGGGGAATTTACAGGGGGGCGGGGTCTGGTGTGAAAGTGAGAGGAGATAACGTGAGGAATCACCATCCAATCATCTATTTGCGTGAGTCGGTCGAAGGGCAAAATGACACCCTGGTTAGGTCCCCAATCAATCACAGACATGTGTTCAGCCTCACATTCACACGCTGGCGGTAACTAAACGCGCGCGGCCCGTAGGCGAGTCAGCCCAATGTATCCGCCGCACTGACACAAGTCTCCTCGTTTTTTAATAAGGCTCGTCATTTCCCACAAGAGTCGCCACTTTCTTGCTCGCACAAAATGTTCCTTCCGTAATGAACCTCTTTGTCAGGTGAGACAGAGTCGTGACGAGCGTAGCAAGAGCGGTTGAGGAGGAGGATGCAACGAACAGTAACAGGGACTCGCTCCCGAGTCACAACATAACTGGCTCCCACACATGAGATTCAGGCTAGCGGCCATTGATTCGGTCCGGGCCGTTCCCGAGTCGGAACGCGGAAGAGGGAGTCACTAGCAGGTTGGGAGCTTGTCAGAGGGCCCCGACTCAGTGTCTTGTTCCTCACTCGCTCTCACCGACTTCCTTCCAAATTGCTCCTGACTCTTTGCCAACGCGTTCCCGACGACTCACTCCCGATGACTCGCTCCTGCTGTCTCGCTGCAGACTCACTCCCAACCGGCTCTGTACCTCCTCCCTCTTACCTACTCGCTCCCTATGCGCTCCCGGGTTGCTCTTCATTCAATTCGATCATCAGGGGCAACGCTTTAACCTCATTGCCCTTGTTCTAGATCCACTACTGACTCCCTCCCACACAGTCCGTTTTGATCCAGACTTCCACCCAACTCGTTACTCATTCCCGAGATGGTCGTCAGTCAGAGTTGAGTCACAGAGAGCAAATCAGCAGGAGTACCGCTAAGTCGGTACCAGGTTGGGAGCGAGCTGGGACCGACTCACTCTTGACTAGCTCCAACTGATTCACTGCTGACTCTCTGCCGACTTACTCCTCTAACGTCTGACTCATGACTACTCGCTCTGACTGATTCGCTCCGGATTCATTCCCAACTCGCCCCTGACTCGCTCTTTCCTCGCTCGACACTCGTTTACATCTAACTCACGTCTAGCTCTCGACTCGCTCACACCAACTCTCTGCAAATTGACTCTCGACACTCTCCGTTACTCACTCGATTCTTAGTCACTCCGAACCCATTCGCGTCTGGCTCCCGACTTGCCCCCTCTGACTCCCAACTTGCTCCCACGACTTGCTCGCACCAACTCGATCGCATTCAGTGGCTGCAGAGTCATTCCCAACTCGCTAGTTGGAGTAGCAGTTGCTCCATTCTCCTTCAATTCTATCTCACGAATCGCTCGTGTCAACTGGGCTGCCTATTTTTTTCCCAACTTACTGCCACGACTCCCAAGTGGCTCTGGCACTCCTTGTCACATCACAGTCAGAGTCATCAAGCACAAATATGAAAGTCAGATTCTGAAGCAGCCCAGGCTACTCCGTACAATCAGATAATCACGTCTTGGTGAAGGAGCATTTGGCTCACAATTGTTTTGTTTTTGCTTTTTGTGTATCTGTTTTTGGCCGCACGTCTATATTTAGTCGTGGCACTAGGTGGCGTTCTTGCTGTGTTGCTTCATCTCACGGTAACCCCGGCGCGGCTTCTGTTAGCACTCGGAAGCTAACGAGTGCTAACAACACTGATTATCCCGTGTGCATGTTGGCACGCTACAAGATAGCGATGGAAGCGGGCCAGTTGACCGTCATCCAACGCTTGTCCGTCACTTTGATAGACGATCACTGGCGAATTTGATCGATGTGAGATGGATGACCTTCATCAACGTCACTTCACGTTCTTTTATCTTCTCTTCCCGCTTCTTTCTCATCATCTCTCTGATTCATTGTGTGACATCCTGACTTCCCGAATGCGCCGAGAGGTGTTCTTACGGCTCGTTTTCCTTACGTTGACGAAACGCTAATTAAGCGAGCGGAAATGAAATGTAATTAAATTCCGGCTTTCCTGAAGATGAGGTTACACCTCCCACAGCATCACCTGGAAATATGCCGAGTCAGCGACAAGAATAGGAGCACCTCGTCATCATCTGGAAAAACAAGACTTCTCCATGACAACATGCAAGAGTTGATGTAACAGTCAGATTTTTGTCATAAAAATGCGATTTGGATCAATTTTCATCTCCTACATCTACACAGAAGGCCATGAATTATTTACAGCAAGTGTTGCTTTAGTTTTAATTCTCCTCCTGGGATGTTATTTCTCTTTTTACCAAACAAGCCTTGAAAAAGTTGCCTTCAAAAGGGCCCCTTATAGCTTAATGCTAACAAAAATAAAAAATGCCATTGGCATGCTAGCGGTTGACATATACTCGTCGTTGTTTTGCAGCTCTTTAAGAAACTTATATTTGAACACAAATGGTAGAACAAAACAACCAGACAGATAATATCATGATACCCACTGTCACATATTCTTTATCCTCTATGAAAAAATGACGAATAATACAGTTGAATATTCTGATATTTTTATTACTACTTAGTAGTCCTAGAACAGTGATGGACAAATTAAATGTTCAAAGGCGCCACCATTTTTCATCAGCGCCACAGGGTGGGCAACACAGGACCATCCACTTCCGAACCAGTGATGGCTGCCATCTACTGGCGAATGGTGATATTACATTTCAAAACTATAACATGGACCCCCACATTTTATAGGGGATAGGGACCAGGCCAGCCCCAAAATTGTATCAATAAATGTAATGTAATGATATATCATAAGAATGATGTATAAAAATTGTATTATAATGGTGATTAACGCTAATTAATCCACACAACGGATTACTCGCCTAACTTGAAAATCCACGTCATAGTCCTATGTAATGATAAAAATCAATGTTTTCTCAATCAATCGTACCGCCGCTCCTCCCCTCTCTGGGGACCTTTGGGACAACCCGGCGAGGAAACTCATTATACTCCGCCAGGCCCGATTAACTGCAGTCTCCCTAACGTGTACTAATGGAGCCAATTAGTGCCGCTAATCACGCTCGTTTGTTTGACATCAGTCGGACCGCAAAAGCAGAAAGCGTTCCCGTCAGAATTGCGCCGCTGGCTGGGCTAATCTTCCTCTCAGCAACTTTCCACCTGTCAGCAGAAGAAGAAGAGACAGCGATCAGATGTGCCGGATAAAACTTGACGTCAGCATAGTTCTCCGCTTGAATGTGATGCATGGAAACGTTACTGTGAGTTGAGTGCTGGGTTGCGAAGGGGTGGGAAATTCCTGGGGTATAGCAAGGCCGAAACGGTCCCCCTTTTTTGTGGGTTCCGGGATTGTGGTGCTGTATTTCGCAGAATGCAATCTTTGTGTAATTAGACCACCTGCGCCTCAATTTAGACCAGCTTTTTCACTCAATGAAAAAAGTATTTAAAAAAAAAAAATCTGCACGGAGGTAAATCTGCGGGTGCCACACTGCAAGTATGTGGTGGTTTACTGTAGCCAGTTTGAAATTCAATGAATATTCTTATTCATAATTTCATTGTCCATCAAAATTATTGGGATTTATCTTTTTTTTTTCCCCATAGTCGCCCAGCGCTATTGTTGATCGTATTTTTCTTCTGTTTTCAGAAACATCTTTTAGATCATTTTTAGTTTTACTTTCACCAATAACATTTAGAACAGACTTTAAAATGATTTTTCAAGGATTTTTTTTTTTTTAACCCCCATGCAGTAATAATCCCAAAATTGGACATTTCGGACACTTTGGATGATTTTGGACTGTTGGACAAATGGACACAACAGACAAAACAGTGATAAATAACTTTTAAATTTTGCATAGGATGTATATCTATGTCTTGGCCAATTCCCACTGAACATTTTGAGGGGTTGAAAGTGAAAAAAAATGTAAAGTGAAAAAAGTTGTTGCACATTGGAAGAGGGACATTTTTGGGACGTAATGCCCTTCATGCAGCCACTTAAAAATACTGCATGAGGGTTAAACACGCTTTGACATAGACGCTTTGATCTACTTTTCTATTCGATGAGAAGTTTGTGAAGGTTCCGCTTTTCTCGCGCTTTCCCACACAAAGGACACGTCCCGACCTGCTGTGTTTGCAATCTGTTTATTGGATCTCGTCAGTAAGTTGCTCGTTAGGAATCCTCATGGGTTGCGGCCCGGAAGGGGGGGTGGGCGCCAAAGCTTCCCGCGGGCTCCGCGGATCGGAGCGGATTAATGGCAGCAGCGCAAAGAACTTTCTTTCGTCTCCTTTGTGAGCCGAGCGACCTTCAGAAAACGTGAGCGAATCGCAGCTGAAGCAGCAGAAGTAAGACGACCTTCCCGTTGTATATTCAGCGAGGAGGATTACGCAGTGTGGGAAATTAACACATATATATATATATATATATATATATATACGCAGTTAAACCTCGGTTTTCGAATGTCTCGGTTCTCGACCAATTCGGTTTTCGACCAAAAATTTCGAGTTTTTTTATGCCTCGGATGATGAACAAATTTCAGTTCTCGAACAAACTGAGCGCACTTGAATGCACCATTTGACTCCTCCCGCCTTCCTTACACGAGGATGTGACGCTTCCTCGGGTAAACAAGGAAGTGACGCTTCCTCGTGTTGCTTTCCATTGTGAGCAGATGTGTTCAGTAAACATTTTTTTTTTTTAAAGAGCGGGGTTTCGGTTTTCGAACAGCCTTCTGGAACAAATTATGGACGAAAACCGAGGTTTGACTGTATATATATATATATATATATATATATATATACATACACACACACTGTATCTATGTAAATATAGATATAGATCTATAGATATATAGATCGATAGATAGATATTACTTGAAGGCAAATGGGAAATAGCATCGATTGTCCTCCATGTGACCTTGACGTTGAGAGGCGTCAAGGACATGATGGTCGCCAATGTCAATACACACTTCGTAGTGTCTCCTGAAAAGTTATTATATATTTTTAAACATGAAATTTGGTGGACACGTCGATCGTAAGAAAAATGTCTCAAGGAACCATGCCTGGAATTGAACAGAAAGTCGGCCATCTTGATTTGAAGCAGCCATTTTGAATTCTGTCACATGATGTGGAAAGTTCAACGAAAATTAAACCCCAGCCACCAGTTTTACCAAGTGACGTGAAATTTGGTGGACATTTCGATTCATAGCAGGACAAACGAAAAAGTCTCAGTAACCCATGCATGAAATTGAACTTTCAGTGCCTTTTATTTTCACTTCGTCGGTCTGTCCCAAAACTTGTATCCATGTGTGTGAATATTTGTTAGGGTTTCAAATCTGCCATTGACACATGTAACAAAATCCAGAATGTTTTCAAGCAAGCAGAACGTGTTCATTCATTCATTAATGTATTCCAAATTCACTTAAATAGCTTGTGTTGCATTTTTTCCCCTACGAAATGTAAAGTGTGTTATATCTATTCTGCTGATTCAGCAAAAAAAAGGGGTTGCCCGGCCACCTGCAGTTACATTTTCAAGTGAAAGTGTGCTGCCCTCTAGTGCTCAAAATCTGGCCCTACACATCGTTTTTTTTTTTTTTTTTTTAATGAAGTCACCTATGCGTGTTTGCAGATTTCTGATCGTCCTGGGCTGTTTAATTTTGGCTGTGTTGACAACCTTCAAAGAGCATGAGAAGACGTCAGCTCATTGGCTAGTGGTTCTGGTGAGCTTTCGCACTCACTCAATGTCTCACACACACACACACACACACACACACACACACACACACACACACACACACACACACACACACACACACACGCACGCAAACCTGACGGTGTGTTTTTGCCGTTTCCCAGGAGACGTTTGCCATCTTCATCTTCGGGGCGGAGTTTGCGTTGCGCATTTGGGCTGCAGGATGTTGCTGTCGTTACAAAGGATGGAGAGGGAGGCTCAAATTTGCCCGCAAGCCACTTTGCATGCTGGGTAAGGACGCCCATTTCAGTCCTAGGGCTCTCTTTTCATAGGCAGGCACACGTGTGCTGAACATAAAAACTGGCACGTTAATTTTTGTGACAGGGCAAGTCTGAAAATTTGGTGCCAGAAAGTCCTCATATGGTTGTTGGGGGACTATTTCATTATTTCAGCTGTTTGGTGGGTCGGAAAATGAGTGAAAGACTGCGAAGACAGCCGCACTATGTAACGTTTGTGACATTATGGGATGGTGCAGACATCTTCGTTCTGATGGCGTCGGTGCCGGTGGTGGCGGTGCGTAACCAAGGCAACGTGCTGGCCACGTCCCTGCGCAGCCTGCGCTTCCTGCAGATCCTGCGCATGTTGCGCATGGACCGGCGAGGAGGAACCTGGAAGCTGCTGGGCTCGGCCATCTACGCGCACAGCAAGGTAGGACGCCACGCCCCCTGGGGGGACTGGAGACAAATTTTTATTTATTTTTTTGCACATATTTGCTGCTGAAATGTCCTCTCATGCTTTACTGAGCTTTTTATAGTTCCCATGTACTACGAAAATCCTCTCGTATAGTTGCGCATGGGAGCGTGTCAACACGTGTCAACACGTGTCAACACGTGTCATGCATGTAGGAGCTGATCACGGCCTGGTACATCGGCTTCCTGTCACTGATCCTGGCGTCCTTCCTGGTCTACCTGGTGGAGAAGGACGACGTGTCGCTGGACGTGTCCGACCAGGACGACACCGCCGGCCAGCCCAAAGTTCAGGATTTCGACACGTACGCCGACGCGCTGTGGTGGGGGCTGGTACGTAACGCGACGCGGGGTAAAAACCGGGCCCCCGCGGCGTGCAAATATCACAAGTTGCTTCGCGGTGTGCTGGCGTAGATCACGCTGACCACCATCGGCTACGGCGACAAGACGCCAAAGACGTGGGCGGGGAGACTTTTAGCCGGAACCTTTGCGCTGATCGGCGTCTCCTTCTTCGCTCTGCCTGCTGTACGTAACCGTGGCGATTGATCGTGACACCCCGATGTTGTCCCTGTGATTTTGTTCCATTGATGATGTCACATTCATTATATCACTTTATGATGTCACATTTTTTGGATTTCACGATGATGATGCAATGATGTCATGTTGATGATGTCACATTGATGAGGTCACGTCGATGACCTCACAGTGACAATGTCACATTGATCATGTCACATGAATGATTTCACGGGGATCATTACATTGATGACACATGACGTTGATGATGTCATATTGATGACATCACAGTGACGGTGTCGCATTGAGGTTTGATTTTGTCGCGTCGGATGATGTCAAGGTTGCTGATTTCACATTGATGACACGATGTGATGTCGATGACGTCACCTTGATGATGTCACAATGATGACGATGACATGCTCGTCATGTTGATGATGTCACACTGATGGGGTCACATTGGTGACATCACATTTGATGCCGCATTGATGACACGTTGACACGTGTCGCAATCATGGCACGCTGGCAGTCACGTTAATGACGTCCTGATGATGATCATTCCTGTGACATCACGTCACATTGATGACATCACATGGATGATGTCACGTTGGTGATGCAGGGTATCCTGGGTTCTGGTCTGGCCCTGAAGGTCCAGGAGCAGCACAGACAGAAACACTTTGAGAAGAGACGCCATCCGGCCGCCGGGCTCATCCAGGTGAGAGGAGAGGAGACCCCGTCGATCTGCTCTCGGCCAGCCGATTGGACAACTGTGCGTGTGTGTGTGTGTGTGTGTCTATTGCAGTCGGCGTGGCGCTATTATTCTACCAATCCAATCAGGGAAGACCTCATCGCTACGTGGAGGTTCTACGAGACCATCATCTCGCTCCCGTGCTTCAGGTGAGTTGTGTGGATGCACCCCCCGCACATACATACGCACGCACGCACACACACACACACACACAAAATATCTTTTTTTTTTGGGGTGTTGTCAATTAATCCAACTGTGTTATTGCTTTTTTTTAAACACATTTGTCTTTGTCTTTATCATGTCCACGCAGGAAGGATCACCTTGATGTCATCACGAGGTAGGGACAAGTCACGACAGGTTGTAAGACAACAGTCCTTTCAGACAAACAAAAGACTGGTCGCCAGTCGATGGCACTGCGCATCAATAATAATAATAATAATAATACATTTTATTTATAAGCGCCTTTCAAGACATCAGCTAATTCGAGTTCACGAAAACAAACAAAATAACTCCAATTGAAAAAAATTCTTTTTTTTTTTTGTTAACAAAATAAAACGAAAATGCTTTCAACAAAGACTAACTGAAGACTGGCATTTCTAAAATGAACCCAAACTCAAACGAGCTATAATTAAAACTAATAAAAACTCAAACTTGCTCTAAAAAAAATTAAAACTCGCTGCACTTGAAACACAGAAGTCCAAACAGAATAAAAAAAGATCATGAAAATCCCAAATGGCTTTAACCCCGGTGCACATACAAGCGACTGGTCGCCAACTGATGTCGAGGAATTTACAGAGAAACAAGGTTGGGAGCTGTCCCAATACTTTTGTTCACGCCCTTTCAGTGACAACTTAATTTGGTTGATCCGCACCAACTTCTCGTCATCCTTTTGTAGCGAGCGTTCTGCGGCCTCCCTTCTTCTTCTTCCTTTTCTTCTTCTGTGGCTTTTCCAAAGCCCCAAAGAGGCGGACATTGTTATTGCGTATGAGAGCGGCCGTGGCGGTGTCGGGTTTGGTCCCCCCGGCAGGAGTCTCGTTTTCCACCCAGTGCTCTCGTCTTTGTGCCGCCCAACAATCGCTCGACAAAGAAAGCGTCTTGGTGTCTTCCGTCGCTGCCAGGACGCATTGTGGCATCCCTCAAACACGGCGAAAGTCCCACGAGGCCTCGGCTCCTCCATGGTGTCCGCTCGCTGTGATCCCAACCTTCAGCCAAGGCGCCGGAGCACATGTTTGAAAAATCTCACGGCAGAACAACCTCACAAAAACTATGAGAACAAATGTAAATTTTTTTGGTAGAGGGGGGGAAAAAAAAAAGTCACATCCCAAAGCATGTTGATTTGATGCCACATCAAAAAACGTTTCACATTCGAGCATAACAAGTTTCACATGAACGCGAGCGAGCATTTATGCTGCATTTGAAAGAAAGTAAATGGCCAGGTGTTAAAAAAAAGTGTGATTAAAAAAAAAAAAGACAAACATAACCTTCATACGGCTCCCACAGGAAGCTGAACCTGAAGCAATTCGCTTCGTTTTGTTTTGCCAAATACCAGTTTATCTTTTAACATCATGATCGTTAAATCGTGAAATAAATTATACATCATAAAGTGAAACTCATCACATTAAAACATAAAACTGATCACATTACAATGTGAAATTTATTTCCACCCCATAATAGTCCTCAGCATGTTTATGGTAGTTTTGTTTTAAATTTGTTTTTTTAAAGCCTTTTTTTTCACATTCAGTCAGTTTTGATCAGTTTTTAGAGCAGGTTTGTCAGTTTTGTTTTCACAATGGCTTTGTTTTAGTTTTTTTTTTAGTTAATTTTCATTAGTTTTAGTTTTTTTTGTTAGTTTTAATAAATAAATAAATTAAAAAAAATATATATATATATATTTATATTATATTAAATTTAATATACATATATATATATATATATATTTATGTGTGTATATATGTATGTGTATATATATATATATATGTCCAGGTATAGCATTACCGAAATGAGAATATTTCAAATGAGCCCCAAAAGTTCATTCATGATATTATGATAAGACGAAAACGAATGTACACTGTAATTATAGTTTGTTTTCATTAGTTTCATAAATTTACACTGTAGTTTCATTTATGCATATTTTTGTGTTTATTTTATTTTGTGAACGAAAATGTTTTTTTTCCCAATTGTAGTTATTTCAGGAGTTTCCTCAACTATTATAACCTTGGTGCCCAGCCAGTCTCGTTTGTAACCATGACAACCATGTGGTCCATCAGCCAGAAGATGACGCTGCTGGAGCGCGTGCGCCTTCCTAACGCGCGTCCAACCATGGCGGCGGTGGCAGTGGCGGCGGGTCGGAAGATGGCGGCCAATGCCGAAGCGCCGGAGGAAAGTCCCTCCAAGGAGCCCAAGCCGGCCGGGTTCAGCAACCGCGAACGCTTCCGCACCGCCTTCCGCATGAGGGCGTCCACGCTGCGCCAGAGCTCCGAAGGTACGGCGGGAAAAAAAAGTGCAGCAGGAGCACTGATAGTCATCGGCGTTGCGTCGATAACCGCAATGAAATGTCGCGGCAGATGCAGCGGCACTTGCGGAGGCGGTCACGGAGGAGCGTGGCTTCCCGCCCGACATCCTGTTGGAGGAGATGATCCCCACGCTCAAGTTAGCCATCAGGGCCGTCAGGTTTGCCCAGAGCCCGCCGCTTGCCCGTCGTGTGTTCTCGGCCAACAAAGGTGAGACGCGCCCCTTTTTTTTTTTTTGTGTGTGTGCGTGCGTCAGGATCATGACCTTCCTGCTCAACAAGAAGCGCTTCAAGGAGACACTGAGGCCTTACGATGTCAAGGATGTGATCGAGCAGTACTCGGCCGGACATCTGGACATGCTCTGCAGGATCAAGTACCTTCAGACCAGGTGAGTCGTGGCTTTGAAATGTGTTAGTCTTTATTAGTTTTCATTTTTTTGAAAAAAGGTTTTGTTTTTGCCTGGTTTTTTAAATAGTTTTAGTACAGTCAAACCTCGGTTTTCGTCCATAATCTGTTCCAGAAGGTTGTTCGAAAACCGAAATTGTTTGAAAACCGAAACCGCGCTCTTTTTAAAATAAAAATGTTGACTGAACACGTCTGCTCACAATGGAAAGCAACACGAGGAACCGTCACTTCCTCGTGTAAGGAAGGCGAGAGGAGTCAAATGGTGCATTCAAGTGCGCTCAGTTTGTTCAAGAACTGAAATTTGTTCGTCATCCGAGGCATAAAAAACGCAACATTTTTGGTCGAGAACCGAGACGTCCGAAAACTGAGGTTTGACTGTATTAGCTTTTTCAAAAAGTGTTTGTTGCAGGAAAAGACCCCCAAAAAATGTCTGACCTTCCTTCTTCTGTATCGTCATAAAGCAATATCGAAATAAACATTTCTGCATGATAATAATTAACAAAGACAGAAACCAAGGACAGTATTCACAAATTTGAGAAGCACCAGAGCAAAACAATACGCAGAGTCTTTACGAGTTTTAGCAACCCTCTTCTTTCAGAATCGACATGATTCTGGCACCTGGAGCCCCCCTGACCCCCAAACAGAAGAAACCTGTCAAGCCGCCCTTTAATTACCCCAACAGCCAGTCGCCCAGGTGGGCCCCAACCTCAACTTTGGCATATGATTACGAGCACAAGGTCCAAGGTGATCAACAACTGTGTGTGTGTGTGTGTGTGTGTGTGTGTGTGTGTGTGCGTGCGTAGGCACGAGTCCTTCTTGTCCAAAGCCCACTCCATGGCAGAAGCTGAGGACCAAAGCATGATGGGAAGATTTGTGCGTGTGGAGAGGCAGGTGAGCAAATGCGCCCACAAATAAAGAAATAATAAATTCCGCTGCATCTCCTTCAGTCGAGCTCAACGCTGCCAAGCATCTTGTGGCGGAATGTGGTACTACACTAAATTATTCTGACCTGAGATAAGAGTCTGCCAATTTTTTTTTTCTCTGACTTGACAGCACAGACTCATGAGCGACATTTGGTATTTCTCTTCCTGGCTCAGAAAGCTCCTTTTTGTATTTGGAGAGATTTTATGATCAATATTTTTCTCAAATTTCTCCACCTGCTTCAGGTAGAGGACATGGAGAAGAAGTTGGACTTCCTGGTGGACATGCACATTCAGCACAGCGAGCACCTGCAGGTGGACTCAGCGGGCGCCGCCCACATGACCCTGGAGACCTGCCAACCCCCAGCAGACACCCGTCGGCTCTTTCTGAACTACGGCGAGGGTTTCTCACATACGTCATACCGGCCGCCCACCGGCGGAGGAAGCGGCCGCTCTCAGGGCCAACCGCGCCCGCCGTCCTCCGTGCCCACGTACGCGGCGCGCCCCACCGTGCTGCCAATCAGCTCTCTGCAGGACATGTCCGGGGGCTGCGGCAGGACCACGGGGGGTCACGCTGGGGATCGTGAGGGCGACTCGCCGCTGTCGCTGCTGTCGGTGAACCACGAGGAGCTGGAGCGTTCGCCCAGCGGCTTCAGCTTCTCCGGCGGCGAGCGCGACGGCGAGGAGGAGGAGGCGGGGGCGGCGGCGGCTGGGGACGGCGACTCCGGGGCCGACAACCAGACAGGGGTCAAGGAGGAAGGCAGCCGGACCCGGCCCAGACCCAGACCTGTCTACCTGGCGGAAGGCGAGACGGACACAGACACGGACCCCTTCACGCCCAGTGGGGGGCCGCTGCCCCTTTCCTCCACGGGGGAGGGGCTGGGTGAGGCCGTGTGGAGTACGCCGCCCTGAGTAGCCCACCCTTGGTCCATCCTCAACTCGAAACCTTTAATCCAAGCCACGCCTCCACACTTACACCCCCCCTGCGAGGATGTCCGCCACCACGATACCGGTGATGTCGTCAGTTCCAAAAAGGTGGAACATTTTCTGTAAATTTGGAAAAGTCCCATGGGAAGTTCTGGGAATTGCTCAAAAGTTCCCGATTAAGATTGAACCTTTAGTTTTGTAAATCCCTGGTTTGTTCATTCACATGAAGAAGTCTCCTAAATCCCCCCCCCCCCCCCCCAATGATTTTGCAACTCTAGTACTCAGTGATGTCATCCGTGATGTCACGGCGGTGCAGGTGGGACTGTGGAGAAGAAAGCTTTACGCCGCTGCATGTGACGCATGCTCACTAGTGTAGACGCCGGCCTGCAGCAGGGCGTGAAGTGCTGGATGACGCTCACAACTGCTATGCCATTCCAAAAAAAAAATGAAATCATACACGTCACACATATGTACACTACATGTATAGACAATGCATCTGGAAAGAATCCAGCACTCCATCCATTTTGGATTCAATTATTTTCTCTCAACATTTTAAAAGTCAAGCAATGCAAAAAAATGTTGAGACTATTAAATTGACCACATGCAAAAATTCTGATCGCTGATTCATTTCAGAAATACATCATGAATAAAATCACTTGATTCTTGGTCCCTGATATGCGCACAGCAAAGATTTTGATTACAGGCACAACGTTTGACTGTTTTACAAGACATTTGTTTAACTTTGTTTTAAAGATCGGAATTTCTAACTACAATGCCGGCCTCCAAAAAAAAAGGGAAAAAAAGCATTAACTAATGAAAAGATCTTGAGTGAATGTCTGCGGCATGGAAGCAACATCATGAGTGGCGTTACCAGCAAAACATGATTTCTGCATGGCATCCCATTTCTTCTCTGCCATTCGTTTCTTGGAGTTGACCACTTTAAAATAAAACGCAGACCTTCTGACTAAAGTTACGAGTGCTTACGAGTGCTGTGTGGTGACGGTGAACTCAAGTCGATTCTAAAACTAAACGCGAACAAAAAACAATTACACTACATTTAAAACAGGCAAACATCCCGCTAGCTTAATGCTAATGCTATCAAATATAAGTATTTACACCCTTTAAGAAACCGACTCAATGCAAACAAGATACATCATGTAAAAGTACTCACTGTCATCTTTTCTTTATCCTCCGCATAGAACCACTAATGTTAGTGCTGTACTGATGAGCTCAATGAAGAGTTGAAACGTTATTATGAAAACCACTTGGAGTTCATTTTGGAATAAGGCTGTGACAAAGTGTGAAAAAAGGGAAACGCTGTGAAAACTTCCAGGATGCACACAACACGTATGTACGCGGCACGCATGTACATAACACATATGTACACGACGTACATGTATGTACATTTTTAGTTTGCATGCATGCATGCTAGAACGCCATCTAGTGGCCATACTCAACCAAAAGATTCACGTGTGAGCGTGTTTTGTTGTCTGTATGTCATGCCGACAAGTGAGCGGTGCTACATTGTCACATGACTTTGTGATTGACAGCCTCCAAGTGTCAATCAGTGTGATGTCCAATGTGCCAAAATAGGTTTTTTTTTGGTTTGGTTTTTTTTTTCTCTCTTTTTATATTTATTTTATTTTTATTTTTTACAAATTTTGATTGGTCCCGACTTGGCGTCGCGTCGCCACAAACTAACTTTGGAAAATCAGTGAAATAAATTCAGTCCTATAACAAGGTCGTGGGTTCAAGCCTGTGTGGATCATCTTCCTCTTTACAGAAGCCACAAACTAACTTTGGAAAATCAGTGAAATAAATTCAATATTTTGTTGAGATTTTCTAACGTATCAAAAGTATTTTCTAAGACTTTCAAGCTTTTCTAGTCTGTCGCCTTGTCATGTGATCTGCTGGCCGCGTCCCTCATTGGCTCCGACCTTTGACGCACTCTCGTTTTTCCAAGGCAACCGGCGACAAGCTCTGGGCGCTAACGACATTGACAGGAAGTCAGAGGCAGTAGCCTTCGTCATCATCATCATCATCATCATCATAATAATAATGGTCAATTAATTCATATCAGTAATAAAAAGTTACCACGCCTTTCATTCATGGAACACAAATCCATGGAACCTAATGTATTCATCATGTAGCTTTGCAGCGCACACTCATTTATGAGGATTATTACTGACATTTACTTACGACTCCTGATTGACAACTATTACCGTAGAAGAACTGCGAGATTGTGTTTGTGGCTCCACTGGGTCCAAACCACACAGCCACTTTCGACTGAACACGACAATAATATCACGTCAATAATCGCCATTTTCACGGCTGTCGCATGACATCACACATCACAAGGCTTCAGCTCACCGGCCACTTGATTAGGAACACCCTCGGCAAAACAGGAGAGGGTCGGACTATTAGGAACAGATACAACGCTCTCTTGTTGTTCTTGATTTGGGATGACATCAGATTGTGTACCTAATGAGGTGCCTGGCGAGTGTTGATCGAGTTTTGAATGACATCTCGATCATACAGTCTAATGACGCAGCAATGACAGCTAGCAGCATGACTCGCCTGTATTCTTATGCAATCACATGTACTCTTTTTATACTTAAGCGTAGATTTAAGAGTTGAACATGAAAGACGTTATTTTCTGCATTCATTCTTGATTGTGCCACAGGGATTGATATTTACGAGGCACAAAGAGCGCGTATTGTATAATCAAACATGTACGCGGAGATGAGCAGTGGTTCTAAATATGAGCCCTGTGGAGCATCTGCATTGTCAACTACTTTGTATGTTTGTTTTTCATACATCCTCATCATCAGCTGATCAGTTACCATGAGCTGTCGTGTCACATGATCAACGAAACGAGACGATGAACATACTTTAAAACCGTTATAATTAACAAGGAGAAAAGAAAGCTGCTGAAAAAACATTTTTTATTTTATGACACTCTGGAATGATTGTCTTCTTCATCTGCTAATGGAGCCTTCGCATTTTATTTGTATTTTCTTGAGATCTTAAAATCAATTTTAAATTTTTTTTTTTTTAACCAGTCTTGATATTTTGAGTACGCGGAAACAGTGAACACACGAATGTTTGTTGACACTCCACCGAAGGGATATGATCATTTTGTCGTATTCATCAGTGACGTTTATTTTGTCACCATCAAGTGTTTCTCTCGACGTTTCTTCTGTTTCACAAAGAGGATGAAATTGGTCATCCTCATGCGAATGTCACTCCCAGAAGGTTCCGTCCCGGCCCTCTCAATGATTGGTTCCCTGGCGATTGACACTTCCTGTTCTTGTCGTTTGGACGAGCAGAAACAAGTTTAGCTGGTCAACAGCAGTCCAAATCGTCTTATTCTCACACACACACACAAAAAACAAGCCATAAAATATTGAAAGTGTGTATGTGTGTATGCGTGCCATGTGTTGATCCGTCATGATGGTGTTTTGTTGGTTCTGATCCAACCGTGAGCTGAATCTTTTTGGACCTTTTGATTGCTACCAATGATTTGTGCCTTGGCCTTTACACATTCATTGTTTTCTTCTTTTTGAGTATTTTTTATTATTTTAATGTGCGTTAGTCTTCGGCCGCAGCTGCCAAGTCGCATCACAACGTAGTCGTGTGACGAGGAACCAAAAAAAAATGAAAAACCACTTTAACGACAACATATAACCTGCTGTGTGTATCTTTATATCTACTCTGACGGCCAGTAAACAATGCTAAGCTAAGCTAACATACGCTAAGCTAAAAACCATGATATACTGCCTATTTAAGCTTCTAGTGTGCATGTGGACATGCACGACGATAAGATATAAGGAAACTGTGCCAAACGAAACGATGACATTTCCTAGCTAGCGTGAGTACTAGTCACGCTACATGCTAGTACGCGCTTTGAATGCCGGAAGGAAGTCTGTGAGCGACTTGGCGGCGGGCGGATCGTTTTCTTTCCACGTTAAGACAAAAAGTGACCTTCACGTGTCCTCGCAAACATGTTCATCAGATGCAAATATGCAAATTGTTGTCGTTACTGTTACGATCATGTGTTTTTTTTATGAACCCTTCTCTTTTCAAGTGCACCACTTATTAACAATAAAAATCTCTCAAGTGACAACAAGGTTGCGTCCTGTTCTTGTTGGGTGACACGCACGCACACACAAGGGGGCACCACTCCCCCCCCCGCCCTAAAAGGTTCAATTAGCTCGTGGTTGTCGACTCAGGTGACAGTGACTCAGCTAGGCAGTGCGGTACTGGTCCACTTCGATGTGAGCCCACTTTGGATTAGTTCTATGTGAGTCTACTGGTTTTTTTGGGGGGTTCTGGTTCTAAGAGACTAAGGGAGTCTACCTTGGTTCTGTATTGTGAGCTCAACCAAAGTCTACTTTAGTTCTGCTTTGGGCCAGTCCAATTTGGTTCTGGTTGGACAATATGTGAGTTCTACTTTTGTTTGATTCTGTTCTGTTGGTTCGGCTCCTTTGTAAATGGACTTTGGTTCTGATTTCATGCAAGTCCATTCTGTGTCTCTCTTACTGGTATTCTTGTTTCACGTCTTTGAGTGCTGCTCTCATTTAACGCTGGGTGTACGTTCCAGAAACTCTCACATTAGATGTCATTCTTATATGTGTGTGTGTGTGTGTGTGTGTGTGTGTGTGTGTGTGGTGTGTGTGTATACATATGTATATATATATTTTTCCATTTCTTTCCATAAAAGAAATGCAAAATACGCATTTGAGGTGCAGTTATCATTTTGTCCACTTGCTGGCGCCATCACACATCCTACACTTCTGTATCTGTGACTTTGACTGTATGTGCCTTTAAAAGGCGGGGCCTGGCCTGGAGAATGATGTGAGAGTCAGCAAAAAAACTGAGAACAGAATTTGATAACAGACGATTTTAAAATCTGCAATCAGACCAGAAGAAGTGAAACGCGAAGTCATGAGGGCCAACTGTATTATTATTATTATTTTATTATTATCATTATTATTATTGTCATTATTAGCATTCTTATTATTGTCGTTGTTTATATATTTATTTATTTATCTTAGTTCTGTTCAATGTTCATCAACTTTGTCTCCAATTGTATGGCAGTCCAAGTTGTCTGTCCGGTGGGTGGAGCTTCAACATGAAACTCATCATTTGCGTTTGTTTCCTGTTCATCTTCATCTTCCTCCTCCTCCTCCAACAAGGTAATGTGCTCGCCATTGTCACCGTCAAATAATTTTTCAGATGTCATTAAAAAAAAAAAAAGTTCACTGACCTTAAATTGTCTTTGAAAGTTGAAAACGTGTTTTGAATAAAAAGGCTGCTTTTCAGTTCAAATCCAGCAGTTTAACTCAATTGAACAATTCAAGGTCAACTGACTCAATTTGTAGTTTCAACTTCTTCAGACAGCACAACGCGTGAAGAGGTCAACAAAAGACACGTCAACCTAACAGGTATTATTTGTCATCATCATCGTCATCATCATGGAGTCAAACTGTGCATATCAAAGCGTATTGCACGGCGCAGGAAGTATATTGGAAACAATCAGAAGCCTGATGAAAGTTATGAGTGGAAAAGACACAAATACGATGACGACAATAAACGACAAATGTTTTCCATGCCAGAAATCACAGCCGACGCGATCGACCTGACGCCATTGGTCAACAGCTTGATCAGCTCCAGCCAATCACGTACGTTCGCCTTTCTCAGGTTACGGTTTGAAAGTGGGGTTTCAAATTAGGGATAGGGTTTCAAAGTTGCATTTCAAACTAGGTTTATGGTTTCAAAATAAGAGTTTGAAGAAGAGTTAGGGTTTCAAAGTAGGGTTTCAAAGAAGGGTTAGTGTTTCAAAATAGGGTTATGGTTTCAAAGTACAGTTTCAAAGTCGGATGAAGGTTTCAAAGTTGGGTTTCAAACTAGAGTTAGCGTTTCAATGTAGAGTTTAAAACTAAAAGTAGTGTTGAGTTCTTAAAGCAGGGCGAGGTTTTCAAAATCAGGGTTAGTGTTGCAAGGAATGGTTTCAAATTACTTTTAGGATTTCAACTTGGGTTTCAAAGTACTGTTCCAAAGTAGAGTTAGGTTTTCATTGTAGCTTTTTTTTTTTATTAACTAGAGTTAGGGTTCCAAATTATAAGTAGGGTTCGAAAGTAGGATTAACGTATCTATCCAGCGTTTCAAACTAGGTTGAGGGTTTCAAATTAGAGTTGAGGTTTCAAAGTAGGCTTGGGGTTTCAGAAGACAGTTTTAAATTGGTTTAGAGTTTAAATTATATTGGTGACTGCTGGTCTACCTCCCTCCTAAAAGATGCATTTACTTTTTTCTACTTCCTGTCTCATGAATGCTTTTATTTTTTCTTCTTTTTGTCTCATTGAGGCTTTTATTTTGTCCAATTTCTATCTCAATTTGGCTTTAAGGCTTTCTTTTTCCTGTCTGATTGAAAATGTTCTTTTTCTTTTCTGGTTTCATGAGAGCTTTTGTTTTGTTTACTTGTTTCGTTCACGCTTGCGTTTCGTCATCTATTTTCGTTGACCATGAGACTTTCTTCTATTTCCTTTCTGAATTAAGCTTTTATTTTGTCTACTTCCTGCCAGGTTCCCAGACGCTGTTTTCGCTGCTGACTGTGACGTCATTCAGCCCGCTGTCTCTGCACAAACTGACGCTGCTCGTCTACAACAGTGCAACTAATCATCTAATTATTATATTTAATAAGCAATTTGTTCATTTATGCACCTATTAATTTACTGTGAAAAAATGTGCAGTTTCTGGCAGTGAAAAAGTGGACGTGCGCGTGTTGAGGAAACGTTTGTGTTACTGCGTCACAAATGGCACCAATGATTTGACAGGTCTGGCTGCGACAGTAGCTATGATACAAAAAATATATATACTGTATACTCAAATGTGTTTTCAAAGGAATGACCGACTTGTGTTTACAGACTTTACAGTTCTTCTTTTAGACGTCATGAAAAACTCAACAAGTTCTTTGCACGAAGTCTTCAAGTCCTCATCTATACTGTCAGGTGTGTGTGTGTGTGTGTGCGTGCGTGTGTGTTGCCAACAACGACCGCGTTGTTGGCATGCTAATATGTGTGTTTATTTGTGTTAGTGAGCCAGAAGAACAACTCTGATTGTATTTACATTTGTGTGATGGCAGGCAACAAGGGTAACGTATTATATGTAGCAATGTACGTATTAGTACACATTGATATGATTTCATATGCACTTGATTGAAACGTGCGTGTGCATGTAGGCCCAGAGTTGTGGAAAGTGAGTGATGTCACAGCAATCTTCAACACAACCATTGTGGAAGGACCACTCAAAGGTTTGTGAACAACATTGTTTGGAAAAATTACAAAATATGTTGCTGATATGCGCATGACGTCAAACTTGGTTGTCAGGTGACAGTTACCGAATCAGGCCGGCAGGTGACAGTATTGTCACATCAACATACCGTCAAATGACGCAATCTTTCATTCACCGATAATTAAAAAAAAATTACTGCAACGTGTGTATTGCGCGTGATATACACGTCGTACACCCTTGACCCTTCTTTGAAACCATTTGATGTTTCAGAGTGGCATCAGGCTTCGTCTGGTCTGAATGTGGTTACGTCAACTGCAGCAAATGTGGAGCCGGCTGGCAGAGTTCATTCTAGGGCGCAAGGTAATACCCCGGCCGCTGTGCCGCACTGCCATCAAGGGTCCAAGTCTGCTGGGCTTGCCGTAGCCAACAATACTTGTGCTTGTTTGTGCCACTCAAGAGTCGCCGGCGCCGAGAGCTGTGCCGCCTCACACCACAAGGCCCAGCTCGCACCGCACGCCGCGCACTCCACACCAACCGCAACACGTCCAGGAGGGACACGGATGGGAGCGCCATCAGGAACAGCAAACAGATGAACAAGAACAAAAGCAAGAGCCGAATCAGGAAAAACAAAAGGAACAAGATCAACAACAGGAGAAAGAACATGAACGGGGACATAAACAAGAACAGGTACAAGAAGAAACCCAAGCACAAAAACAACAAGAACAGGAACAAGAACTGAGACAGGAACAAAAACAAGGGCCAGGACAGGAATTGGAACAAGAACAAGAAGAACGGAAACAGAAACAAAATTGGGATCAGGAAAGAGTACAAGGAATGGAACAAGAAGAGGAACAATCTGAAGTACAAGAACAACTAGAAGTAGAAGAACAAGAACCAGGACAGGGACAAGAACAGGAACGAGATCAACAACAGGGGAAAGAAGAGGAAGAGGTACATAAACGAGAACAGGGACAAGAAGAAACCCAAGCACAAAAACAACAAGAACAGGAACAAGAACTGAGACAAGAACATGAACAGGGGCCTGGACAGGAATTGGGACAGGATGAGGAACAAGGACAAGAAGAAGAACAGGAACACAAGCAAAGTTGGGATCAGGAAAGAGTGCAAGGGCTGGAACAAGGAGAGGAAGAATTTCAAATACAGGAACAAGAACCAGGACAGGAACAAAAACAAGAAGTAGAAGTGGAACACTATCAAGAACAGGAACAGGTAGAAGAACAAGAACCAGGGCAGGAACAAGAACATAAACTAGAAGAGGAACAAGAAAGACATTGGGAACAGGAACTAGAACCACAAAAGAAACAAGAACAGGAACAGTATAAAGAATGGGGGGAAGAAGAAGAACAAGAACAAAACCAAGAATTTGATCCAAAAAAAGAACAGCAACTACATGAACCACAGGAACAAGTTCATGGACAAAAACATGAACAAGAAGAAAAACAACAAGAATGGGAAGAACAGGAACAAGAACAGGAAGGCAAAAAGGAAAAAGAACAATATCGTGAACCGGTAACGGAACAAGAACAGGGACAAGAACAATATCAAAAACAAGAACAAAAAGAAAAACAAGAGTTGGATCAAGAACAAGGTGAGAAACTGGAGAATGAACAAGAACAAGCTCAAGGTGCAAGAACGGAACAGGAACAAGGACAACAACATGCAGGTGAGGAAAGTGTATTTGTGTGTGTGTGTGAGAGGGAGAGCGAGAGAGAGAGACAGGCAGGCAGACAGACTAGTAACCATGGTAACAGCCAGCAGTATGGCTGGACAGCTTCAAGATGGAAAAATCATTGGCATAATTTTTAAACTTGTCTGTATGAACTAATGTAATATTAACAAGTAATTCCGTTTTTGTTAGCGACAAAACGTAAAAAAGATCAAAACAATCATTGGAGCGATCCTACGTATTTGCATTTTATTTCTCATCAGTTCATAAATTGGCCAACAGATGGCAGTAACGTCACGTGAGAAAGACAGCTGGACACCACTTCTCCCTAGCAACACTCAAGTGGCTTCACGTGCGATTTGTCACTTGCTCATTGTTGTGCGCCACACACGCACACACACTTTTGTCAAGCAAATGACTTTCCGATGTAATTAAATGGGCGCTTGAGTGCGCTTATAATGATGAATATTTCAACTCAATTCAAGCCCTTTTCAACACTTTTCACCCCGAAAACAATTTGTATTAATCGAGTTTTGGTTTCGAGGTCATTGTTGAACAGAGGATTGTCCGAATGCTCAGATTTGAGCTTCTCGAAAGCAATTATTTTCTGGATTTCCGTAGTCGTCCATGAAAGCAGACCAAGTGATTCTCTTTTGTGTTGGATCAAAATAAGTTTTTTGCAAAGGATTGCACTGACTTTGCAAAGCGACAACCATTTAACTGAATCTGTTTCAAAGAGCTCGTTGAAAACAACGTCAATCCCAATCTTAAAAAAAAAAAAAATCATTCGCTCATAATCACTAATGAGGCAGAATTTTTTTTTTAAACACACTTAAATGCAGAATACAATTATTTCTGATTATTCGATTAATGGATGAAATAATCAATACTCTCATCTAAAAATGTCTGCTGGTGACAACCCTCATTATTTTTTCTCCCGACGTCCAATGTTTGATTGGTGGTCACTGATTGAATAATTTTGTGGATATTGAAGGTTGTCCGAGGACGAGGTCCGTGAACGTGGTGGCGGTTGCCGTGCCGACCGTCGGCATTGACAAGCTTCAGGCGTGCCTTCTGGAACTCTGCCGCTTTTTCTCCATCTGCATGTGTGGACCGGTCACCGCACGCAACAGGTCAGCGCCGGAACAACAATACTGCCGTATTGCCAGCACTCCTCACAATCTTTCCTCTCTTCTTTTTCAATAACTCCTTCACAGTTGCCGCTTTTCTTTGGCACGTTACATCTCTTCGGACTCCTCTTTTTTTTCCTGACTTTTGAATTCTGTTGGGATTCTCTGACACATTTCTAACTCATCTTTTCTGATTCCACAACTCTTTTTCTCCAACACGTGATGCTCTCAATCTCTTCTTTTACGATCCTGTTCTTTGACTTTTCATTTGTTCTTTTTCATTCTCCTCTTCTTTTCGAACGCTTCTCTTCATCCTTCCCGCAACCCTTTCTTACTCATCTAAGATGCCATTCCAGGCCCTTCTTTTCTCCTTTGACTCTTATTTGAGTCTTCTTATATGACTTTTTATACACAGTCAAACCTCCGTTTTCGTCCATAATCCGTTCCAGAAGGCCGAACAACCGAAATTGTTCGAAAACCGAAACCACGCTCGTTTTAAAATAAAAATGTTTATTGAACATGTCTGTTCACAATGGAACGCAACACGAGGAAGCGTCACTTCCTCATGTAAGGAAGGCGAGAGGAGTCAAATGGTGCATTCAAGTGCGCTCAGTTTGTTAGAGAACCGAAATTTGTTCGTCATCCGAGGCATAAAAAACTCAAAATTTTTGGACGAAAACCGAATTGGTCGAGAACAGAGACGTTCGAAAACTGAGGTTTGACTGTATATAATTAATCTTCTAACTCATCTTTACTAACTCTTCTTTTGAATCTTGTTTTCTGGCTCTTTTTGGATTTTTCCCCCCCAACTAGTGATGACTTTTCTTTTCAGCCTCACTCTCTTCACTTCTTTTCATCTGAAATTTCCGACTCTCCATTTCTGACTTCTCCTTTCTAACTTTTCTTCATACCTGAGAAGACATCCTGCGTATTAAAATATGACAGGGAAGTTAGAGGCTGTGTCGTTGAAGGTGTTAAAAGACACTTTGAGTTGACGGCGACAATGAAAGGCTTGATGGAGGAGGCGTGTTTCCATGGCAACAGCCGGCGGCACGCCGCAGCATCCGGTACAAATAGAACAAAACTCTTCCTTGCTCTTAGTCATGACGCCGGGCGGATGGCTTTTCAAACATGTCTGTCATCTCTACACGCATATCTGTTTCCTTCTGAAAATGACGATTCACGAGGGTGACCGTGTTTGTGGTCAGGTTGTGTGAGGACAGCAGCGTGTGGTACCGCAAACACACCAACGAACTGTGCAGACGAGTCCAAAGAATCTCCTTCTCTGCTAGTAAGTTACAAACGGGCGATACGTGCGTATGCGGTATCAACTTTATTCTTATAAAATCACGTTTTCCAAAAACCTTGTCAAACCACGTTTGCCTCGCGATGACGTCACACTGCTGTCTGTGTGTGTGTGTGTGTGTAGCAGTGAAGCAGACGTGTTTGATGAAGATGTGCGTGCGGCCGTGAGCGGAGACGATGCAACTCTTCATCATCATCATCATCATCATCACATGACTGATGACATCATCAATTTAAAAAAAAAAAAACTTCAGTTCTCCTTGTTCTTAAATAAAAAGAAAAAAAAATAAGTTTCATCATGTGCTTTTTGGAACACACACACGCGCGCAATTCAGGATTACTCACAGTTTTTTCCCTCTAACATTCTACTTTTTGCAGTTTGGGATGATGCATGAGAGGATTCATGATGTGTGAGAGGAGGATGTCACTCGCATCCTCTCATTTGCACACTTGAGGGCTGGTAGCAACAATGGAGTATTCCCTCTCACACTCGAGTGAAACTTTTTTTTTTTTTTTTGCTCAGACACTAGTGACATTCTTTAGCTCTCACACACTGCTTAAACAATCCAATGCGTGTGAAACTCTCTCACGCATACTACTAACATTCTGGAACAGGAAGAAGAGGAAGCGAACAACCGGGAGCAGACGACCCACAATACTTACACACCGTCAATAACTCAAAAATAATTGCTGTTTTTGATGACCGGTGTGCAAAAATGCGGACACTCAATAACACTCAAGAAGATGTGGAGACTCGGGAAGACTTGATGGAGATTGGTGAAGACGTGGGGACTCACAAAGACCTGGCGGAGACTCTTGCGGACATGAATCACCTTGGGAACCAGCGCCCGATGATAACGATTGAAAAGTGTGATGCCAGGAGGAGGACGAAGAGGAAGAAGCAAAGTGAAAGCCAACAAGTGACTTTTGAATGAAGTTGCCACTTGAATAAAAGCAATGACTTGATTGTCGCCCCACTGAAGGCAACCAAAGAAGATGCACTTTGCCAAGCCAGAGTGTCAAGTGAACTTTATTCCCGGAACTTTGTCATGATTGATCAACAACAAAGCACAGAGTAACTTCCTTAAAGCGCTGACGCTCTACAGTCACATACACACAGCAAAAAAAAAAAAATTAACAAAATTATATATATATACATATATATAGAGAGAGAATTTGTGTCTATCATTGTTCTACTTGATCAGAAAAAAATAAATGTGACCAAAACGAGAACGTTTGAGTCAATAAGGCGGCTGTCGAACGTCGCCGATGTCTAGTGGTTAAAATCGTCTGACATTTGGTATGCTTGAATCGGGGACGTGCGGTCAGGTGCCGACAGAGTCAGATTTACAATAAAAAAAAAAATATTTTTTTAAACGTACGCACATGCAGTACTTTGGACACTGAGCGGTTTAGAGAGAAGGTATCGCCCATCGCTAACGTCGTACTCATTCAATAGGCTAATCATTAGATCACTTTGGGGTGTGCAAAAAAATAAAATAAAAGTAATTCTAATAAGCTAGCGTGCGTACCACTGCGTTTGAAAAGAGTTGGTTATTTTCAGACCTGATGTGTGAAGCAGAGTTTTAAGGTTGGTCTCCAGCGCATGTTGCATTTTTTTTCATGGGTCCGTTGCATCAATAGGAAAGCGGCCGCCTCCATCGTTTCGACAGCTCGCTCATCAGTTTAATTAATCCGCTGTGGTGAGCCCGTTTAGAACACTTGATGTTGATTACTTGTGCGTGAGGGCGGGCTCTTTTGTCCGTTTTGCTACATTGAATGGATTCGTCAATAAGTTGTTGGCAGAAAACTAACACAAAGACGTCTTTCTTGAGCGGCACGATATGCCCCTCCCACACTGACGCAAACTCTGAGACCTCAGGAAATGTATTTGACACGGTGCGGGCCCACAAACTTGCTCCCACGTTGCCTGCTGTTGAGCAGGAAATAAGCAAATCCAGCAATTTTGATTCGGAAATCATGGACAGTTTTTGATTCCAAAATAAAATCAATATGAAGCACAGAACGGAGAACCTACCATGAAACAGATTTTATTGGTTCATTCGTAGCGCGAAGCCTCTCCTGACCGCACGTCCTTGACTCGAGCGGTTTGTGAACGTAACGCGTCCACTGATTCACAAAGCCGCCGTGATGCAAAGTATCGGCTAGAAATCTGCGCACATAACATTTGCTGCTAGCAGACTAAGCTCAGCACATTTATCGGCAAAATACAAACATAGTTATTAATTCACAAAGTTACTTTTTAAGTCCACGCTGAAGCGACATGACGACGTTAGCGTACGTTCGGTACGACAACACGGGACAACAGACTTCCTGTCTTCTGCAATCAGATCAAGTGGGAACGGTGCAGGCCGTGATAGAAAAATAGATGATCTAGGGCTAAAATGACACATTCACAAACTAAGACAATTGCTTAGAAAAATCAACTCCTATGTCGGTACATTTTTCGACTGCGCTTGATAAAATAAATCTATCTGTGTGCATCATGCGTGCGGAGCGCCGTCGTCACCTTAAAAGCGACGTTAACATTCATGTGGAGGCCAGCTTTTATTCTGAAATCCTCAAGCTGACGGGTTAAACCAGGGGTGTCCAAGTCCTGGTCCTCGAGAGCCCTTAGCTAGCCTATTTTCAATGTCTCGTTCCTCTATTTACTAAAACAGGCTGAATAGGGACTCTCTATGTCGAGACTTGGGCACCCCGGGGTGAAACGATCAACGTCCCAGTCACGGGTTGCGCAGCGACAAAAATGAAAGACAATCAATGTTTGTGAGATCACAACAACGGGAGAGACGGTTTCTGACTACACCAGCTTCACTGAAACTTCCGCAAACATCTTTTCAAACCTGTTCTTTTAAGACCCTTGAAAGAGTTCAACAAAGCTTAGGAAACTTGTTCGGACTTGTTAGAACTTCTTTTAAAGTCCGAGGAAGTGATTGAAGGTTGACTAAAGTTCACGAAACGAACGTTAAGGTTGTGTTAAGTTCTTTTCGTTATTTGGACGTTAATCCAAAACCGTGAAACTTCTTCCTTTTTTTTTATGTGTTTTTTTTTTTTTTTAATTCTGTTGTTGAGAAAACTGACATTAAAAGTTGTTGAAACTTTTCCCAAGTTCTTCAAGCAAACTTCTGTCATTTTGTTGTATCCTTCGGGTTCTGAAATTTCTTTCAAGTTCATTAAAATCCAAAACTTTTTGAGTGTTCTTTCAAGGTTCTTAACGCTTGTTCAAAAATAATCAGCGCTTCCAAAACTTCTTCCAAGTTTCTTTCAAGTTCCTCCAGACATTTTTTCCCCCCTCTGCTTGTGCCACGTGTGAATCAAAGGAACAAAGCAGCAAAGTGTTTTGCTTTCTTTTGGTAGCTGCCACTGAACACTTTCATACCGAGTGTCAAGCTCGTGATCAGCGCACATGACAAATGCCCCAAATTTTGATCTCAACGCTTTTAAGCCGACCGCAGAGTTGCTGGCGGGCGTATCAAGTCGAAGCGCAGCCCGAGATGGTGACAGGATGATGTCATCGTGCCATCACGTGATTGCTGATGATTATTTCGATATGTTGTGATATGAGTGACAAATGAACATTTTGGCTCACAATGTCAACAATGATGTTTTTTTTTTTTTTTGTTGCTTTTTTGTAAATCAAGTTTTACTGCCGCCTAGTGACTCTTTTGCCTTTTTAGTGCATTTCCAAGATCATGACGAGGATTTGTTGAGTGTACGCGTGATGCATGTGTACACGCACTCAGTAGACGCACAGGTCGGGGAACTTCATCTCGTAGATTGGTACCGACTGGTGCTGGGCGTGACCCGAAGACACCGACACCACGCCAGATGGACTCGGTGGTGGTCTTGGGGGTGGAGGGGGGGGAGGGGTAATGGCCATTTCATGGGATTAGCTCATTGCGATGCTAGCGTGGAGTGTTTATGTCATTAGGTACTCACCTGATGGTGAGTTCGAAGATGTGCGCCAGACGCTCATGTAGCATGTTGGCCTAGACGGGCACACGCACACACACTCAGGTTAGGTGAGCAAAGACATCAGTATTGAATCGATAGTCAACAGTTTCTGCTCAATGTGAGTACCTTGGACTCGCAGTGCGCCGCAATCTCCTCAAAAGGACCTTTCTGGAATTTCTCCATCACCTGACGGCGACGCTCACGCTCTTGATCCTCCAGGACGCTCGTGTCTGCACGCACACAATGACAATGAACTGTTTTCAGTCTGTGTACATTTGTAGGTTTTTTTTACATATTCATTTTTGTAATCTGTTCGTGTCTTACCAATGGCTTTCTTCAGGGTCTCAAAGGTGATTTCCTCGGCAAGCTGCGACTGAACACACACAACGTTTTATTGGACAATAATCAAGTTAACGCAATGTAAACGGCACAGTGGACTAAAGTCTACTTTATTTAGGGAGCAGACACACACAAAAAAAAAATTCAAACAGAACAAAAGAAGTTAAACTATTACAAAAAATAAAATTAATTATTAACTAACTATAACTGGCATGCCTATTAAAACAAATATGTATACAGTGCAGCCTTGAGATACAAGTTGAATTTGTTCTTTGACCATGTTCATAACTCCGAACACTCAAATCCCCATGGAACTGGATTGAAATACCTTTAATCCACTCCCGTTTGCCCCAAATAGCGAAAAACATGTAATTTGTAAAAAAACAAAAAACAAAAAACATTTTTTACGCAATTTTTGCTTCACTTCACTTCTGTTCCTTTTGTTGCGTGCACCTCGCCTACCTGGCCGAACTAAAATATACCTTTTCACACCTACTATACGCAGATATGCTCTTTAGCTCCTCAGTAAGCCGCCGTAATATAAGTCATTCTTTGCAGAGGATGAAGGATATATGACTGTGAGTACAGTACAAAGTACATAACTTACAAGTCAGGTCAATTGTATCTCAAGGCACCACTTACACAATCATAAAATAGTCAAAAGAAGAAATTAATGTGACAGGCTAACAATCCCTATATGTCCTCACTATCACCCCCTGGTGGTAAAAAGTGGTCAGAGGGCAAAGCTAGCTGTTAGCATGCTAACTTGCGGCATTGGAGCATCTCTGGCATACCGACCTTGTCTGGCAGGCTGCTGGCCAGGATGTCCACCTGCAACGAGATGGTGTCCACAAAGCTCTTCCTCCTTGTCAGGCGCTCTTCATCTGCAGGACGGAACACGGTTAAAACAGCTCAGCGGGACCACAAGCGCTAATGGCTCGCATCTTGGCGCCGCATTTTTTTCCCCCCCAAATGCGGCTTGGCTGAAGCCCACCAGAGGGCCCAAAACACGGTGCCCATTTGGACACGTTACGTAAAAAGACGATGGGCATTTTTGGACCTGAGCCATGTGCAGCCCAGCCGCAATTATTCAGCCGACATGGTACAACTTTGCAGCGAGAGAGCTGGCAATTGACCCCACCAATAACCAGGGTTCATTCATCGATTAAAGGTGACTTTTATGGGAAAAAGTAAAAAAACAAACAAACTGAAAACCCATTGCCCAGCCCTCGGTTGCATGCTAAACATCAAGAGGATATGTTTCCACAAAAGCCATTTGTGAAAAACAAGCACAATATTCAGAGAAGTCCACGGGCACTTCCTGTTGTCGCTCGGTTGGTACTACTTTTTGCGTTGACGCTAGCACAAAAGGCACATCAGCTAAAGGCCATCCTCCAATTACAACATGAAAGAAACAGGAAGTCAAATACTCACCATGAGTCCACGTGAGCCGCGGCCGGGCACAAGCCGTTGCGGCATTAGCGTTGTAAACAGGAAGTGACTCAACAACACTCCAAAGCATAGGTTCTCAAACTGGTGGCCCCTGGGGGTCCATGAGCCGCATAAATTGTGCAAGAAATTATGTGGTGTGGTTCAAAAAGGGCTCACCTAAACACTGTCGCTGTCGGCTGGAAACCTTGTATGTCAATTTGCGTGTTTTAATTCTCCGTGCAACAATGAGGATTGTAAGATGCTTTCAACAAAGGCGTATAAGTCATTAAAAGGCCCTCACGGTCTTGCTACTGGAATAAAAACAATTCCAATTGTACAAATATTTGGCCATTTGTATGTTGGTAAAATGTTGACAAAAGTGTTTTTGTAGAAGACAGAGACATTACATTTCATACATCAGTCAATGTAAGTGACTGATGTAAAATTAGGATTGTTCGGTGGTTCTTGACAGACTATCTCCTTGGAACCCAAAAGTTTGAGAACCCATGGTCTAAGGGTGAGGTGGGAGGTCTGTTGCTACGGTTACTACAGTTGCTATTGTTACCTCTCGACTTCTGTTTGCACTTGTGCAGGATTTTTCCCACTGTGTAAAGCACTGACAGAAAAGGGGAAAACATCCAAGTCACATGACACTTCTCAATCAGAAGCTTCCAGGACTTCGGGATCTCACCCACAAGTTTGAGCAGACGTTGAAGACGTTCAGAAGTAAAACAACTAAACGGATTTGTCAGTAGAGCTTTGATTGGGCGAACTGGAGTGGAAAATGTGAGAACGAAACTGAATTGAATCGAATGCAACTTTATTGTCAAATGTGCTGTATGTGTCATACAGCACAGATGATATTTCTTCCCTCTCAACATAAAACAAGTCACACGGCGAATGGAAGGAAAAGAGCGGAAGAAGGAAAAGGGTGATGGGAAAAAGAGGGGGAAAGAAAGTGAAACTGAAAAAACAAGGGTGCAAAGTCGACAAAAAAAAAAAAAAGGAAGCGTCAGTGGTGGAAAAGGAGGAGGAAAACGGAAGAAGGAGAGGGAAAGTGAGTGGAAGGAAGGATGAAGCAGGGAAAAAAGAAAAGAAGAAATAAAAGTGAGAAGGGAAAGAGAGGAGAAAAAGAAAGTAAGGGAAAAGGTCGAGGGACGTGATGGAAAAGAATACCATATTTTCACGACCAGACGGCGCAGCGGATTAAAAGGCGCTGTGTCGGTTACGGGTGCTATTTCTGTATTTAACACATACACAAGACATATTGTGTTATTGGACTCAGTCATGGTCAAACATAAGCTAGCTTAAAAAAAATACAGTAGCATGCATGCAGACTAGCGTCTGTTTTAAGGCACAGCATCAGTCTCAGTCCATCAAGTGAACCCGTCATCGAAGTCAGACGACAGCATTTGCAGATTTTGGTTGAAAAAAAATGGAGAATTTTATGTGCGTCTTATGGTGGTGAAAATATGGAAGAGAGAAAAGGGAAGAAAAAAAAATGGAAGCAGAAAAAGTTGAAAGGTGACAAGGTTACCTGTGACCTGCGGCACGTACGGAACGTTGAGTCTGTCGGCGTTGTATCCGGCTCCCGTCAGACTGTCGGCCATATCGGCGCTCTGGAAGAAGAGCGCCACGTCGTCCCTGTCCAGACTGTCGGGAAGCCTGCACATACCAAATGAAGAAAGATTGACGTCACAAGGGAGAGACAAGTTGAAGGAGGATGTGATGATGACGATGGAGGAGAAAACCAAGAAAAAGGTCGACGTACGAGCACTTGTCCCGGAAGACGTGCTCGGGGAGAAGGTAGGGAGCGTCCATGTTGCGCAGCTCGATCACCTGAAAGTCGACAATGCAGAGTTGGGAACCGTTCACGACCTAGATAAATCCCTTTGTGGTGACCAAGGATGACTGAACGGAAGAAATGCCTTCCTCAAATGCTACACGCACTCAAATGCTAAAGGCAAAAGGTGTTGAAACACTACTCGGGTGGAGGCTTAGGCATAGGTGGTGTCGGCGTAGACAGAGGCTGATATGGGGTGAGGTGATGTAGGTATCGATACGTGTAAGGGTAAGCGGTGTTTGTATTGTCGGTCTAGTTGGTGTTGGCATAGGTCGGCGTAAGGATGGGTGTAGATCAATCGAGTCCAACTGTAGGCGGAGGTGTCTGTTGTGCTCAGCGCAGGCATAGGTGGCGTAACCGTGGTGACCTTGCTGACGTGCTGGCAGAAAGTGGTGTTGGCGATCATCTGACTGAGGAAGTTGAGGTACGCCGCCACCAAGGCCAACACGCCGCAACGCAGCCACATGGACAAATTCTCCTCTGTCGACAGAGCCATTTCCTACACACACACACACACACACACACACACACACACACAGACGTAAAAACACTTGAAACCTTAACCCTGAGATGAAACCGGACTGCCTAGCTTGAAACCTCAATGTGAAACTCTAACCATGACTTCGATCCCTAATTGTGGCTTGGAATGCTGGATTGAAAACTGAATTTGAAGCCCGAACTGGAGCTTCCCTTGTAGTGTCAAACACTAAGCTGGTTTGCGAGCCAAATTTCAAACCACAAAATCTGTTTAAAGCTAATAGCATGGCTTGATACACTAATTGTAGTTTGAATTGCAGGTTTTGCTTGAAACCCTAATTTGGAACCATAACCAAAGGTCAAAAATGTAAAACTCCATCACTCACTTAAAACAATTTTAATTTGACACCATATTTTAAAACACTAACTCTAGTTTGAAACCCTAATTTGGAACCAAAACCCTTGTTTAAAACATTCATCATGGCTTGAGACCCTAACACTGTCTTGAAATCTGAACTCTTGCTTGAAAGTCTAATTTGAAACCGTATCTTGAACCTGAAACCCCACGACAAAACCGTAACCCTAGTTTGAAACTTAAACCTTGTCTCAAACCCCGAACTCTGGCTTGAGTAGCGCCAAGTACTAATTTTAGGTGGCGCAGACCTGCAGAGCGACAGAGAGGCGCACAAGCTCGACGACGACGTCCTCATTGGCCAGCTCGATGGTGAGGACGGCGAGTGTGGTGAAGAGCAGCTCGAAGTTCTTGTGCACGTTGTCATCCTCCTTGCAGCCCAGGTAAATGTGGCGGTACAGCTGCTGGCCGTGCTGCCACACACAACCCCGCCAAAACTGAGCCATACGACTGGTTTTCATTCCACCGCATCCAAACAGCGCACGCGCAGCCTAATTGCAATGTTGGCGGCGGCCGTTCATTTTTTTGGGGGTGGTTCCCGTGGGAATGGAGAGAACAAGCCATAATGAGCAACCTTCTTCATGAAAGCCACATCCTGCTTGGAAATCTTCTCCCGCTTGATCTTCAGAGCTGCCACATTGGGGATGATCCTTCGGCACACACAAAGTTGACATTAGCATTTGCATCCACAAATGAGCAATTAGCACCGGACATTATTTAGTATTGAGCAACCAGCATTGTTTACTGTCTAGCATTCAGTATGTTGCAATATTTAGCATTACATTTATTGGGCAATTTACATGTCACATTATTTAGCAGCAAATATTTAGCATTATTTGGCATCCAGATATCAGTAATCAGTACATAGCATTAGTTAGCGCTGAACATTTAGCATTATTCAACATCTTTCGCTTCGTGTTAATTAGCATCGAACGTTGAGCAACTAGCACCTGATTCCTCTGAGTTTGGCACGGTTGTCGTGTCTGTCGATGATGTTGTGCAGGATCTCAAGCACCAGCTGACGCAGCTCGCTGTCCTCCATCAACGAGATGGAGAAGAGCGGGTCCAAGAAGGGGGATGGCAGAGCGCCAGACATCGACTTGGACTTGAAACCCGACGTCACCTGGAAGCACCAAACAGGAAGTGACGCCACTCAAATCAAGACTCGGAATAGAGCCTTAATTTTAGACTAGTATTTTCTCTGGGCACTAGAAATTACTCTTGGGAACAAAACATTTCTTCTGACTAGACCTTTGTCTTGGGACTAGAACCGTCTCTCTGGTCTATAACCCCCTTACCAGGACTGCAATCTTCTTTTGGGCATAAAACCTCTCCGGACTAGTACCTTCCCTTGGGACTACAACCCCTTCCCTGGACTACCACGTTCTCTCTGGAGCATGACTTTATCGAGAGACAACTTTCTCTCGGGATTAGACCAATCTCTTGGGACTACACCATACTATTGGCGGAAGAACAACACCTTTTATGGAGACTAAACCATTCCCTTGGGACTCGTACATTCTCTCGGGACTAGAACCCTCTACCCTGGACTACAACCTTCTCTTGCCTCTAAAATCTTCACTTTTGCAGGATTAGGCCCTTCGGCTTGGCACCCCAACATTCCCTTATGACTAGAACTATCTCTAGGGACCAAAACCTTCACTTAAGACTTGTACCTTCAATTGGGACCTTCTCTCCAAACTACAACCTCTGCTTGGAACTGGACCATTCTTCTAGGACTACCCCATTTCCTTGGGACTAGGCTATTCTCTTCAGGCCAAAACCTTCACTTGGGACAAAATAATTTTCTCCTCTAGGGAATGGGCCACTCTCTTGATTGAATGGCTCAGTGGTAGAGTGGTTGTTTCCCAACCCAGAGGTTGAGGATTCGTTTCCTGGCCCTTGTCGAAGTGTACTTGAGCAAGATAGTGAACCCTCAGTTTTATCATGATACCGCATCATCAGTTATGTGAATGAGGAGTCAGTGTTGAAGTGCTTTGGGTGCCTTCTGGGCGGAAAAGCTCTGCACAAGTGAAACCTCCATTACTATAAAACCTTTTCCTGGAACTAGACCATTGTCTTGGAACTAGAACGTTCTCTCTGGACCAAAACGTTCACTTTAGACGAGACCATTCTCTTGGGACTAGTATCTTCCCACAAGGCTACAGCCCCTTTCCCTTGACCAGAAAATTCTCACTGGATGTTACGTTGAGTTCACTATGGACGAAAAGCTTCGTTTAGGACAAGAATGTTCTCTCAAAACGAGAACATTTTAGACCAAAAAGTTCACTTGGGATTAGACTAGTCTCTTGGGACTGGTACTCTGGACAAGAACCTTCTATCAGGACTAGTATTGTTCTTGTTTTGATTGTAAAGTGTCCTTGAGTGTTTTGAAAGGCGCTTTTAAATGAAATACATTATTATTATTAGACCTTCACTTGGGAGAAGAAAGGAATGTTGGGATAAGGTGTAAATTCAAAGAGTAAGTCTCTGTTGTGAGGACTGACCATGATGAGGGAGCTGAGCAGCATGGTCTGGATCCGCTTGGTCCCCTGATGCCTGAAACCGCCGGCCCCGCACGTCCCGGAAGGTGAGAGGCAAACCGAACACAACAACATCGTCAACAGCTGTTGTCTCAAAAGACAAACATCAGCGTTTTTGATGGGGGTGGGGCTGTTGTGGCAAAGGGATGGTTGTGTGTGTGTGTGGGGGGGGGGGGGGGTCCTAATCTTGTCGCAGAAGGAGGATTTGTTTGCTGGATAAGCTTCCTTCCTTCCTTTTGGCCAGGATGCCGACACAGCAAGATGTCCGTGAAGACAAGCCAGAACACCAATCAGAATAAGAGAGCGTGCACGTGATGAGGGAGCACATGCAAGTGTGTGAATACTTGTCATGTATTAGTTATTTATTATTTTTTTATTAGATTTTGGATACATTAGAAGAAGACTAAAAAATCGAAACTTTTTTTTCAAGTTGTCAGTATGGGGCATTTTATTTATTTCAAATTTTGAGGGAAAAATGGAATGGTTTCCATTTTGGTGGATAGGTGACGTACAGCATGTATTATAGAAAAGTAGGGGGAGCAGCTGGGCTAGCGGAGCGTTTGCTTGCTTGCAACTCACCCAATCTTGACAGTGTCCAGCGTGTGGCACGGCGTCCCGTAGACGGGCACCTTGCCCATGATGAACATCATGACCTCGGCCCTCTGGTAGTCGGGCAGGTTTCCGCCGAAGAATCCTGCCAGGGAGCAAGGAAGGTGCGTCAGCTTAGAGCGTGGGGAGACGGGAAGACCGCCAAATGCGTACCAATGGTCTGAATGATGGCATTCTGCACGATGCGCTCATCACTCTCCTTGCCGCGGCCCGATGAGGCGCTGCTGGCAGAGTTCCTGCGGGAGCTCTCGCTCAGCTCCAGGTCCACGCTCATGCGCAAATGCTTCAGCAGCGTGTTGAACACCTCCAGCACCGTAGGACCTAAAAACCGCGATAAAGTGGGAAATGAGATGCATGATAAGATGGCACGGGCGGCAATGTCCAACTCGCGGTCATCACGCTGACAAAGAAGCTCAGGCTATGACGGCACGCCTCCGAGCTACGCTAGTACACGCTAGCATTTGCTACATCAGGGCAGGGCAAAATGTTTGTACTCTGGGGCCACATTTCGGTTTAAAAATGGACAATGTAGGAAAGCCAAAGCAAAAAAAAAAAAAAGAAAATTGTCTCATTATGCATGAAGTTTGTTAAAATAAAATACATTGTGCGCTTTTATTATCAATGTATCAATTTAATTTCTCAAGTTAAAAAAAAAAATGCAAAGGTAAATGTGTTTATTTTACTACTTATGTTTTCCATTATTTCCATTAATCCATGGAGCAATAGATGGATGAAAATAAAAGAAGTGATTATCTATTAATGAAGACATTTGGAGGAAAAAAATTGTCTAAATGTAGGCGAAGGTGCAACTTTGCCCAACCCTGCTCGACAACACGCTGCTCTACATCCTGATGGTGACGTTTGATGGCGTTACCGAGCCACAAGTTGGGAGGTGTGGCGTATTCCCTGTCCGGCACGTTGCCTGCTTTGCCCTCTTGGATGCTTCCTGGCCAGCAGACATTTTGTTTGTTTTCCCAACACGCAGGCGGTGGAACACATACAAACACACACGAAACCAGGAGTGTGTTGGTCAGCATTAACCGGGTTGCACGCTGAATAGCGACTTTGCCAATTTGTAAGCACTGTTGGAAAGTTGTGTGATGAGGCGGGGGTTAGTACCCTCAATGTATCTCACGATGCAACTGGAAAAGTAGTAGCCAATTGAAACCAATTTCAACTACAGTGAAACTCCTCTACAACAAAATCATGTTTGCAGCAAGAATTTTTTCACAACAGGGGGTTTTACACTGTAGCAAATTTGAAACAGAAAGTGGGAATGGTGTTAATGCATGAAGATTTTTTTCACACTAGGGGGTATTTTCACCCATGTAGATTTCGCTGTAGAGGAGTTTCACTGTACATTGGACCCCCACTATTCACGAGGAATAGGAATCAGGCTGGCCCGCAAATCGCAAAAATCCACTTATAATTGACGGCCATTATAAATAGAATGGAAAAACATGCTGCTTCAAGCCCAATCAACCCAAATCACTGCAAAGGAATTTTCAGTGGACACTTTCGGATTTATCTGGGTCCACTCTATAAAATTGTCGAGATTACTGAGTAAGGGCAGACGGCCGCATTTTCCCGTGAAACATTATAAAACAAATGGTGCGGCAAGACTCACCCACAGAGCCTTTGGCGGCGATGGCTACCGTCTCCAGCAGCACTTGTACGATGCCGGCGCGCACCCTGGGGGTGCTCTTGTTATGGGTGTCCAAGTGGCCCAGGACCTGCTGGATGACGTGGTGAGAGTGCTGTGCCTGCGGCACCGCCAGGAGAAGAATGCATTCATTTTTTTGTCAAAGTGATTTTTGTAAAACATTCATAGTTGCTAATAATGTGTTTTCTCATTGTTAGTTTGTATTTCCTCACAGTGTACTGGTAATTGCGGTGCATCGTTTTGTGGTACCCAAAACGGGTACAAAAATGAGGACCCTGTTAATTTCTTCGTATGACAAATTGTTGAGCTCTTTGTGAGCTTGACACACCTTGACGTAGAGCGGTGCCATAGAATAGTAGATATCGTACAACCATCTATCGTGCAATATAATCCTTTTCCGTTTAAATTGTTCGATTTACTTTTGTTTGAGAGGCCAGTAACGGAAATGCATTGCTGATGACACCATTTTCTGGATATTTTCATCATCCATCTATTTATTTGCTAACTTAATTCAGGTGGGGACTGCGACTGCATAAAATTATTTCATGGACATATTCCCTTGTATATATTTGCCTACTATATGTATGTGTATATGAATATATGTGGTGGTGGTTTGTGTTGCAGTTTCACACAAAACAGTCAGTAAGTGTGCTCTACGGACAGGTAGTGAGCTGTCCCTGTGGAGTAGGGGGAAAAAAGTACAAGTTGAAAATTCATCCGGGAATTGTGGCTTCCAGCTGGTCCATCTGCTTCAGAGGGCAAGCCGGGAGACATATTTTAAAGTGTGGAGGGGGAAAAAAATATATCTCCAAGGGCCTTGGCACTTGGGGAATTTTTATGGAGCCACTTGACGCCCCTATATACTGGCAACTACCAATCAGAGGAAAGCTGTTTTTTTTAAATATTTATGAGAAAGCCGACTGACTTGTCTTCCATGCCAGGCATTTAAAAACGATTGAAGTAGCTTGAAAAATGTCTGTAAGCATTTCCATGCCAAATTATATTGAAAACCTGATTAAAGGAAATCAAAGATGAAAAGATAAATACAAAAAATAATAGAGACATGGGATATTTAATCTTTTAGTCATTTGTTTGTGTGGCCTATATGCAATATGTAATTCATAAACACAGGAGGAAAATATCAGTCATTCATTTCATGTTCCACATACAGCACATTTGACAATAAAGTTGTACTTGATACTTGATAGAATTTTAAGAATCCTTATTGGGAAATAAAATGTTGTCCATAGTGGCACAGCTCTACTTCGATATACGCTAACGAGGTCATAAACAAATCCAGAGAGCAGCAAATATTTTCATGAGTCCAATTGCAAAACCACTGACACCTTTTATAAACTGAAGAGTTTGTCTCTAATGTGTCTCTAAGCTGATTAAGCCTCAAGTAATTAACTCAACAATCCAATTGTCATCATAAAAGGAAGGTATGAGGCCGGGATATCATTTCAAGAAGATTCTCCTGAGGTTTTTTTTTTCCATTCGTGCATTGCGCAGTTTGTGCATTGCGCAGTTTGTGCCTCTGCGCGCTTTCTTGTCTTCATATCAATTAGGTTTTGCTGTTACTGCATTCTAATTTGTAATGAATAAATAATTCATAATGTATTTGGGGGGTAATACTGCTTTAAAGTCCACTATTGCAAGTGTGATTTCTTTAGTGTGTGTGTGTGTTGGCGGCAGGAGGCGTCAAAGCGGGGGTCTCGCACAGGGCGCCACTAAAACCACCTCTGATTAAATATGTTGTCGGGTATGTAAGTCAAATAGGTACACTAAGAAAGCAAACGGAGAGGCAGGTAAAATGGGTCAGCAGATTAGATTGTTGACGAGATTAGCAAAATACAGTCGAGAGATTAAATAGAAAGGTGCATTACATGGGTTGGTAGGTAGGTGAGATATGGAGGCAAGTCGTTTAGATGTGTAGGTAAGCAATATAGGTAGGTAGCTAGTTAGACTAGATAAATAGGAACGTAGACCATACAGGTAGATTAGATGGGTAGGCAGGTAGGTCGAGGTAGTACACTGGTAGTTTAGACGGGTAGGTAGGAAGGTAGGGCAAAATGGGCTTCCAATGTGAAATTGGATTTTTGTAACAAATTGGAAGACTTTTGTTCAAGTGCGCATCGCACGTATGGTCGAACTCAACGAAGATGCTGACCTGGATGGAGTACATGATGATCCTGAAGCAGGAAACGGCAAACTCGTTGGGTTCCCACAGGTGATGGTTGTCCAGGTGGCTACAGATGCAAAAACGGAATGTCGTCAAGTCACGCGTGCTCACAGGAAGTCGGTGCAAGGTCACACGCCACATATGGCGGCCGACAGACTGGCCCACCAACCCCCGCCCCCGGATGGCGACCGAATACACCCCGGAGGCTGGCGCATCTGCGAGCCACAGCTGCCACTCGACTTTCGATGAGGAATGCGGCGGGCTTTCACTCACCGAGGTCTGCTGGTGTTATGAGGGGCTTGGGGGGTGAGTTTACCTGTCAATCATATGGGCGTGGCGTATCCTGATTGTCATGCTGAGCTAGGAATGCAAAATGAGGTTTACCTTTACCAGCCAAGCCTTGCCATTGCCCTACCACTAACTGTAATCGCCTGTAGGTGCCACTAGGTGGCAGCAAAGCACTACTTGTGTGTACATCAAGCTCCTCAAATCACCTCAACGTAGTGGCTGGATGATGAGATACTGCAAGATGGCACCAAACAGAGATGAGTGAGCTTTTCAGGTTGTAATAGAGGACAGGCTGAAAAAAAAAAAATTACTGCCCCAAAACAGCTGGGTTAGGCTCCAGCACGCCCATCACACCAAAACTTTAGTGAAGAGGTGGCATAGTTGAGGCTTGTGCATGTACATTGAGAGAGTGAAAGCAAACACAGCAAGATGCCAAAACGGTGTCCCTGTGTGTATGTGTGTGAGTGACACGTTCATTTGAGACAATTCCAAAACTGCCAGTCTTCTTCTACTCTCTGACCTCACTCTCAGTCCATACACACTTCATCCAATCAAAGGCCTCCACTGAACAGGCGCCACACCGACCGCGCTGACCTCAACCGAGATTTTTTTTTAATTTGTGCGGGAGAAGGGGTCGGAGGCCTTTGAAGCAAGTATTTTCGCTGCTCCTCAGCCGACATTTTCAATTGAAACTTCGGCCCCCAAGGGAGATTAACTTAGCATCTCAAGATTAAGTAGATACATCTATCTTGAGTAGACCCACAAAAAGGTCTCAAGACTTGCCTGAAAAGACTTAGGCGGTCTAATGTTTTAGTTAGATCCTGCCACTAATTTAAGCCATTTCTAGAGGACTCATTTTTTCCAGAGCATTGCGGCTAGCAGGATGATATTTTGCACCCCAGTACTCTAAAGAAAAGTGTCCTTTGTTTTTTGGGGGGAAATTCAGCCCCTTGTTAGACCAATTGGATACGTGGGCATGTCTATTATGAGCAGCAACACAAAAATGTTAAAATAAATAAATAAATAAAAACATCCCTGAAAACACTCTAGAAATCTGACATTTTATTTTGAAGTGGCCATTTTAAGTTCATTTTTAGGGGCCCCTCAAAGATGAATTTGCTCCTAAACAGATATTGGAAAATTCATCCCTGGAAGGCGGTTTAACTTTGCAAAGTGAAATTTGATCAGTATGAAATATCATGAGTACCGGTAGATACACAAAAAAGTTTCAAGAAGACGAGAAGACATTTTTGGCTCGTTATGTCCACTTTTTGAAGTACTTTAAAGATTAATTTGTCCAAGAGAGATTTTGAGAATTCAGCCTCGTTGAGCAGTTTGACTTCACAGCATGAAATTCGGGAGACACATCTCAGGAAGACATGCATTAAAAAAAAAAGAAGAAGAAAAAAAAAAACGCAGTCTTGACAGCCTGCCAACACTGGGTAAAAACATGAAAAATAATCCACATGGACATCTTGACTGTCTGATGTTGTCAAGTATTACTTATAGCGCGTACAAAAGGCAGAGCATCCATTTTAAGAGAAAGACGAAGATCCTCAGTCAAGCTGCAGTCCAACGTGACGTCAATGTGAAGCTCCCCCAAATCCTCCTCCTCCTCCTCCTTCCCCCACGATGAACCCCGGTGCGACTATTTATAGCAACTATCCTCCCCCTGCGGGAGGAGATGACGCCCGGCCAGTGACACCACAAGAAAGAAATGAAAGAAAAGAGAGAAGCTGTGCAATCATTAAAAGATTTGGAGCCGCCAACATCTCCAATGCCTCATTAGGTTGACCACTGGAGGGAACAAGATCCCCCCTCACGCCCCCTAGACCAAACCACCACATCAACTCGAGGGAGACTACAGAGTTGACCTTGAGATCTGCATGTGATTAACGTGTGATCATTAATAACGAGGCGAGGCGTTCGCTTGATTGACTGAAAATGAATTAACAAGAAACTAATCACTCATTTGTTGTCACTTAACATGACACATAATACGACGCAAACTAATGGCTACAAAGGAAGTTACGTGTGTGTCTAGTTTATATGCACAGAGTGTGTGTAGTTCATGTGTGTGTGCCATTGATGCAATTGTATTTCATGTGTGTGTAGTTTGGGTATGCCGTGTATGTGTGTGAGTAAACTGTGAATGTAGTTTACCTGTGTGTGATTTGTGTATGTACTGTAGCTTGCTTGTGTACTGCTTACAAGTGTAGTTAAGTCACAAATGTTACCGCCACGAGTGTTACTTATAATGACAGCAAAGCATGGTGGGAATGCCGCTCTTCAACTGTGATCTCATTTTCAATCAACAACAACTGGCAAAATGGCCGCCCCCAGAGATGGCCAAAAACGGGTGGATTCCTTCAATAATATTCCACAAACGCAATATTAAAGAGAATGCTGTGTTTAGAATACTAGTAGTAGTGGTAGCTGCCTACATGTTGCTGAATTAACACCGTTTGATCAGTGTGTCTCAACACATGTGAAGTGTCTCGTTCCATGTTATCTACGCTTGCGTACTGGGCCATTTTTGTCCATTTGAACTATTTACGTTCTCTCGTGGCATTGAATCAATACTTGAATAATACGTGTTCTCATACTTGTTCAAATCAACGCAGATCGTGTACATTCAGTTGTAACTTACATTTTTGACCAAATATTGACGTTGGAGGGAATGGGAAACTATTTTAGATTGGTGCAAGAAAAAGGGTAAAATTATACAACTTCATTTAGAAGGTTGTGAGCTAAAGTGAGTCGGTCTGAGCCATAAAACGCCACGTCTGAAAATGAAACCTAATCCGGACCTGGTGTGAAGTTTAAGCGTGCGCAGTTGTTACTCACACCAGCACGGGTCTGACGGCATTGTTCATGTTTCCGTAGGCAGCGCGTCCCAGCAGTTCTCTGAAGCAGCTCTCAGCCAGCGTAGACGGATTCTCTTCGCCGTCTTGACTGGACACGCACGGGGTGCTCGGGATGCCCCGCCCCCACCCTGACACACAAAACAAAAACATCAAACTTTAGTCGGACTGCAACCAACGACTATTTTATAAATTGATTATTCAAGGGGTGTCCAAAATGTCATGGATCACATGTACTAATGTTATTGGTACTCAGGATCTTTCTTTGAGTTTAGCGTCAAGTCTTGAAAAATATTTCACAAGGCTGCCCATGAAGCAAAAAGTGCGCATGAGGTCATTAGGCTACAAGCATCTGCTCGGATAGGGCGCCATTAAAGATGGCAGACAGTGGTGGTGCCGGGCCAATCCGAGCCGGATAATTGGACACCGTCGACATGTGGAGACGCTCCAGTAGGAACAGAACTCCTAGCGCAGAGAAATAATCACCCCTACCCTGGCAAAAGCTGCCAAAGGAGGAAGACAGAAAGAAAGGAAAATGTCTGTCCAGGTCTAAAAATAGATTTCTGTTGACATGGATTCTACTTCAACAAGATGGCAAAAACAAACTAACTCAAAACAAAGCATCGAGACTTTAAATCATCTTTCCCCATTGAAATGACTGGAAATGCCATTAATCTGGTCCAGACTTAACCATTAAAAAAAAAAAAAAAGACATTGGGTTTTCCAATGAGTGACAATAGCAGTACTCCACAAAATTGGACTTTATGAAAACATTCAGTAAAGGCATCATTTAATACAATTAAAATAAATTACAACAGTTGTTCAATGCAGAGCATAAATAATGTACGAACGTGAGCACCGTTAGATCAGTGTACATGCTTGTATATCAAGTTTGAGCTTGTAAGTCAAAGTAAAAAAAAAAAAAGAAAATAAAACAACATCCGACAAGCGCCTTGCACCTTGAAAAACTCGCAAGTCGTGTCGCTCGTATCTGGAAACGCCGGTGTATTGTGTCTACACGAGAAATGTTGTGCTACCTGTCCATGTCGTCGGCGTCCTGCATGTTGAAGAGCATGGATGGGATGAGTTTGTCCATGTGCTGCGGCTCCCAGATGATGGCCTGCAGCTCGTCGTTGACCGTCTTTCGGACCACCCCTTGCAGACCCTTGATGCCAGCAACGCGGATCCTGATGCCATCATACCCAAAAAAAAAACAGTTGGGTGCAACATTATCTAGTACTTTACAAACATTATCTAATACATTCATCTCTACAAACCTACATCTGTTGCTGCATTGGGTCATCACAGATTATACATATTTTGTCAAAACAAAAGACATTGATAAATTTGTCAATAAATTGATATTTACAGTCAGTCTATATAACAATGTCTACACATCATTACATTTGTTATCTCACTACGCAGTATCAAACCGCTTTTCGGGCAGTAGGCGGGGGGAATTGGTTGCCAGCCAATCGCAGGCACACAGAGACGAACAACCATCCAGTACACTATCTATTTGATTTTAGCCTGCCATATTTTAAGTCTGCAAACTCCACACAGGGAGGCCGGAGTATCGAACGGTACTCTCTGCACTCGTGCTCTCTCTACCGGGCCGCCTATATATATGTATCCAACTATAATAGCGATTAACATCTATAATCTATGAATGTACATCAACGGTATATCTATACGGTATATCCCGAAACGACCAATGATTTCAGGAAGATCACTGAAGGTATCAGCCGATTTATGTACAGTACACAGCAGTGAAGCCAAGGTAACACAAGTGGTTGCTGGCTGAGCGGTCTCCTGCGAGCCAAGGTACCAACCTGGTCCTCGTGTCCGGGTCTTCGTGGGTGGAGTGGCACATGGCGCTGAACTGCGACACAAAAAAGTCGTAGCGGCGGTGGTAGGATGGAGTGTCCTCTTCAATGTTGGCAAACTTCACAAACTGGGCGCGGTGGGAGAAAAAAAAAAAATCATCAGCAACAACTTAAAAATACCGCTAACATGACCAAAAGCACCACTCTTATCAACATAACGGGAATTAGCAATTGTTAGAGGTCTCTAGTGGTTGGTAGTGGCTTTGAGATTTTAGGCTCTTGTCAGCGGTTATGAGCAGTCGTTAGCGGTTTCTAGTGGTTATAGTGGTGGTTAGCTGTTAATAGTGGTCATGAAGTGTAGCAGTCATTAGCTGTTAGTGGTCTCTCGTCGTCGTTAGCGAACTGTAACGGTTGTTAGCTGTTATAAGTCATTAGTGGTGGTTAGCGCCCATTAGTTGTTGGCGGTCTCCCAAGGTTATTAGCATTTTTTTTATAAACTGTCATTCCTGATTGCTTCCTGTCAGTAGCTGACATGAGCTGTTGTTAGGATACATATGAACACATATTTTTCAGTAGAAGTTAGAAATCACTCATCGGGGCCCCGAAGAGGAGTTACAGGGAAGGCAATATTTAAATAGCTACTTTGGCTTTGTGCCTAATGAGCAGCTTTCAAGCCGCCATCTTTTTCTTTTTCTTGCACTGTGACGCATCACCGAGCCCACACACACTAGGCGCACACAAACACACACGCCGGCTACACAACAGATGTGGCAGCTTTGTGAGGAAAATGTCATTAACCCAAGAGTGAACCCCGAGGCGCCACCCTGCCTCCTAGCTGCCCACTCCTCCATCAGCCTTCAAATACCACCGACAAAAAAAAAAAAAAAAAGACTGCTCGCCAAAGAAAAGACCACTCATAAATAAAATAAAAATCACACTGGTAAATAATGCAGTTCTGCCTCCTGTTGAGATGAATTGCCCATAATGGAGCAGGCCAAAAAAAAAAAAAAAAAAATTGGAATGAGATTTTGGGCAGACGTCTGCCTCACAAGTCGCAAGATTCGGGTTTGAATCTCTGTTGGAACATCTGTGTACTTACGTGGCTACTTCCCGCCCTGAAATTGATTGGCGACCAGTCCATTGATTTCTCCATGTGGCCTGATAGTTACTTGTGTGCAATTTACTGTCTGTTCATATGTGCCTTAACTTGACTAATGACCAGTCCATTATGTCTCCTTATAGCTTACAGGGGACCAATCTATTATTTGTCTGTATGTTCTCTGAAATTGACAGGAAACCTGTCCATTGTTTGTCTATGTGTTCTCACAGTGACTGATGGCCATTCAATTCTTTGTCATTATGTGGTCTGACACGGACTGGAGACCAGTGTCCACTTGAGTCGCGACCAGTTGATTGTTTCTTAAATGTGGATAAGTCATGAATAAAATATCTGTCGATCCGTCTATTTTCCCTCGTTTGCACTGACCTTGAACAGTGTATGAAGGTCTGACATTTGCTGGCGGCTCTTGCAGCCTCATAATAATCCTAATAATAATTAGGTGCGTGATGTGATAAAAGCCATTTTCAGAGCCAGCGTTGCGTTCAATTAGCTGTTTAAGCGTTAACGTGCACCTGCGGGCTGACTGGTCGCCTCCATTATATTGTAAAAAGACCCCAAAAGAAGAAATTGAAAAGCTATTTTGCATTTGAGTGCTGATATTAACTCGGGGGTGAGTAATATATATATATATATTGTCGTCACTATTAGCGTCATTGTTGGTTTCACAATGTGCAATTTTACTTGTAATACTGTTGCAAAAGAAAACACGAACAGGTCCACTGGTTGGGTGCAAAATTGGAGGAGTGACAAATGTCCTCATTCGGTGTACGCAGACGGCAAAGGGCTAGGAAATAATAAGCCTTCCTTCTGACAATCAGTAAGCAGGCTGCAATCACGTGACACGGTGGCCCCATCCGAGATACAAGGCGGGATTGTTTCAAATCAAGGAAGCATAAAAACATTGGCAAATCATCATTATCGAGCTCTTTGTTTAAAAAGAGCTTTTGTTTTTGCAGTACCACCCTCGCCAATATAAACACATGAACACAAATTCCCTGTTAAGATACAGTGTGTAGAATTCAGTGCCATTTAGTGGTAGAAGTTTGTGCATGATGAAGCACGCTTACTACATGCTTGAGTAGCCTACCAATAATGTCTTCAAGCAGACGTTTATCAGATAATTTCGTATCGACGTTGGGATATCGTTACATCCCTAGCTCGTAAGTTGGGGCACTCATTGATCAAGGTTCCTTTCTAACATACAGTATAAACAAAGCGGCCTCACCGAGTTGGTCCCCAGAACCTGCAGGTCCGGTTCCTTGGACTCCAGTAGCTTGGCCACCATGTGCAGGAAGCTTTCCACAAAGGGTTTGATGCTCTGCGAGTGGCAGGCCATCAGCAGCTGGTCCAGAGCCTCCATGGCAATCACCACGTTCCTGAGCACACACGTGCGCACATTGGTTTTAGCTTGCAAACCTTCACGAGGGAGGAGAAAATGCAGTGCAGAGGTTCGCAAGCTAATCAGATAACACAAAACACCTAAAAAAAAAGCAAATGGCAACAATGTGACATGAACATAATGCTAACACAGCACTAACTCGGCGGCAACATGGTGCTAACAAGACTAACACGGCCGCTAACATACCAAACGCAAGGCAGTTCCATTATGCTAACGTGAGACTAACACAATGCCAACGGGCAGGAAAGGTTTTTATTCCGCCTTTCTTGTGGTGTAGGCCAACCACTTCTTAATTGGCTGCATTCCTGTGTTTCGGAGTCCTCGGCCTTTGGTGCGAAATGTTGAACATGTTTAATATTTTAAATTGTCTGCCCGGCAGTGGCCACAATGCTAACACCTGAGAAGGTTGGCTGCCTTTTGTTCAGGTTACTGTGACTGAACGTCCTTCTTTCACCGTGACCATTTGACAGGTCAATCGGGAGCCGACGCAAGCACACAGCATTGCCCACGCAACTCACCCGTAGCGATGACGCACCACATCGCGACTGAGGCGCTCGGCCAGGTACGCTCCGATGCGGTCCAGCTTCTCTGGAGCTGACACGGCATAAAACGTCAGCTTCTCCATGTCCGACTTGCTCAGACCGTCCTGAGCACGCCACAAGAACACATAAGGATGCTAGCAATGCTACATGTATCGTAGGGGGTATCAAGTACAATATGATTGAATGAAATAATGTGGAACCAGAGTAGAGATCATTTTGACTCCGGTTAGACAACTATTAACACATACTCACACCCTGTGAGCTTCCTTTAAAGGAAAAGTCCTCCCATTTTGTAATTCACTTGTCTTGTCATTTATTTGGACTTTGGAAAGACTTTGAAGGTCTCAAGTTAGCTAGAGTGTTAGCTACATGGCGATGTGTGTGTGTGTGTGTGTATATATGACATTTAAAAAATATTTGTAACCTCACCTTGGGGTCCTCAGGGAAGATGTTGTCCACCAGACGTTTGTAGCGAGGCCTCAGCGGCCCGCAGCAGCCGCAAACGCCTGCAACACAACAAGGAGAGCAAATTAGCGCTCATGCTGCCGAGCTTCAGAAGTCCATTTACTGATTTCTGTCACACTTGTTCTCAATTGCATGTTGAATGCAACTTGTGAGACACTTTGTATATGAGATACCAAAATGGAGACGTTCACAGCTCGTCGTGAAGAATTGATCACTAATTCGGCCTGTTGATGTTCAATCGAGGGCTCCAGTGAAAGACTTGAGGCTGATTGATATTGTTGTCGGGCCGTTTTCAAAACAACTCTTATTTCCTGGAAGTTGATGCCGCCTGAAGCCCCCCTTATATCACTACCTCCTCAGCGGCTTAGACAGAGGACACACATGCACGAAAGCACACACACACGCACGTTTTTGTTCCCCCAATCCATACTGTGCTCCCTTTAGAGGACCTTAGTCTGGGGTTGTTGGAAAAAGAATGCACTGTAAAAGGCGACCCGGCCAAGACTTGCTCCTTATCCCACCGTTAGTCACTGTTTTACAATGTCTCTTCAACATTGCGTCGGTTTCATTTCATTGACAGTAATGAGATTCTGATTCCGATTAGGGTAAAGATGCGCGACCGCAGCAGACTTCAGGCAAGAGGTCGCGTACACTCTGGAATGGTCGCCAGTCAACGTCAAGGCACAGACAATTGCTGTTCATTGTTAGTCTGATGGTCCGTCCACCGTTTGTCTAAGCCGGGGGTCGGCAACACGCGGCTCCAGGGCCGCATGCGGCACTACAGCGACATCTAGTGGCTCCCTGGAGCTTTATAAAAAATGTTTGAAAGTGGAAAAAGATTTTGATAGTAGGCTAATATAGCTCAAATAGATATAGATACATGTGGCAGCTCCGAAAAAGGAGAGCTGTGGTGTTGGTTTTTTAAAACGTACACTTTATTGATGCTTTTAACAGCCTCGACAAACACAGACACGTCTGAGTCTGACTCCGTGCCTTCTCTCTTCTCGTTCAACTCGAGAGGCGTTCAAAGACAGCCTCCGAAAAACGGAAATTCATGATGACTTCACTGACACTAAGAAAAGCGAAAATAATGCACCAAAACAAAAAAAAATCAAGCGAGGAAATCACAAAATAAATTCTATGGGGGCGTTTGTGAACACACACCAAAGGAATGAATAACAAACAATTCTGAGACAGTCCAGCCTCCTACATACATAGAGCATGTGGTTCCTTCATTGTAAGTTTGATAGAAGGCTTTTATTTTTTTGCGGCTCCAGACATATTTGTTTTTTTTTTGTCCTATATGGCTCTTTCAACATTTTGGGTTGCAGACCCCTGGTCTAAGCCCTGACATTGATCGGCGACAGGTCCACCCTCATCCGAATTTCGCGGGGATAGGCGCCAGCTCCGCTCAACAAGACACACGCTTGAGAAACGATGGCTGTATTGTGTCATATTATTTGTGCTCATGCAGACAGCATGAACGCTCTCTTCTGGGGCGATCTGCGGCTGTGACTTCGGCATGAACCCCTCATCCATCATGGCGTACCGAAGTTACTACCTGCACGTCCAATGAAGGTCAACAGGGGATCGGAGGATTTCATTACCGAGCAGCCTTTGGACTGGCTCGCCCGGCGGGTCGTCACCCGAGCGCCGACGAGAAGAGACTAAATGGCTGCCTTTGGTCATCACAACAACAGAGCCGGCATATAAACAATGATTAGGATGCTCGTTGTTACTTATGGCACAGCTTATTTGCATGTCACCTGCTATTTTCATTTACCTCTGCTGGCATGAATCCTCATTATTGCAATTATTATTCTCATACGCGGTATTGACCCCGCCGGCGAGGAGGAGAATGACGATGAAAAGACGTGCTGCTGAAAGTTGATGTGACAGGTGGTGAACTCACTGCGTGTCATCTTCCCATAGTGCCGCTTGATTTTGTTTGTGACTGCTGAAACATCATCTAAAAATCAATCACTCAATAAATAATACCTTCAGTGTATAACAAGCATTAACGACAAAGAATCAGCAGAGGTTTGGGCAGAAGTCGACACTTTTGTTGACCGATAGAACATCATTTCATTTGACCTACGAGATCTCAGCAGCACTTGGTCATGTGTGAAGGTCCGGTCCGCCTCAGCGCGAGAAACCCGTCCGTACGCCCTCCCCGCATCGCCGCGCAACCGGGCGCAGAAGGACGACATGGCGGCGAGCGATCACAGACGACGTTCGCTATGCCAGTGACGGAGGAACGGTCGCAACAGCCGCATGCCATCATGATGACATCACCTGCGTGCCAGCACGGGTCAACTTTCAGGCTTTTGAAAAGGCAACGCCGCAGGATGCAAGGTGAGCCGCAGCGCCAGGGTTCAGGTTTGCTTACGCACAAGTAAGATGAGACGAGGTGTGCGCGGTTTATGTGCCACAGATATATATATATGCTGGGAAAAAAATGTATGCGTAAAAATCCTTTCTTAAGCAATATCTTGAACATTATATAAATGTCAGAAAATTTCAAATGGTAAATATTTGGTTAGATTTTTACACTGCAAAAAACTGTCAGAGGGTTAATTTGCAAGTACAGTCAAACCTCGGTTTTCGAACAAAAATTGAGTTTTTTATGCCTCGGATGACGACCAAATTTCGGTTCTCGAACAAACTGAGCGCACTTGAATGGGTCACTTCACTCCTCTCGCCTTCCTTACACGAGGAAGTGACGCTTCCTCGGGTAGCGTTCCATTGTGAACAGATGTGTTCAATAAAGATTTTTTTTTTTTTTTTAAAGAGCGTGGTTTCGGTTTTCGAACAGCCTTCTGGAACGGATTATGGTCGAAAACCGAGGTATGACTATGTCTTTCAAATATGTGTCACCCACCATGTCGGTATGTTGCGTGTTAAACTGACACCTTGAACATTTTTAAAATTAAAAAAAATGTTTCTGTACATGAAAAAAAACTGGCTTAATTTTTATGAACTCTTTTTTTTTCCAAATAACTTGAATTATTTATGACAGTGAGGTACATGAAAATGTCTTTAACTGCACCAAAAAAACAGATAATGTGGGTTAAATGGCTGATTGAAACAGTAAATCATTCCATTTAAAAAAAAAAAATAATCAAGGCCTTTATTTTGGATTTCCAAAATTGAAGAAATGACTTTCAGGATGCATGCAAGTAAGGTCTGAGGAACAGATGCCAGTATGATGCTGCATGCTTGTGCAAACACAAAAACAAACAAATCATAACTTCGCATGTTTTTTTGTTGTTTTTAAACTGGATGTCATGTACAAAACGTGCTGCATGTGTATCATGATCTCGGCAGTTTGTATCGACCTTGATGGGCGACTCCTGAGGTGCTGCCTGCCGTGGGAAATCATTTCAAAATCGATAAGACTCCACTTCTGACATATGGAAATGATCTTTCAACATCACACACACGGTAAATCATCATGTGTGAAATTAGAGAAGCTTCGCTGCGAATCCCTTAACCTTTGACGAGGAAGACAACGCAGACGCAAGGTTTCGTACATGAATTGGAGGATGCACGCGCACGTGAGCGCCATATTGGCGGGTTCTCTCATCTGGAGATGATAATGTGTCAAGATGATGTCGTCTGCTCGAGGAGGAAGGCTCCCGTGGTAATTCAGATCAAGAGAGCTCAGGGTGGCCATGCTTCATTCAAAGATTGAAAAAGTGCGACGCAAGATGTTGGGTGCTCCTGGAGGAATGAGGAGGAGGAGGAGGAGGAGGAAGAAAAAGGAAGATACCTGCAGACACCGCAGTGGGAGCTCACAAGATGTCCCAATGAGGAAGAGCAAAGAAATGAGACCGATGACGAGGAGGTAGCAGACAGGTGAGCAAGGTTGAAATGAAAGGTAGAAAGGGGGGTGAAGGATAGAAGAGCAACAAAGAAAAGGATGCAATGAAAGGACGGAGGAAAGCAAAGGAAGCAAGAAAAAAAAAACGGAAATTAGTTCATGGACGGAGGCAAGTACCGTACGTAACAAAGTGACGCCTGCAAGGAATTACAGGAGGAAGGAGGGAAGGACATGAGGATGAAGGAAAGCAAGCACGAAAGGACCTAAAGGAAATGAGTTCATGAACAGGCAAGGAAAGGAAGCAAGAGTGCGCGAAGTATGCACGGAAGGAAAGACAAGATCAAAAGTAAAGGGGCTCAAAAGGATGAAAGAAACCGCACTAGGAAGGAAAAGGAAGGAAAGGACAGATTCAATGTGGATGCAAAGTGAGAATGATAGGCCGCCATAGAAGGCCACAAGACAAGGATGAACGAAGGAAACGAGGGAAGTGTGAAAAGTGATGGAAGGCGGAATGGACGGACAGAACAAAAGGAGAGGAGTCGATGAAGGGAGACACGAGTGAAAGCCGAGTGCGCAAGGAGGAAAAATAGGAAAGGATGGAAAGGCAAAAACAAAGGAAAGGAGTTGAGACAAGGACGGAAGAAAGGGGCGAAGGAAAGAAATGAATGGAAGGAAAGCTTGGCGGAAAAGGCAAGAGGGAAGCAACTGAGGGCAGCGTGCAAGGAAAAGCTGCGCGTGGACAAGACAGACGCAGCTATTATTCTTCTTCTTGTCGTCCATCTTGCGTCCGCCTCCTGTTTTCGCCTGTCAGCCTGCTTACTCAAAAGAGCTCAGCCCATCAACGGCTGCACGTTTTGTGTGTGTGTGTGTGTGTGTGTGTGTGTGTGTGTGTGTGTGTGTGTGTGGGCTCAGTCAACTGCTACGTGCACGTTCACTTCCTCAAAAGACCGAGTATGGACATTCAACTAGAAGCTCATGTGCCTGTGTGTGTGTGTGTGTGTGTGTGTGTGTGTGTGTGTGTGTGTGCGTGTGCGTGTGGCACGACAGCAGCGGGCGGGACTTAATGAGGCATGAAAGACAAGCTCAATGTCCTCCGACGCTTCAAGCTTTCTGCCAATCAAACATCTGCTGTCCTGCAGAAGCAACATGAGTGGCCAACACGCGTGCGTCTGGACGCAGACACGCACTTGCGCACTCGCACACACTAATTAACTCAACACCAAACCAGTGCGCCAAACGGACACCAAAACACACCAATCCACATGCACACACAAACTAACCAATTCACTACACACACACCAAATCTTAAACTAATGCATGCAGTATATGCAGACATAAACATACACCAAAGAGCAACAAACACACAAAAGATGCACTCACACACACACACACATTCACTCACCAAGCAAAGCATACACGCACGCACGGCAAATGCTGTGACCTCATCAGTCTGCGCCCTCACTTCCTCCGGTTGGAGCACCTGTCTCCCACCATGGATGCGGGTATTTGATTGGACGTTGAGTGTGAGCGTTCCAAGGCTTGCGATGAAAGAGCAGATGAATGGCTGTCAGCCACCATGCTGGGAAGCTTCCACACTAAACTGCACACTGTGGTTCACACACACACACACACACACACACACACACACACACACACACACACACACACACACACACACACACACACACACACACACACACACACAGGTGGTAGCGAAGCAGCTTCCTACCCGACTCGTTGTTCTCGGAGTCCATCTTGCAGATGATGAAGGACCGCAGGGCCTGTCAGGCGGACATTGATCTCTCTCTCTCTCACCCTCTCTCTTTCTCTCTCTCTCACACACACTCTCTCACTCTCTCCATCGAGCACTCGCTTTCTCTCTGACCTTGCAGTGTTTCCCGTCAGCATATTGCAGGTGACGCTGCTACACAAGGCAGACGCGCACGACTGGCTCATCAACAACACAAGGCATAAACTCATATACTCACACACCCATGCATGCACAAAAACAAACACACACACACACACACACACACACACACACACACACAGACGCACTGAGCGCGTGTTGTTTTAATCATTCTAATGGAGTGCAATTATGCCGACTGAGCAAGCTCTGCACATTGGAATGTGCGCATGCTCGCGCGCTCACCCGTTCAGGAGCCATTATTGTAGCAAAACCATTTACAAATATGGGTAAAGAAACGGTATCCCTAACCACAGACGCCAATGTGGAACATGAATCAACAAATGTGGATTAAAGTCACAAATATGTCACGTTTGCAAATGTGTACATTGATTTGTATGCGTAAAACGCATGATGAAATATGTCCATAAATCTGTAAGTGTGTGTGAAGGGTAAACACCGACCCCCTTCATTGGCTGCGTTCTCACATGTGACTTTTGCTGCAGTCGCGCTACACGACACACCAATGCGTGCGGCGATTTGCAAATGCCTATCTGGCGATTTTGTGTGGCACCGAAGCTTGACATTCAGACCACATTTTTACTGCAAAATTTCCTCATTGAATGCCAGTTAAACTCCACAGGAGTTCCACCATCATTTCCATGTTTAAAAAAATTCCCACATCGCCTTAACTCAACAATTTTCAACAAAGTTTCATTCCATTCCAACGAGAAAATATTAGCCACACTCTAAAAATTCCCCCACAAAAAAAAACCCTTTCAATTTCAAATCCCACATTTTTCGACATTAAATTTCCCACATGAAGCCATATTCTACATTATTCCCTACTGCTTCAACACTTCTTGGCTGATTCAAAAATTCCAATAAAATTCTGACGTCCCAAAAATTCCCCCATTCCACATTTCACAGTCATTTTTTTTTTTTAATTGTGCCACATAGACAACTGTTAGATGATTCCCACCTCCTTTAAAATTTCTTGACCAATTCAAAGCGTTCCAAAAACCAAATATTTTCCCCATGTTTCCAAAATTGGCCCCAAAATATAATTTCACATTTAATTTCACAGCACTTCAATTCATCTTCAGCTTTACCATTTTAACGCAAGTTTCCAGAAAAGTTACAAAATTATTAAGATCCATTTTGTTTACTTAAAAACATATTTGCGTTTTTTTTTCTTGGCTGGATTGGATAAGATGGCACTTCACTTCATTCCAAATGGGAAACACGACTCGAGTTTTCTGAGTTCTGAGCACGGTCGCCGACACCCGCATCTCAAGGCGGCAGCTTACGCGCAAGGCAATTTCCCAGCAGGCCTCGCTCGCTCCTTGCATGAAGCCATTTCCATTGGCGGCTGCGGGCGTGTGATTTAATTGAGGTGCTTAACACATTGAGGATAAGCAGCGCCTCGAGACGGCAGGCGACACGTGTTGCGCTTATTAATAGCAGCCATCAACGACTTCCAGTCTCGGAGGCTCAAAGAAACAAGCGCGTGGAGGCCGCCCGCTTCAATCATTGTAACAAGCCTCAACAACTTCTAATATGCGACATGAACTAAAGCAGAGGTCGCCAACCACCGGCTGTAAATTGGCTAACCCGTTACCATGTCGGGTGACGGCGTCAGTTTCCCCCGAGCAGGTTGTTTATAAACAGTAACGTGACAAGTGGCCACCATTTTAGTTGATTTTTTTTCTCAAAAACATGAAAATCCTGCAGAGAAAATACATTTAGGGAAAAACAATTGTTGACTCAAGTACACAAATAATTTGAGTGCCCACACTGCCCTTCTCGCCAATAATCTTCCATTTTTACATTAAGGCGAGTCTTAAAAGTCAAGTGACGGCGGTTTTTATCTTTTTTCTTGACTCGTCAACTTTGGAATTTCAGCTCATACGTGCTTATTGCTGGACATTTTGAACTGAAACTTGCCAGCCTATCAGAAAAGGGCTCCCCAAGTAACAGATGGTATGGAAAGTTTGAGGAGATCGGTTGAGAAATAATCAATGTTTTTTTTTTTAACTCTAATTTGAAGTATCTTTCAACCACATTTTCGATATGTGATACAGGAAACCAACGTGTGATATTCTACATTCTGACTACGGTAAACTCTTGTCACCTTACAGATCATATTAAAAAAAGTTTCATTTCCTTGAAGCAAAAATGAGGCGTCACTATTTTAGAATGAGGCGGCCCAGTGGATAGTGCGTCGACCTCACAGTGAAGAGTTCGTGGGTTCGATCCCAGCCCTGGGATCTGTGTGGAGTTTGCATGTTCTCCCCCGTGCTGCGTGGGTTTCCCCCGGGTACTCCGGTTTCCTCCCACATTCCAAAAACATGCATGGCAGGTTAATGGAACACTCTAAGTGTGAGTGTGAGCGCGGATGGTTGTTCGTCTCTGTGTCCCCTGCGATTGGCTGTCAAGCGGTTCGGGGTGTCCCCCACCTACTGAAGACAGCTGGGATAGGCTCCAGCACGCCGCACAAGCACATCATCTGGTCAGGAGGCACAATTTGAGAACCAGTGCACTACTCTGTATCAGTATCGCTACACAATGATGAATACGTTTTCCATCAAACAATCTGTCTAAATACAGTCCAAAATATTTTTTGAGAATTAAACAGTGGCTGCAGAATACTGTGACCCTTGGCAGGTTTCTGCTCACGCCTGCGTTAAATTTAGCCGCTGTGCATCTTTCCCAGACACTAATCCGTCTTCCCGGATGGGCAAACACAGCCTCTAAATCATTCCTGACAGGTCCTCGCAGGTCACACAGGTGTGCTCCTGAGGTGAGTTCACCGCCAGACACTCAAAACAGCTGTCGGAGTTTAACAAGGTGTCAATCAACCGCCGTCATGCCGTCAATCCTTGACCGCGTGACCGGCAGGTGCGGCGAAGTCCAAAGTCCGCTTGCATGACCTGGCTTGTCAATCAACTCCGCTGAACTAAGGTTCGTGTCGCACTCACGAGTTGTTGGAGTGGACAACAAACTGTGTCAACACTTAAGTGTAGATTTTTAAGTGATTTTTCTTTTTACTGTATACAGACAAGTTAGAATTTTGAACTGGGCGCCTTCATTGTAGTATCATGTGTGCCACAAAATGCGTAATTAACAGCAAGAAAAACAGTGGAGAAGCTCCTCAACTAGAGATGTGACAAAGAATGATTTGGAAAAAAAAAATGGTTCGGATTTAAAGATGTGACTGCATCAGCTCTAAGCAAAATGTTCTCCTTTAAAAGATATGCATCATATCGTCCTTATTGGAAGGTTATATGTTTGAAGGAAATACCATATTTACAGTGGAAATACCACATTTACAGTGACAAACCACTTAAAGAAAACCCGCTTCACCTCTTATTAAAAAACTGACAGAAGCAAAGAGTGAGAACAAGTGAAAGCAAATATTTTTCAAACTGTGTCTCAATAAGATGACGTGTTTTTAATGAGCATAAATACAGTATGTTTAAAGCATGTGGACAACGCTCATCAAATTATTTTTAATATGGTCTCCCTGTATTTTTACTGGAACTCACTATGCTTTAGAACACGTCTTTTAATAAGTTTGGATCCGTTTAATGCATGTTGTACACGCTAACCCATTTGGGGGGGAAAAATGTTCACATAGTCTGTAGATTGCGGATCTTTTCGAATCGCGGCTGTGTCCGCGATAAACGAGGGTTCGTTTGTTGTTCCAAACAGCCTACCCAGCCGCCGGGTACCAAAACGCACCACTAAAATTTGATCTTGGAAATATAAACGTTCGCGTTCACGTCTCAGGTATTTGTCAGCATTCAATTTATACATCTTTTTTCTGTCTTACCTGCTGGCATGCTGGCGACGTCCAGGTGCCGCAGTGGCTAGTTAGTTAGCCTCCATGTTCCCTCCTGCCACCTGGCATCGGAATGGCTATGGCGACCACTTCCGCGTCCTGACGGCACCCGACCGACTGTCGCAGTCAGCACAGCGCGCAAAAGTCGGCGTCGTCAGCGACACGAGCCGATACGGCTCGGCGAACGAGCAGCCTGCCGAGTGGCCGGTGGACGATTAGCCGCTCGAGCTAACGTCTGAGCACCACCGCTAAACTCCGACTTATTGGGGTATGGAGGGGGAAAGAGGGAGACCTTCACCGGGCGCGGACGCCTGTGGACGGTCACAAGACAGACGCAAGCCCCCCTGTCGGACTCGCTTCAGACTTCCTTCTCGTGGGAGCACAACACGGAAGTGTTTCAACTATAAGTGGAACCCCCCCCGCAAAAAAAAAGAGGAAGAAAAAACAAAAGGGAAGGAAAAGACATGAAAACAATTCCGCGCTCTTGGCGTGCACGTCTCCAGGGTGACACTCAAACAACCGAGGGTCCGTGAATGCACTCTGATGGAACGCTGACTCGCGCAGGTGTGGAGGGCGCGCGTGCACGAGAAATAACGGTAAGGTGACGTCATCGCACGGCCCCATGCATGGCCCCGTATGCTCTTTCTTGGCTATTCGTTAGTTTTATCATATTATCGGTTGATTTGTTGATTGCTGAGTTGACTTTGATCCTTTCACAACCAATAAAATCAGGAAGTTGAAAGGTTTTGGCATATCAGAGCCACTGTTTATTTTGGTTGATACGAAAAAAAAACCCAATTTTGCCCCCTCCGCCCCAAACGTTCATTTTTTTTTTTCATAAACGTCCTCACTTTCACATTATGACGAGATAAATTTCACATTTCAATATGATGAACTTCACGCTTTAACTTGATATGTTTCCCTTTTAACATCATAAATTATCACGCTAAAACCTGATGGGTTTGAGAGCCGCAAGAGGTGTAACTGACTTTAGTGTGCTTTTTTTCCCTTGTATCCTTTAATACTGAATCGGGACAGTGAAGTAGAATGCAGAAAAATGGGCTGTCTCCGATCTGCTGAAGAACGATCGGGAAAAATGGAAGAGGTGTGGACCCAGTCCTTGCAGATGCTCAGTGTCGATTTGTCTCAAATGAAGGGTGCGAGTAACTTTATCCTCAAATATTTCTTTCAGGAATACGTGTGTTGCCCCACCACAGAGTAGAGGCTAATTAGCAAGCATGCTACCACTAAAAATAAGAGCAGGCCACGCTAGCTGAGTGTAAAAGTCGGTTGTGCTTTTTAAGCTCTTAAAGACCTTTTGGATTTAGGGCCGATTATAGGATCAGACATGTCTCTTCAAGGCAAATGACTGACATCTGCAAGTAGGGCTGGCCACTGTCAATACACATTTCGCTTTTCAAAACAAGGTGGCAATAGCAGCAGCACAACCGTGTTATCATCCACGATGGCTCTGGTCCCAATTTTTAAAAAATCGAAGAGCTGTCTGAAGCAAAAAGAATGGGGAAAAAAGCATTGATTGCAAAGTGAATAAAGTGTCCAATTACACTGAGGTGGAACAAACACTGGGCCTGCACGCTATAAGCTTTTGGAATGAAAAAAAAAACAACTCCAAAAAAGGACTAGTCTGATAATTTTTTAGAGTATTATCAGTTATGAAAACATTTTTGTTAATGAAATAAAAGAAAATGCTTCTAGAAAAACGAAAGCTAACTGAAAGTACATCCAGTGTGTAGACCCCACTCAACCAAAGCCAGCCTGGCTTGGCCCCAGTTCCCCATCATCCGAATGAGGAGAGCAGCTATTGCGAATGGTCGTCCTAACTAACATTATCAAACTGGAATCGTGTTGCTATTTGTGTCACAAAGCAGCAGTTCGCTTGGCCTCGTTGCCATGGTAACAGCTCCCGAACGGCACAGCGTGGAGGGTTTATTTTTCTTTCTTTTCATCGAGTCGCTGTTGCCATCGAGCGGGAAGTCGCCGGTCGTTGGAAGATGACCGACATGACAAAAATAGGCGCAAATTTCAGTCAGGGCGAAGCCATGGCTGAACGGCGGGAGACTCGGATCGGTATCCGAGTCTCCCGCCGTTCACCACCGAGCGGGACAATGCGCCAGAGTCGATGCCGCCTGTCCGTGAAAGTGCCAATCAAAAGAAAATCTTTTAGCTGTGACGTCATGCTTCCAGTTGTGTCATGTCGCACTTGAGCGTACCTCTCGTTTTACTATCTTTAAGTCACATTTGCCACGATTGATGTTTTGACATTTGAAAAATGACATTGCGCCACTCAGGGCACACAGTCGCTTGGTTGTCAAATAACCTCAGCGAGAGTCCTCGGAGAGTCACACGGTTCTTATTTGGGTCCCTTCTTATTTGCAATTTCCAGTGGACAACCACATACTATATAAATACAGTCAAACCTCGGTTTTCGTCCATAATCTGTTCCAGAAGGCTGTTCGAAAACCGAAATTGTTCGAAAACCGAAACCACGCTCTTTTTAAAATAAAAATGTTTACTGAACACGTCTGCTCACAATGGAAAAATGTAAGGAAGCCGAGAGGAGTCAAATGGTGCATTCAAGTGCGCTCAGTTTGTTCGAGAATCGAAATTTGTTCGTCATCCGAGGCATAAAAACCTCAAAATTTTTGGTCGAAAACCGAATTGGTCGAGAACCGAGACGTTCGAAAACTGAGGTTTGACTGTATATATAATGGCCAACAATTTTTTTTTTGTAAGAATAGAATTGAATGGTTCAATAAAATAGAATGGGTGTGCTGAAGCCTATCCCAGCTGTCTTCAGGCAGTATAAGGTCGACAAATATGATATCTGCTTTCGTGGTACCCTTATCACTCATGTGGAATGCTTGTTGACACCTCAACACCACCTAAATTCAGGCGGCGTCAGGATTCCCGGTTAGCGCAGCGAGCCACGCGCTAACATGCTAACAAAGTGTTAGCCTTCACGCTCCACATTCTATTTGTGTTTCAGTTCATTAGCACTTTGCCGCCGCCGCCGCCGCCAGAGAATTCGCATGAAACTCGATGAGTTTGGAACGCTCATGTGCAATATTCAGATGTGTTACTACTGTGCAGTATTTCATGTAGTGGTCATTGCTACAACTCAGACCAACATTCTATTGTTTACCATCTTGCATTACTATTCGTGACATTACAACTACTTATCTTTTGATGTAAGTAGCCAGAAGGTACACACCTTCTTCCTCTCAAAAACCCACCCCAAAAATCCCCACATGCTGTTAAATGAGTCAGTAATGAATGAATGATTGTGAACAGAGCCCAATGACATCGCCGACGCATCCCGGCGCAAAGTTGAGACGGTGGCCCAAACAAAGTGTCTGTGTCAGGCACGCGCACGAGAAGGTCGCGGTTTTCAATGGTTTCCACTGGCTTCCGTTTGCTCTTCTCCTGACATCCTCGCCATCACCGGGATGTGACATCTCAAATCACGTCAGCTCAGGAAACGCTAAGGCGAGAGCGGGATCGTTGGGAGGAGAACGAGGACGTTGTGGAGGTTGAGGTTGCCTGAGATCTAATATACCCCTTTTCCACCGGGGGGGAAAAAAAAATTGGTGCTCATTTGGCACCAGTGCTGTTCTTAGTTGGTGTTTAACAAGTTCTTGCAAAGAACGTGTTTAGTTTTACACCGGCAAATAGCAAGTAGGAGCTACATCATTACATCATCGTAAAGTGTCCAGACGTCACTGCTTATGTTGACGTTTACCCAAGAGCTCCTGCGCTATTAATAATAATAATTATCTTCGTTTCTCTACATCTGTAATCGTCATGATTTATTTTACATGCATTAATCTACATAAATAATAGTTGAGCTAATTATAACTGAATCAATTACAAGGGAAAACAATTGAAATGCGGATGATTATTTTATTCAAATAAACAATTAAAAATGTTTTACATACTTCAGTTTTGTTTTTTTATTACTTGGCAGAGAAGCATGTCAAAACGTTTTGCTTCGGAATAATTCTTGCTCAGTGAAAATTCTGAGTCATCCGTTCTTCTGCTTGCATGTCAGCCAATCAGAGGGCAGGATTGGGTCTCCCTCCGTGAATGTTTGAATATTCATGAGCTCGTTATTTAAGAAGCTCTTGTGATCAGATCGGCGACGGGTTAAACGTAATCACTTTTTTTTTTAATCTCATGATCCGCACGCTTCCGAAAAGTGGACAGATGATACGTAAGCTTCTTATGTCGTCGCAGTTTACAAGCGCCAGCAACAGATTTCACTTTCTTTCTTCTTTTTTTTTTTCCTTCTTCATTTAAAATGAATATCATGTCTTTCGGACTCATTGCCAACATTTGAAAACCTGCCTGACTTTTTTGGGGGGTGGGGGGGGGGGGGGGTGTCACTTTTTTACTTTGCCACAAAAATAAATGTAGTTGAATTTCATTTAATCCATTGTGCGCATAATTACTCATCGGAAATTCAATATAACCAGGTTCTAATATTAGTATTGTTTATGTAGCATTGAACATTATTGCTCAATCATGCCACTTGAAAAATGAGAAAAAGACGTTTTTTTTAAAAATCCGTATTTACTGCATTGAATTATATTATTTGGGGAAAGTGGGTTGCATTCTTGACTCAACACGTGAACATATTAGTCATTTGTGATTTCTATGCGCAGCACGTGGAGGAATTCATGTGTCACACCTTGAAGCAATTGAATGTCTGACTTGGCCACCCGAGGGCAATAGAAAACGGACGGACGGATGAGTGCATATACTGCATGAGGACGTTGCAGCGGAATGGTTGGCTCCTCTCCTTGCAGAGGATAAAGAATATACCGCACCCTTGGGCCAACCTGTCGAAACGCGTTCCACTTCATATTTGTTGTCACAAATTGATACTTCCCCACGTGGGTTTGTTATTCTTGTCAAACGATGGCGCGACCGAAAGTGTTGAAAATAGCCTGCGCTCGTTGACGATTTTGATTTTGGAGGGAACTGCTTTCCTTCTTGTCGTCATTATGGCAGCGGGAGATGCTGACTTTTGGTGAGCTTTCCGCATCTGTTCAACTCATCAATCAAGCAATCAAGCATTTTGGTGCTTCTTGTTGTATCAATACAGGGATTTGTCAACACATGCTAATTTTTCTCATCTTCATCCTCTTCCGCTGCATCTTCCTCATTATCATCATCATCTTCTACTTCTTCATCCTCCTCATTCTCATCGTTACACTCCTCATCTTCATCTTCATTCTCCTCTTCCTCCTCTTCGTCCTACTCCTCTTCATCCTACTCTTCTTCCTCAATTTTTTATATTCCTCATCCTCCTCATTCTCGTCTTCAACCTCCTCATCTTAATCTTCCTCCTTACCCTCCTCTTCTTTATCTTCCTTCTCCTCTTCATGCCCCTTCCTACTCCTCCTCTTTATCTTCCGCCTCGCCCTCTTAATCCTCCCGATCCTCTTCTTTTTCTTGTGGTTCCGATGTGCGCGTCATCATGCTGCAGCGCATGCCGACTTGTGTCCCGCACGTGGACGTCCATGCGGTTGCCGTGACGTCAGTGGCTCGTAAGTGCAGTGGGCAGCACAAATGTTTCAGCATAAAATGTCGTGGGCGGCACGGTGGTCGACTGGTTAGCACGTTGGATTCACAGTGCAGAGGTACAGGGTGTCCCCCCACACCCCACCTACTGCCCGAAGACAGCTGGGTTAGTCTCCAGCAACCCCCGCGACCCTTGTGAGGAAAAGCGGATGAAAACAATTGATTAATGGATAAAATGTCTTTTGTTCACATTTGCCACTTTTTTATCAGGCAGCCTGAGGGAAATTATTTTATTTTATTATTTTTTTTTTTCTTTGTCAAGAGGGAACAGCAAAATTGACAAGTGCTTGCAAAGTCTGCCTGGCGGTTCCGAGGTTGGGCTTCAAATATGGGATTTGACCTCCCATGTTAGCATGTTAGCTTCTCAGTGAAGACGAAGAAAATGCGCATTTGGCCACAATCACTGGCAGAGCTACGACCAGTCAATTGTTTGTTTCCATACTGCATGCCCTGGCATTAACCGACAACCAATCCTTTGCCCTGACATTTCTTTTCAATCATGATCAGCCCGAGTTGAATTTCCGCTCAGTTTTAAATTGCTGTGTGTGCGTGTGCATGTGTCTGCGTGTGAGTCCTACCCTCTTCCATCCATTTGCTTCCTCACGGCCTTCCGCATCGTCATCCTCACTTTGGCTAATTGTGCTAAAAGCATCCCAAAAAAAGCGTGCTCGCCTTAATTGTTTCCTGCCCTGAAATTATTTTGGTTCGGATTATTCTTCTGATAAGTACATAATTCATCAGCCATCTATCAACGTTGTTGTCAAGGCCAGCACTGGGAAAAGGGACACACAACATTTTTTAACTCCTTACAATGTGTGTGTGTGTGTGTGTGTGTGTGTGTGTGTGTGTGATTACTTTGTTTGTTCTCAATTCTTTCTCATATTTTATTTGGATGATTTGTGATTCATAAATTTATGATGAATAAACCAGTTTAAACCTGTTTTTAGAATGTGGGAGGAAGCTCGACTACCCCGAGAAATTTTTTTTTCTTCAGGTACTTTGACTAACACGCTAGCTCCACACAGGAAGCTGGGTTTTCAAACACACAACTTTTAATTTGTGAGTTTAATGCGCTGATCACTTAGCACGGTTGGCCAACCTAACATCAGTGATGGGCGACTACTGAAACCAGGTACCAGCAATGGGTTCTGCTGTTAATGTCAGCCACTGATACTTAAAGGGCAAGTCACGTCAAAATATTCCTGACAACATTATGTTCTATGCGCCCCCACTCGTCTAAACATGACATTTCGAAAAAGATCTGCCTTCGTGGACTGTAAATGAAACAGCAAATTCCATCTCCATTATCTCAGGGGGCCACCATTTTGCCACTTGCTATCGACTGAAAATGACATCACAGTGCCCAAGGGCTCAGCTTGCCAAACATCATTCGACCAAACCCAGACAACAGGTGAGCCTTGACGGTCAATAAAAAATAAAACGAGGAACTCCTTCCTAGCAGTAGGTGTGCTGTACTTCTTGGTTTGACTCATCAGGTTCGTCACTTTACGGTTTTGCAAAATCTTCATCATTCTCTCATTTATCCTGCTTTTATTTCGGGGGTTTCATTTTGATTTGATTTCTCTAGATCTTGTTTTTAAACCCTAATTTCTTGTGTTTCTTGTGTGTGAACGTTGCGAGAACAAAAGGTCGCCTCCCTCATCAGCCTTAATCTATGCTATGCTAATGTTAGCATGTAGCATATGTGGGTTTAAAAAATTTTTTTTTTTTTACATACTGTATAAAGATGCGATGACCTTTCATTTCTTTGCAAAGGAAACAAAAGCGCGTAAACGGGCAGCGAGACAAGCATCAGTGCTGCTAGCTGACCGACTGCCGCTGCCGCAATGAGATGCGGGTATCCTCGCGGCATCGCTAACGTAGCCAGTGACATTTGAACGTGGCCTGAGGACGTGGACAACTTCCTCTTTCCTCGCCAATGTCGTCATTGTCATCGTCTTATTTGCCTCGCAACTGCGGCGATATGTGATGTCACGTGCTGCACTCAGGATCTGTCATCGTTGGTGCGGAGTCAAGGCGATGGTAACGGATCAGTGACGGACTGGTGTAGCACTCACATTTGTTGAATGGCTGCTGCCAGGCTGAATGAAATTCACATCGACACGAGGAAATCGCAGTCCACGTGGTAGCGTTACCCTTCTTGTGTTGCATGCAGTGGCAGCATTACAAAAAAACGTTACAGTCTGTGCTACATAGTTTAGCTGTTGTACACAAGAATGGGTGTTGGTCAGTGCGTAACATGCCATAGCCGCATTACAGAACGTCACAATCTGTCTTATTGTTCCAACGTGTTGCACAACAAGCTGACGCGTGCGGCACAGTTGAGTAATTTAGCTCCATGTGCACGAGGACAAAGACGAGCGCTCACCCATCGGTGGTCTTCCTTGCGTTTGTGTCCCACAGAGCCTGAGCCAGCACAAAAGCCCCCGATTGAGTCATTGCTTCCACCGCCGTGTCACTTTGGGTCACGTTAGACAGCTTTGCGAGCCGCCGCAAACGCAGACTACGCCGCGACGCACGACCAAATGCAACTTGGGGAATCCTGGCCACCGCATCGGGAACAGCCTCAAACACTTAATGCAAAGAAATTCGGTAAAGCGGGCTCAATAATTGCCAAAATTCATGGCGACGTGTCTACTCATGCTGCAAAGACTACAACGATCACCACAATATTTCAGATTTGATAGACCTTAAACCGGGCGGCCTGGTGGTTGACTGGTCAGCGCGTTGGCCTCACAGTGCTGAGGTGCAGGGTTCGATTCCGGCTCCAGCCTCCCTGTGTGGAGTTTGCATGTTCTCCCCGGGCCTGCGTTGGTTTTCTCCCGGTACTCCGGGTTCCTCCCACATTCCAAAAATAATGCTTGGCAGATTAATGGAACACTCCAAATTGTCCCTAGGTGTGATTGTGAGTGCGAACGGTTGTTCATGTGTGCCCTGCGATTGGTTCGCCACCGGTTCAGGGTGTCCCCCGCCTACTGCCCGAAAACCGCTGGGATAGGCGACCCTCGTGTGGATAAGCGGATCAGAAAATGGATGGATGGATGGACCTTAAGCCTTTTCCTCTTCGCAGGCGCTCACTACAGAAGCTTTGGGTGGCTTAAAGGTAGAATCTCGCTGAACTTTTAACTCATTCATTCCCAAAGATGTTTTTAAACGTCTTTTCAGACTTGGTCCAGAATTGGCTGGTACTGAATGAGTTTTAATTAACTTTATCCTCATTCTCAAAACACATATAATAAAGACCGCATCCCTCAGAGACATACCTCATAAGAGAACATTTAAAATGGCATTTTTACCAATGAAATGAGCATTACGAGCTTCTCCCAGACCAAGTGATACAAGCGGACACACTCTGGTATTTCGCCGAAGACACAAATAATAATACGAACCATCGCAGAGAAATCAATGTATTCAAGTTTGGCGGGCTTAGCGAATGGCGACGTAAGATGGCCGCCCAGTGGCTTCGATTCTTCCAGGTAAGCGGTATTTTTAGTCCATTTGTATATATATATGTCCATGGCCTCAGCCTGCAAAGTACTAGCTACGGGTACTCATTTTTGCTGATCGACGTATGGCGATTTCATACTTTTCGTAGATTGGAGCACCACTCCATATTTCTCCCCCTAAACTTTCAAAATTAAGCCTTTTATCAGCAACGAGACAATATTTCTTTAGAATGATAGCTTATGGAAATGTCTGAGTCAAGTTGGCATGGCCACTTGAACGTCGGTACGATCGGCTCCGCAGAAATTGACTTTGCGCTCCTGTCAGCTGCTGCGACACTTTTGCTTTCTCCGCCCACCAGCGACGTTCATGATGCCGACATTTTGGCGACAGACGCTGTGCTGTCGCGCTCTTTTCGCTGCCAAGGAAATCTGCCAGCGCTGTAAAACTGACGAGAAAACAAATGAGAACCCAACGTTGTACCTTCAAACACCATCCAAGCAACGTATCATTTTAGCGATGGAAAGCCTTCCATCTTAATGCAAACTCGTAATGTGGAACACAACAGATCCGAGTTAGCATCAAAGTGCTCTGTGGGAACGATTACTGCAGCTTAGGAGGGGACCTTCCTTGCCTCTTCCTTTTGCTCTTAAATATATCTCTAACCCCACCCTATCTTTTTTCGGTGCAATTACAATGTGTTCAGTTATACGTGATTTTTTTACTATTTTTGTGCTTGCCCGGTTCCCGCCCCTCACGAAGAGCCATTTGCTATTTGTTCGTCTGCGGGGGTCGGCAACACGTGGCTAACCCTAACCCGCATGTGGCTCTTTACCGCCATCTAGCAGCTCCCTGGCAAAGAGATTCTGGAGGGCCGTGAAAAGCATTTTTAAAACGGTACACGTGAGCTACGATAGTCAAAAACGCTGCAAAAGTGGGTGCCACGCCTCCGCGTCAGATCTCGACGAAAGCAGGTAGGCATGGGAAACCCCATAGGCCCTATGGGGTTTCCCATTATGCCTTGGCATGAAGCTAACGCAGGCTCTTCCCATTGTGGCAACCTGACGGCTGTGTAGCTGAAAATGTCCTCCAGCTAAAACTCTTGAATGTGTGGATTAGTGCGCGAGTGTGGGTGTGTGAGAGTGCGTGCATTTCTGTTCTGTGAGAGTTGGCAGTTGGCGTTCGCCTGTACTTTTCTTGTCGCAAGGGGATTTTGAGTGTTTTAAAAATTTCCGACAAGAAAAAAAAATAAAAATCACGAAACTGTTGGCAAAGAACATTGAACGAACTCTGACGTGAGACGCCACATTCGCTGCCTTTGGAAACACACAATTGTTCGCCGACCAGTGGGAGAGGTGCTTCGGGGTAGTAGACGTGTGCCTGTGTATGTATGCGCGCGTGTGCGTGCGTGGCGTTATTGATGCTGCGGTAGGTGCACATCAGGACATCTGGAACAAACAAAGCGGCGGTAAATCAGCGAGGGGTGACACGTGCTTTCCGCTCAGCTGCGGCGCTTTGGCAAATTTTTCCGGTGTCTTGTCGACCTTGAGAGCGGGAAGCTGCTGCCAATGGAGAGCAAACGCACACGCTCGCCAATACAAGCCACCCACAACAAAACCTTGATAACCTCGGCGCACTTGATGTCTTGATGATTGTAATTCATATTTTGAATGGCGGGCAGCCAGCTTGCATCATGTGAGCGACCGTCAAGCAAGAGATGAAGGCTGTAAGGTGCAGGCGTGGCTGAAGGAGGGAACAAAGGAAGGAAACTGGAATGGGAGGAAAGGTGGGGATGAAGGAAGGAGGAAATGGAGAGAGGCGGCAAGGGAGGAAAGGAAGCATGGAAAGGAAGGAAAAAAGAAGAGGTGAGAGAGGAAGAAGGGGAAGGAAGGAAGGAAAGAAGGAAGGAAGGAGGGAAGAAGGGACATTCGCAATTGAGGGGCTGACAGAAGGAAAGAAGTTGGAAGGATGGAAAAGAAGGATGAGGAACGTCAAGAGGAAGCAATTAACGAATGAAGGATGGTGGAAGGAAGCGAGCAAAGATGGATCAAGGAAGGAAAGGGGACGAAGGAATGAAAGGGTGGATGAAAAAGGGAACGAGGAAGAGAATATCGGCGGCAAGGAATGAAAGAAGGACAGACGCATGAAAGGAAGGAAGGAAGTGGGAAGGAGGCTAGAGGAAAGGAATGACAAAGGCAAGCATGGAGAAAAGGAAGGTATCGGTAGAAAAAACAAGGATGAAAGGAAGTAAGCGAGGGAGGGAGGGAGGGGGGAAGGAAGGAAGGAAGGAAGGAAGTGGGAAGGAGGCTAGAGGAAAGGAATGATGGAGACAAGCATGGAGAAAAGGAAGGTATCGGTAGAAAAAGCAAGGATGAAAGGAAGTAAGCAAGGGGGGAAGGAAGGAAGGAAGGAAGTGGGAAGGGGGCTAGAGGAAAGGAATGATGGAGACAAGCATGGAGAAAAGGAAGGTATCGGTAGAAAAAGCAAGGATGAAAGGAAGTAAGCGAGGGGGGAAGGAAGGAAGGAAGGAAGGAAGGAAGGAAGTGGGAAGGAGGCTAGAGGAAAGGAATGATGGAGGCAAGCATGGAGAAAAGGAAGGTATCGGTAGAAAAAGCAAGGATGAAAGGAAGTAAGCGAGGGAGAGAGGGAGGAAGGAAGGAAGGAAGGAAGCATGGAAAGGACAGACGCATGAAAGGAAGGAAGGAAGTGGGAAGGAGGCAAGAGGAAAGGAATGATGGAGGCAAGCATGGAGAAAAGGAAGGTATCCGTAGAAAAAGCAAGGATGAAAGGAAGTAAGCGAGGGAAGGAAGGAAGGAAGTGAGGAAGAAAGGAAGGAAGGAAGGAAGGAAGGAAAAAAGATGGAAGGAAGTAACATTTTGAACACGACAGCAAGTTGGGGCTCTAGTGCGGCACTTGATGACGTTTGAGGAGGTGGCGCGTCGGGCTTGTGGCTCACCTGACGCACATTGTCTGATCTGATGGCCTACTTGGAACCGATCAGAGCGGCGCTTTTTAGGGTGGGGGGTGGGGAAGGAAGCATTTGTCGACGTCTCCTCGGCAGCGGCGGCACAAAGCGGCGCAGACCAAAGGAAGGCGAATAAAAATAGACGGAATAGCAATGAGGCAACTTTGCTCCCCTATGCCTTCCGGGCATGCGTGAGTCAAAGTGGGTGGGGGTGGGGCGGGGGTGTAGAGAGGGGAGGCTCCTCAAGGTTTACAAGAGAATCATCGCTGTTCGTCGAATCGCTGACAGGCCTTGGCCCCATTTTGCTCCGTTTCTTCCCTAAGGAGAAAAAAGTGGGGCAGGAATTTGTTCTGATGACGATGGAGCTCCCAAAATGTGGACTAAATACACAAAGAGCCGTTTGGACTGCCACAAAAACATTTACCTGTATGTAAAAAAAAATCTCAGGCGTTAAAAATCGCTGAACATGTGCCAAAACATTTTGAAATTTGAAAAAAAAATAAGATCTTGGTTGAACTTTCTAACCAGTAGTCAACATCCATATGAGTCTAAATGATAACCAAACTTAAATTTAGCACCCTTTTGAGTCATCCAAAATAATTTCACGTTTTGCTTGAAAGAAGACCACAATCTTCACCTTTGGAATTACCATCCCATCCATCCAGTTTCTAATCCTCACAACGGTCATGCGGTGTGCTGGAGCCTATCCCAGGCGTCTTCGGGCAGTAGGCGAGGGACACCCTGAACTGGTTGCCAGCCAGTCGCACCCTAGGAATTACATTTTCATTCATTCATTCATTTTCCGATCCGCTTATCCTCACAAGGGTCGCGCGGGGGGTGCTGGGGGGTGCTGGGGGGTGCTGGGGCCTATCCCAGCCGTCTTCGTGCAGTAGGCGGGGGACACCCTGAACCGGTTGCCAGCCAATCGCAGGGCACACAGACACGAACAACCATCCACGCTCACACTCACACCTTGGGACAATTTGGAGTGTTCAAACAGCCTGCCATGCATGTTTTTGGAATGTGGGAGGAAACCAGAGTACCCAGAGAAAACCCACACAGGCCCGGGGAGAACATGCAAATTCCACACAGGGAGGCCGGAGCTGGAATTGAACCCGGCCGGTCCTGTACCTCCGAACTGTGAGGTCGACGCGCTAACTACTGAACCACCAGGCCCCTGGAATTACATTTTGGGGGGGGGGGGGGGGGGGGGAAAGGACGTAAAACGCAATTTATTTTCTGGGAATTTTCAGCGATGATTGTTTGGAATCACTCTCCTAACGCCTATATATATATATATATAATATACATTTTAAAAAATATATATAAATAAATTAAAATATATATATAAATAAATTTAGATATATATAAATATATATATCCCTCTGTAATGCAACTGCAAGTTGTTGCACTGGTCCTCAAGGTCAAACAGCAAGTCATGACATGAAGGTCAGTCAAAGCACGTGGTTATTTTTGTTGGTTTTTTTTGGGGGGGGGGGGGTGCGGCATTGTGAATAACTGCTATTTGAAATGTCAATCATACCAGAACAAGGGCGAGAAAACACGGCACGTGTGGGAGGCGGAGTCTTGCCAACCTCAACCGACAAGAGAGGAAGAAAAGGAGGAAGGAGGGGTGTTTTGAATCCTCCTTTGGCGGAGGCAAAAAGAAAGGGATCGCGCTGGATCCTCCCCCCCGCGCCAGTAAGCAGGTGTTGCGTCCGCCGCGTGGACCGAGGAATAGGAGGAGGAGGAAGGCTTTGCGCGCACTCGCCGTAGTGTGTCAGTCGGTGGCGTGCGTGGAGAGCCGTCCCGACGCCAACAAATCCAGAGGAAGAACGCGAACGAACGTGGGTGGGTGTTTTGACAGAGGCTCCAGCTGTGCGTTTTTTTTTTAGGGCACCACGCGGATGCATCCGCGCGCGGAGCTAATCCGCGCGCCTAATCCACGTATCTCGCCATCGCGCGGATTTCTGAGCCGTCTCCTCGCGTGACGACGACGAGGAGGATGGTGGTGCGAATGAGGATGAGGATGTTGACGACGATCTCCCCCCGCGACGCCGCAGCCGCCTCGCGCCGCGCCCGCCACCATCACCACCAGCAGCAGCAGCAGCAGCAGCAGCAGCGAAGCCCCGCGCCTCCGGTTCCACGCGCACACCAGGACGTGTTCCCCGCCGAGGCGCTCAGGTAACTGGCATGGAGCTGTCCGAGGTTCGCTGTTCGAGCGCCAGCGAGGAGCTGTACACCATCAACCGGACGCCGAGCAGCAGCAGCGGCGGCGGCGGCGGCGGCGGCAAGCGGCTGCTGTGGCAGAACGCGGTCCGCCACATCACCGAGCAGCGCTTCATCCACGAGCAGGGCGGCGGCGGGGGCGAGCCCGAGCGGCCGGACGCGCGCAAGCAGTCGGCCGGCCGCACGTCGGTGGGCGGCTCCGGCGGCGAGCGGCAGCACAACAACGGGGGCACCAAAGTGTTCCCCGAGCGGGCCAGCAGCGACCTGGGCTTCTTGCAGATCGACTGCGCGCCCACCAACTCGGACTTCTTCCTCAACTGGGGCTACACGTACCGCGGCGTGATCTTCCCCACGCTGCGCAACGCCTTCAAGTCGCGCGACCTCGAGCGCCTGTACCAGCGCTACTTCCTGGGCCAGCGGCGCAAGTCGCTCGTGGTCATGAACATCCTGGACGTGGTGACCAAACTGACGCTGCTCGTGCTGCACCTGGCTTTGGCCTCGGCGCCGGTGGACCCGGTCAAGGGCGCGCTGTTGGGCTTCTTCGCCGGTGTGGAGGTGGTGGTCTGCGCCCTGGTGGCCGTGCGCAAGGACGCCACGTCGCACGGCTACCTGCAGTACAGCGGCGCCGTCACGTGGGTGGCCATGGCCACGCAGATCCTGGCCGCCGGCTTGGGCTACGGCCTGCTGGGAGACGGCGTGGGCTACGTGCTCTTCGCGCTCTTCGCCACCTACGGCATGCTGCCGCTGCCCCTGGCCTGGGCCATCCTGGCGGGGCTCTTCGCGTCCGGCCTGCACCTGCTCGTCAGGCTGCTGCTGTCCCGCGATGCGCCGCTCTCCGACAACCAGGTCGGTGCATGGGCCGCCGTTTTTTTTTTTGTTGCGTGTTTCCGGTTTCGCGGCATTCGCTCGATTGCATTGTTCGTTCCAAGCTTTCATTTTATTTCTTTACTCCTCTCTTCTTGTCTTCTTTGCTTCATTTCCCTCGCCATGGCTTCCTTTAATTTGTCCATTCCTTAATTATTTGTTCTCCCTTCACTCCACTCTCCTCCCTTACACTTTCTGTACGTCTTCTCACTTCTTCACTCTTTCATTCCATGACTTCATATATTCACACCTTCAGTCTTTTTCCTTCCATCATTTTATTTCCTTTCTTCCTACTTGATTCACCCTTTCATCAATTCACTTCTTCACCTTGTTCTTCTCATTGCTTCACCTCCTTGTCACCCTTTCATGACATTTCATCCACTGCATTTTTTCATCATTTCTGTTCTCCATCCCCCCCATCAGTTCATCACGTCACTTTGTTCCTTCCGTCATGATCTTTTTAAAAGCTTTGTCTTCACGACTTTCATGTCTTCATGTCTTCATTCTTTGCTCCTATTCTTTTCTTCATTTCTTCACTCGTTCATTCTTCAGCCACGGTTTCCTCCATTCATTAATTGGTCATGTCATTCTTTCCTTTTATCTATTCACTCCTTCCAGCTTTCCAACTCCACATAGCGCCTCCTCCTGGCCACTCTTCTTGTTTGACTCATCGTTGCGAGTGTGCGCGGAAGATGAGTCGGTTTGAGCTTGGAAGAACAACCGAACTTTTGCAGGCTGTTGGCTCTTTAGGAAAACACGTCAGCAAATTGCGACCGTTCATTTGAGCACAGTTAGCCTCTTGAATTAGCATTAGCATATTGGATGAGTGCTCAGCGCGTCTGTCTTACATGTTTCGGGTTATGGGTTCAGGTCTGGGCTCAACCGGTCCCTTGTTTGTCTACAATTGCCCTGGTATTTATTGTCTGGCGACCAGTCCAGTGTCTGTCTCCACAGTAGAGGTGCAGCGCAGCGCAGCGCAATTTTTTGGGGGGGAGCTAAAAGGTGGACACTGACATGAGTGGATGACCTGATTGGATGCTCGCAGATGTGTCACGTGCTGATTTTGAAGAATTCAGCCCCCTCCCCGTGGGCAATTTGACTCAGCAACAAAAATTTGGAAGAAATGTCTTTTCGGAGTAGACCCACAAAAAAGTCTCAGTAAGCCTTAGCCAAAAAGACACAGGAAGTCAGTTACTGTATTTCGGTTCAAAGCGGCCTTTTTTCTCATTTGAGTCAATTCCAGGGGTCCTTCCATTTTTTTTTTTTTTTAAGTTCAAACCCTGAAGCCAGTTTGACTTGAAATTTGGTGGACATGTCTAGAACAAGCCATGCCCGAAAAGATACAGCAAGTTCAAGTCAGATGCTTTAGCCTATTTTTGGCCATTTCTAAGAGTCCCTCAAAGATAGATTTGTTCTCGAGATTTTGTCCGATTGCTAAAAGTTCCACTTCACATCCGGTCTGACATTCTTTGGAGTGTTCTTGAGATACCCTTTGACCACTTGCACCTGGCACGAGTGCGGTAAAATGGCGAGCGTGTGCATTTAGCTACCCGATTTAGTTGAAGGATCCCAAGTGGGCCTTGTTCCTCTCATCCCGTCAGGCCAGGAATATCCTGCATTGATCCGAAGCTGTCATGTTGGAGCTTCCCGAGGGAGGCGGGTGGGGGGTTGGGGGGGGGGGGGCATTGCGCCGCCCCTATCCACACGGCCTTTGTCTGTGGCCTGCTGTATCGAACGTCGTTTTTCCCTCAGAGCTGCCGCACGCTGATGTTCTTTGGAAAAAAAAATAAGAAGCCCGACCTGCCCCCAACCTGCATCATCAGCGCGAAAGCCGACACGCTGATGAGATTCTGCTTTTAAAATCGCTTGTTATGTATGCATGCGTTTCTTTTTGTGGGTTGGTTTGTTTGTTTCTGATTTGATTCCTTTCAACTTTGTCATTACATGTCATAAGGACAAGATAACAAAATGCAGTTTGGACCTAACCACAAGTGCATGAGTATTCATTGAATTACATATACATTGACCTCTATTTTTATTGGGGGGGGGAAACTTTCCAAATTTACTTGTGAAAGTAAAAAATGTGCATAACTATATTTATACACTTCCCATGCACTTCTGCCACATTTAAAATGATTGAAACCCAATCAATCTTGCAAAAATACACGTTTTCCAAGTATTCTTTCGCAATTGTTTTCACTCTTGCTGTCAAAAAAAATGGAAGACTAACATGTCACCAATCTTTGAGAAACTGAAAAGCAGAGTCACTCCGTCACAAATAAGAGGTCAAGCGTGCTTGATGCTCTTTATTGGTTACTCAACGTTGAAGTCGACAATAGAACTGACAGAAAACAAATAAAATGAAACATTTTACAGTGGTGCCTTGAGATACAAGTGCCTTGACTTATGAGGTTTTTGAGATATGTTGGGTTTTTGTTGTTGTTGTTGTTGTTGTTGTTTTTTTTTTTCGGGTCCCGCTGTACTGTATATGTTAATTGGTCGCTACTTCGCGGAATTTCGTTTATCGCGGGTGGTTTTGGTCCCCAAAAACTGCGATAAACAAGGGACTACTGTATCCCTCTTTCCAAATTCACAGGCTGGGTCCTCCAAAGGCCGCATTTTCGGCCGCATGATGTAACTTACAGCGTGACTCGACCGCACCAGGTATCCAAATTCACATAATGCCTGTCCAAATTCGTCACAATTTATGTGGTCTACGGAGGCAACAGGAGGAGGAGCCTTTGAAGGCGTCGAAGGACCCAGCCTGTGAATTGTCATTTTGTAGAACGGCAGCCTGTGAGTTTGGACACAACCCGCAACGACCCTCGGGCATTTATTGTCTCCCGCCAATCACGTTGCACGTCATTGAGCTCGGTGCTGCCACGTGGCTTGTTGTGGCCAAACGTTGCACGAAACTCAAGTTGTGCAATTCTGAAATTTGCAAGGAATGGAAAACCCTAATAAGATCGGTGGCTTAAAAATCCGGGATGTAGCGTGGGTGTTTATTGTGTCAATACAAGTGTGTCTTTTTGCGGGGGGGGGGGGGGTTGGTGTATGTGCACGATGGCTTCGAGGGCTTTTGTGTGAAGCAGAAGCCATTATGAAGTCAATAGCAGCGTATATCGCTCTCACACGCACGCACATTTTCCACACAAATCCCGAGCTTTGCGCCCGTCGACGCAGCTTCCTTTTTTCAAGGTCAAACTCGGCTTACCTGAAGCGGTGGCTGCAGCACCGAGATAAAAGCGGAAAATGATAGGAAAGGGAGCGGGGTGCAAGTGGGGTTTACGGTTTACATCGGGCGAGCGTCGCAAAGAAGCAGTTTTTTGTGGGGCAGGCGTTGAGCGTGGGATGCGAAGGCATAAAAAAAGCCGCCGTGGATTTGCTGTTAAGATGACTTTGTGGGGCGCACAATGAGCCCCGAGCCCCTGGTGACCCTCTTTCTTTCCCGCTCGTATTGATGCCTCATGAAAAATGCACAGTGAACCCCCCCACACTCCACCTCCTCCCACCACCAGCCTGTCCCCATTTCACAAGTCCACCTACCGTCATAGGTCCGATTTGAACACACACAAAAAAATATGCAATCAGAAAATGTAGATGAAAATACAGTAGCTAAATGTATGTGGCCGTCTATTTAACTTTCGTTTAAAATTCGATGAGTGGAATCCAATTCTTAACTGCCACTGACAAATATTTTTGTCAAGTAGGTTTTTCAGTCGGTAGGGCGGTGGTACTCTAATGTCTTGTCTTTGAAGATAGGAATTGGTTTTTTTAAATTCATCCGATTCATCAATTCATCGACAAAATAATCCACCGATTTGATCGATTCCTCAAAGAATTGATGTTGCAGTCGTGGTTAAAATCTGACTGAAAAACAATGGCTTCATCTGCGCAAAGTGAAGAGCGATATAGTGAAGTGAAGTCCTTTTCGCTAAGCCATTGGTGTCAAACCCGAGGCCCCGGGGGCCAGATCTGGCCCCGCCACATCATTTTATGTGGCCCGAAAAAGCGGATCAAACATGTCAACTTCCATGATGCCTTTTAAAATGTCGAACAACATTTTTAATTCTCATATGTAATAAATAAGAGAGCTCTTGGCAGCATTTTCTTGTTACTGTCATGTTGCGAGGTGGTGGTGGACCCCAAAAAGCAGGCAAGAGGGAGGAGCAGGGTGAACTTGACGAGTTGTGTTAAAACACAGAAACTAAATCCATGAAAACAAAAAGAATCCAAAGTATCAAACAAAAAAATCATGACTGAAGATAAAACATAACAATGACCTAAACATGACTGAAACAAACATGACAGCAGCCAACAAACCGCAACAATGACCCGACGCTCAGTGGTTGGGCGGGAGTCCTTTTGTGCCACTAATTACCTAACGACCAACAGGTGTGCAACTGCAGGGGGGAGCACTACAGTGCCACCTGTTGGTCCCAAACCGAATCATGACAGTTACCAAACCCCTCGTGATAGTCACTTAAACAATAGTTGAAACAATAGTTCTTCTTGACTTCTTTATATGGTTTCAGTCATAACAGTCCTCCAAGCGAAACGGTTACTAAAATGTGGCCCGCGACAAAAATGAGTTTGACACCCCTGCTCTAGGGCAAACAATATAATTTGGATTATTTTTGTGACATTTCATGTTGGGGAGAAAAAAAAAAACTTTTCAAAGCTTTGTTGGTACCGGAATGAACCCTTTCATGCACCCCTGTAACATGACAACATGATAAACTGTCCATTGTAGTAACCGCTGTCCCTGAAAGGGTTAAAGCTGGTCAGCTGGTGTTTTTCAAATATCAAAGGGTTAAAAAAAAAAATGTTCATTGGAAATTGTATTTTGGTGAAAAATTTGATTTGGGGACCATATCAGCCTTCAGTCTGCTCGTCTATTTATAGAAGCATGCACAAAAGCGCTCATGTTCCTGTCGTGTAGCGTGACACCGTGTTGATATTCGACCTCGACTTGTCATTCAGACATCTCCAATTGCTCGGCGCGAGCGATCGGTCGTGAGAAATCCACCACGGTCTCGCCTCGGCCTCGCCTTCGATGTGAGCGTGGCAACGCGTCCGCTCGCAGACGTGCACTCAGCCGCGCTAAATGTTTCATGAAGCTTTTAGCGTCCGTGCCGTGACCTCGCAGGCGCGTCCAAAAATGTCGGCAAAAAAAAAAGCTTTTAGCGAGTCACCACAATCAGGACACGCTGGGAAATAATCCATCTGTCCCTCAGTCTTCCGTTATTACGTTGATGAATTCACCCTAATGCTCATCAATTGATTCAAAATATTTCGTCAAGTTGTCTCCTGTTTTGCTGTTTTGTGTCAAAGCTGACAAGGTGCCAAAAACAAACAAACAGCGGGGTTATGTCCGTATAATGAACTCATTCAGTACCAGCCAATTCTAGACCAAGTCTGAAAAGACGTTTAAAAACGTCTTTGGGAGTGAATGAGTTAAAAGCCTTTTTCAGCCTTTGGTTTTTCTCAAAATCTTTTTTTTCCCCATTTGTGAGATGTTGTCAATTCAGCCCCTGAAGCCAATTTGTTTTAGCAACCTGAAATTTGGTAATCTTGTCTCTCATTGAGAGAGCTACCAAAAGGTCTCAGGAAGGCATGCCTGGAATGACACAAAAGTCTGCCGTTTTCCTTGGAAGCGGCCATTTTCGGGTCATTTTTCCGACCGATTTGCCCTGGTGAGAGTTTTAAAATTCAGACCCTGAAGCAAGTTTGATGTTGCAATATTAAATTTGGTGGGCATGTCTGTCATTGGTGATTGCACAAAAAAAAAAGCCACGTTTGAAAACACACAAGAAGTCTGCCATTTTGCTTTTAAGCAGCCATTTTAGGGACATTTTGACTTCCAGATTTGATATTTCACGGTAAAACTCTTGCTTGTATGATTTCTGTGGAAGTTGTGGTTGTTTGGAATCAGAAAAAAAATCCATCAAAAATAAATCAACGAAGGTGTTTTTTTGGGGGGGGCGGCGTCTGGCTCAACTGTGGCGCCTCCGACTCCCTGCCGCCATTTTAATTAGGCAGCATTGTGGCTCGGGGCCGGTCGGCACGGTCGCGGGTGGAGACCTATCGATTGTCTGGCCACCTTCAGCTGCGTCCCCGCAGACAATTTTGGCAAGAAGGTTCCAAGGTCGAGAGTGACGAGGAGGAAGCATCTGTCTTCGTTACGGCGGCAAGTCACGTGACCTGAGTCGCCTCCTGGAAAATGTCAACATGTCACCGTGCTAATCAACTCGGCTTTGTTTGGAAAGACGACGCCCCAAAACGGGTTTGACTCATCCACAAGAAATTTAGCGGGCATGTTTAAGCGCGAAAAGTCTCAAGAAGCCATTCCTGAAAAGACTGATCGAGTCGGCCATCTTGGTTCAAAATTGGACATTTCAATGCTCATTTTCCAGGAGTCCTTTGAAGACAAACTTGTTCAAGAGAGCTTTTAAAAATGGAGTCCTTAAAGCCAGTTTGATTTGGCAACTTGAAATCTGGAACCACCCCAAAAAAATCTGGAGCAAGCCACACCTGAAAGTTTTGCGGCCATTTACTTCATTTCCAGGGGTACTTTAAGCGGGGTTGTCGGCGTCTCCTGAAAGTAATTTGTAATCTAATTTTCTTTTAACCCTTTCAGCGACAGCGGTTACTACAATGGACAGTTTATCATGTGATCAGGTTACAGAGTGCATTAAAAGGGTTCAATTCAAATTATTGGAGAGTAACTAAATTACCTTTTGAAGGTAACTGGCCACACCGGGTCAGAGCATGGCAACAAAGTTATCCAACTCCTTTTCTATGCAATAAATGTCAGCCAATGCAAACGTGAACTTTCTGGCATGGCACATGTCATATGAGGGGGGGAGGCTGCTGGCATCGGCGCACACGCCAACATACGATGGGGGCTTTGCGAGTTCCGGGGTGCGTCTGATTTGTGTTGATCCTCCACATTGAGCATGATTTCAGTTGGGATTATCTCCCAGAGGTAATCTATTCATAGCGCCCGTCCGGGTCAGTGTTTAATGAGATTACGGGTGGGATTACGCTTATCTCTTTGAAATGTGGAAAAACAGCAGGTCGCCGCCCGTGGAAGGCGAGCATCTGTGCTCTGTTGGACCACACGCAAATAGAAGGGACAAACGCTGAATTTCAGCATTTTATAGGAAAGCATTTCAGTCGATACGGTATGTGAGAGCATTTTAGCAGTGTGCAGTCATCCGTGTGTGTGTGTGTGTGTGTGTGCATGTGTGTGTGTGTGCGAGCGTTTCACTTGTGCGCGCATTTGAATTGCGGCGGCTAAGAGGCTTTTCAGTCGGAAGGGCCGCCCGCCCTTCTGGGTTTTCACACTAAAGCGCACCTCTTCAAAGTCTTTTCACCTTGCGAGTGAGTGTGAGCTGTAATCCTGAATTATGGATCAGTGCCTCTCCCCCGTTTGAATTTTCACACTTCCTCCTCTTAAGAACTGTACAGTATAATCTTGGTGTGTCTCCATTTTAAACCCACGAAGCACCGTCTGAGTCGTAAAATACACTTTTTTCCCCTGAAAAATTATGAATTATTGTAACAGTACCTTTTGTTTTTGGATCATTGGCCACTTTTTAAGTGAATTAAATACCACTGCGGTGTTTACTGCCATCGAAAGTCATCACATAGTCTCGCCCAATTTGTCCGATTCGACTTCTGAGTACCGTATTGGCCCGAATATATTTTTTTGCATTGAAATAAGACTGAAAAAGTGGGGGTCGTCTTATATTCGGGGTCTAGACATTATACCCATTCACGACGCTAGATGGCGCCAGATACCATTGAAGCGAATGCTGAACTTGACTCCCCAGGCCAAAGTGAACCCCTGTCACGAAGAATGGAAATTAAAATAGCGGTAGCACGAAGAAGAAAAATGAAAAATAGCGGTAAGAAAGAAAAGGGAAGAAAATAAGAAAATGGAGAAACGTAGCGACAATCTGGAGAAAAGTGGTTCGAAGATCGGCAGCTGAGGAGAAGTTATGATGTAATTTACACTTCAAAAACCAGAAGCCATTCATTTACGAATGTGATTGCACTTTAGTTTACATATTTAAATGGTCAGATATTAAGATTTGAATGAGGCAAAATAACGTGCTTTTTCTCTCAAATATATTGTTATCATCATTTGTTTCAGATGTACTGTAATTATTTTCAGTATAAAAATTAATTTGGTGTTCAAAAAGTCTTTTTTCAAACTTGAGTCTTGAAAAAGAGGGGGCCGTCTTATAATCAGGGCCGTCTTATATTCGGGCCAATACCGTAACTGTAATTACAAACGTTACATCGAATTGAGATCAGCACAGCTTTTGTGTTGACGATAAAGGTCAGGTGGCAAAACACGGCTTGTTACATCAAATGTGAGGGAGAGAAATGGCAACCCGAATGCTATTAGCAGAGTATGCATTGCAGTGGGTGGTAGAAAGTGTCTGCCACCATTCTGATTCATTTCTGAAATAGCACAAAATTCCAAGTCACCGTTCTGCTTGATATGTTCCTATTCACAAAAAAGCTCCAGTTCTCTGCTTTTTGATTCAGGCTCTTGATTGCTAAAGAACGGGAAAAGATAACAACATACTTTTATTTCCTGGTGAAAGTAGAGTCTTATTGAAATGATGGGAGGTTTGGTGTTTATCTTGTCACAGAACACAATGTTCTGTAGGTCTTGAAAGATCAGTAAAACGGCTCAAAAACGGCTTGTAGGCGATGAGTTGAGTCTATTGAGGATTACTGGGGAGGTGTCCTTGAGAAAATGTCTCCTCAGTAAGAGTGACCAAAAAGCCGCTAAAAGCCGCTGAATTGAGTCCATTAAGTGCTGCGGCGCACTCGACACGTCTGCCGATTTTGTGTGACTGGCGCTGCATCGTCTCCAGGGACGTTAGTCATCGGTGACTACATTTCAGGTGATCCTCACAGCTAGCCGCGGGCTAACATGTTTACAACCGTCCTGGTGGAATAGGTCAAGCGGGACAGGGGGGGGCAGGGCAAATGGGGGCAGGGGGGGGGGGGGTGAAATGAACCATTAGAAGCAGAAAAACAAAAACCTTCCAAATCTAGGTGGACAAAACTATTGGGATAGAAGTACAGTCAAACCTCGGTTTTCGAACGTCTCGGTTCTCGACCAATTCGGTTTTCGACCAAAAATTTCGAGTTTTTTATGCCTCGATGACGAACAAATTTCGGTTCTCGAACAAACTGAGCACACTTGAATGCACCATTGGACTCCTCCCGCCTGTCAATTTGGATAACAAGTGACGCTTCCTCGTGTTGCTTTCCATTGTGAGCAGACTTGTTCAGTAAACATTTTTATTTTAAAAAGAGCGTGGTGTCGGTTTTCGAACAATTTCGGTTTTCGAACAGCCTTCTGGAACGAATTATGGACGAAAACCGAGGTTTGACTATATTTGAACACATACAGGAAGCAAAAGGAAAAGTATCGTGACTCGAACAGGAAGTGAAAAAATTGGGGATCAAAGTGTTGGCAATTCCCACAAAGTCGTAAACCTGCAAAGACATTGGGAACGTCGTGTCTTGTGTTCCAATCACAAAGTGTCCATCTGTCAGGCAGCATATTGGGCGACCAGTCAACTTATCCGCATACCCGCAAGCGTCTCTGTCGCAGCTTGTCTGCGTGGGCGTCGCCTGCTGCTGCTGCTCGTGACGACCGAAGCGCCGCGTTTACACTTGGTGCCATGTTGACAGGTTGCTGTCAACTATGTGGTGCCAAAGCAGCAGGTGGCGCTAGAACCATCAAACTGGCAGACATAAGCCAACCACAGAGCGACAAAGGAATGGATGGATGTCGACCATTCCTTAACTTGCAAAACTGAACCATGCCTCCATCCATCGTTTGGGAGATTTTTTTTTTTTTCAGTTTTTAGACGATCTAGACCAGGGGTCGGCAACCCAAAATGTTGAAAGAGCCATATAGGACAAAAAAAACAAAAAACAATTTTGTTTTGGTGCATTATTTTCGCTTTTCTTAGTGTCAGTGAAGTGATCATGAATTTCCGTTTTTTCGAAGGCTGTCTTTGAACGCCTCTCGAGTCGAAAGAGAACAGAGGAGGTACGGAATCAGACGCAGACGTGTCTGTGTTTGTCGAGGCTGTTAAAAGTATAAAGTGTATGTTTTTAAAAAACAACAACACCACAGCTCTCCTTTTTCGGAGCTGTCTATATTTATTTGAGCTTTATTAGCCTACTATCAAAAACATTTTCCATTTTCAAACACTTTTTAGAAAGCTCCAGGGAGCCACTAGATGTCGCTAAAGAGCCGCATGCGGCTCTTGAGCCGCGTGTTGCCGACCCCAAATCTAGACGATTTGAGATGTCAGCGACGTATTGAAAGGAACTATACTCGTATCTCAAGGCACCCCTGGGCGGAAGTATCTTGCTACTTCTTGTTTTGCCGAATACCAAAGTGAAATAAAACTTTCTTATGTGATACTGAATTTTTTATGACGGGGGGGGGCGGGTGGGGTTTACACCAAATGACGGCTTTGACAGCTGCGCTTCTGAGTCTTCAAGTAAGCCAACATGTTTTAATGTTGTTCAGATGTTGCAGGCCCCCCACCCCCACCAAAAATGTTGTCCAAGTTCAACCGCAGATCTGTGAGGCAGTCGTTCTGCCCGCTAGTTCACGATGCCATGTTTTTTTCCCCCCATCTGAATGATTGGAAAAAAAATAATCCTCCCTCATCACTTGTGTGTGGGGCGGGCGTTTCCACGTGTTTCCTCACATCTTAGCCCGTCGGAAGGCAAATCTGGGCCGGCGTGCCAGGCGTTCGGCCACGCCCCGTCTTTGCAGCGTTGCCACTGCAAAGACGGGTGCTGCCAGCGGGAGGTGTCACTCTGCCAGCTGCTCTTGGCACGTTAACACACCAAGCCAAACATGAAAATTTCTGCTGTCAAAAGAGAATAACTAAATATGGTTGGGATGGAATGGATAATTAATTATTGCAAATCGTGATAAATTCTTCATCGTATATTTTCGCACTTATAAAAAAAAAAGGTTAAATTCAATCCCATAAATCTCGTAAAAGCTTGCTTGACTTTTGTAATTTCACTCGCTCGAAAGTGTAAATCGTGTTCGTCTTCGATCAAAGCCTCGCCGGCAGCCATCTTTCCGATGTGCGATGATGAGTGCGGGTTTGGTTTAGCGCCTAAGCCGGACAAAGGTCAACAACGCACATCAGCCGGTCCAAGCAGGCCGTGTTTGCCCAGCTAAGCCGCTCAAATCCTCACATGTAAAAACTTGTCAAAAGAAGAAGAGGAAGAGATGCCAGATTGCATCGCATCGCCTTTACTGTGCTGGGAATTGCTCTCCCTCGCCATTAGTCGTGCATATATATATATACATTTTAAGGCACTATCTGGGTCCACGAGATAATGATTAATTATGGAATTCTCAAAAATATCCATCTCATAACTGTAGTTCTTGTGCATTTGCATTCTTTCCCCCCCGAAGCGGCGGCGGTTTATCTCCTGCGCTCAGCGACGAGTGAATCCCCCACCCCCCCCGGACCCCCGCGGCTCCAAAACAAACACTTAGCATCTTTTGCATGGGCTCACGTGAGCCTGAGTCATGATCTGCGGGCTTTAGCTTTCAAAGTGTCCCACTTTGAAGACGATTGTGGATGACACGAGGATTGTTGCTTGGCTGCGTGTCAGTGGCACTAATGTCTGAGGAGTCGGTTCGTGTTGTTGCCATAGTGATGTGGTCCGGGTCAGCCCGGATGATCCTGATCATGTTTGATGAAAACATACAGGAAGAAGGAAAACATAGTGAGTTGGTTAGTGAACAGACCCTGATGTGAATGCTGGAAATAACTCACGACATAATGATGAGGATCCCAAAATATGTCATCATATCATCTCAGACTCATTTTGCAACAGTCCCATAACAAATAAATGGCTTAGGAAGGATTTAATTTAGAAGTTCAAGGTTGGAACTTGTAAAAAACAAAAAAACAACAAAAAAAAAACAATTACTACTTTCCTACAGGTGGTTGGGATATGTTCCAGACACACCATATTAGGTGGAAAATCATATCAAAATAACTATTATTATTATTATTATTATTGAATGCCACATTTGAATTATTCCTTAGCACCCGGTCTTACTGTAAAACTGAGACATAATAGATGCAAACATTCTTTATTTAAAAACCAAAATGTTCAACCAAACCTGTCAATTTGGATAACAAGTCAGCTAGCTTAATGCTAACATATAATGCAAAACTCCCGAGACAAGCTAACAGAATTAGCATCAATGTAACACAGTACTATATTGAAACACCAAAATCTTCAAACCAACAAGATCATTTAATCTAACCAGCGTTGGCTAGCTTAATGCTAATATGAAAGAAATGCAGCCGAAAATTATTGCCATGAAATAAAACAATAACCTTGAACAGCGCAATAAATAAAGATTCACTGTAAGTAAAATTGACTTGAAAAGCGTAAAATGTACCTGTGTGTGTCTTTGTGTGATTGGTGTGTGTGTGTATGCGCGTGTGTGTGTGTGTGCGTGTGTGACAGACGTGCACTCGGCGCGTCTATTGTTAACTTGTTTTCCATGCAACATGTTCCCACTCGTAATGAGTCCTCGTTAAAAACATCCACCTGGGTGGTGTTTGCCGTCTTCCAAAACAAAACGTTGCAGCTTGTGTGCTTTTTTAATTTGCGTCTCTCTATCCTTGGGGACCTGGACCTTTAGGGCCACAGCCGAGAAATTGAATCACTGCTGGCGTCCTGGGAGAGATTGGCAATAACACAGAGTGACACGCCGTAATGGGCGCGCGCATGTATGTGTGCGCACGCGCGCGTTGTGTGTTTGTGCGCGCATGATGAAGCGTCAGGGCCATCCTCTCAGACTCCCACACGGCATGCGAGCGGGGAAGAAATACTCGATTTCGCCCACCGCCGACCGCTCGCCACCTGTTCCGACGTCACGTTAAGAATGGCGGAGGTAGACTTTATCCTTGGGGGACGGGGCATGTGGTGGCTAAGGCTATCTCGGGGGTTCTGCAAAACCAACTTTATTATTTTATTTTTTTAAATAAACAAATTCCCCCCCAAAATCTCCAGAAAACGCTGATACATTCATTATATGTCCTCTTCGGAGAACTAGAGTAAACATGGGGGGGGGGGATCCCAGAAAATACCAACAAGTCAATTATTTCGGCAAACGTATGGTATTTGAAGCAAAAGGAAAAAAAAAAACCTGTACATCAAAAAATGTAATTAGCCTCTTCAGAAAACATGTCGCCAAACAAGAAAATTCATTTTGGCCATGTAATGATGAAGAAATGTTGATGAAGGAATTTTTTATTTTTACAATGATGACCTTTTCAGTGGTAGTAACTACCAGTAATACTCATATCAGGAAACTCCATAAAGTTTCAAAATAAAACTCAGCCGGATGCATTTACTGTTCGTGTTCAAATACGAAGAAAATGGCCATTAATTAAATGTATTTGAAAGATTTGTATGCATAATACTAACACACAACAAGCATGTGAGGTGCAGGCAGTCATCCAAAATCAACCATTAAAAAAAACCCCAATGCATTATTATTATTATAATGAAATATTTTGCATTTTACACGAAAGATGATGGGAATGTGCAGATCCATCATTTTTGAGCCCCCGGGTGATGAAAATGCAATCAGAGTTTTCCAAGTGACCCCACAACTTTTAATAGTCGCGTATTTGACATGAATCACTGCCTGACTTTTTGAGCTATTTATAGATTACAGCTCATGAGTCACTGAGTGACTTTTCAACAGTCAGGATGTATATAACATGAGTCATTGTGTGACTGACTGAATGGCTGTAAAAGTGCTCGTGTATCTTGGAGGGAGAAAAAAAAGCTCCAAACAGGTGAAGCCTTTCACTCCGAAGTCCGTGTCGGAAAACTTCCACCGAATTTTGGAATGCGGTTATGCGATCAACTACGCTATATAACTATTTAGCGATCGAGTCATCGTACGGATTTTAATCGGCTTCTTGCATCAGGAACGGCATGCGGTGTAAAAACTGTGCCAAACATGTCATTGCTGAAGGGAAAAGCGCATTTCTTGACTGCACTATCAACTTGTCACCAATAGAGGGTGCTATTTCCTGCGAAAAAGTCAGGAGTCGTATGAGTGAAGCGCGTTGGAATTTCGTGTCAACTGGAAACGTCTGTGTGGGTTGCTTAACATGGTATCGAACCAAAAATGTTGTTTTAACCTATTTTTGTGGTCGACTTAGTTTTCCGATGCGAAAACTTTCTTCTCCGCTTTATGACTTGACCTTGACTTTTTACCATAATGACATGGTCATGGTTAAACGAGGATTTTTTTTTTTTAGCAAGTCAGTCGGGTGGCAGGTGGTGTGTATGTAACAGCCAGACGTCTCTTGTGGGCCAGCATGAGCGTCCTGGATGACCTTTGACATAAAATCTAATACCTGCCCACACTTGTCCTCCATGCTAATTACCCTCGGGAGTGTGTGTTTGTGTTTGTTACAGTGGCTGTTTGCACTGTGTTAAATCATCTCTGCCCTCCGACAATGAAGGTTCTGTGTCATTTGACCTGAAACAAACAACCTGAAGGCTTTAAATTGTCTTCGGTAATGAGAAGTAAAAGTAAACATTCGGCGGAAAAGACAAACTCAGGTCTGGTGTCGGGTCAAGTGTTCTGTCTTGGAAACATGATGACAAATGAGCCCAAATTAGCAGCGGCGCTGTGATGTTTTGACGGCAAACTGCCTCTTCACTTGCTTCTTCTCGTCAAGAACCACGTCAAGATTAACCTTTAATGCACCAATAATGATAACCTGATAACACGATAAGCCGTCCAGTGTAAGGATTAATGTCAAGAACCAAATCAAAAGCTAAGTCAAGCGCAAAGTAAAATAAACGGTTAAAAAAACAATTCATGAACCACATGCACTCCTTGCGTGGCAGTCGTTCGCCATATTGCCAGCAATTTTGAATGATATTTCAAGACCCACAAAAATTGGGGTTCCGTCACAATATAATGCACTAGTAGACTCATTTCTTTTTTCACACACACTCCGCACCCTCCCCCCCAAAAAAATAAATAAATAAAAAAGATTGTTTCTAGCCTTTATCATTATTTGGTAATCAGCAGTAAGACATCGGCTGGTTTACCCCCCAAAAAACTAAAACAAAATGACAAGACTGAGGACTGGCTTTTGATGGTCAGGGGGGACCAACCGCGTTGGCTTTGTCACGTCTGCAGGATGGATAACAATAGGATCCCTAAAAAGCTCATTTTTCAGCCATCTCGTTACCGCTGCGTCCCGCGTCCTAGACGTATAATTTTCCCACCAGACGCACAGTTCCAAATAATGTACGTTTTTGGGACGCAAGGAAATTACTCAGTCAACGATCGCAGTTTGATAATTGCCGCCATTGTTGTTTTGATCTCGCGTTAAGTAATCTCGCGTGACGAGATTTCCGTTCTCGCCAGACGAGATTGGTGAGATCGGCCGTCACCGCACGGAAAGCAGACGATTGGCAAGTCGTGTAACGTTAAAACAAGTGTTGCGAAAGTTTATTGCGGAGATATGACAGAGGAAGCAGCTAAAGTTGGATAGTTTTTTTGCGATAATAATCTTGTATGCCTGAATTACAGTCAAACCTTGGTTTTCGTCAATAATCCGTTCCAGAAGGCTGTTCGAAAACCGAAATTGTTTGAAAACCGAAACCACACTCTTTTTAAAATAAAAATGTTTACTGAACACGTCTGCTCACAATGGAAAGCAACACGAGGAAGCGTCACTTCCTCGTCTACCCGAGGAAGCGTCACTTCCTCGTGTAAGGAAGGCGGGAGGAGTCTAATGGTGCATTCAAGTGCGCTCAGTTTGTTCGCGAACCGAAATTTGTTCGTCATCCGAGGCATAAAAAACTCGAAATTTTTGGTCGAAAACCGAATTGCTCGAGAACCGAGACGTTCGAAAACCGAGGTTTGACTGTATTAAAATTTTTGCAGTATTTGTTTATAAGAAATAAACCTATTATAAATGTATATTGTTGTTGTGTTATTATTGTATGCAATTGAATAAGTAGACCATTTCAGAATTTGAAATTTGGGACTCTCTAAATGCTTAATGGGACTCATACTTTTCTGATCAGCGAGTCCCTGGGACTCGCAGGGCTGAAGCTGTAAAATTATCACTGCTTTTTGGGGAATTCGCTGAGGTCAAGCGATCTAGACTAAGACCAAGGAAGCATTGGAAAGACTGCACTAAGTACGGACTGTGTCTTTGTGGCTTCCCAGAGTTCTGGTTTGCTTTGATCTGACAGCCGACCGTGACACCTAACATGCGGCAGTTCACTATACAATCTATCTATCCTAAACTATCCTAATTTTCAGTGACACTAACCATACTAAGCTAGCTTGTTACTGATATGTTGCAGGTGGCGGCCCAGACGGTTCTGTTCATGTGCATGAACACGGCCGGTATCTTCATCAGCTACCTGTCGGATCGCGCCCAACGTCAGGCCTTCTTGGAAACGCGACGCTGCATCGAAGCCAGACTTCGTCTGGAGACAGAGAACCAGAGACAGGTCAGATCCCCGCCGCATCTCCTCCTCAGAGCGTCAGCTTCAATTTCCAGCGGAGATACCTGACGCCTCTGGCGGCCAACTTTGTGAGGCGTCGGCCGAAATGATTTTCACGAAGCAAATTAGTTCCTCGGTCGCATCGCTTGCTATATCTGTATAGGGTGTGTGGTGGGCATAGTCTGTCTGATGTGATGCGACATCCCGAAAAGTTTGACGTGGATAGTGTTTGATGGATTTGTGTTGACGGCGCACAATGTTTGCGGCTCTGCTATTAATGAGCCTGCTGACGGGAGACAAACATGGACGTTGCATCGATCTGTTGTCACACAGACACACAAATGCTCTCTCTCTCTCTCACACACACACACACGCAACCACGCATACACTCATTGAGTGAGTGGCATTTGTTTACGCATTGGAGTGGACGGTGGGTGAGGCGCAGAAAGCTTTTCTAGCATCTTGTTTCCTGGAAGCCTTGGGGCGTGTGAAGCTCAGCCATGGCTGAAATGGAAAGAGGGGCTCTGTTAAGAGCCAATCACAGTCTAGCATTTGGGCCATGTGGAAAGTGGAGATGAAAGTCAGTCTGTCAGTCTGCAAAGTTTGTCTTTCATTGGGTTCATTGAAAACCTCAAAATCAGTTCAAGATCCAGATGCAATGTTCTTTTAAATTGTAAGAGCTTCAGATCTCGATCCAGTTCCATTAAAATAATTCGTAGTCCGGACTTAAACATTCTGATCTACACTCAGTTTTGTTTTAAACCGTTCATATCTAGTTTCATTGTGTTCATAAACTGGACCCAAAAGGTCTGATCGAAACCGACTGTGAATGTAAACTGAATTTAAAATGATAGATTTAGATATAGCAAGGCAATAAGATGAACCAGATTCAGATCCGATTTGCTTGTAAATTTCGTCTAATAGTTCAGATCCACCTGGAGCATAAACTGAACTGAATTGCTCAAATCCAGATGCCATGTGGTTGTAAGGTGGACTTAGACGTCAGTTCCAGTCAAATCCAGATTCAATGTTATTCAAATTTTTGATCCAGATCCAGGATCATCTTAAACTGGACCTTAAGAATTCAGATCCAGGACCAATATGGCCATAAACTGGACCTTGGTGAACTTTTGCAGCTGTTCAGTTTTGAGAGAAAAATTCCCGTTATTTGCCTCTGTCCCAACTTATCAATATGCAGCAAATATTTTGTGTCTGAGAAGTTTTGTCCCCTGAATAAAACCTGCAATGTTTCCGTCGCGTTCCCAGGAGCGTCTGGTTCTGTCCGTCCTACCTCGCTTCGTGGTTCTGGAAATGATTAACGACATGACCAACGTGGAGGACGAGCACCTCCAACATCAGTTCCATCGGATCTACATCCACCGCTATGAGAATGTCAGGTCAGACTCAGTGAGTGCTAAAGGGCCTATCTCGCTGGCAGAGACATCTGATCTCAGCAGGAAGATGACTCGCAGAGTCCAAGTCGCCAGGAAGTTGCCGCAGAGATGTTGCAGAGCTGTCATGGCGATGTCGCGGTAACCTCCAGGCGAAAATGGTCTCCTTTACACAAGTAAAAGTGTCTTTGATTATTATGCCAGGCCAGTGCGGGCTCAATCACGCGGGCTTGTGGGCGAATCGTTGTTGTGCGGCAATGTTTCCACAATGTCTTCTCAATCTCCTTAACTCATTCAATGCCAGCCGTTTTTCTCAAAATGCGAGCGCCAGCACCAGCCATTTTTGACCATTTTGACTTATTTTTGAAGGCCATCCATCCATAGCTCTTACCATTACAGTCATACCTCGGTTTTTGAACATAATCCGTTCCAGAAGGCTGTTTGAAAACCGAAATTGTTCGAAAACTGAAACCACGCTCTTTAAAAAAAAAAAAAATCTTTATTGAACACGTCTGTGCACAATGGAACGCTACATGAGGAAGCGTCACTTCCTCATCTACCTGAGGAAGCGTCACTTCCTCGTTTAAGAAAGGCGAGAGGAGTCAAGTGACGCATTCAAGTGCGCTCAGTTTGTTTGGGAACCGAAATTCGGTCGTCATCCGAGGCATAAAAAAATCGAAATTTTTGGTCGAAAACCGAATTGGTCGAGAACAGAGACGTTCGAAAACCGAGGTTTGACTGTACTGTATTTACTAAACAGCAGTCCAAAAAATGGTTTTGCCTTTGTGATACCTCAAATATCGAAAAAAACAACATAAAAAGGTCACTTTGATTATAAAATAATAATTTATTGCAAGATAAACACTGCACTGATGCATGAACGATGCAACTTTGCTTTAGCTTTTCATGAGCTTTAACTTTTCATGAGCCTTGAACGTGTGTGTGTGTGTGTGTGTGTGTGTGTGTGTGTGTGTGTGTGTGTGTGTGCGTGCGCGCGCGCGCGAGCGCGAGCGTTCGTCTTTGCGTCTTCATCTTTTTTTATTTGAAAAAGCTCCGTTGAAGAGTTAACTGCTGGTATTTATCCATGTTCTCAACACCGCACTGCTTCCGCACGTCACCTCACGATACAGGTATAGGATTACCGTGGGATTGCCGTATCACACCCCACGCTCCTTCACACTATGTGTGAACAAGATCTGATCGAAGCCACTCCTGTCATCTGGTGGTGATTCATCATCCTGAAATCATTCCCACAGCCAGACTGACTGAGGAAATGCGCGAAGGCCTTTAGTCATATTTTTTCATTAAAAAAAAACAAAAAAACCACCCAAACCATATTTATACGTTTTAGCACTAAATGATTGGGTCGTGGAAATAATTTGTCTCAGCGATGTCTCAGAGACCTGCTGAAGACCTGGGAAGTCACGTTGGTCCAGCCCAGGGGTGTCAAACTCATTTGACATTGTGGGCCGCATACGGCCTCGGCAGATGTCAAGTCGGCCGCACCATTAAAATAATTCCATACTCTGCCAAAAAATATGCAAAATATCATGTCTTTCCTTTGTTTTGATTTTGTGAGGCGCAAAAACATTTGTAAAATGTTGACATTTCATGAAACACCTTGGATTTCCTTTGACAAATGTGTAATTTACTCTGATCATTAATGCATTGCCACTGACCCCACTGATTGTACCAAGGCACAAAACCTTTAACAAGTAATTGCTATTGAAAAATATAGTCATGCATTTTAAGATGAAACGAGATTTCTAAAGAAAGGAATTTCTTTTAACCATTTACACATGTGAAAATAAAATCTAAATGTAATCCCTGCCTGCACATTACAAACTAAAGAGAAAACAGTCGTCCCCCTAGCGGATAATCCATGAATTGCATTATATTAAAATGATTCATTCCGTGTCTTTTATGCATTTTTTTCACATTTAAATTGTCCTGCGGGCCTGATCAGTCCTCCCCGGGGGCCGGTTCCGGCCAGCGGGCCGTATGTTTGACACCACTGGTCTAGATGAACACGTGTTTGGTAGACGTCACAAAGAAGTCGCAGAGATGTCTGAAATTTAATGTCGCAAGTCTTGGAAATGTCACAGAGGACTCGTGGAGTCATCTCCCTATTTGCGAACAGAATTGACATCACACAGATCTGGTGGACACTTGAAAAAGTCTCCCAAAAAGTCTCAGAAAAAAAATTCAAAGGTTGAAATCCATCGCGACTCTCCGAGATGTCGCGGAGACTAAAGTCGTCATCAGGTCTCCAATTAATTTCCAGGCCAGTGAGATAGGCCCTTAACGAACGCCACGAGAAAATTGCCGTCGCGCTCTATTGTGGGATGCACGGTACGAGCGGGGCGCCGCTTGTATCGTCCTTTAGACTTGATGTGAAAAGTCAAGATTGTCCTCCCAGGTGAACCCCCAAAATGACGTTTCCGTGTTTTATCCAGCATTCTTTTCGCAGACGTCAAAGGCTTCACAAATCTTTCCACGACACTGTCGGCTCAGGAGCTCGTGCGGATGTTGAACGAGCTTTTCGCACGCTTCGACCGCCTGGCACATGTGAGCACGGCGTCTGCTTATGTGCGTGTGTGTGTGTGTGTGCACGCGTGTGTGTGCGCATGCGTGTGTATGCAGCGTTACCTGCGGGGAAGGCTAAAGCCGTCCCGCTGTGTTTACAGGAGCATCACTGCCTGCGCATCAAGATCCTGGGAGATTGTTACTACTGTGTGTCGGGCCTTCCCGAGCCACGGCAGGACCACGCCCACTGCTGCGTGGAGATGGGACTGAGCATGATCAAAACCATCAGGTGAGCGCTCAAACTCTGATGCCAACCGCTCCGAGGGTTCACTCTTCGAGTGGAATGCTCATGTGTTTGCAAATCACAGACCTACATTTGCACATGGAAATGCATGCTTGTTGCCCATATAAGGACATGACGAAACAAAGGCGCAGAGTCAAAGAAATTGGCTTGCGATTGACTGGCGACCAGTCCAGGGTGTTTGTCAATACCAAAATGTTCTGCTGAGGGTTTGTTGCAAAAGAAGACAATGAATATCAAGGAGAGTGAACTTTGGTTTTGCATTGTGTGTTGTTAGGTACGTGCGCTCGCGCACCAAACACGATATCGACATGCGCATCGGGATCCATTCGGGCTCGGTGCTGTGCGGCGTGCTGGGCCTCAGGAAGTGGCAGTTTGACGTCTGGTCGTGGGATGTCGACATCGCCAACAAGCTCGAGTCTGGAGGCATACCGGGGTGAGGACGCACCACGCCCCCGCTACACATCCATCGGTTTCTTCACATACTCATGATGCCTCGCTGTCGCGCATCCATTCTCGCTGGATGTTTTCGCTTCGTCATAAATACACTTCCTCAACGTATGTCCACGACTTGAAATAAGCAGTTTCGCATGACAGTTTGCAAGTCAAAATTCGCAGGAACAAAACACAGATTTTTTTTTATTTCAACCGCAAAGTCCCGAAAAGCTTCGCTGCGCAGGAATAGGGAAGTAATACTTGGCATTCATTATGGAGGATAAAGAATCCATACCTGTCAGGATTGTTATGTTGTCTGTGTCTATGTGTTGCTACACCATTTGTGTTTACATACATTGCTTAAAGAGTAACCACAGCGCCACATAAATACTAATTGTGAGCCCGTATCCTTATGGGGTTCTTTCATTACATGTGTCTCTTTCCTCTGCTTTCTGTTTGGTTTGATAGGAAATCGTAGCTGGGAGTGGCAATAAACTGCATGAAGCCTCTCAGTTGGGTTGTTATTTTTTAGAATAATTACTAATTGCCAAACAGCTGCTTGCCATCTAGTGAGCTGAGTTGAATTCGCTGCCACCATGCAAAACAAAACAAAAAACAAAACAAAATCAGCCGATCGACTGCTCGTATGTTTAAAAAGCTCGTAGGTCGGGTGACTCGTATGTCAAGGTGACATCTGTCCATCCTGACTGCGTGTCCGTCTCCCCTCCCCGCCATCTCCCCCCTCGCAGGCGCATCCACATCTCCAAAGCGGCCCTGGACTGTCTGAACGGCGACTACGAAGTGGAGGCAGGCCACGGCAAGGACCGCAATGACTTCCTGCGCCGACACAACATCGAGACCTACCTCATAAAGCAGCCTGATGACAGTTTGCTGTCCCTCCCCGAGGACATCATGAAGGAAGCGGCCAGCGCCGCCGACCGCCGCGCCAGCGCCGCCACATTCAACGAGGCGTCCTGGAGCCCCGAGCTGCCCTTTGACAACATTGTGGGCAAACAGAATGTGAGTGCAGCCGTAGGTCCGCCCGCCGCCTCCAGGGGGCGCCGGAGCTCGCCACCGGGGATTGTTGGCATGCTTTCTTTTAGTCTCACCTGTGCTGCAAGGATTCTGTTGCTGTGGTTAACAAGTGTGAGTATGATTGTGCATCGTCGTGCATCCTCGTTTGTGTTTTTGCCACCATGACGAGGTAAGCTTCTTGTCATCACGGCGACGCCTGATGTGCACCTGTCATCCTTGTCTGTCATTTTTTTTTTAAACAACATAAACAGCATAAATACTGGAACATAGCTTAACATAGCATACGTACTATACAAAACAGTTGCGTTGACGTCTGTGTTCAAGAAGTTCCCAAAGTCAGTCTTGTGTCACATGATGATGCCGAGCTTCCATGTCGTCTTGGCTGGCGTGAGCAACATTATTGGCTCCCAATGAAGCAGAACCCTATTTCGTTGTAATCGGGAGCATTGAGCCCTGTGACCTGTGGCTAACCCGCCAGCCGATGAGACAGTGCGGCTCCTTCACAGGCGCGTGGGTGCCATTTGATGTCCTGCATTTGTATTTCTTAAAAAAAGTCCACGCACAATAGCAGCCAGCGGCTGTGCGTTGCATATGAAAGGATCCTCGCAGGAGTTCTGAGGCGTCTTTCATGTCGACGCTTTGGCGCCGCTCCCTCCACAATCTCTCTCTATCTCCCTACTCTACCTTGTCTTCCTGTGCTACTCACTCTCTCTCCTCTCTGTACTCTCCCTATCCTCTCTCACTCGATTACTCTCCCTACACTACTACTCTCTCTCTCTCTGCTCCACTCCTCTCCCTACCCAAGGCACAAATTAAGCGATTTCGCATCAGATTTTGCAAGGCAAAATTAGCATGTTGCCCCTCAGCAAAATACATGAAATAAAACTGAGAATCGACCGCCAAAACAATCACCAAAAGAAAGTAGACGAGACCGAAACAAGAAACTTTGCTGGGGTCACGTTACCTACCTTGGGGAGACAGAGGTTAATGGAAGCTCTGTGCTGCTAGCTTGGCATCGCTCCGCCGCAGCAGCTAGCTAGGAACGAGTTTCGGCTGGCTACCAATGCGTCTAAACCCATCGCGGAGTCACTCCCAAGTCAGTAATCATCGCCTGTCGCGAATAAGCTACATTTCTGAGACATAACAACACTATCTCAAAGGGATTACGAGAAAAGACGAAGAAGCCATGCTAAATGCTAAAGTGATTTAAGATTGAGATGGCTAGCGCGTTTGACAATTAAGTGCTGGGGTGATACGAGTCCACTTTTCACAGACGTCTGGCTGGAACCACATTAAAGGGGAGAACATCCGACTTTGAACAGCAAAGTGCAGGCAAAAAAAAACTTATTGATTCTAAAAAAAATAAATAAAATAAAAATGACAAAAAGAAAACCAATTGTTATTTGTTATATTGTCATCGTATAATTGTCGAATAGAATTTTGCCCCTAGCTATCTAGCGAAACTACCTAGGAATGCTAGGTAGCTACCAAGCGTTCCTCATAAAACACTTGCTCCACACAATTAGAAAGATGCTCCTTGATTTGCAAAATCGCTTCTCAAATAAAACCAAACTATTTTGAGCCTTGTTATGCTACTCTCTCTCTTTCTCTCTCTCTCTCACACACACACACACACACAAAAGATTTGTGTGTGTCCCCGGCCTAAAATGACTTCACGGACGAACAGATTTGACAGAGAGCGCCCACAATTTGGGGCTGCTCCAGCCAGCAAAGAGGGCACGTAAATGACAGACTGAAGTGGACAGGAGAATCTAAACGACCAGAAAAGCATGTAGCTTTTGTGACTTAAGCGCAGAGCAGGAGAGGGTGTCGCCTCGTGTCCTCAACTTGGCGTCCTCCTCATGCGCAAATTAAGCTGACGGTTCATTAAAGGCACAGTTGGACCGTCTGGCCCCGCGTATTACGTCTGCGTCTGAGCATCTCTGTCGTTGCCTCTTTCACGCTCAACCGGGTGCCTGCCGGCGACCACTCGCTCTGTCTCATTTGTATTGCTGTGCTTTGGCCTCAAAAGCGGCGTCAAGACCCTTTTCCTGCCAAAAGGCGGCTCGGTTTCATTCCCAACTTGAACTTGAACCTTTTTTCCTTTAACTGATGTAAAACTGCTGCAACCTTGCTGTACATATTACTATGCTGTACATACTGCTGTGCAAATACTGTAGTGAGGGCTCTGAAATCACACTCACATCTCAAATCACCTTTCGCTGTCGAAATTAATGGAAATGCCATTATACAAAGTAGTTTTTTTTTTTTCTAATGGCTTAATCTCAGAGCGGAGAGAATGGTTGCATTATTCACAATTTTATGGCCTCATTTTACCCGGTGATATTTTTTAATCATCTAAATTTAACAGGGTCAAGTCAAGTCCAATTTATTTGTAATCACAAATGAGTCTCAAGGGGCTTCACAGGCCCACAGCTGACAAATAATAACGGCATCCCGTTGGTAGCGGGTTGTTAATGACAATCGTCTCTGTGCTGTATCAACCTTGCACATTTATTGACCGAGATTTCCGTTTGACAAAAAAAAAATCAAAATCTTCTCTTCACATCAGCATGATTGGATTAAAAAGACGAGTTGTTGTTGACATTCTAAGAACAAGACCAGTTGTCTGGCTGAGATGAAAACAATGCCACCTTTGTGTGATACAAGGTGAGAGACAAACGTGCATGCACACACACACACACACACACATCGTTGGTCATGCGTGACCAGTTGAAGGTCTCGGTGAAGGTTAGCTTAATGACGCCGTGCTAAATGCTAATGCGGAGGAAAGAAAGAGTAAATGAGCTGAGACTTCCACCTTGAATGTCAACACATTGATGGACAACACCGCAGCTCCGCAAATGGGCAACTGAAAACAAAACAAACCACAGCACAGCACCGCAACCTAAAAGTATCTCACCTTTTTGTGTCTGAGTTGCCAAATAAATCGTCTTAACCTCCAGTGGCTGCGGCATTTCCCAATAGGTCATCGCAGGACTTCTCACACCATGACGAGAGGCAATAGCCTCCTGCTAGCTTGCAAGCTACTGTCGAACTGCACATACAATCACTAAATAACAGTTAGCAGTTTTGGTAATGATCAGTTCCTACATTTAACACGCAAGACCGAAGTAAGGCCCCCTTACTACACCCAATTCCAGGACGTCCATGGCCATTGTTGAAAGCTCACTGACTGTTTTCCTACAGTTACGCAACCAGGTCAGAATGACCCATCTCTGCTGTGGGTTTACTTTTCTTTATTCCACTCCATATCCCCCCCCATTAGAGGGTCATTGACCCCAAACCAAACAAATTGATGCAGTATGACAAGATGTTTTTCATTGCTGTGTTTCTATAAAGTATTATATTTATGGAGTGCCATTCTTTTCCTCATTAAAATAACAACGTATCCATCCATCCATCCATCCATTTTCTGATCTGCTTACATGGGCCGCGGGGCGTGTTGAAGCCTATCCCTGAACCGGTTGTCAGCCAATCGCAGGGCCCACATAGACGAACAACCATCCACGCTTGGGGTTTTTTTGGAACAGATTAATGGCACTTCCATTCATTTAAACAGGGAAAGATGATTTGAGTTGTGGGTGTTGTCACAGAATACATTAAACTTGCATCTCAAGGCACCACTGTTGTTTCTTTTGATTGCTTTGGCTATTTTCCTGGTCTTTATTTTCATTGCTGTTTTTCTTTGCGCCGTGTTTGTCCACTTCCACTTGTGCATCTGTCAGTGTGTGCGTGTGTGTAATTGTGCGTGCCTGTGTGAGCAATAACACGACGTCAGCGGGCTGCGAGCTGAAAGGTTGCATTTTGCTCGTCCTCCTTCTCTGGTTTGTCTCTTGTTCTTCTTTTTTCGAGGTAAGAAGGAGGGCTGTAGCAGCATCCGTTTCATTATATGTGCATGTGCTTTCCCCCCTAGACTCTGGCCGCCCTAACGAGAAATTCGATAAATCTTCTTCCAAACCATCTCGCACAAGCTTTGCATGTCCACTCCGGTCCTGAGGAAATTAACAAGCGAATAGAGAGCGCCATCGACTTACGGAGTGGCGATAAGTTGAGGAGAGAGCATATCAAACCGTTCTCGCTGATGTTTAAAGACTCCGGCCTGGAACACAAGGTAGCTGGGCCTTGGAGATGCTGCTTCTTCTTATTTGTTTTTATTATTTTTTTTCTCTTCTTTCATTTTTTTTTTCTTTCTTTTATTATTTTTTTCCTTCCTCCTTACAAAAGAAGCCAAATACCACAAGTCCATCATGAGTAAACTAAAGGCCAAAGATTCGGCCCCACCTTTTAATGCCACACATACATTGAAAATCACAGATGCTACAGTCCAGAATGTGAGGATGGCAGCTCCATATGGATAAATTTTAAAACTGCACCTCATATGCATCTTTTGTATATATATTATGGGAAATCAATGTTCACGCAATCACTGAAATAGTCAAATGTGGATTGGTCTGTTAAATAATCAATTCTAAAAATATTCAACAGCCCCAGCTCAAATAGCAAGTGTTTATAAGAGTGTGGGGAGGGTCCTAAAGTTCTAATATACGCATTTAATGTACGTGTATGCAAAATTATCAGGTTCTCCGATTATGCTGTTGTTTTTATTTATTTATTTTTTTAAAGAAAAATGAACACTTGTTTTTTTTCTCTAAACTCCTGTCAACACCCGAAGCCCAACGACAAATATTGTCATTAGAGCATTTGCAGAAAATGAAAACTAGTCTTAAATTCTTGGGTGTCTTGAAAGGCGCTTATAAATAAAATGTATTATTATTATTATTATTATTATGAAATTACAGCAGGATTACAATTGTGACAAGTCATTGGTTAACTATTATTTGCAAAGTACTGTGATATTAAACAGACGATATATATATATATATAGAGAGAGAGAGATATATATATAGATATATATATATATATAGAGAGAGAGAGAGAGAGAGAGATTTGTCTTTTTATATATATATATATATAGAGAGAGAGAGAGATATTATATATATATATATATATACGTATGTATATACATATATATAGATATAGATATATACGTATGTATATATCTATATCTATATATATATGTATATACAGTATATATATATATATACGTATGTATATATATCTATATATATATGTATATACGTATGTATATACATATATATAGATATAGATATATACATATGTATATATCTATATCTATATATATGTATATACAGTATATATATATATACGTATGTATATATATCTATATATCTATATATCTATATGTATATACAGTATATATACATATATATATATATATATTTGTTTTATAGTTTCATATTTGTTATTTCGTTTATATGAAGTTTTACTGTTTATTTTGTATTTTTAAAACAGCTTTCTACACACACTAATACAATTCATCATCACCATCATCATTTACATCCCAACCTGCAAGAAGACAGCGCCACCTTCAGTTTACTCATGAGCAAAAAAAAAAAAAAAAAGGTCTGACGAGAGTGCATTCATTCTAAAATAGACATTTTCCCGATTTCCTTTAGGAACAGTGCATGCATTTGCTTCATTAAATGAACATAAACATCATGTGGCATAAGCATCACTGGCTTTTTGTTGGCAAGTTAAGAAACGTTAGGAAATGAGGTGACATCATAACTGGAGTCAACAGTAAAGTTTAAGTTGAGTAAACGATGATATTGAACTTCTTTTCAATTTGTTTTCTGAATGCAATGCACGTCTGCACCTCATGTCCCGCCCCCTCCTTTACATTGACTTTACATTTTTTGTGTGTATGTGTGTGTGTGTGTGTGTGTGTGTGTGTGTGTGTTCAGTGTGCAGTGATTTGCTGTTGGCCTCCTCGTTGTTCCGTTTTAGTTTTGATTCCTTTCGCCAAAGGTGTGAGCAAATGTCAAGCGACTTCTTGCTAATTTTCCAGCAGCCTCGGAGAAAGGCGGCATGAGTCAGGGCGGCCGGCGGGCTCTCGCGCACTTTGACCCTTTTTGCTCAAAGAAAATACTCACTCGCTCATTCCAAGACAAGGTAAAAAACATGAAAAGAGACTAAATACATACACAACATGTCAAGTTGCATATATGATTTTTGAATACTTTTTCATGTTTATGTTTCTTTAATTGCTACACTAAAAATGTTCCCGGCTCAATGTGACCTTATGCATTTTTAATCAGCATTTTGAGATTATATTCTCTCAATGTTCAAAAAAAAATAATAAATTTTTTTTTTTAAAAAGGGCATTCCACATTTTAAAACATTAAACTTCAACATGGGTCACTTTGACCCACAACATAATTTAACCATCTAGTTTACTCACTATATAAAGCCCAGTCAACTAGTTTATTCACAATATCAAAACTAGATGCTCATTCGTGCATTATATAAAGTTTGTTTATTGACTCACTAACAAACTAACTAACCCAGCAGTTAAAACCTATATCAGACACAGCTCCTAGGTTACTCACTATTTCAAAACTTACTTACTAGTTAATTCACTATGACATACCTATCTGGCTAGTTTACTCATGACATAAAGACGAGCTGCTAACTTACTCGCATATCAAACAGAGCTACAACTTTATTCACTAATTCCAATTTATTTCTTACATCCTTGTTTAGTAATTACTAAAAATTCCTTGCTCAGGTTTAATTTAGGAGAGAGCCTATTCATGTGCATTGGCGGCCAACAGGTAGTGGCTATCAGCTAGTGGCTAACAGTCAGCAGTTAGCAGCTAGCCTGACAACCCCGCCTGCCGCTCCAGTCTCTCTCTCTCTCTCTCTCTCTCTCTCTCGGTCTTAATTCTTGTCCCGCTTAGTGTGGTATGCTAATGTGCTAACCTAGCGTGTTTGAGCTTTTGTTGTTGTAGCGGGCGAGGTGGCGTTTCCTGTTTCACCCTCACTGTCTGCACTCTCTCCCTTTTTCTTTTCTTGCTCCAGTACTCGCAAATGAGGGATGAAGTTTTCAAGTCCAACCTGGTTTGCGCCTTCATCGTGCTCCTCTTCATCACCACCATACAAAGTCTGCTGCCCTCTGCTAGGTGAAGCACTACATCCACATTGACAAAAAATAAATACACAGGTGGTTGTCGTTGACACAATACAGTACTGTCACTCGTTGAATGAATTCATTGTAGTGGCCAACAATGTCTGAGCTCTGCAAACTTAATCAGCTAGTTTCCAGATCGGAAAATTAGCTACTAGTTTACCCACAAAATGAAACCTGGCCAACTATATTGCTTGTTTACTTACCATATAAAGCCGACTGCAGCTGCTTCTTCCTGCTAGGCTGTTAGTTTGTTCACTATAGCAACATAACCACTTCTTTAACTTCTATATCAAGTCTAACTTCTAGTTTACTTAATCAGTCAAACCTATTCACTATATCAACCCATGTCCTCTCATTTAGAGCACTCAAACCTAGAAAGTTAGTTTACTAACTATTGAAAACCAGTTATTGCTTTACTTGCTATACTGTGTATACGAGCAAGTATTCAGGACAGCAAACCTCGCTGCTAGTTTACTCACTGTATTATACCTAGCTTACTGTATCGAACCGGGTCAGATAGTTCACTGACTGTATCAAAATGAGCTACTAGTTGACCGACTATATGAAACTTACTCACTGTATAATACCTCAAATTATAGATGCTAGCTTACTCGCTGCAAGTGAGTTTAATCACTATGTGAAGCCTAGTCAGCTTCACTAATTCACAGACTACGGTAAATCGAAACTAGCAGTTTATGTGCCAAATAAAACCTAGTCAGCTAATTTACTCACTATATTAAACCTACAGTAATCTACTCTGTATCGAACCTAACACTTCTTTTACTTCCGTCAAATTCAGTCAAATAGTTTACTCATTACTGTATGTATCACCTACTTTACTCACTAACTCCAATCTTGCAACCGCTTTACTCACTAAATCAAACCGAGTCCGCCACTTTACTCTCTCAAAAAAAACTTGCCAGCTAGTTGAATGGCCATATGTGACGTAGCCACCAGTTGACTGACTATTTGGCTTCGATGTGTCGCGCAGGATGGTGCCAATGGTGGCGCAGTTGTCGGTCCTGATCCTGCTGCACTCCTGTCTGGTCCTGGCGACCACGGCCGAGGACTACAAGTGTATGCCGCTGGTCTTGCGCCAAGCCTGCTGCTGGATCAACGAGACGTACGCCGCGCGTAACGTGGTCATCTTCCTCTCCATCCTCATCAACTTCCTGGCGGCCATGATCAACATGGTGAGTGGCCACGCGTGCCGCCTGCCTGGCGCCATTCCACCCAAAGCTGATGTTTAACCGCCCGCCGTGCGGCAGCTGTGGTGCGACTTGCACGAGTCGGCCGCCTCCAGGAACGACACCCTCCGCCGCTCCGAAGCCGTCGCTGACATCTGCTTCTACCCAGAGGTACGCATGCATGCCCTCACACTATGCCACGCTAATGCCATCCTCCCTCGATTCCATCATTTTGTCACTACATGACTGCATTATGCCATATAACCATGAGATCCTCATGCCATCGTTTAAGTATGCCAAAATGCCATCATGCCACGACTCAGTCATGTCATGATTCCATCACTTTGTTTTTTTGTTTTTTCCTTCTCATGTGGAAGCAAATCCTGGTCACATGTGCTCTTTGTGTGTCTGTGGGCAGTACTTTGTGTTCACCGGCGTGCTGGCCATGGTGACGTGCGCCGTCTTCCTGCGTCTCAACTCGCTTCTCAAGTTGGCCGTGCTGCTGCTGATGGTGGCCGTCTACTCGCTGCTCACCGAAGCCTTCTACGCGGCGCTCTTCGTGCGTTATGACATCGCCCACAGAAACGCAGAGTGAGCGCACACACGCAGTCAGCCAATCGGCACGCGGACCGCCGATTTCTTTTTTTTTTTTTTTTTTTTTAAATTATAATTATTTGATGTCTGATTTTAATGTTGGTTTGGGGGTTTTTTTCCCTACAATTTTTTTCACAAGCATCAGTTTTGCTTTGTTTTTTATCATTGTCTTATTTACAATTTTTGTATTTTGGGGGTTTAAATTTTTGATTTGTTATTTTTATCTCATCCAATTTTTATTTGTTTTTGTTCACACTCAAATCCTAATTTAATTTTAATATTTTCTCCACAAATTAATTTTCTGACTTTAGTTTTGTTCTTCCACAAAACAATTTTACTGGACAAACAAAAGTTTGATTTCCAGTTTTAATGATTATTTTCTAAAAAAAATGACAGGTCAGATTGTAATAGATTTTTTTTTGTTTGTTTTGTTTTGTTTTCTCACTTTTTTCACAAAAATGCTATTTCCAATTTTTTGGGGGTTTTTTTTTTTCCACAAAAATCAGATTTCCAGTTTTGCTTTTTTAAATCTGATTAATGATTTTGATTGAAAAGGTTCCACAAAAATTGAATTTCTGGTTTCAATTGATTTTTTTTTCTCTTTTTAGTTCAGAAAAAGGAAATGACAACGACATTATCCAAAACAAATTTTTGTTTCTTTGTTTTTTCGGCATTAGTGCAGTTGCCTTTGTAAATGTAAATTCCCTTTTGTCTGCAGCAATTTTGTTAGTGTATGCGGTGCAGATCAAACTTTCAAGCACGGAAGTGCCCACCCCTCTCAAAAGAAAACAAAAAAAAAAGAATGAAATTGACTGAAGCACCTGGAATTGCGTGTTTCTTATGTGGATAGCCTGCTCAGTATCAAGCGCTCCGCTCCCCATTGCCCTTTGTCGCTGTGGCCGGTTTGATTTTGCAGGCTGTTGCTAGTGCGTTAGCTGACCTTTACCTTGACAACCGGTCAATGCTGCTCCAGTTTCCATGGCAACGCTCTGCCTGACCCGCTCCTGAGAAATTTCAGCACATTTTGTTTGAAAACGACTGCGATGTTGACGATGATGATGATGATGATGATGATGATTGTGACACTTTTAGAAACTTCCTGGGCACCAAGGAGACTTCGCTGCTCCTCATGGCCATGTTCCTCCTTGCTGTCTTCTACCACGGACAGCAGGTTAGCAGTTTTTTATGTATATAGTTGGTTTCGAGTGATAAAAAAAAAAAGAGAAAACACGTACAATATTTAGTAACTTAACTTGCACTCCTACGATCCACCTACTTTTGCACCCCACGGACCAGACCATTCATGGTCTGTACACTGAAAAAAACCCAAAACGGTTTGTTGAATTGATTCCCTTTTATTTTGTCGAGTGATTGCAGGAAATAAAATCATCTGGATCCAGATACTATTTTCTAAGTAGACCACTGCACAGGCACGTATTTGCATCCAGATGCTTTTATTTTGTGCGACGCCTTGATGAAATAAATTTGAGTCAATTCAACACAGCTTTTTTTTTTTTTTTCAGTTTATGTGACAATGATTGGTGACGTGTGCATCGTTTATTTAGATGTGCCCTGAAAATGACTCATGACCAATCTATTGTTGTGTCAATTTAAAGGAGCAAAAATGATGAGGCAGGTAATTTGTCGCAGGATTCATCAGCGAAGCGCTCTCGAGCGTGTGGCGGAGTTTTCGTCCTCGTGATGAATCTGTTCCAATTAATTTGCAATTGACTAAGTTGCTCCCCCGGCATTTGTTTGACACGAGAGACCAATCGCAGGATCTCCTCAAACGCTTCGGTGCCACTTAGATTGATCTCGCGCTTACTTCGCCATGAAACTGTTTGGCTCTCCAATTAGCAACTAGTGGTGATGATGTCGGCTGCCATGTTGTTAGTGAGAGCCCCCGTCCCACTCCCCCCCCCCCCCCGCCTAAAAAAATGTCAAAAAGCATCAATTCCAGCAAGCGTGTTGAACGGTGTGGCCTATGTTTACATTGCAGCTGGAGTACACGGCGCGATTGGACTTCCTGTGGCGTGTGCAGGCCAAAGAGGAAATCAACGAGATGAAGGAGCTGCGAGAACACAATGAGAACATGCTGAGGAACATCCTGCCCAGCCACGTGGCCCGACATTTCCTGGAGAAGGATCGCGACAACGAGGTCGGCCACCGCTCGCTCACAAACTGGTCAACTGGCACACACCCCCTCCCCCGCGCCCCCCTTACTTAAATTCACATTCCCCTCCAATTTGCACGCTTGTTTACCCATTCACACTGCCAATCAGTCCATTCTTGGCCAAAATGTACTTGGGCATTGACTGGTGACCAGTGCTTCTCGTTATATGCTCTGTGCCTGGCTAGCGACCAGTCCGACATATGTCTATATGCATGCTGACATTAACTAGTGACCTGTCAATCTTATAGTAATCAATCATAATTTTTACAAACTGTGAAGATAGACAGAGTGAAAGAAAGATCTTGTGTCCATTGTGCAAAGTTAGCCCAAAGTGCAAACTGTGGTTTGTAGCTTCTCGGGTGGTGTCGTCAGCTGAGTTCTTGCGAAGGCGTCAGTCAGTCAGTGTGGCGACTTGTGACTGGCCAACGGCAAGTAACGCCAAAGTGCCATTCTGCCATTGGCCTCTTTCATGATGTTGCCTTTTGTTAGTCACACGTTCGTCTTGGGAGCGCAAAGGTCTCAGCGCATTTATAATTGGTCTCGCCTTCACTTTCAAAACAAAGACGTGAACTCTCCGTAAAGACGCCCCTGCCAAACAAATGGACGTGTGTCGAGTTCACACACGCAGCTCATTTTTACATGCTCGCTCGTGACAACGGTAGAGGACTGAGGACGGAACCCTGGTGGACTCCACACCATCCAGCCGAGTCAAAGGTCAAATGACTACGGATGTTTTTCTTCATGCATGTGTCTGTGTTGTTTTCCCCTGATGGGTCACCTTTCACAGAGCTTGGGTCTATCCCAGCTGACTTTGGACAAGAGGAGGGTAAGCCCCAGACTGGTCACCTGCCAATGTCATGACCTAGATTCCAACAACAGAGTGGTTGTCTGCCAATATCATGCGTCTTGTGACTACGTTTGGATCCGTCCACGGAGGCTAGCAAGTGTTGAGCTTGGCAACACTGCCCCCTGCTAACCGGAGTCCGTAGGCGCACCTTGACCAGGTTGCATTTGTCTGCTGGTGTTGCTTGCACGTGCGCAGGAGCTGTACTCGCAGTCATACGAATCGGTGGGCGTGATGTTCGCGTCCATTCCGGGATTCGCCGACTTCTACTCGCAGACGGAGATGAACAACCAGGGAGTTGAGTGTCTGCGACTGCTCAACGAGATCATCGCTGACTTTGATGAGGTCCTCCCCTGCCACTTTGTCTTTGTTTGTGTGTGTGTGTGTGTGTGTGTCTGTCTCTGTGTGTGTGTGTGTGTGTGTGTGTGTGTGTGTGTGTGTGTTGCTTTTGTGTGTCTGTTGACATTATGTCTGTGTGTTGATCTTTAGTGTGTTGACATTGTTGTGTGTGTGTGTGTGTGTGTGTGTGTGTGTTTTGATGTCGTTTGTGCTGACATCGAATATGCGCATGTACTGTATTGTATTGATATTGTGTGTGTGCACGTGTGTTTGTGTGTGTGTGTGTGTGTGGTGCTATTGTGTGTCTGTTGACATTATGTCTGTGTGTTGATGTTTGATGTGTTGGCATTGTATGTTTTCTGTGTGTGTGTGTGTGTGTGTGTGTGGTGTGTGTGGTGCTATTGTGTGTCTGTTGACATTATGTCTGTGTGTTGATGTTTGGTGTGTTGGCATTGTATGTTTTCTGTGTGTGTGCGTGTGTGTGTGTGTGTCTATGTGTGTGTGTGTGTGTGTGTGTGCGTGTGCGTGCGTGTGTGCGTGCGTGCGTGTGTGTGTGTGTGTGTGTGTGTGTGTGTGTGTGTGAGTGTGAGAGTGTGTAGAGTGATATTATGCATCAATGTGTGTGTGTCTGTGTGTGGCTACATGTGCGTTTATGTTGCCTGTGTGTGTTTGACAATGTGTGTGTGTGTGTGTGTGTGTGTGTCTGCGCGCAGTTACTGGGAGAGGAACGCTTCCAGGACATCGAGAAGATCAAAACCATCGGCAGCACATACATGGCCGTGTCGGGCTTGTCTCCCGAGAAGCAGGTGAGCGTCACGTCATGCGGGCGAGCGGGCGGGTGCCGATGATGTCATCGCTCGCCACCGTTCCCCGGTGAATGCAATTGGCTGACCCCGTGTTGCGCTCTTGCGTCGACAGCAGTGCGAAGACAAATGGGGTCACTTGTGCGCGCTAGCCGACTTCGCCATCGCTCTGAACGAAAGCATCCGAGAAATCAACAAGCACTCCTTCAACAACTTTGAACTCCGAATAGGTACACGCTGCGCACTGCACGCCAACGCGTCCATCTCACTGCATGCGTCTGTCGCGTCTCGCTTTCCAACACATTGCGCTTGGTTTGACTACATGCTCGCTATTCTAAGGGTCTCTGCCGTCCTTCAGCGTTTCTCTCTGCCATATTTCGCTGGATGAGTCCAGTTTGTTTCTCTTTCGAAGACATTTCTCACCATTTCCCACGACTTGCCACACTGCATGTTTTGCTACATTTCTCACAGCGTCTCACAACTCCGGTCATGCTTCTGAATGTGTTTCGCGACACGTTTTTTACACGTGTCTCACTACACGTTTAACCACCACATGTCTCTGACCGTCCCAGTAAATGGTTCATTGCGTGTCACACCACACATTACCACACCATCCCACCCCCTCGACGTTCCTTTGGTCAAATTTCTCGACATAGGGTTCACTACATGACACGTAACTGTAAAATCACGTGAATAACATGCACTTTTTTTTTTTTAACCCCCATGCAGTAATTATCCCAAAATTGGACATTTCGGACACTTTGGACGATTTTGGACTGTTGGACAAATGGACACCACAGACAAAACAGTGAAAAATAACTCCACAAAGCTGAAATTTTGCATATCTATGTCTTGGCCAATTCCCACTGAACATTTTGAGGGGTTGAAAGTGAAAAAAAATTAAAAGTGAAAAAAGTTGTTGCACATTGGAAGAGGGACATTTTTGGGACAATCCTCGAGGACGTAATACCCTTCATGCAGCCGCTTAAAAATACTGCATGAGGGTTAAAGAGTCCTAATCCAATGTGGGTTATTACATCAGGGGGCTAAATAAGAAACATTTTTTCACGTTGTTTAGATCAGTAGTTCTTAACCTGGGTTCGATCGAACCGCAGGGGTTCGGCGAATCGGTCTCAGAGGTTCGACGGAGCCTCTTCCATAGAGGTTAAGACACACCCAACTCGAGATGTCAATTAGTTATGATACGCCCGCTTGGCCATCACTGGCTACAGATGATCACATGGCATTGCTTGTCCAATCAGTGCTGTGGAAAATTTAGTTCGCTCCATAGTCAACGTGTGACTGTCGTGATAGTTACGTTAGCACGGTTCATTTTGCACACAATTTTTAAAAATGTACACTTATTTCTTGACATTTTATTGACTTATTTTTTGTTTTAATAAATGCGGGTTTTTTTATGTCTTGAATTTGTAAAAAAAAATCTAATTTTTATTTTTCACTCATGAAGGGTTCGGTGAATATGCATTTGAACTGGTTGAGTTCAGTCCCTCTAACCAGGTTGAGAACCACTGGCTGTACCTAAGAGTTAGGGGAAAAAATGTGTACTTTCACGCCAACATTTATTATATAGTAATAATAATACATTTGATTTATAAGCGCCTTGTTACACATTTCGAAAAGAAAACTTTCACTACTCCCCTTGAATGAAATAGCTTTGCGGGCACCGCCGTATTTGACACCTGTTACCATATTGTAGGGTTGTTGATGTTAGTCGGTGAACTCAGTTTTTTTTTTTTTGGCAACACAACACATTACTTTTCTGGCCGAAAAAAAAAAATAAAATACTGCAAAGTCATGAAAAACAGACGCGCTTTCGTAACGTTTGCTAGTTAGTCTGGCGCCTCCTCCGACTCCAACTATAGCAGCGAGTGATGCGTTAGAGCTCGGCAACACTTAAGGTAGGGGCCCATCGCACGGAATCGCATTACAACCTCAACAACAGCAACGCACTGCAATAAAGGGCAAAATATTTTTTTTTTCCACGATTGTTTCATATCTGCTTCTACGATTTGGTGTGTTATTCGCGGAATTTGATGTTTAACCCTTTCAGGGACCGCGGTTACTATAGTCGACAGCTTACCATGTTATCAGGTTACAGTGTGCACGAAAGGGTTAATTATCTCACGCCGTGTTTGTTCTCCCTCCCCACTTGACTTTTCTTCCTCCGCCTTGCGCACGGCGGCCAGGTATGGCCCAGGGCTCGGTGGTGGCGGGCGTGATCGGCGCCAAGAAGCCGCAGTACGACATCTGGGGCAAGACGGTGAACCTGGCGAGCCGCATGGACAGCACGGGCGTGAGCGGCAAGATCCAAGTTCCCGAGGAGACCTCGGCCGTCCTCAGGGAACGCGGCTTCGCCCTGGAATACCGCGGCGAAATCTACGTCAAAGGCATCAGCGAGCAGGAAGGCAAAATCCGCACGCACTTCCTGTCGGGTCGCGTCCTGCCCAACCCGCTCATCATGCAGCCGCGCAAGATGACCGGTCAGTACTCGCTGGCGGCCGTGGTGCTGGGACTGGTCCAGTCGCTCAACCGGCAAAAGCAGAAGCAGATCCTCAACGACAACAACAACTCGGCCATCATGAAGGCGCATCACCATCACCACTACAACCGCAGGACGCTGCTGGCCAACGACGGGGGCGCCGCTCACCACGCCGACACCCCCGACAAGACCGACGCGTCCTGAGACAGGGGCGGGGACCCTGCGCAAAAACTTTGTCAATGGAGGATAAGATGGGCAATGTTCTGAACTGGAAACTTTCCCTGGGAATTGAGAGAAAGCGTAGCATATTCGGGCAAGCGCGGTGGACAAGTGGGGTACAATATCTGCCTCGCAGTTTGTGGTCACGTTTGGATCCGGTCTCCGGCCTGCCTGTGCGTAGTTAGCATGTTTGCCGTTAAGACAAAAAAAAAAAACACAACGAGTGAAATATTTTTCACATTGTTTTGGGTATAACAAGAAAGCTGGAGGTTCCAATTCAGGCTCCTGCCTATTATTATTATTTTTTGCATATGACCAGAAAGCTGAAGGTTCGAAAGACGACCTTTGGCCCTCCTGCGTGTAGTTAGCATGTTTGCCAAAGTAGCCATGTCCTTGTAGATTCCAAAGTCACGTTAGCATGTTAACGTCATTGAAGACTCGACAGTAAATTGTGCTTAGGAGCGAATGGGGCCATGATTGTTGAATTCGTTTATGGTTTATTCCCGTCAATTCCCATGGAAAGTTGACAGGTTTGAAAATTCCCGTAATTATGCAACCCGAGGGGGAACCCAGAACTGGACCCAATGGACCCACCGGACCCTCACGAATGTTGTCAGTACAACGCGAGGGACGGGACCTGCTTGCTGTGTGTCCTACCGTCGTTTTTTTTTTTTTTTTTTTCCGGAGCGTCCTGACAGCGCTCCTGTGGTTTGTCACTTCCTCTTTTGATGTGACCGTTAACCTTTGCAGACTTCGCCTCTTCTTCCCTCGCCGCCGTTCAACTTTCTTTTTTTCTATTTCTTTTATATGCGAGCGCTCAATTAAAATGTTTAATTTTTTTATAACTGTACATTCTGTTGTCGTCTGTACAGAACGCTGTCGGGTTTCTTACCTTTATGGAACGAAAGGAAGGAAGGAACGATGGAGAAAGGAAGGAAGGAAGGAGTCTGGAGGGAAAGGATAGAGAAAGGAAAAAAGGAAAGAAAACAGGACAGGGCAAAGGTTTGGTGGTCAAAGATGACGAGAGAAGGTTCATTGTGAAATGTGCCCGTTCGCGCAAATATTCTCACGTTGTGAACACGTGACTGGAATCCAGTCATGTGACCCGAGTCCGTCACTTCAGGCTTTCGGTATCCTGATGTTTCCATGGCGACATGAGAGTCTGTGCGGTGTGCGCGAGCGACCACCAGAGGGCAGTATTCGACCATAACTAACTTCCTGCTGATGCTAAGGAAGACCATCCATCCATCCATCCATTTTCCGAACCGCTTTATCCTCACTAGGGTGCCGGAGCCTATCCCAGCTGTCTTCGGGCAGTAGGCGGGGGACACCCTGAATCGGTTGCCAGCCAATCGCAGGGCACACAGAGACAAACAACCATCCACGCTCACACTCATACCTACGGACAATTTAGAGTGCACAATCAGCCTACCATGCATGTTTTTGGAACGTGGGAGGAAACCGGAGCACCCGGAGAAAACCCACGCAGGCCCGGGGAGAGCATGCAAACTCCACACAGGGAGGCCGGAGCTGGAATCGAACCCGGTATCTCTGCACTGTGAAGCCGACGTGCTAACCACTGGACTACCGGGCCGCGCTACGGAAGACGATGTGTCAGATTAAGACTCAAACTGATCAGCAAATAAATGTGTAAATATATTGTGCCTTCATCACGCCGATGTCATGTGACACTCAAGAATAAAACACGCGTCCCAGACTTTACACCCTTGAGTGGACAGCGGGCGTCAATTTCTTTCTGCCAGACCACCACAACTGAGAAGAAGACAAAAAAAATGACAATTAGAAATTTTGCTCAGGATTTTTCGCAGTAATCATGGAAGTCGACACCCATGAACGACCTCAAATCATGTGGCCAGTAGCAGCTGGCCCCCAGGGCTGCCACTTTAACACCAGTGACGTCCACAAACAATTTACACAATGCATGGTCAGAGGTCCACCACGCACAAATGGACAAACCCTGGACTGGTCCCCAGCCACAATCGCTAAGAGAGAATTTTTTCGCGGAGTTTCAGGAACCATCCAGGTCCCATCTCTACAAATCACAATTGAGTGATAAGAAAACGGCCAAGCGACTCGGGTTGTTTCCCAACAGAGGACTTACATTAAAGGGAAGACCGTTGCCATGACGACCGTTATCAAGGCGCCTTGTGAACGTGTCGGTGTGTGTTTAATGTGACATACGGCGGCTTCTGTTTGCGCGTAAGATGAAGCGTTCCATCGAGTGTTTGTAAGACGGTGTCATGCGCATCTCTGATGAAGATGGGCGGTCGTCATGGCAACCGCCACTTTTCTCCGCCGCCTGCGTGTGTGAGAAGCGGCCAGCAGGTGGCGCCACTCGGTCGTTTCGGCCTCTGCCGATGTAGTTAGCCACCAAATGCTAAAAGCAAGGATTTTATTAAACAATACAAATATGACAGTGTAGTCAATGGTAAGTGAACATTTGGTTTTCTGTTTTTTATATTATCTGTGAAAAGTATGATCGATCTCCTAAGCACTTCATTCCAGCGTTAAACAGTCTAACCGTGTCACTCTTAGGTTAGCTTAGCAACTAGCATGGCTTCCCCGTCTTTCCTCATCATGCCTTCGTAAGAGTGACACGGAGGGGATGATTACTGAATAAGGAGCGACTCCACAAGATGTTTAGCCACAGCAGTAGCCTGACGAAGCTTGTTGCTACAACCTAGCAAAAAACTTGCTAGTGCAGCATAAGTAGTACCGAGTTAATCAAACTTTGACTTCTGACTGGCGTGTTGCTCCACTTTAATGCATGCGCGTCTATTCCAGCGAAGCTTTTTGGATGCAGCTTGGCAATTGATTCTTAGTTTTGAAATTCACTATGTTTTGATCAGGTGCAAAATACTAATTTTGTCGAGCAAACTGATGCGAAACCGCTTGTTTTGAGCCCTGGCTTGAATTAATTACCGGACTGGTTGATATTATGTAGTAGCAATCGGCTTCCCTGTCTGTGGCTACCTCTGTAGGCACAGCATTTGTCTTGTAGCGTTCGGGTCTAGGCTTATATTCTATATAGGAAGGTTGGGTCTTTTTTTTTACTCATATTTATTAATGCAGGGTTCAGATTAACCTAATCCATCCATCCGTTGTCTGGACTGCTTCTCGTCACTCCTCCCATATGCTCCGAATGCATTATCTGTACCTTGTGAGCAATTATATTACAAATATTAAGAAGTTGTGAGCGAAAAGAAGGAGAGTGTCGAAAAAAGAATAAGTGTTCCCCGTCCCAGATAATGTATAGAGTTGCACAGACTTTCCCCACAGCTGTGTCATCACTAACGCAACGCATATCAATTGATTTGTTTAAAAAAAAAAAAAAACGGTTTGTATTGAATGTGACATTCTGTTGTGTGCGTGTGAGTGACTGCACGCACCTAAAGGTTTCAATTATGTTTTCTTGCTTTGGGCCAGTAGAGGTCCCCCTAACTGAAGCTTTAAATACTGAATGCATTTTCCAAGCAATTCGTCCAAGCGCATCTGTGCTTCACAAAAGCTTCATTTGCCCATTGCTACCAAAATGTGAAGAAAATGAACCGTCGTGAATGAAGCTGGTTACGATACCACCCACCTGTGCTTCCAACCAATCACAGTGCAGGAAGAGTATCGGCTGATTTCTATTTGCTGACCGAATCCACGTCTCACTTTCACCACCGCGCCCGCAGTGTGTGTGTGTGTGTGTGTGTGTGTGTGTGTGTGTGTGTGTGTGTGCGTGCGTGATGACTTCCCCCTAGAGACGAGCGTCCTACATTTCCAGGTCCGCCGTCAAACGTTGTCTTGCTGCCATTGCCGCGCCAGTCGCTTGCAGACTGTTGCTTGGCAACAAGCCCCGGAGCCCCCACCGGCCACAGCAGATCGCTTGTGAACTGGTTGACGGGGACAAATGCGGCCCGTGGAAATCGTCAAAGAAGGATCCTGACGTGCGCCTTCATTGAAGCCAAGCCAAGAGGAAGGAAGGGAGGCCACAAGGAAGAACGGACAGAAGAACTGAGGGAGGAAAGGCACTAGCAAGAAAATTAAGCAACATGGAAGGAAACACAGGGGGAAAGATGGAGAGAAGTAAGGAAGGAAATAACAGGGGAAGGAAGGAAAGTCAGAAGGACCGATAGAGAGAAGGAAAGAACTGAGGAAGGATGGACAGAGGGAAGGAAAGCAAAGAAGGACAAAAACAAAGAAACAGGAAAGAGAAGGGATGAACGAAGAAAACGCTGGAGAGACAGATGGGCGAGAAGTAAGAAAGGCAGGTCAGAAGGGGAACGGAAGGAAGTAAAGATGAAAAGTCAGGACATCTGCTGGTTAAGGGAGACATTACATAATGTCCAAGGCATGTGCATGTGCACACATGGCATCCAATATTTTCCCTCCCACCCCCCGACATGAAAGCCCCCCATTCCCTCTTACTTTCCTTCCATCCATTCATCCTTCCTTCTTTCCCGTCTTAGCCTGTTGCTAGGCGAGAGTGGGCACTGGCGTCACCTTAGCAACCAATGGTCATGATGCATGAAGCTGGCCCATGGTGTGGCTTTGCTTGGGTGCGTACATGATGCTATCACAGCAAGCAGCACTAACAATGCTAGCAACACTAACATTGCTAGCAGTGCTAACAATGCTTTCAGAACTAAAAATGCTAGTAGTGCTAACATCACTAACAATAGCATCAGTGCTAACAACACTAGCTGCACTCACAATGCTATCAGTGCTAACAATTATAGCAGCGCTAACAATGCTATCCGCACTGACAATGCTAGTAGTGCTAACGATGTTATCAGTGCTAACCAATAGAGCAATTCGAAAAATGCTATCACTGCAAACAACGTTAGCAACACTAAGAGTGCTAACAAAGCTATCTTTGATTACATGATTAGCAGAGCTAGCAATGATAGAAGCGTAACAACGCTAGCAGTGCTAACAATTGTATCAGGGCTATCAATGCTAACAATTCTAGCGATGCTAACAGCGCTAGCAACACTGACGATACTATCAGTGCTAACAACGCTCGTGGCACTCATGGTATCAACGCTAACAATGCCAGCAGCACTAACAGAAACAGGGTGAAGTGTCGCATAATTGAACACACTGGCGGCATCCTCTGTGAATCGATTTGCTCCATTGTCACGGAAACCACAAACAACAAAGTCGATTTAGTTTTTTTTTTTTTTTATTACGACTGTTGCACCATTTTAACAAGTAAACATACAACTTTGAAACTTGAATTTCTTTGTTTTGTGTGTTTTTTTTGGGGAGACCTGGAGCGAGCGCCACTGGCTAGGATGGAGAAACACGGTTACCATGGAAACGCATCTCAGCTTTTCCTCACCGGATCCAACAGACGGGACCGGCAGCACATGCAAAGGAAGGCCAGAACACGCGATTACACGTATGTCACAACCGCACATACATGTCGACATGCGGTCAAGTTAGAGGACACTTTTTCATTCAGGAGCAGGACATGGTGCCCTCAAGCATTCCAATGCACACGCATGCACATCCATGTCCACGACCTGCACATGCGTGTGCACGAGGGGCTTGTATGAGGTGAATGTGTGACGGATTAAGAGTTGCATCAGGACGGTTGCCATCGAAGCAATCTTTTTTTTTCTCCTCTTTTTAATTTGTCATCCAAAACCTCAAAGAATTCCAGTTCTGATGTCTGCTCTCTTCTTTGTTGACCAGAACCAAATCCGAACTAATTCAGAACCAGATTAGTCCCATGTAGACCAGTATTAAACAAGAACCAAACAACAGTAGTACTAGACCAAGACCAATATTAAACCAGACTTCTTCCAAACTAGTCCCGGACTAGAGCCTGACCAGAACTCGATCCAGACTAGTACCAGATCAGTCACAATTTAGAGCCACAAAATCCACACCAGGACCAATCAAGAACCAGACTCAAATCAGATCACCACGAGGGTCAAACTTGTCCAGAACCAGCTAGGTGAGAACCAGACAAGGACCAGACTGGAATTAGACTTTAATATGACCAGGACCAGACTTGCGCCAGATAAGAACCAATTTAGAACAAGACCAGAACTAGACTAGGGCCTGACCTGACAAATCAGAACCAGTGTCGAATCAGACTATTCCAAGAAGAGTACCAGTCAAGTATAAGACTAGAACTGGACTGGACTAAGAGATCATAACTAATTTAGAATCAGATTATTTGCAAACAGTCCAGGACTAATCTAGAGTCAAATGATGGTAATCCCGAATGACTAAATTAAAACCATATTCGTACCAAACCAGGACCAATTCAGAAGCAGACTACTTCCAAACTAGTCAAAGATCAGCACCAAACAAGAGCCTGACCGGAACTAGATTAGAATTAGACTAGACGCAGACCAGAATTAAACTAGACCCAAACCTGTGCCAAATCAGTCCCAATTTCGAACCCATCTGGTCCTAAATCAGAACCAGACACAAACTAGACCCGAAGCAGGCTAGAATCAAATTATAATCAGATCATCATAAAGTATTCCAAATCAGGTTCCAAACGAGCATAGAAATGTTACAAATGGTTTTTTTTGTTTGTTTTTTAGTACAAAATCTACTCTTGACTATTTAGGAAATTTTTGATTATTTTGGATCTGTTTTAAGAAAGTTTTGTGTGAGGGGGCGTGGCCAAGACGATCATGTGACGGCGTGAGATGACGGTCGGGCAGCTGGTGAAGTTCATCAGAACAATATTAATCGTTGTAATTTTGCATCGGGGGGTTCGGGTGTCGCTCCAGCGGGTTTGTCGGTGGTCGTTCTTGATTCTCGGTGTTATTGTCCAAAGTGGGCGTGGCTTTGCAGTGGGCGTCCACCAATCAATCTTGAGCGGTGACGCTTTGATCTTTGCATTGATCCTTATTTGGTGCCTCGGTGGGGTCTTTGGGCGGAACTTCGGGGGCTGCCGTCGAGTTGGGGGTCTCCTTAGGGGCCTCGCCGGCTTTGGGGTCCGCCTCAGCTTTGGGGGCCTCAGTCTTTTTGGCATCGGCCTCATTTTTGACAGCGGGGTCGGCAGCCTCCTTGGGGGCAATGGCGGCCGCGTTCTCCTGGGCCTTGGCAGGCTCGCCATCTGTTTTGGGCTCGGCATTGGCCTCTTTCTCCGACTCCTTGGCGGCGGCGGGTGCAGCCTCCGTGGCGGCCGCCGCATCGTTGGCGGCCGGGGTGGTCTCATCTTTGATGTCCGTGGCTGTCTGGTTGTCGTCAGGAACGGACCCCTCGCCCGCCTTGGCGTCCGGCTCTTTGGTCTTTTCATCGTTGACGTTGTAGCCCTTCTTCTTCTTGCTCAGTTTGCCTCCCATGACGGACGGACCTCGGGCGTCTGTGTGACAAAAACAACAAAGAAACAATGTGATTGGACGCCGGTTGTTGGGAGGGAGACAACGTGCGATGTGGATGGAACGGACAACCATGGGACACCCAGATAGCAGTCATGTCATGGAGTAGACAATTCCTGTACAATTTTGCCATGAAACAAACACGATGTAACACATTTGATAATCATGTGACATAAATGCAAACCATGTGACAAACTTGCCACACAAACATTCGCCGGCAAACAGACTGCAGACCGTACTGATTAGGCCGTTGAGCTCGCTGTGCCGCCGTCGCATGCTCACACACAATGGTCGCCAGTGTGCATGCGTGTGCGTGCGCGCGCGTGTGTGTGTGTGTGTGTGTGTGTAAGTGTGTGTCGTAGCCGACAACACAAAGTGTGAGTGGCAGTCAGGGACATTTTTCAGAATAGCCTGCTCTTTACTGAAACATTGTCACATCACACCATTAAAAAAAGTATTCACTCTCGCTCACTACTAATCACTCAGTGGTGCACGAAACGTTACTACAGTATTTGGCTCGCCTGCATTGTGCTTGTTAGTCTGGGCACTGGGTGGCGCTGCTCTGCAAAGGAAGGAAGGAAGAGAAAGACAAAGAAATCTATGGGACCTGTCTAATTCCTGCTCCCGCAGGGTTTTTTGCGACCTATGGAACCGGTCTAATTTCTGCTGCAGTCTTATTTCGTCTGATTGCACTGTTTTGTCAGAAGGTGTTTCGGAACTGTCAAATTCCTGCTTCGATCTTTTGTTGTAATGTTGGGCGCCCTGTCTATTTCTTGTTGCAGTGTTAAAGTTTGATATTTCGTATTAATCTAGCATCTCCTGCTGCGGTGTTTTGCTGTAATCTATGGGAACTGTGGAACTCCTGCAGCGGTCTTTTGTGTAACATATGGGACCTGTCTAATTCCAACCGGCATCTTTTTTTTTTATACTGTATTGGAGAAATCTAATTACTGCTGCAGTGTTTAGTTTTGACATTTCGTATCAGTCTAATTCCTCCTGCAGAAATCTATTGTATTATGCGGGAGGTGTCTAATTCCTACTGCAGTGTTCCGTTGTGAGGTACGGGATTGGTGTAATTTCTTCTCGCGGGTTCAGTCTAATTCTTCCATGTTCCTGTGTTCTTTTGTAAAGGATCTGTCTAATTCCATCCTCCGTGTTGTTATTTCCAAGCTTCTTAAAATCCCTGATTGAATGCCCATTTGGTCGACTCGATGTGTTCCCAAGTGTGAATGTCGTGACGCCGTACGTTGCAATAGCACCACGCTCCCCGTCGGCCATTTTGCGACAGATCGCATGACAAAAGCGTGCGCTGCATCAAAGGACACGCAAGACGGTGCCTGGCAGAGCTTTTGTCAATTTTTAGTCCTGGAATGTTGCTGACAAACGTCGTTATCGTCAGCACCACCCCAGCCCTCTCGCCATGGTAACGCATTCTTGATGCTTCAAGTGGTGTCAAGAAGTCTTTGTGGATATTCAAAGGAACCTCTCCTCATCTTTTTTTTTCACGGGATTTGAATTAGAATGCACACACATTCCCGCCTGGCAACACGGAGCTTACATCGGCTGCTGCTCACCTGACAATTTATTCAATCGGTATGGTTGTTGTCGCACAGATCATTCATTCTGCTGCAGACAAAGGAAGACGATTGTCTGTATTCACATGAGCCGTTCCTCAATCGGCGTTCATTCTTACATCCTTATGATCTGAGTTCTGTTGCAATTGAAAGGCGCACAAAGCAAGAAAGCACGGAAGGTTGTCCTTGTCTGCTAGCTTAATTTTAAACGACGCTTGCATCCGGTTTACGAAGACTTGGCTGGGAAAATGTCCCAAGATGCATTTTATGCTGCTATCAAAATGGCTGATACGACACGGGGAGGAGAGGGCACTCGTGTAACGTAACCATCCCTTTGAATTCACAATAAATTCACGAAATGATCTCATTTTGTGTAATTTAAGATGACCGCCGTGAGTCTGATGTAGAATGGGGGAAAAAAAGATGGGAAAACCATTTATCATCAAACGTCTTGATTCGTTCCATCTCGATATCCGTTGGTTCTAAAACTGCCACATAGATGCTGATTGTTAGCATGTCAATGGACTTTTCCATTGTGCGTTACCATTCAGCTAACATTCCTGATAATTTGACGTCTACCCCCTCCCCCAACAAGGGACATAATTTCCGACCAGACCCCACTCAACTTGCTTCAACATACAGTCAAACCTCGGTTTTCGTCCATAATCCGTTCCAGAAGGCTGTTCGATAACCGAAATTGTTTGAAAACCGAAACCTCGCTCTTTTTAAAATAAAAAATGCTTACTGAACACGTCTGCTCACAATGGAAAGCAACACGAGGAAGCGTCACTTCCTCGTGTAAGGAAGGCGAGAGGAGTCAAATGGTGCATTCAAGTGCGCTCAGTTTGTTCGAGAACCGAAATTGTGTTCGTCATCCGAGGCATAAAAAACTCAAAATTTTGGTCGAAAACCGAATTGATCGAGAACTGAGACGTTCAAAAACCGAGGTTTGACTGCAGTTCCCTGACACTCAAGTAGTGAATCGTGAATATGCGGAGGAATATTCTGGCATGCTGTGTGTGTGTGTTTTATGAAATGCTAAATAAATAAACTCATCCAATGGAACAATAGAAGCAAACGCAGAACACGCATGAAAACAATCCAGCATGACGTCACTGGCCGTCCAGCTCTTTAGCATGGTTAGCATTGTTAGCATTGCTCACTGAGGACTTTGTGTTGTCAGCTGTGTTTGCGTGTGACAATTCTATCAGTCCTCTTTTGTTCTTTGCGCCTACACGGAGAACAATAGCACACGGGAACAACAAACACCCCAAGAACACCAGAACACCTGTCAAAGGTGCCAATCGGTCCATATCATGAAATAGTGGGGGTGGGGCTTAACTCCAAGTCCAACTTCTATGATGTTGGAAGGTATCGATCTAGTTCCCTTTGTTGTGACATACGCCATCACTCTAATTCTCATTCATTTGATTTCAATCAATCACCCCCATGTTTTGATGTGCTATATGTGCAGAACCTGCTCCTGTGTTCTTTTGCAACATACGGAATCAATCTCCATAATTCCTTTTTGGGCCTTACGTCCTGCTCCAGTGTAATAAATATGACGGACGAGCCGCGTGTCGTGGACATGTAGTGGACCATTTTTCTCTTGCCGTCTCGTTTCCGAGCAATCCATCAGATGGATCGATAACGCGAGCGGCTTCTTCTTCTTCGTGCTTTCGCCATCCTCGGCGCCATTTGTCAGCCTTCCCCCCCGGTGCCAGATGTCAGCGATCAATATGCCGGCGATGATTGGAAGTAGACTTACGGTACGGAATGCGGAATATAAATGAGTCACTGAACTCGCACGCTGGAGAAGGTCCAAAATGATTATTGAAAAATCAGGTCAAATCCCAAGCGACCAATCAACTGGCAAAATAATTGTACTTGATTGGTCGCATCTTGGTCACATTGTTGTGAAAAGCCAACTGAGCAGACAACGGGTCATGCTGGCAGTGGCGGCGGTGGTGCTGAACTCCAAATAACCCCAAAAAGAAGAAGAAGAGGAGGAGGAAGATAAAGAGGGAGGGGGTGACACACTTCTCGCAGCCGAGCGATGACCGACGAACAACCTCACGAGTTTACATATTTTTCACCTTTGATGAAATAATCCAGTCAATGATTTTCCATAGTGCTTGTTCTGCTCGCTTGTCAGTTGGAGTCTGTTACACCTGACTGGACTGGTCGCCATTCACGGTCAGGGAACATACTGACAAACAACAAATTGGTCGCCAGTCAATGTCAGCTCCCAAGTTTGTGTGTGAAAGACCAAGGTGGCTAAATGCTGCATTTGATGCAGCCTTGTTGCATGAATTTGCCTTTTAGTCTGTGATTTATCAGGCGTAGAAAGATGCTAACCGCTAACAAGATGACGAGCGCGAGTGTTGAGTGTCGTCGCCGCAACATTCCGGCAGTTAATGATTGACGGGCGCGGCCAGCGTGCACAATGTCAACAGGATGAGACCGCAAACGTTGTTATCGGTTAACTCGAGCGTGATGTTGACTTTCATATCTGGCGTTTGCCGCGGGAAAATTTGTGCATTCTGCCAATCACATCAAACCAAGGAACTCATTGCCCCCATGTCTTAACAAAATATCACATTGAAATGATTTGTTTCCAAAAATGACAGTGATATCATTTAATCTGCATGATTTACAGTATGCCCGCTCAGGGCCAACAATGGGGCCCTCGAAAGCAGCCACACCAGCGCAAAGCCACTGTCCACATACTCATGATTGACAACGAGGCACTCTAAAGTTGCCTCAGCAGCTTGACGACCCTCTCGACAAGCTGGCACTCACATTGTACAGTCAAACCTCGGTTTTCGAACGTCTCGGTTCTCGACCAATTTGGTTTTCCACCAAAAATTTCGGTTCTCGAACAAACTGAGCGCACTTGAATGCACCATTGGACTCCTCTCGCCTTCCTCACACGAGGAAGTGACGCTTTCTTGGGTAGACGAGGAAGTTACGCTTCCTCGTGTTGCTTTCCATTGTGAGCAGACGTGTTCAGTAACCATTTTTATTTTAAAAAGAGTGTGGTTTTGGTTTTCGAACAAATTATTATTATGGACGAAAACCGAGGTTTGACTGTATTTTTTTTTTTTTAATTGACCTAATTTTTTGGCTCACTTTGATGTGAATGCACTTACAGCCCACAATGAGGTACTCTAAAGTAACCAAGCCCGCGGACCACCCCATAGCGCTCTAGAATCTAATATAGTAGTAGATGGACAGCTCACACAAGATACCAAAATGCGTCATCAGGTGCCGTTTTGGCCACATCCCTCCAAATGTCAATTCATGCGCTTCTCAAATGCAATTTATCTTTTTGCAGTCATGTTGTTAGTATAAGCAGTGCACATCAGTGAGGAGGCATTTTGCACTACAAAGCTGCGAGGTGGGAAAAAGGATTTTAAAAAAATATATATTCTGGCAAATAAACTGGCCCAGTCCTTCATGGACCCTCGGAAAAAAATTCCCATTGTTCCCTTTTGTTTCATCGTTCACAATCATTTCACTTTCACGCGAGTGAGTGAGCGGTCGCAGCCTGTCATTTGTAGTTTCCAACAAAGACGAGGCAACAGATGGCACTCGCAGCGAGAGGGGGCGCTGTTGCTCTGGGCGCCAGACCTCCTGCAAGGCAGGACAAAGGCCCGGTGGCGCTTACAGTTCTCGAGATAGACTGAAGATTTTTTTTTTTTAGTTATGGTGGACCTAGATAGTTCCTTCAAATATCTCCTGAACATCTCTTTGTAGGGACGAGGCAGTCAGGGATGACACCAAACGCGGCACCAACCAAAACAACAAGACTGAAAAACAGCTTCTACCATCCACACGCCATCAGATCCCTGAACAAATGACATCACAATCTGTCAAGTACACTGTGGAATATTTTTGTCATCCCGCTGACTTGAATATTGTGATGGTCATATGTTCCATTACAAACCGTAGCGGTCAAAAATGTGGAAATATCCTCTCAAAATTCAATATTTTCTTGCTATTTTCTCACTTAACTTTTCTAATGTGGAAGAAGCTTTATAGCCCGGAATGACTTTCGGTTGTGCTTTATCAAGGATTTCTTTGCTTCTTCGTGTGTTGGAGATCATTTGAATTGGAAGGAGTTCCCAAATTTTGGACTGCTACTGCACTTCACGGCGCTAATGTTTCCGCTTGGTGGCAGAGCGTAATATAAATAATCGCTCGGGTAGATTCCAATAATCTCTTTGACTTCCTCAACTGTTTATCAGCGTGCCGCGTGTGTTGCGCGTTTGGTTTATCATTGGCAAGTGTTAAACCAGCAGCTGATGACATGCCATGCATTAAATCTCCTTCCTGTCCAATCGACTTCCTGTTTCAAGATCGTCACTGCCCACTTCTCTATTGCAGTCCAACTCGACAACGGCGAATACTCAAATTGGAATACTGGACCGGTATTGCGCTTCTGCGCATGCTGCTACTTCACAACCCATAAACATGCAGTACCCACAACTTCTTGTGAACAATTGATTTAGTGAATAATTACACTTCCTGTAGCTCACGTTGAGCAGCGACAGTGCCGTGAAGTTACTAACCAGATCTAGATACAATGTCATTCAAGTTACAGGGGGAAAACAACAGTGACTTCATGTATGGAGATGCCCTGGCATGTGGGCAAGGAGAGCCACAGTTGTTGGCAAATTTGTTGATGGGAAGAATGAAGACACACGCATGAAGCTGCTTTAGGCCACAACTCACATCCAAACACTTGCACGCAGACCAACCAGCCAATGTGACATCACTCGCCGGGCCACGCCCCTTAAAGGCACACATCAAACACACATGCTACAGTATGTACAGACTTTAAAGTTTGTTTAAAATGTCAATGCTTGATGTCAAAGTCCTGGGTACTCGTAAACGTTGCGGGTACCACCCACTTATACGCCTTGCCAGTAGGTATTGCGTCATACTAGAATAAATATTTGTATTGGTATCAGTTTGATGAAAAAAAAAAGTGGTATGAATCATGGAAGAAACGGATTTCAAATCCAAATTCGTGAGGAATTGATGCACCCTCAAAGCAAACTGTAATGTGTAAAAATTTCCCAAACCGGTGGTAAGGCACTTCTTTTGTCGAAATGAAGCTCCTCAAAATGCCCTGAATGGCACAAACTGGAACCAAATTAAACATTTAATACTTTGATCATAATTCTTTTTTTTTGTCATTTTGTTTTGCAAATTCATTTTCTTTCAATTAGCTTTAGAGTGTTTTTCATCTTTTTTTAATTCCTTTTATTAATAGCTATAGTTGGGGTTTTTTAATATATAACAAATGCAATTGAAATTTGCCTCAATAGAAGACAAAAATGAAGGACATTTTCACTACAATTAAACTTACATAAACAAAAAATGTAATTTCAGTTATTGTTTTAAAAAATGGCATTTTTAATTTATTTGCTTAAAAAAAATAACCTTGTCATGTCAAAGATTCAACTCCTATATTGGGCACTGGTGTATTTTCGTTAAAACTCCAGTCTTGGTGATGCCACGCTCACGCGCGCACGCGCACGCGCACAAGCTCCCAAGCTCCCATCTGCATCGCGCCGCCAGATGCTTAATTAAGATGGACGCCGCGCAAAACTATCTGTTGATCACATGACCAGCTTGCGCTCACACGCACACGCACACGGACGCCTGCACACGCGTTTGCGCGCGCACCGCCACGCGAGCACACGCGCGTAGGGAGGCACACGGTAACGCAGCGGGGATGAATGAACAAGGGCCGATCACGTGACCACAGTGCTGCCGTTTCCATGGTGATTTTGAAGGGGATGGGGGAGGTATGGCTGGCTGAGAACATGGCTGCCAACGCAACCTGCTGCTTGAACGTCAGCAGGAAAACTGAAAAAAAAAAAAAACGTCGCCGTATATATCATCCTGGCGGCAAAACCAATATTCCACCAGATGGTCCCGAATGAATCTTTTTATTGCTTTCGACAATTTTAGCGAGAAGCGAAGGATGGGTAGAAAGAAAAAAATCAGCGAAGATGCAAATGCTGAACAGCAAACACTTGGGGGTGGGGGAGATGCAGCGTACAGTGACAATAAATGATTTATATTCTTCGATTCATTCAACATTCAAATGGCATTAACGAATATTTTAATGCTCATTTTCATCTCATTTGATCCATAACGGTAAAGATATTCATTCATTTGATTGCTATGACTGTTGGAATTACTGCTAGTTGTTAACGTCATAATGTATAGAAGAAATTATCAGGTGATCTTTTTGATGTCTTGAGCGTGAGGCACGATTTGCAAGATGTTTCCTAAAGATGCTGAGACATTTTTGGGATGAGCAGAATTTTCCCACCATTGCTTAAAACGCCTTTTCCAGGAAAAGCGATCATAAAACCTGAAGTCCTTTTTTTAGGGGTGGGGGTGGGGGAGGGTTCCTTTGCAAATGTCACACATGCAGTCGTTGGCGTTAACGCTGCTGGAGAGACCCGCATGACGATGTTGTTGCAGTGCACCAGAGGGACCTGTGAGCTCAAGTGCCAGGATGTGGAGGCCATTTCGCATTTGCAAAAAAAAAACACGATGATCTTTGCGAGCAATGTGTGACTTTGTCAAAGTGTCGCAACAGGTGCATATCTTGACCGTGATGGTCGATGTAGAAAGACGCGAGTGTCGAGGCTTTCTTGACTATTTGCAAGCGTTGTTGATGCATCTCAGAGTCGCGTAGAAATTGCGCAAGTCACATGGTTGCATATGAAGCATGCCTGTCTTTAGCGTTAGCCACCAATTGGATATCACTGTTAATTTTTTTTATTTTTATTTATCCCAGTACAACTTTGACCAAATCTTGTTGTTCGGAACACATTTGCGTTGGACTGGGCTCAGAATTTAGCTCTTTACGGCCACATTGGAACTCAACAATAACTATTTTCAAGCAAAAGCAACATTTTGATTTTCTACAGCATTGCCGATTGTTTGATACGTTCTAGACCAAAGCGGGAAAATGATTTATGATCAGTTTGTTTCTGCATTTCATGTACTGTCAGTGTGAAATAATGTCCTGGTTTTTTTTTTAATAAAGGGGTGGAAATTTAAAAACTATTTTTTTTCATTCGATTAATCGGAAAACAATGAACAGATTCATGAAATAATCATCCGTTGTAGCCGTAATCCAATGCAATTTGACGATGGCTGTACGTTGTGAGGAATTCTGGCGCCATCTCGCGATGCGGGGTCTCAAATTTCTGCTCCCTTTTTCAAGCCCCCCCCCCCCCCCCAAAAAAAAAAAAAATCAGCAACCAAGCGACTCTTACATCAAGGCACCATTGTAAAAACCTGCAAAATTATTGACCGACTGATGATTTTGAATTCATAGCAGACTGACGTGAGGCCAAAGGAAACGTTGATTGACTGACCAATCAGAATTTTGCACACAACAACCCCCTGCACGGTTCCCCTACACACACACACACACACACACACACACACACACACACACACACACACACACACACATCTTCACAAAAGGATCTTGGGTGTGCGGGCGGGGGGTTTGGGGGGATGGAGTAACACATGCCCCCCCAGCCTCTTCCCCGCCAGGCAAGGTGGCATCTCTCCCATCCACACCCTGCGCACACTGCGCATGCGCGTCGCTGCAAACAAAGGACCGCTATACGGACACACATGAAGTTGGCGCGCGTGCGTGCGTGTTGCTCCCTCCGACTGAACGACGTCGAACACGGCAAAGATGGATGCCGAGTCCATTATTCATAATTTTAAAAAAAAATTCTCGTATAATTGGGGAATGTGGGCAACAGCTGCGCTCGCAATCATTCACTCATTCCCCGCTCCCTGATCACTAAAAAGGCATTTTGAGCGGCACTATTTAGGTCGACTCTGTATATATTGACATTTATATATTGGAATATGATTGCTGCATATTCCTCCCACAAGCGCGAGCGAGCGCGTGTCCGCCCCAGCCCCTTCACCAGCACGCGGCACACGCCCCTTTTTTTTTCCACGCTCGTGCACGTTCCCTTGTCGCCGGGAAAGATGGAAAAATAAAAATGAGAATAAATTACACCGATAAAATCAATTGGGCGCGCAAAGTGTTTGATGTATTAAAAATGTCCTATTTCGCCCCCCCACCCACGGGCTATCCCTGACGTCCACGCCGCCGTGCGTCTCGGCCCCGCATCTTTTGTCCGCCGGTGGCGCGGCGCGTGTGACTCACAAAAGACAAAATGCACAAAAGAAGATTTCCACAATGATGATGATTGATAACGAGCGTCATTTTGAGGGAGAATGAAGAAAGCGGCTGTTACCTTGCAGGCGGAACTTGTGTGCGGGGCTGCTGGCTGCTCTTCAGTCTGCTGCGTGCGTGCTTGTGCGTGACGCGCTCGGCTCGGCTCTGTTGCGCGCGTGCGAGGCTGCGCACACGCACGCGCCCCTCGCGTGCGGGTCGCGCGCCGCAGGTCGTCAGACGCGCCCGGATAGCGTCCATGTGCATCTGTTGAATTGGAGTTTAGGAGTATCCTACAGAACCGGATTGCTGCCACGCATATAAAAAAAAGTTCTTAACCAAATTGTAACATGGTGTGGTTCGCATTTTTATCCCAGAATCAGAAGGAGCAGAATCGTTTTAATGTGATGAATTGGATATGAAACAGAATCAGTTTCATCCTTTTTAAGTCAATGACGACTCCTTTTGATTGATTTTTGTGTATTCCAAGTCAAAGCTACTTGCTACCTAACGATCTGCTCTTCTATAAAACGACTGGTTATGATATAGTAGAAGTAGTAGTCATAAATAATAATAACGTAAAAATGCCACGTTTTTAAAAAAAAGACTTAAGATGTAAAACCCAAAACGCTTAAATTTGTTTTGCCAAATGCGGAAGTCAAGCTTGTCATGTTCAAACGTGAAATTTATGACGTAAAGCGTGAAACGGTTTCACGTGAAATTTATCCCACCGAAATGTGAAAATCATTGCTTCTAACGACTCCGATGTTAAAACGCAGCAAATGATCACAGTAAAACATGAAAAGGACCACATTAAAACTCGTTTTACGTTATAATGTTATTCTCAACTTTTTATTCTATTGTGGTGACAACAACCTTCCGTACTAAACACTTGTTTTTATAATACGAACTTCATTGCGTTAACACGTGAAATTTATCAGGTAACAAGTTCATGATAGTAAATTTTTTCGGTCTGCCGTAGCAGTAACACGCTTCCTTGATCAACAATGTTATTTTTCTCATCAATAATAATAAAAACCTCTAACCGTCAAATTAGGTTAAGTGTTGCCTTCCAGGACATCCCAAAATTATATGATATATTTCCTTCCTATTATCTCCTTAATTAGGTGACGTAATATCTGCTTATGTATGTATTTCAATGTCCAGGTAACAGGCTGCAAAATGGCTCCTTAAATACGTAGTGCTTGCTTACAGTTGTGAGGTCTGTTTGAAGTTTCCTTCATAAATTATAACCGGCGTACTGTCAACGCCTTTTAGTTGCACTAGCGCGCCCCCTGTTGTTCGCTACGATCACACACGGAAATCAGAAAGAAATCTTATTCGGGGATCATGTAGTGTGTTGGTTTGTACGCCAGATGGCAGCATTTATAGTTTTTTTCCGCCTCCAGTTCAAGTTTTAATCGTTTTTTAGAACACGTTTGCTAATTTGTGTTTTTTTTCCAACAATGCTATGTTTTACTTTAGTTTATATTCGTTTTAGTTTTTAGATTTAATTCATGCAGTATTTTTAAGTGCAATGTTTTTTTAAAGGGCACATTAAATGTTGGGTATTACAGTTCGATGCAATTCTCAAACCACTGTTCAAACTTATTTATTTTTTTTACTCATGATTATTTTATTTCGCTTATGAATATGTTTCATCCATTTAAATTTTTTTGATCTGTCCTGAGTTGGAATAGCAAAAATCAAGCAAGTCAAGTCGGGGCTTGGGTAAAACAGGTCATAAATCAAGTCATAGCTTCGCTCTCATATTTTTCCACATGAGCTACTTTGCACTCAATTCAGTTCCTCTGTCTCGTGGCAGTTAGCGAAACATCAACGCCTCCAACTGCCATTGTCCTGCTGCTGCAAGGAATCCGATGTGACTTGATGGTGGCCAGATGTTGTGAAATGTATTGCCGCCATCTAGTGGTGGGGTTTAGAAGCGCACTAGTATCTGCAGACAAAAAATAAAACAGATCAAGGGGCGGCTCGCATCTCTAAAAACTCCCAAGTCGAGGCTCTTGTTAAGGCACCGATGTAGCCTAAACACTATCGCTCAACTTGTATTTTTTAGCTGTGCTAAAGTGTTCACCAACGTATTTTTTTCCCAATAGCTGCGAACCGGTCTCCTATTGTTGAAGTCTTAATCAAGCCGAGTCTCATGAATACCAAGTCAATTTTTGGCAGAGCAAATCTCAAGTCCTAAAATGGAGTCCGACTTGAGTGCCCCACCTCTGCTCAACATTCCACCAGGTGGGACTCAAGTGTACTACACCCGCACAAGCACACACTTCACTTGACTTTGCACCCTTATCATCTTCCATCGTTAGAAGTCCAAACAGGAAATGTTTGTCTTCTACTTCCTGTTTTGCCTTGACGGGAAGTTTGGCGACGCTGATGACCGATCAAACAATAACAACGGGAGGAGAAAAAGAGAGAGGAAGAGAAAAAAAAATGTGTTGGAGATGGTCAAGACGGACAAGTGGCTTTCAGTGGATGAATGGGGTTCTATTCAACAATTAACAATTCTTTCCATTTTAAAATCACTGTTAAAAAGAGTGTTAAAATCTTGACACTGTCTAATATGTTGAACTCCCCTTCATCTTTGAATGTCAATGTGCTGTGTTACCCAAATTATTGCAACTCACCCTAAAACGCGCAAGCATGAGTTTATCTTTTTTTTTTCCAAGCTGAGCGCCACCAAGATTCACTACTGAATCTTGTGAGTGAACAATTTATGTTCTAATAGTATGTCTTCTTCTGAGATTCCTAAAAAAAAAATCATCTTATTTTCCTAATCCTGAATACAATAATATAAATTGTCAAAAGGCCAACACACAAGTGGAGACAAGCACTACTAGCACAAAGCTAACATTACCTTGCTGACGCCACTTTCCGAGCGAGCAAGCAAATTCAACTTTTAATATGTTATTATGTTTTGAAATAACAAACAAAACGTTTACTTTCGCTTGACATCACGTGACTTAGCCTGTTTTGAAAACCGTTTAAAAAATCTCTAAAACCACAGTCAATGGACTCGTCGCGCTTGTAGAGTCACGTGATATTCGTGAGCGGAACTACACGTTTTCTCTTTTAAATATTGTTTTTGTGGCTCCACATTTTTATCAAGATAATTTTTGTTTTACATCATTTTGACTCACGCAACGGTTTGGGATATCGTGTATTAATTAAAAACAAAAACAAAAAGATTCGAAAGAAAAATTGACTTTCGTGCGAAGACGTCACCTGACTTGATATCTCGCGATAGCATCTGTTTAAAACGTGGAATGATCACGGGCGCCACATGTTGACAGCAGGAGGCGTCCGAGGGGCGCGTGGTTTGTGGATGAAGAGGGTGAGGAGGAGGAGGGGGAGGTGAGGACGGGGGCGGGACTTGATGCTCATTGTCCAAGGAGAGGGAGAAGACCAAACTTTGCGAAGTTCGGAGAAGCCTCGCGGCGACTTGTGTGCTGCTGCCTGGCCTGCCGGCGGGGACGAGCGCTTGCACCCTGGCCGTACGAAGTAGCGGGCGCGCGGCGGGCGGGAACGCGCACAGGACCGAAGGACGGTGAAGTTTGGAAGAAGAAGCAGGATCAACGGAAAGCGTTCCAAACGTTTGCAGACGGATTGTATTTGCACGTGCGGTGGAGCGACGTGGAATGAGTGGAGCCGCGCGTGAGCGGGACTGAGCGCGCGACCTGGCCCCTGGGAAGATAAACAGCGGGAGACAGACATGGAGAACTTCTTCCAAGAGGTAACCAACCAAAAGCAGCGTCTGATGTCTTGGCTCCTTGTCATTTTTTTTCATCCGCCACTCTTTGCAGTCCGCAGCACCCTGGACTGGTCGCCAGTCAACGTCAGGGCATAAAGTGACCAACAATGGATTGGGACAAGGAAAAAGTAGCTTTCTGTAGAAATGTCAAAAAATCTGACGTTTATCCAAAATAACGTTCACATTTTAACGTGAAATGTTCGAAATCCGCAAAACAAAGCAATTAAATTTCGATTCAGAAGTTTAGTATTTACGTAGGTGATTATGGGAACATTAAAAGTATTTTTATTGAGACTGAAGCTACGACGAATAAAACGATTATTTGTTGATTTAAAAAACGTATGTGTTCAACTACTGAGAGTCTAAACGACCATCACGGCTTCGTGTTCGTTCATGCCTGCATGTTGAACATTTTATTTTTGAACACTCCTTTCTTTTTGGGAAGTAAAAAAAATGGAAAGCCCTAAACTGTTACGGATTGTCCGTATTTTGTTCCGTAAATCTCTCAGTGCGACCTTGTTAGGGCTGCAACATGCGATGAGGGCAAAAAAAATCATGGGTTATGTTGCCCAAACAAAGTTGAAAAGGAGCAAAAATACTTGCTCGATAATTGCGATGTATGTTTGACAATACGCCACTTTTGCTGGTGGTGGCGCTGACGTAATGCGTTGCTGGGGAAACTACATGGCTGACAAGTCCAAAATTAGCTAACGACTTGACCTGATCCCTGCTAGTTTGAAGAGATTCATATCAGCTACGACATACAAAGGCAGCCACACAAAGTGAAGCTTCATTGGCAGATTATGATGCCCATTAACAACAATTGTGTGCTAATGACAACTTTATCTAAAAAAAAAAAAAAAAAACCACACAGTCACACTGCACTTTGTTGCTATGCTGTCACTGTCATAATACTTTTTGGAATATGCCAAATGGCATTAGAAGGTATCGGACTCCTCAAGTTGATTCTAATATTCCGTTAGCGTGTCAATGGGGTTTTGCACTGATTTTAGCATTAGTGCTGGCAATGTTTTTAAAACGAAGCGTGTCTTGTATTTAATTCTACAAATACAAAGTTTGTAATTGTTCTTGTGTGTTAAGTATGGTTTGTTGTGCGGTTAAGTTGGTTGGTAAACTCCAACTGGGGTGTCATTGAACAGTTTCAAGGGACGGCAGACGAACATATAACATGGTTGCCACGCAAGGAACATTGTGCATTCAGTGTACTATCACACCATCGGGAAATTGCATACGCACCACGCGGTTCTCCACACTGGAGTTTTTCTTTCATGATAATGATTTCAAGATTGTGAAAAACCATCGTCAATGTTATGATTACATCTCAAGGAATCGCCTAGCCCTGCGATGATGCTGATGATGATGATGATGTGGAGTTTTTGTGAATGAGGAAGGATGTTGTTAGGAGTGGCATAGGAAGTGTCAAGTGGTGAGAGCGGCCGGATGGAATCTCTGGCCTTTCCTCTCCTCCTTCTAGACGGTCATTTTGGCTTGAGTTATGAATAGAAGTGCAAGTTCACATGACTTTCTTCTACTTTGAAGTCGACTTTAATTCCGCTTGTGTTGCTCTTTTGTCCGCTTCGGTACTCAACTTTTTTTGTTGAGCTCTAGCACGACAAGCGGCATCTGCTGAACGTGAAACAACAATATGATTGGCTAGCTGATGGATCCTGCGACAAAATTTGTGGACGAGAGACTACCATACCTTTCTCCCGTGTCGATTTGACCAACTGTCACCATGCTAATTTTCGCAGCCGGCTGCGCCAACGTTCATTGCAAGGCATGAACAATGCCAGCTTGAAGTTTGTCTGAGTGATGGGTGGCGCTATTGCAAATGTGATATCCGTCCTCGACCAGAAAAAAAAACTGCTTGTATCGCTGTTGGAAAGTTTAACAATTTTCAAATTGTGTCCGGGAACCGGGCCATGCCTAATTACAACTTCCCTGTAAAATGACCACCCCCTCCCCACCCTAAAAAAAAAAAAAGTGTTTCATCTGTGATGAAACGGCGGAGAGAGGTGTACTGTGACATAGTGGGGCTTCATTTTAGATGTAAGGATTTACTACAGAAGTGGGCTAAAGATTAAGGGTAAGCTCCAGAGGACGACTTGAGAGAAAACGTGCTATCCTAATAAGTGGACCAGTCGAAGTTCTCTTGTTTTGTCTTGCGCAAATATCAGCCTTGATCTTCTTGTTCAATATTTATTTTGTACGGCAAGACTGCAGGCGTGACGGTTTTGACAAAGCGATCCGACCGGTTTTTGTCCTGAGGTGTAACGGTTCCATCTGAACAAAACTTGGAAAAAACATTTCTCGTTTCCTGCCCGGTGGCTCTTTAATATCTCATGTGACCGCGTCGAGGTGGCGAGCAAACTTTGGTCTCGTTGGCGTCACGAGAACGAGAGAGACAGAGAGGGGGGAGGGGGGGGGGGGGAAATGTTGGAGAAAAATAGTTGAGCGCCGTCTCAAATATCAGCCGCCTGCTTCGCTAATCGGCGTGGAAACAAAGAAACCAGGGAGCGAAAGAAAGCAGACTGAACAGAGGGAACGGCAGTTTTCACAAGCACTTTGACTCGCGTTGTTTCATGCAAAACCCAACTAAAGGTTTTTTTGAACTCGTTTTCGGCTTTGGAACTAGTTTTGTGCTATTTTCAGAACTGGATTAAATAAAGAAGCCAGGCGGGAAGAAAAGCCAGGCTTAAGCAGGAAACGGGGGATTTTCAAAAGAGAGGAATGTTCATGTTTATAAAAGCATTTTCTAAATACTAGAATAGGATTCGGATTTGTTGACGCGAACATGCCTTTAACGACTGGGAATAGTTACTGGGCTGGACTACAGATTTACGAGTAGCATCCGAAGTGGTCTTAGAGGTTCAGGACTCAACGGGACGCTTGAGACTCATTTCAGAACTGGACTAAAGGGTTAAAACTAGCTTAAATACTGAAGTAAAGGTTCATGACTTGCTTGAGAACTGAATTAAAGAATGACAACTAGATTCAGTACTGGTATAAAGGTTAATGGCTCACTGTAGAACTGGATTAATGGGCAAGAATTAGCCTCAGGATTGGAGTAAATTTTAAGACCTGCTTTAGAACTGGACTAAAATGTGAAGCTTTAGTACCGCAATAAAGGTTTATGGCTCATTTTAGAATTGGACTAATTCATTAAGACCTACTTCAGAACTGAACGAAAAGGTTTTGAATTCATTTCAGAATTGAATTTAAGGGTTTATGACTTGATCTGAGAATTGAACTGAAGGATTATCATTCGCTTCAGAAGTCCACAGAAGGTTCACAACTTGTTTCAGAGCTGGACCAGATGTTAACTGAAGTAAACATGTGGTACTTGCTTCGGAACAGAACTAGAGGTTGAAGATTTTTTTTCAGAGCAGGACTAAAGGTTTCAGACTCATAGAGATGGACTTGTTTTAGGACTGAACTAAGGTTTTATGACTCACTTCAGAATTGAACTCAAGTTTATGACTTGCCTCAGAACTGAACGAATGATGTAGGACTTGTTTGAGAGCTGAATGAAAGGTTTTTGACTCGTTTCAGGACTGAACTCAGGGTTTAGGACTTTCGAATTGAACTTTTAATAATTCGCTTTTGAAATGAAGTCAAGTTCCACAACTTGTTTCAGAGTTGAACTAAAGATTTATGAACCAAAGAAAAGGTTTCAGATTTGTTTCAGAGCTCCTTCAGCGTTAAGACCCATTTTAGTCTTGAACTCAAAGTTTAGTACTAGCGTAAGCATTGAGCTAAACGTTTATGACTGAACTTGCTGGATTTGAAATAAAGGCTCGGGACTCGCTTCAGGACTGCACTTATGTTTCAGACCAACTTCTGAACAAGTCTAAATTGAGACCAGATGGTATCTTAAATTACTTCGTCAGCCTCTGTCAAATCCGAGGAGGGAAGCGGAAGTGTGACGGTTTGTCTCTCATTGTCCTCAAACATCTCATCACGCCAACTCTTTTCATCTTTAATGTCAAGACAATGTGCTCGGGAGCTCCCGGCCATACGAACTGTGCTGTACCCAAATGCAGAAATGCATATACTGTAGAATACACCACAAACATTTGACAGAATTATTTGTTCTTCTCGAGTGAAAAAGCAGCTGCACACACACCACACTTGAAACCACTTGGAAGATATGCACATGTGTGTGTGTGTGTGTGTGTGTGTGTGTGTGTGTGTGTGTGCGCGCATGTGCGTGCGTGCATGTGTGCGCACTGACTCATTCACGGCCGGTTGGACGTTTCCAGGTTGTGTTTATATTTGAACATTTCAAACTGTGTGGAGGGGGAGGGGCGTGTTCAGTGTTACCTGAGGACCAATCAGATGGCAGGCTAGCCTCAGGTGTGTTTGTGTGTGTGTGCGTGTGTGGGCGTGCATACACTTCACAGTTTACCGATCTTCCCCCCAAAAAAACATTTCGGTTATATTGTTGGCATGAGCGCTTAAACAGGGTGTGGATGAAAGTTAAGAATTGGAGCAAAGATCAGGAACAAGATATAAAACTTGGTGTCAAAGATTCTGTATTACCATCAGAAGTACATTTCAGTCTTGAGATGAGCTTCTGAATTGCTTTAAAGTCTTGTTTTGTTACTTGAAACAAGTTTTTGAACTGGACTTGGGACTGGATTCGAGATGATTTTCTGAATTGGACTTCAAACTGGAAAGACTTGATGCGAACTTCTGGACTGGGCTTAAGACAAACCTTGGGCTCAACTTGTGACAAGTTTCTGAAGAAAGCAACAATGTTTTAACAACATAGACTAGAGGGGACTCCGATCCCGATTCGAGTTATGGTGTAAAGTTTATTTCATCCTCAGAGCTGACAGTGTGGGTGATTTTACAGTCCGATTCCATCAACGCAGCTCAGAATAACATGAGACAGCTGTGTGCTACATGAGAAATAATTCACACTTTTCATCCCATCATCCAACTAAACATCAGAAAATACTCCATAGCCTATTTATGTTATAATTCCTTCATGTTCCTTAATCTACTTTGAATATTTGATTATACACACAACAAGCTAATGAATTGATGCTAGCCATGACGTTAGCTCAACCAAAATAACTTTAGCCTGAAGTTAGCCCAAGAGTTATGTGAAAAACTTGAAGCTTACACTGAAATTTATCACAAGCCAATTGTCGAGTAACATGGACTTACCTGCGAAAAATAACCTCAACGTGGTGAGCCTTCAGATGCCGCCTGAGATTCGTACTATTCTTTCCACCTAGCTTGTGGCCACATTTACCGTTACCGCTGTCTACAATCCATTGTGTTGTTCTTTCTGCTGGGTTGTACAGAAAGTATGTCCATATATCTTTTATTTGTTTTCCGACCACCAAGCCCCTTTGTTGACACTGCCGCCATGGTCCATCAATGGGAAGAATGTCCGTGTGTGTGATTATACACATGCACAATAGGAAGAGACGTCAAACAACACTAGACCAAAATATCTGAGCTGAGGCCAAGTTCATTTTTGGTTGTGATTGGCGGCTTCCGGCAAAGCAGTCAATCTGGCCGGCGGCTGAGGTCTCCTCCGAGGCACTTTTGCAGCTGCGGCTGCGGCCGGTGAGAAAACATCGATGGGTCACCGCCGCGGCTGTTTGACAATTTTATTTTCATTTCCTGCTCCGTCTGCAGGTGGGAATTCGTTCCCAAAACACACGTTGAATTTGTGATGCTTGACATTGAAATTGAGCTGAAGGTCGTGTAATGAGCTCATTGTCAAATGTTCGAACCTCCGCCAAGCTCAAGCGGAAAACCAGACGACCTGCTTCGCAAAACGATTTGCTGTTGTACAACTTACACAACTCAACTAAAAATTTGGTGTCACTGTGTGTGTATGTGTGTGTTTGTTTGTGTGTGAGTGAGTGAACCTTTGAGTGAGTGTTTATGTGTCTGTATGTGCGTATGCACAAGTGTGTGTTTATGTGCCCGTTGGTTTGTGAGTGTGTTGTGTATGTGAGTGGTGATGAGTGTATGTGAGCGTGTGTGTGCGCGTGTGTGTGTGTGTGTGTTTGCAGACGTTGAGGGGGCATTCTGAGAGACCTATCAGATTGGACACTAGCCCAATAGCCACTTCCTGGAAGACGAGACAAAACAGCAACTGAGCCCAAAGCAAAACAAACAATTTTCCATTAGCGCTAATTAGCTGCCTGTGTGTGTGTGTGTGTGTTTATGTGTGTGTGTGTGTGTGTGCTGCTTTGCAAGTGTACACAAAGTTGCTGACTAATGAGCTGCCTAAAATGCGATTGATTGCGCCCCCACCCCCCACCCCCACCCCACCCCGTCATTACTTCCCAACAGTCGAGAGCCAAAAACGAAGGCGGCTTCTTTCTCCGCCTTGTTCTATTTTTACAACTTACAATTCCACGAAGAGCAACTTCTTATCAAATCAAATATTCATGTTGAGTCTTTAACCGCGGTAACATCACTCCATTAACGTTTTGATTCAACATGGAGGCCAGGAGCAAGCAGTCAAAGTTGGGAAAAAAAAAAGATTACACTACAACCATTTTTATCACCTTAAACATAGGTTCAAATTGAACACATATTTACAAGAAAAATCGTTCCATCGCTATGATGAATGGGTTGGATATGGGGAGTTAAAATTGAACCGAGCACACAACAACAAATGAAGCGGCCCTTTCACACTGCCCAAGTAAACCTCATTTTATCGAGTAACGTCAAGCAAATACAGTGAAACTCCTCTACAACGAAATCTACATGGGTGAAAATACCCCCTAGTGTGAAAAAATCTTCATGCATTAACACCATTCCCACTTTCCTGTTTCAAATTTGCTACAGTGAAAAACCCCCTGTTGTGAAAAATTTCTTGCTGCAAACATGATTTCGTTGTAGAGGGGTTTCACTGTACCCAAATTACAACTCTTATGTACCGAACATGTAATGCAGGTTATTAATTTCGTATTTTACCTCCACCACGGAGACTACATTTTATCACAAGGTGATTGATTTTTGCGTCGTACTGTAGTTTGTTCCCAACATGCCAATTGTGTTCAGCAAGACTGTTACGCGTGTCTTTCCTGTGGAGAGCAATTCGGATTCAGAGCTAATTTCCTCTTTCCCAAAAAGTCCAATGTGCGCAGCTGGTCTGCACATGGCAGAACCGGCCAGACTGCCAGGCCTCAACTCACACACTACCACACACACACACGCAAGCGGTTATGCACTTGTATCAACAGAATTGAAAGCGAGGCATAGAAAGTAGGTCAGTTGTTCGTTTAAAAGCTCGTTAGCGCAGCAAACTTGGTCAAGTCTGCTGAGGTCGCAGTCAGGTTGTCCCTGTTGTTTGCATTCAGGGTTTCTATTTCATTTGGAGTTACAACACAGTAGAACTAAGCCAAGCATATACCGTAAAAGGCATATGCATGGACTGTGTCATGTTAAAAAAAAAATCTAATAATATCTTTAGTCACATATTAGTGTTCTTGAAGCGATAGCAAGTAGCTACGTATGTTGAGCTGAGAGCGTGAAAGGAACGTGTGTATTAGGATCTGGTTAAATGTCTCTTCACATCCGGCTAATGTCCTGTTTGTTCACCCAGTCGTGTTTGCTGCAAAGTAATGAAAAGTAGCTGTTGATGCTAAGCTAACAACATTAAATGACGTTTCAACTTACTGCAGTCATCTTTTCTCAAATTATGTTGTTTACGAAGGGATGCCAAGTAGCTACATATGCTAAGATGAGCTGAGAGCGTAAAAAGAGCATGCGTTTACAAGCTTGTCTCGTTAAATGTTTCTTTACATACGGCTAATGTCATGTTTGTTCTCACAACGACAAGTAGCAGCAGATGCTAAGCTAACCGTTTGAAAGAATGCTTGCTTGTTTTGTTACGGGAACGTTTTGTTGTTACGTGAATTAAAGTCATCTTTGCTTACACAGTCGTATTTACGAAGAGGTGACAAGTCGTAGCTGATTTTTAGCAAAGCTAGCAGCAAAAAAGGAACACGCATGGAGAAGTGTTTTGTTTCGTAAGTATCTCCTTATATGGATGTAAAGTCATCTTTACACACGCAATTGTGTTTATAAAGCGATGACAAGTGGTGGCTGATGCTAAGCTAAGCTAACATTGCAGACAGGGGTGTGAATAAAGTGCTCAGTGGAAGAAAACAACTCTGGTTGAGCTCAAATGAATAAGTGAAAATTCCTGAAAGGCTAATGATCCTCTTTGAGGCTCCTCCCACACACCCCACACCCCTAATACCCAGCCCCGTAACCCTGTTCCCCCTCCAAAACATTCCAGTGTGCGATTGGCCGACAAAACGTTTTTGTTGGATGTTATGGTTGTTTGCATGTTGGAATAAAAGGACAACAAGGAAGTGGCCCATCAAGGTTAAAGCGAGTTTTTGGGATACGGGTTGTGGTTTGAGAGATTCGGGTTACAATCAGGATAAAATGAGGTTAGGGTTTAGGTTTTTAGGTTTGAAGTCACGTATGACATTGATCCTACGTGGCTGGTCCCTGAATAACTGTTAGGAAGTGTTTCATTTTCATGATGGTAGTTAGTTCCACTCAGGTATCCAACATGGCTACCGTGGGGATAAAAATAAGATGCTCGGGAAGTGGCCCAGCAGGCCGGAAAAGTGAATTTAACATGAAAGTTTCTTTTGATGGCATTCACTTTTCTATTCTGCTCAGGATTTGTCTGTTTGCCTTCCAACTTCCCAATTTCCCGCCTTTGTTGTTTCACGTGGTCGTCCTGAAACAGAACAAGCAGCCAAAGAAAACGCAGGCCAATAGGCAATGGCTTTTTTTCTTTGTCGATGTGCACGTATCACTCGAACTATAAAAGACAAGTAAACGCACTGATGTGCTAGGAAAAAAAAAAAAACAAGGGCAAAGTTGCAATCAGTGCAAAATTAATTCATTGAGAAAAGTTGACTTGCATCTCTGATTTAAAATACGGCGTATTGGACCGATGAACGGAGGATGAAAGTCATCATCCCTAATCATATGACCTCCTGATGAAGGCTGTGCTTGTTTGGTTTTAGTGCAGCGCCTCTGCAAGGCAAAACTCGTGAGCTAGTGTGCAACCGGCTGTCATCACACGTTTGTCCGAAAATGTCATCTGTTATTGTTTGACGATGACCGAGCCAACGTTTGCTCAGCTGCAGTTCTGACGTTTAAAATGGGGACCCTCAAACGTGTCAGTCAGATAATAATAATAATATTAATTGTAATAACATGGTCATATTTGCATAGCAAACCATCTGGAGTCTCGGGTTGTGTTGGAGTCCCTCTCCATCGTTGATCCAGTCAGTGCCCCCCATCGACCCTTCTGCACCAGGGTTCTCTTAATTTTGCCACAAAAAAAAAAAATAAGGATCCGTGACGAAGGAACTCTCTGACTCCGGTGGATGTTTCTATTTGTCAGCCGAAATGCAAACCGTTACAATCACAACAAAGGGATTTTCACTTGATATTTTAAGGACCTAGCGCGGTCCACTAAGTCCTGATCCACTGTGTTCAGGTCATGTGGTTGCCATGGCGACATCATGCACCTGGCCTTTGTGTCCCTGGTTGGTTGGGCGCGAGCGTGTCGTCAGGTCTAATGAAGGTTGTGGAGCTACTTCCTTTTTGGGGGCAGGCAGCTGCTGGCTAGCTTGCGCGCAAACACATGCACACAATACACAACACACGCTCTAACACACTGACATGTACACACATTCATACACACATACACACACACACACACACACAGGTCAGCGGGGCAGGAGCTTGGGAAAGTGTCGCCCTTCAGGTTGCCTGCGAGGCTCCTGCTAAAAAAAAATTCTCTTGCCTCGGCAACAGTCTGGTGATCAGCAACCTGAACTCTGAACCCTGCTTTGTTAATAATTGACTTGCCCAGCAACTGTTTAGATTGTGAACACCTGACCTTGATTCATTCTAAAAGAGGTGTTCAAATGAATACGGGTAAGAAGACCTCTCTGTATATCGGCCCAACGTTTGGTCTGTCCGCCTGTCGTCCTTCTGTTGGTTGGACTGTGTTTGTTTAAAAGGGAAGTCAAGTCAAAAATGTTCTTTCCAATAATGTTCTCTGCGGCCCGATTAGACCAAAGCTGATATTCTGGTGAATATTGCCTCTGTGAAATGAGTGAAGCTAAAAAATTCCACCCGTTTTCATCTACCTCTGGGGGCGGCCATATTGGCACTTGCTGTTGACTTAAAATGACATCGCAGTGGTGGGCGGGCGGGCGGGCGCAGGTAAGAACCAATCACGGCTCAGCTGTCTTCTGAGTTTTGTCATGTGACATTTGAATGCCCTGAGCAATTGCGATGTCATTTTCAGTGGACTGCAAGTGACAAAATGGCTGCTTCCTGAGATGGATCAAAAATGGTGCATTTTGCTGCATAATTCATGTTCCACAAATGTAATATGAATCGGAATGTCGTGTTTCGATAAAGGCGCATAGAACAAACTTTGTATGATTGGAGAGATAATCTTTGAGTTGACTTAATAAAACAACTACATCTGGACTCAATTTTGAAATGTGACTTTTGTTTTTTTGGGGGGCATTTTTCAGTGGTTTTTTTCCCTTTTTTTTTTGCTGGCGCCCCCTGCAGGAGGTTGGGCGGGCGAGACGGCCCGCCGAGCAGCTGGGCACGTCTTCCTGCCCACAAGTGCACTTTTGTTGGCTTGCGCCGTCGCCGCCAACAGGAAGCGCTTTGTCGTCCACTTGTCGTTTGTTGTCTGCCGCTGTGTGAAAAACTTGCAACTTGATTTCCGGCCATGCCGGCGACCACTCTGCTCGCCTGCAGCAATGCAACAACGCCACCAAACAGCCCATTTTTTTGGTTTGTTTTTGTTTTGGTTGTGAACAACAGTTCTCTTTGTCTTGGAATGTGTATGGCAAAATATCATAACACGTGCGGTCTCAATTCCCAGACTCGCCCAATTGCTCGGTTTGATGATTAACATTTTACGACCATGTTTAATCACCCAGTCACGCTCGTGTGTGTGTGTGTGTGTGTGTGTGTGTGCGTGTGTGCGTGTGTGTGCGTGTGTGTGCGTGTGTGTGCGTGTGCACTGAAACCGTGGGCGGTCTGTGTGTGCATGTATGCGTGTGCACTTCCCATCCCAGTTGTGTGTGTGCAAGCAGCAGCCCTTTTTCAAAATAAGAGTAATAAGAGCAGGTGGACATCTTGAGAAAGTTCAGCAAGCAATCAGACGACGAGAGTTCACAGCAGGCTTTAATGACACGCGAAAGGAAAGCAAAGGATTGTGGGGGATCCTGATTTGAACTTGCTGTTTGGACTGAAAACAAACACCCCACACACACACACACACACACAGTACACAAAAAGTTGTGCCCGCACAGGTTCTCTGCCTTGATCATCTTCTTATTATGGCTTGAGTTCTCTGACCTTGTTTGTAGTTCAATGGAATGGTGAACTACAAATGGGTGCACACACACACACACACACACACACACACACACACACACACTCAAAAGTAGCAATTAATGCACACTTAATGCGCAAACATACATTCCCCTTTTCTCACTTTCTCACATGAACACACAATTGAGGCACAGTTTATGCACACACACTTTCTCGCCTTCTGCCTCTCTCTCTCACTCACTCACACACATACACACACACACACACACACACACGTTCTAACACAAACTGCAATTAAAGTACACTTCATGCACATGCACGCACACACCAGAGTATCATTACAGCTCTCTCTCTCTCTCTCTCTCTCTCAAACATACACACAAACAAACCCATCGCGAATTAAACACAGACACACACACACACACACGCACACACACACACACCTTCTCAAACACGTCACACAGTAAATCAAGCCATAACCCTTCGCAGTCTGTGAGCAACACCCTGATAGGAGATGAGACATGTCTCCATCTCCACCTCAACCCTGATGATGATGATGATAATGATGATGAAGACATCCTTCCAGAATTTTCTACTCGATGAACATCTCACAAGCTGCTGCTTCTTCTTTTTTTTTCTTGTGTGCTTCAAATGAACGATAACAAGGGCACCGCCAACTCTTTGTGGTCACTTTATATTTAGATTGAACAGTCAGCGTGCAATTGGCAGGGCCAGAACAAACTCCGTGTGTGTGTGTGTCTTTGGTTATTCCAAAAGTATTGCAAGTTCAACCGAGGCGAATTTTCCAGTCCAAGAAAAGAAAACCGCTGACTCACTCAGAAACGTGACGACGTCGCAGCTCGGGCGTTAACGAGCTTTAAGGCGCTGAGCAACTTGCTTTAGCATGCTAATGCTAATTACACACATGCTCGCCACAAAACCTCAAAGTGGAGCCAACGAGGAGTTTGGAAGAAAATCCTTAACTCCTGTTTGTGTGTGGGTGTGTGCGTGTTTGTGTATGTGTGTTGCTGGGAATAGACTCAAAGTTGGTGGCCTGGTTTTGTTTGGGCTTTACAAGACAGGCTTGAACTTTTTCCCGGATTTGTAAAAAGCATATTTTGTCTATTTTGCCTATAGATAAATCAAATGGTGGTGATATTTTTCAAAAAAAGGGTTTTTACACACAATGTATATTTAAATACAGTACATGCTTGGTTTGGCGGCACGGTGGTCGACTGGTTAGCACGTCCGCCACACAGTGCAGAGGTTCAGGGTTTGATTCCAGGCCCCAGCCTTTCTGTGTGGAGTTTGCATGTTCTCCCCAGTGCTTGCGTTGGTTTTCGCTTCACACAAAGAATGGCGTGTTAAAGAATAAAGTCTTCAATGTGCCTGTCAGGCATCTAAAGCAAAACTGTTCAATGAATCAATCAAATGGATGAATGTCCACGAAATGTGTGGGAGGGGGTGGGAATACTGCATGTTGGTTGGTGGGAGTGTCGGGGTGGGTTTGCAGGCGTGAGCGGGAGCAGATTAAGAGGCAAGAAAGCACAATAAGAAAGTGTGTCGCTGCTGGAGGGGACAGGGGGGGACTCAAGGGGGGCACACGCCACAGACAAAGAAGACGGACGCGTGGAAAGTGTGCCAACGGGAAGGCCGCAGACCCCCTCCACCCCCGTCCCCCACTTGTGCTGCCTTGATGCAGCATTTTACCAGGAATGCACGGCGCATCCCGTGCGCGCACAAGCTCGTTGTTCAATCATGCGAACGGCTCAGTGTCCTCGTGTGCAAGTTCCACAAACAACATCCTTGGATGTTCCCACGAGTGGGTGCCATGTCTGCTTTTCCTCGCTAGCTTACTTGTATAGTTTTGTATGATTTGAAAAGTTTTCTGTTTATTCCAAATATCTTGTGCATTATTCATATAAATATTTTTTCCTAACATTGTTTTATTTATTTATTTTGTCGATGGGTGTGTAAATGTTCTCATTTATTTTTTGTATTTTTCCCAATGTTTGTGTAGTTTTTGTTTAGTTTTTTTTTTTTTTAATTAATTTGTGCTTTATAGAGCATTTCTTCCAAATATCTGCGTATTTCTTTTGTCCAATATACAAATCAGGATGTATTGTATTGTATTGTAATTTTTCTGTAGCCTAAATCGGTAGGAATTTGTCACGTTGTCGCGGTGAACGCTTAAGAGAATGCGAATGGAAGGAAATGAGAAGTAAGGCTAACCTTTAAAACCAAAACAACATAAAATTGTTTATTAGAATACACATTCAAGTATTGGTTGTGTTTGCTAAAAAATACAAAAAGCAATAATTGCCTATTCAATCGCAAATCACAATATTGAGAACAAAAAATGGTTCAGATGTAACACGTTTTGCGGAACGTGTGAGGTTGCTATTTTCAGTTCTCACGTGACACGAATGGTTGATGAGACAAAATGGTTTATTTGTTGTTGTGCAGGGCGAGCGCGTTTGGCTGCGCGAAGATGGCCAGAATCTTCCTGCCTCTGTTTCCTCCTGCTCGGGCGGTGTGGTGGTCTTCACCAGCGACTATGGACAGGTCAGCAACACTCCGAATGAATGCTCGGGAAAGTCCAAACTCAGAAAACAATTCATTGCTGGCATTTGGCCTTATCACGCCATTTAGAAAAAGGCACGCGAGGCGCCACCTCATTGTCATGGCGAAGTGAGAATGCTCACGCTACCATTTTTAAAAAAAACCAACGTAATGAGGATTTAAAAAAAAAATTTAGTTAGTTTTTATTTTGTTTTGACATTTGTTTTTTTTTAACTTGAATTCATTTCATTTTTAGAGTGGGTTTGTGACTGTTTGACATAAAACAAACCCCAAAAGCTCAATTATGATGTTAATTGATAAGATTTAATGGGCATTTGCACATTTATTTTATATATATATATATATTTAGTTAGTTAGTTAGTTAGTTTTACCAACGTACGATGGAGCTTCAGTTTCTGGAAAAGAACTTCGATTTTTATTTGCTTTTGTTAAAGAAAATGTTTCTTCCAGTTTTAGTTTTAGTTAACCTTGTTACCAGCCATTGCCAGGGTGCAAACATTGCCAGGGAGCAAACTTGACAGGTCACCTGTCAATCATGGCCAACAGTGGCTTTGTCACTAGTCAGTTGAATTTATAGACAAATGACAGAATGGTCGCCGGCCAGTGTCAGGGCATTTAGAGACAAACAACAGACTGGTCATCAGTCGATGGCAGGACACACAACAAACAATGGATTGGTCGCCAACTTGTTGTCCAATGAAGCTCTAATGCTTACATATTTTTCACAAGTGCTGCATATTTCATTTGATTGTGGTTTGTCAGAACCCATTAGCATTAGCATAACAATGAAACATTTTTTTCTTTTAAGTGACAATGATTGATTGGCCTACTTTTAAACCTACTTGAGTTTTTTCTCTCTTTAAGATGACTTCAAATAAAAATTCAGTCACTACAAAAGTGTTGGTCTTTGTTTGTGTTAGCCAAAAGTGCTGAATCTGCCGCGGTCCCGTTTCAAGCTAATGACATGGAAGTTAACGTTGGCCCTAAGACAATAAAGCCGATGGGCCCCCTGAGCTAAGCCTAGCGACAGATGCTAATGGGAGTAAATCCGCGTGAAACAAAGAGGCTGGACAACAAGAGGCTTTGGTCGGGGATTACGCCGTAACTCACATCAACTGGCAGGAATACCGCGGTTGTTTTTACCTCAAAGGGAAAGTCGAGTCACGTTTACACGAGGGCAATTAAAGGAAAGGCAGCGGAAGCTCATGCTAAGACATAAGCTCTCTATAGTTCCAGAAAATACATCTGAAAACAAAATACTTCTCTTTTTTTTTTTTACAAGCTGTCCGCAACCCGCTTTTAGTCCCCAAGCACTTGTTGAGAACCTGAGGTAGATCATAGGAACATGTGTGATTGCAGAGTGTCCCAGATGGAAACAGCTGACAACTGTAACTGTTGACAGAGAGATAAATGCAAGAAAAGGCTGCAATTTCAGACTGTCCCTAAAAGCAACCCCTGACATTGATAAACCGACAGATGATGGGGAAGCCTGATGGTCCTTGAAGGCAACACCAAATGTTGATAAAGAGACATAGACAGTAAATCGGTGATTTCAGGCTGTCCCTGAAGGCAAGTTTTATACACAAACCGACAGACTTATAAATAGATGATATGAAGAAGAAAAAAAAAGGGATTCAAATATGTCCCTGAAGGAATCCTTGGATAGATAGACAGATAATGAGAAAGACTGATTTCAGTCTGTACTTGAAGGCAACACTGGATATTGCACATAAGATGGATAAGACAGGCTGAAGATATGAAAGATTTCGGGCTGTCCCTGAGGGCAACACCAGACATGGCAAAGTAGATGACCCCAACAAAGGTTGAATTATTTTAAATTTTTTCTCTCCTACGGGAATCGAAAAGTTTCCCCCTCCAGTGACACTCAAACGGGAATGTGAGCAATGTGTGTGTGTGTGTGTGCGTGCGTGCGTCTGTGTGCGACTGAGTGATGGCTTCCCGGGACAGTGGGGTCTTTCTTCATGAGGGGAGTCACCTCAAACTGTTTAGTCACAGTGGGTCATCCAATTGTGTGTGCGTGTGTGTGAGAGAGATGATTGAGGAGTCTTGTATAGGCTAAAATAGTGCTTTGCCGCCATCTTGTGACATCTTGCCATCGACAAGCTACGTCAAAGTGACTTGAGGCGTTGGATTTTGGCTAAATGAGTGCTTTGGTGCCACCTTAATGTCAGGGAACTATGTCAAAGTGAGTTGAGGAGTTGGAATGTTGGAATGAATTGAGGAGTTTGGGTTTGATCAGTGATTTGCCACCATCTGGTGGCATCTGAATGTCAAGGAACTATGCTGAAGTGAGTTGCTTCACCACCATCTTATGGCATCTTGGTCTCAACAAACTCATCTGTTGAAGCGAGTGGCAATATCAGTGCTTTTCTAATGTCAAGGAACTATGTTTGAGTGAGTTGAGGAGTTTCATTCATTCATTTATTAAATTTTTGGTTATTTTATTCTCCTCAACTTGAAGCACGTTCAATTCCCTTTCAATAGTTTGGTGAAGTTGTCTTCCTTGCAATGAGCGGCTTGGGCCTAAACATTGACCCCTGGGGGACACCATCTCTGTGTGAAAGAGGCTCCTGTTACTCCTCTTGTTGTGCGATGAGATGATGAGGATCCTTTTCAAATTGTTTTGACGGTGAGCTCGTGATGTTTTCATGTTTTGACTACCAGGAGTGTCATTCCGTCTATCGTGAATAAAACATTTCAACAAAGTTGTGTTCCAGCAGCGGATAGAAGGTCTTATGAAGGTTGTTAGTTGTTACCCAAGCAGGTGTTAAAGATGTGTCAAGACATAAGTAACATAAAAAAAAAACATGTTCAACCAAGAAATATAGTGAGTTTGCGCTCCGAAGCGAAAGAAAAGAAAAAGTCCGCGTGCCAGCTGCTGTTTTTTTTTTTCAGAGCAGTTTGTAGGCGGGGCTACCTGTCCTCCGTATGTCAAGAAACTTGATACTTTGTTTTGTGTCCACATGATTTACACATCATTCTGTTGTCTCCCCAAACACACTTTTGTCCAGTTCTTCTGGTCGGGCTGCCCTTAAAATAAAATCTGAGATTTTTTTTTTTTTTTTTTTTACAAAAATCCGATTTTTGGAGTATTTTTTTGCCGATAGGAGAATTGAAACAAATGCCTTTTATTGTTACTGTACACATGTGTAATGAGATTGAAAGCAGGTTTTTCTTCAGGTCAGACATGGTAGATTTATCCAAAATAAAATAAGAACTCAAAATAACAGAAAATAATTACCCAAAAAAAATGTAATACAAGAAGATGAAGAACAGAATCGTAGCAAACGAACTAAGTAGCAAACGACAGTGACATTTTTTTTTTTAATTTGCTGATTTTTATTTTATTTTTTTTTTGCAAATAATGTGAAAATCTAGGCTTCTTTTTGTCCTGATAAATCAAATCAATCACAAAAAAAACACTGATCCTCTCTTCTATTTCTTATTCTTCACCGGGTGATCTCCTGGGGTGAAACATCCTTATGCATTTGTTTACTTATTAAAAACAAAATCCTGAAGAAAAAAAGGTCTGACTGCAGCATTCCATGTGAAACATTTGACCTCAGCGGCTGCCGACCTTTCACCTCTTCATGGTGCAAATTTCACACTTTTCCAAGTGAACACCCGAAGGAAGCTTTAGGCTGCTTGATGTCAAAAACTTGAAGACTTTCTTGTGTTTCAGGTGTACACGTACAAGCAGAACGCACTGACTCATGACAAGGTCCGGGCCATGCGCGGCGGTGGCAGCGCCGCGGCGGGCATTGAGGACATGGCGGCACTGGAGGATCTGCACGATGGCGCCATCATGCACAACCTGTTCCTGCGATACCGCCAAAGACACATCTACGTGAGTTTGCATGCCAAAACGCTTGCGACATTCGCGTCTGGTGCCTTTCCACATCTTCACGTTTCTCCAGGAAATATCGAATTATTGATGATGCTCCAGGCGCAATCCCCAAGTGTGGCACGTTGGCTCCCTCTAGTGTTATGTGAAAAAAATAACTTCAGTTCAGTTGTATTTAACTTTTTATTAGACAGTGGGGCCATTTTCTTTTAGACTTGTTTTAAAACTTTTTAGGTGCTATTTTCATTTGTCTTTGATGTGCAATTTATTTGATCGGAATCTTCAGTCGTTTTAATTTTCCTTTAATATTCAAACTGTATAATGTTTCAGTGGCTTACAATCATATGAAATATACTTTTATTCCTTGTATTTGATGAACATATAGGACTACTGTGCTATCGTATTTCAAGATCGGTCATGATGGCGGTGTGGGCGACAATTTAAGCATTTTAATTTTTTTTTGGCAGCTGTATTCTGTGACAAAAGTTTGAAAACCGTTTAGCCAAGCCTCCACCCAACCCCCGTTTTTATGGCAACGAAAGGCAGACTCGTCATTGTTGTTATTAAGACACTTGGGAACTTTGTCAAATTGTGGAGGGGAAAAAAAAAAGGAAAAAGCCTAAAATGTCAATAATCCAATGAGCCAATAATCCATTAGTCACCAGGACCAAAACAGCTACTGTGTTACTTGCAGTGTGTTCATTAAACGTGTGTTCCTTAATACACGCAAACACGTCCACGATGTGTGTGTGTGTGTGTGTGTGTGTGTGTGTGTGTGTGTGTGTGTGTGTGTGTGTGTGTGTGTGTGTGTGTGTGTGTGTGTGTGTGTGCGTGTGTGTGTGTGTGTGTGTGTGTGTGTGTGATGTCTGGAATGACTGGAATCCATACATGAGGCTCCCCAGTCGGGAGCACAGCTGGCTACAATCACAGAACTCACACACACACACACACACACACACACAGGCACACAAATGTCAACACACTCGTCTGATGCCCCCTCCCCCCATACTAATCTGTTTGTGGTTCAGTCAGGCTCATTTTTTTTTCTAGCCAGCATCCTTCCAAAACATTCCTTGTCTTTTGGTTGACAACTTTGAAAAGCAAGTTGTGGATGTGCGAGTGGAAAACATGTTGGCAGCGTGCGTCGGTCATCTGTGCCGCTTCTCTTCTTTTCTTTTTCGGACTCGAAAAACATTGAAGCTCAGTCTCATGAGAGCTTGAAATCCAAATGGAGCTAATGTGGAATACAGTCAAGACCCATGCACAGGCGGGGGACGCACACGCCAAAGATGTGTTACAAGTGTTTCAGTTGATCATTTCAACCCAGAATATTCCCCGCCTGATGCTTAAACACATCATTTTGAATTCATTGCCATTCAATATATGTGGCTCACAGATGTAAAACATGTTCCAGACCCCAGCAGCAAGTGAAAGGTTTTTTTACCCCCCCCAGCAAGTTTTTTTTACCCCCCAAATTCTTGAATAAGCAGGGAAAAAGTGGCAATAAATATTTTCCCCGTTGAATAAGGGTTGACTCCTGCTAAAAAATACAATAATAGCTATTGGGGAAAAAATTGGAAACTCACATATGTAGGGTAAAGGTTGTCAAATCCAAGGTGTTTTTTTTAAACATTTATATCACTGAATTAAAACACAATTTTAAAACAGCACATACACATTGAAACATGCAAGAAAGGATAAGCAATGGATTACACGAAGGTATCGAACAAATAGCATCAAAAATGGAAAAAAGGGGGGAGGAAAGAATGAAGGAAGAAAAGAAGGAAACACGGAAGGAAGGCAAGAGAAATGAAGGCAAGATGGAAGGGAAACACTGTGGAAAGGAGAAAAGGGACAAATGAAGGAAGGAGAGAAGAAGGAATGAAAGAATTCAGTTTCAACACCCTGCTGTTGTTTGGACTTTTATTTTGGCATTTCCTGCCCCCATCTGGTGTGGTTCAGAGGTCATAGCCATCCTGACAGCAAATTTGTGTGTCAAAGTTCAAACACAGCCGCTGCCTCCCCGTTAAGAAAACACTTTGATGTACTGCCTACCATTCGCGTCTTTCGTCAGACTGAACCCATTTCATTGGCATGCCTGATTGGCTGCTGCTAAACATGTGACACTCTTCAATGTGGCAATTCACAACATCATCTTATTTAATGCTTATGCTAGTTAATGTTTGGGTTTTAAGTAGTTGCGTTAACATTATCGTTGATTCTGGCACAATTTCGTGTTAACATTCTTTGACATGCTAAGAGCTTGATAGCACTTGTTCGGTTTCCCTCATTTGTTCTGTTTGCGTTCATGCTGTTTTGTTAGTACCAGTTCTGTTAGCATGTTCTATTTTAGCATTTTTTTAAAGCGTTGTCCCTGTTAGCCTCTTAGCGCTCACTCTGTTTGGGTTAGCTCTATTGTTCATTCCTTTAGCATTCCCTCTTTTGTTAGCATTTGTTCTGATAGCGGGCACTCATTTGTTCATGAGGTTACCATTCCCTCTGGTCTGTTTGTATTGATATGTTTGCTTCGTTAGCATTCACTTGTTAGCGTTCCCTTTTTTGCCGTATCGGCCTTGTCACTGTTAGCAAATTTTGGCCTATGTGTGTAGGGATCTCCTTTTTTCTCACATAAAAACAATAAATAAAAAAAATAGAAGCAGTTGTTTTTTTACATGCACATGAGATATTTTGCCTCCAAGCTGTCACAGTGTCCCATTAAGAGGTGGGGGATAAAAAAATATAAATATAATTTTTGTCAGAAAAACAAAGACAGCGGGCGGCGGCGGCGGCGTCAGCCAAATCCAATAACAGTGCTGGTAACACGCTAACTGAACAAGCGCCTCCAGTTGGTGGCGTCCCACCTACATGTCCTGCCGTCACTCAGGCGACTGCCGCTCTGTTCTTTCTCTAAATTCTTTCACATCTGCTCCTCGTTTTCCTCGCATTATCCCACGCTCGTCTCGTGTTTGGCAAATATCGGCTTCGCTGAGCCAACTGACTGACTGACTGTGCGGTTTCAGTGGAACCCCAAATTGAGCTCTGAAGAATTGTAATCCGACTAAATTCTTATTAGCACGTTGCTAACATCATTGTTTGTAGCATTTTAAAGATACTATCATACATTATCTTTATTAGCATGTTAGCAGTTGTGGCTAATGGTATATTTTAATAAGCATGCACGCCAGTGTGACTAGAGATGTTGTTTTTCGGTGTTTATAAGCCTGCTAGCAGTTGTGGCTCTATAATGTTATATTAGTGTGTGTGTGTGTGTGTGTGTGTGTGTGTGTGTGTGTGTGTCCAAATTACCTATTACACTTTTGTTGAGTTACGTTTGCGAAATGCCGCCGCTTGACATCATCATACCGAGAAGACGATGGGCCATTTTTAATAGGGGGCCTCGTGATGACGGTCACAGCCAATTAGCTCACAGCCAGGGCATTGCCGTGGAAACTGTTACCAGCCGAGTAACTGGGAGGAGGGCTGGCAGGTCCTCTAATTGAGTCCAAATGGTTGCAATTGTTTAACTTAAGTGGAGATGTTGCTAGATTTTGTGCTTTGAGACATTTTTTTTTCTTTTTATATTCTTCACAGCAGCAAACAAAATATTCTGGAACTGTCTAAGGTGAGGGTTAGTAGTTAATAGAGGGTGTTGCCACCTCTGGTGTATTTACTGGGGTTTTTCCTTTCTGATTTTGTTGTCATAATATTTCAACGTAATTCTTTCTTAATGCTAATTGCGACTTTACGTATTTAATGTTACATATGTCATGTGTCTCCCTTAGACATACATTGGGTCAATCCTGGCGGCAGTGAACCCCTACCAGCCGCTGGCCGGCTTGTATGAGCGCAGCGCGGTGGAATTGTACAGTCGCCACCATCTGGGCCAGATGCCGCCGCACATCTTCGCCGTGGCCAACGAGTGTTACCGCGCACTATGGAGGAGGCCGCGCAACCAGTGCGTGCTCATCAGGTGGGAACCACGCACGCGCACACAGAAGCAGCTTCTTCACATTTGAACATCTCTATTTCGTGATGAGGAGATGAAACAATCTCGGCCTCAGAAGACTTCAGTTGAATATAACTTTTAAGTTGGACGAAAACTAGTTCTGTGATGTCATCTCGTTGCATCCTGGTGTCTAGAACTATGTTGAAGCGAATTGACTTTCCTTCGCGGTTGAAGTTTTACTTTTTGAACAAAACAGGCAACTCTATCCAATGTCCAAACTCGTCTCAGTTGTTCAAAAAAGATCCAGACTTTCAAAACGTGAGGCACAATAATGTGCATGGTTTGACAAAATTAGCAGGGCAAAATTACACCAGTGCTGGCACCTGAAAAAAAGTTTTTCTTCACAAGCAAGTTGGCGACGGGATGATTGGAACTCCCACACGGCTGTGATGTGTTTTAAGTGTGTTGCTTTTGTTGTTGAAATGTCAGCGAGCAGCCTGGCTGAGACCTTGCGCTGCGTTACCGCAGCTACCACGCTGCAACTTAATGAGCTGGCTTTTGCTTCATGTCACACTCGGCAAACATGGCGTCACGACGTGTGTGCGCAGTGGCCTTTTCCTTTCGCAACTTCTCCAAGGAAAGCAAATGTTCTGTTGCTGAAGTTTAGTTTCATTTACGTTACTATTCGTTAGTTTACTTGAATTTTGTTTCATTGACTTCAGTAAAGTTGAGTTTTGAAGTTGAGTTGAGTACGTTATCTTATTATTATTAATTATTATTATTATTATTTTATTGTTTTATTTTTTTAACTGTATTTTTCACTTTAATTGAATTTCATTTATTCTGTTTGAGTTTTTAATTTGAGTAGGATTTTTCATTTTATTTAAGTTGTTTGAGTTTAGTTTTACTTTAATAGAATTTGTTAGATTTTTTTTAATTCAGTTATTATCTTGTTTAATCATGTTTTTATTGATGATATATTCCTTTCAATATAGTCACTAGTTAAGACGTAGGCGGCACGGTAGTTTTTAGACTTGTTCACTTTAGTTTCATATGTTTTTTTTACCTGAGTTTAGCTTAATGAGACTAAAGGTTAGCCGGACTCATTTTATTGCAATTTTGTTTTACAGTTTTTTGTTTGTGTTGTTTTTAGTTTGGTTAACTTCGTTTAGCTTAGGTACCTTGATTGTGGTTTGATTTCCATGACTTTAATTGAGTGTAGTTTAGTTTACTTTTGAGTTTTTAAATTGAGTTGATTTGAATTGAGCAAAGTTGGACAGCACAGCTGTGGGACTTTTTCCATTGTGTTTGTCGCCATCTAGCGGACGAAACAATACTGCTTCGTTGATCACACGTAGAGGCAAACAGACGGACAGAAACTTTTATTCATTCTGAGAGGGAAAATTAAATCGTCACAACAGTAATTTTGACTCCTGTAATATGTATGAACATTATATCTCCAGTACACCCATACTGTGTGCAAAATTTGTGGGAGTAATTGATGGGGGTTTTTTTCTTCTTCTTCCTTAGTGGCGAGAGCGGCGCCGGCAAGACTGAAAGCACTAAACTGATTCTGAAGTTCTTATCGGCCATGAGCCAACATTCACTTGAAGTGTCGTCAAAGGAGAGGACCTCGCACGTTGAGGAGGCGCTACTGGAGAGCGGGTCGGTATTATGATTGTTTTCATAATTATGCATTCCATTGATGAATTGTGTATTTAGGTGTAAATTTAAGTGTTGTGTTCCTGCCAGTCCCATCATGGAGGCGTTTGGTAACGCGCAGACGGTCTACAACAACAACTCGAGCCGTTTCGGGAAGTTTGTTCAGCTGCATTTCAACCAAAAGGGAAACATCCAAGGAGGACGCATCGTCGACTGTATCCTCATTTTACGCAACGCAAGACAGGAAGTGCTCGCTCAGCGAATGCTAATTATCGCTAATGCTAATGACGCGTTTATCCAATATACTGTGGACGTTGCTGTCTGTCTGGCGTTTATCTTAATTTGTAAGACGTGATCAAGAAAATCACATTTGGTCGTATGACATGAAGGCACGGCACGGTGGTCGACTGGTTAGCATGGCCGTCTCGCAGTGCAGAGGTCCGGGTTTCGATTGCTGCCCCGGACTTCCTGTGTGGAGTTTGCGTGTTCTCCCCGTGCCCGTTTCCTCCCACATTCTAAAAACATGCACCGTAGGTTAATGGAACACTCTAAATTGTCTCTCGGTGTGAGTGTGAATGGTTTTATTAGGCAACGTGTTTAGCTGACTAGCAGCTAATGTTTTTCAGCATTGTTTGTTTTTAGATGCAGATTGTAAAACATTCAACGTGACTTTTTATGAACCTTGACTGAAACTACTGTTGACGTCAGACCTCTTGGAGAAGGTGACGATTCTTTGCTCTGTTATTCACACCGCTTATCTATTTATTTATGACTGTAAAAAGTCCAATTGCCAAGCTAATCAAGTGTAGATATGTGAATTTATTTTACAACCGCTTTATACACTTTTTCTCCGGGAATAAGTCCAAAATTCATCTTTGATGACTTTTGTCATTGTCTGAACAAATCATTTGAGGAATTTCATCTGATTTATAATATCATTTATAGAGTAAGAATAAGTAAACAACCATTTGTCCAAAACAGACATTAATAACCACCAGATTTAAAAAAATGTTCAACCTAAATGTCAAACTAACCAGAGGAATTTAGCACAGTGATGGTGACGTTCTTCTTGTTTTCTGTTCTGCAGAACCGAGTAGTCCGACAGAACGCGGGCGAGAGGAATTATCACATCTTCTATGCTCTACTAGCAGGCGCCGACCAAGAGCAGACAGGTCAATAAATTCACATTTTAATATTCTGTTAACCAAATTGCATCGAACCCCAAGTCAGCGATGCTCCCTCTAGTGGTACCCCAAAGAATCTCTTAATTCAACCCGCCAAGCGAATCATGTCAAGTCCCCTTTGTCTTGCAGAGTGTTTGGGTCTGAGCCCGTCTTGCACGTACCACTACCTGACCCGCTCTGGCGGCACCCCTGACAACGCAATCAATGACAAAGGCACTTTTCAAGAGGTTCTGGTGAGCGCTTCTCTTCTGTAGCCACTGCACAATCCAGATGTTCGTTGGGCTTTACAGCTGCTGCGTCCTTCACATTTTATTTATTTATTTTTGTGCTGGTGTCAAATTTTTGAGGAAATGTCATTTCTGTCTACAGTCAGTGAACACGTAAAAGAATCTGCATGCGCACACGCCTCAAAATTCAGCTCAACGACGACAGTGGAATGACCAAAGAAAATGTGGAAATAAATTAATGATGATTTGTTTAAAAAAGAAAAAAAAAAACTAAAACAATAATTTCCATCAATAATGGGGGACAGATTAAAAAAAACTGCAAATATGTGGTTGGTTCCCCATTCACAACTGTCAATGAATCAATGAGTGACAATCAAGTTGTGCAAGTTTGGATTTAAATGATTGTGTCATAGGTTACGTCTGCACACTTCTTAGCGTATTTATATCATATTTCATGTTGTATATGCCTGGAATGCGACACGTTGACATGACATGCAAGGTGATTGCGCTCGCGTGTTGTCCAGTATGCGATGCGGACGATGCAGTTCACGGAGGAGAACATCGGCGAGATCCTGCGACTCCTGGCCGGGATCCTGCACGCCGGCAACATCGAGTTCATGACGGCCGGAGGGGCGCAGATCACGTCCAAGTCCGGTGGGTTTTCCGACGCTGCTCCCCCCCCCCCATCCTCCTCCTCCTCTCGCTCAAAAGGTATCGATGCGATTATTGGCCGTTTATGTTTGATTGACAGCTCTGAGTCGGACGGCGGAGCTTCTGGGCCTGAACCCGGATCAACTGGCCGAGGTTCTCACGCACAGGTCCATGATCCTGAGGGGGGAGGAGATCTCCACTCCCCTCACTGTTGAGCAGGTCAGGGCAACAAGATGAACATCCGTGTTTGATTCATACATACACTCCACAAGAAGTCAAGTAGATCTACTGTACATTTATTATGCCGGTAAAATCAAATCTGCAAAATAGTTTTGGTTTCCCACCATATTTTGACCAAATGACTAAGTTGGCAAAACTGACTTTTTTTTGTCAACTATTTGCAAAGAAAAACAAACAAATAAAGAAATGAATCGTGGACTGAACGTCTAAGTAAAGCCTTTTTTTTTTCCCCTCTTTCCTTTTCCTGCAGGCGGTGGACTCGAGAGACTCCATGGCCATGGCACTTTATTCCCAGTGTTTCAACTGGATCATCCGCAAGCTCAACGATCGCATCAGAGGGAAAGACGACTTCAAGTCCATCAGCATCCTCGACATCTTTGGATTCGAAAACTTTGAGGTATTCATCCGTGCATGAATCGATGGATGATTTATTCATCCTGTTAGGGGAAATGAACTAGCTACATTCTTTGGGTCATTTTGGTACGGTCCTTTTGTTTCCTCTGTTTTGCTTCTGAATGCCGTTGGCTGTTTTGTAAGTGGGGTTTTTTTTGGGTCAAATGAATGTTGGTTTTTGTGTTCATGTTGTGAACGCACGTTTCAGGTCAACCACTTTGAGCAGTTCAACATCAACTATGCGAACGAGAAGCTTCAGGAATATTTCAACAAGCATATTTTCTCCCTGGAGCAATTGGAGTACAATAAGTAAGTACCTAATTTTGTGTTCGTGTGTTTGTATGTGGGGGGGGGGGGGGGGGTAGCAAGTATGTTTATTACAGTGAACGAAAATGAACAAAATAACAAACTCAAATTGGGAAAAACATTTTCTTAACAAAATTAAATAGTAACCAAAATATTTTAACAAAACGAAAATGAACTGAAATTGCATCTGTTTAAATAACTCCAAATAAATTTTGTTTTCACCCTTGTGATCCATGAGCTTTTGGGATTGATTTTAAATATATTTGTTTCAGTATCGCTGTACATCCGTAGGTACAGAAGACTGAGTGTGAATTGTTTGAGAATGGGACTTTAATTTATTACACAATGTTGAATGGCCTTTTTTTTTCATGTGGCACCTGACATTTCCTCCAAATATTCAAACAAAAGAAAAAACTCAAACTAATAGAAACTAAAATAAAATGAAGCACTTCCAAAAGTATAGAAGCTAATAAAAACTCACAAACTTGCTCTTAAAACCAATTAAAACTCACCGAATTAAAAAAAAAAAAAGTCAAAACTAAAAACCTTCTAACACAAATGAAGAATCCCAAACTATTATAAACCTATTGTAGCAGATTATTAACAAATTGCGAAGATCGTCCTGACCCATCACCTCCTGCAGGGAAGGTTTGGTGTGGGCTAACATCAACTGGATGGACAACGGCGAGTGTTTGGACTTGATCGAGAAGGTGAGTGCTTTTTGTTTTGGAGACGACGCCACGTAACATGTCGCGAAAGGGGAGAGGAGGATGCTGATTTTTTTCCCGGGTTTCCACAGAAACTGGGCCTCCTGGCCCTGATGAACGAGGAGAGTCACTTCCCCAAAGCCACGGACGACACGCTGCTGGAGAAACTGCACAGTCAGCACTCGGTAAAAACATGCCTCCCAACACCCAAAAAATCATCTCAAATATGTATTTTCCCCTTGAAAATTACATGAACGTAAATGTTTCCCTCCAAGATGTTTTCTCACAAATCTAAAACATTTCGTAATATTTTTATTGAAAAAGTGTTTCTTTTTCTTCAAAATTGCCATTTTGTTTCTTGAAAAGATGATCTCATATATTCCAAATGTCACCAAATGACAGTCTTTTGCCATGTGACGCATAAGGTGTCAGAAATGTCACATTAAAAAAAATAAATTAATAAATTCAAAAGCAACCAACACACATATAAAGTACAATAAAACGTCATAAAAATGCTGTATGCCATAAAAAGACATCATATTATTTCATTGGTAAAATGGAAAAACAAATGGCATTTCTAAACCACAGCATATATGTCATGAAAATTAACACTGACAGTATATGTTTCATAGGTGTGATGTATGTATGGTAAGCGTTTGTTTTGTGTTCCAGAAAAATCCGTTTTACGTGAAGCCCCGCGTTGCCGTTCACTACTTTGGAGTTCGACATTACGCAGGAGAGGTAACGCCTACCTCAGCATCACGGATTCAAATCATATTCAATTCATCATTGCTAATCAGCGGTCATCACGATGTGACGTGCAGGTGGTGTACGACGTGAGGGGAACGCTGGAGAAGAACCGAGACACTTTCCGAGATGACGTCCTCAACATGCTTCGCGAGAGCAGGTGCTCCCCCACAAACGGCTGCAGCATCATCGTTATTCATTCATTTACTTGCGTCGTCGTTTATTTCACATTATATTTGGAATTCCAGAAAATATATTCACTTGGAACAACTTCCGTCCCAAAATGTTTTTCTCAAAAATATAAAGACATCACCAACAATTCGTTTTTTTTCTCAAGAGTTTTCCACTTGGTGTCCGTCAGGTTGGATTTTGTGTACGACCTTTTTGAACACGTGCTGAGTCGCAACAAGCAGGACACGCTGAAGAGCAGCTGCAAGCACCGAAGACCCACCGTCAGCTCGCACTTTAAGGTCTGACACACACACACACACACACACACACACACACTTTGCACTACACAATAACACCGATGCCCCCTCCCATTTTATCACGTGTTCGGGATTTAACACATGAACCCTTTCGGGGACAGCGGTTACTAGAGTGGACAGCTTATCAGGCTTATCAGGTTACAGGGTGCAGGAAACATTTAATTGAAGTTAAAAAATTAAAAAAACAGTTAAACTCACTTTTAAAAAATAATTTTTAAAACAGCCAACGCACTTGAATATGTGCGTGTTACACATCTAGACACACACACACATGCTAGCGCCCCCACTCGAGTCTTGTGTTGTTTTTTCAGGACTCTTTGCACTCTCTGATGGCAACACTCAGCACCTCCAACCCATTCTTCATACGATGTATCAAGCCAAACACACACAAGGTGAGTGGGACACACAGTGTACTCGCCTAATTTGAAGCTTCATCATGACGAGATTGCACGTTTGGGTTGACTTGGCAGCCAAGATGACCGACTTTATTTCCAGTCTTGGCTGTGCCAATTGTTGTCGTGTATTATCCGAGTTTATCTGTAAGCCTTTTATTTTGAAGTTTGCTTGTTGTAAGTAAGAGTTTGAACTGATTTTGTTTTTCAATCATAATGTGAGGGGGAAGATCTGTGCTGTTGATACTGATTTTGTATTTTCAATTCAATCATCAGTTGCGCAATATATTAAGGCAGTGGTGTCCAAGCTACAGCCCGGGGGGTCAAACAGCTGGGATAGGCTACAGCACGCCCGTGATCCTTGTGCGGATAAGCGGGATAGAAAATGGATGGATGGAGAATAGATGGATAGATGGAGGTCAGTCATAGGGTAGGGGGGGTCGTGGTCAGCAGCTCGACCGGCAAACAGTCATCTTTTTTCGAGTGCACCCTCCTCCCATCAAACATCAACTTTGAAGTGGCACTTAATCGGAGGGAGACTTGAATAGATGTGCGATAATTAAGCGTTGTCATGTTGTGACGCGCGGCCCCAAGTCATCAGTTAAGGTTTATGAGCTGATGTCACGGGGGCGGGGGTCTTACAATGGGAGTGTGATCATGTCAGTCCTTGTGTGTTAGCATTAGCGTTAGCATTTTCCACCAACAAAAACAAAACACAAAGTTGGTGGTAGCGCACATTGTGCACTAGAATGCTAGCACACGAGAGCAGAATAGTGCGAAGCCCCGTTCATCGTAAACTGGCATAGACAACAAAACAGAATTAAACAATGCAAATTTAAGCACCATTTTGTTGAAGCAAGTCATATCATTCAGTCATGATAAAAGTCATGGAAAATTTATGTCAATTTTTTGGGGGGAGAAATGTTCAGACAGGTTAAAAAAAATAAAAATTAAATAGATGAATAGATTGACTCATTCAGTACCAGCCAATTCTAGACCAAGTCTGAAAAGACGTTTAAAAACGTCTTTGGGAGTGAATGAGTTAATGGATAGATTGACTCTTTAAAAATAGAAACTTCCAATCTGTCCCTGAAGGCAACACGGGACTTAATAGGCTAGATGCATCGTTTGTATAAAATGTCTTCTTTCAGGTGACAGAGTCCCTTCAAATCAAATGAATGGTTTTGCATTGAGCTCACGGTAGTCACGCCCCCCCAGGACACTTTGAATGCACGCACACACAGGCACACGCACACACGTCAAGCCCTACAAGTGGCTGACGCAAATGAGCCTCAGCAGGAGACGGGTCACCACGGCAACCACGGCCCTCCCATCTCCACACAGAGGGAGCGTTTCAAAGCCTTTGTTAGGTCAGTGTGTGTGTGTGTGTGTGTGTGTGTGTGCGTGCGTGCGTGCGTATATGCGCGCCTCTTACGAGGCAGAGTTGTGCGTCTTCGTCGCGAACTTTGCCGTCTTTTTGTCGCCACCGCTGCGGGATTTGGAGTCAAGATGCAATGGTGAGCCGGGGTGCCGTGCGTGTGTCTTTGTATGTCTAAAGTGTGCGTGTGTGCGTGCGCACGTGCAGCAGAATGAAGCTGTTGCATGAACGATTGCCATTAGCTGATTTTTGGGGTTGATAGCAAAACAGAGCATCACGAACGATGTTAAATGGTCTTCTACTGCATCTATGGCGTGTTACGAAGTTGACTGTGATTTGCATCTATAGGTGGTGTCAGTTGTTTATGACTAGCGTGCAACTTTGGATAAATTTGATTGAATAAAAACATTATTTACGATGGTCCAAATTTTATAGAAGTTGAGTGTATAGCACGTTGGCAATTGTTATTAATTATCAAAAGAGTTGTCAATACATTTTGAGAATTGATTATGCTGTCAACATGTTTGAATTTAAATGACAATTCTGACAACTTTGCACAGTTGTGAGCTAAACAAGGTCTTCAAATGATTCCGCTATTTTTAAATGGTTGTCAGTTAATTTGATCGTTGCTTAGTTAATGATTCATTGTTGAACCTCGAATGTTATCGTCGTTCGTGAACTTACGTTTAATTCCACAATTGTTTTTTGCATCATATCATAAATGTGTTCTCTGTTGGCCATCCTGTGAGCTTTTTTTTTTTTTTACTTCCCCAAAGTCTCCAGGGAGTACATGGCCACGCCCCCACTTGTCCTCTTCAGTGGGCCCCTGAACCCCGAGACAGTTTATCCATTGAGTAGTTGACTGACTTCAACAATCCCAAAGCGTCATTGATGTCCTTCTCGCACCCTCCATGCCCACCAGATGGAGATGTTTATTCATTGCTGGACATTTGCTGCATACTTTATTCACATTTTGGTGACATTTACAACTGCCTGAAATCCTTCAAAAGCTCCCTCAAAATGAATAATTGAATCAAAATGTCATCTTGTTTAGTTTTAAATCAAGGAAGAGTCAACTTTCTGTGCGTCTTATCTATGTATGGACAAATGGCGGTACCCGGTTTTGGTATCGGGCCAATATGGCCTTATTTTAAAGTATTGGGTACTCGCGGAAGTCATTACTATTATTATTATTATTATTATTATTATCGGGGTGAAATTTTTTTTTTTATTATTTCATTTTCAATTGCCAATTGCTAACAAAAAGAATGAAGGATACCAAAGTTTTGGGGAGGGTGGGGAGTGACAACGGGCTCTTTGTGAGCAATCACTGTTAAAAGCGCTTTTCCAAGTGTTTCGGATCAAACCGGGGAGGACGTGAGGATGTACGTTTTCCGGACAGCGCCCGTCTTTGTGCGCTTGCCGTATGCAAATGAATGTTATGCTAATGAGCCCATGCTTCTTAAAGGGTTGACATTGAAGCAAAGTTTTGTGATAAAGGGGAAAGAGGGGGGGCTGCATTACAGTGGGAATCAAAGCAGCCTCTCATTTGGAGACCCCCCTGGCACCCTCCCACGCCCACTGAGGCTGACAGGAGATCCAAGCAAAGTGGCGCCCTCTCTTCTCCACACCATAATGGCGCCGTTGACGGAATGTGACGTGACGCACGTTTTAACGTCCTCCTCCTGACACAACGCCAACATTCCCAATGATGATGATAACCGTGATACATGTTGTCAGTTTGAAGTTGTAAAAGGAAACGGAGGTGATGAACATACCTGTTGAGCAGAAATGTTGCTAATTTTGCACCACTTCAGAGTCCTCTCGCCTGCCTGATGTTCCTTGGTTGTGAATTTATGTCCATCTCTAATACGTTGTCCCTTCGTGGGGGCTGGGGGTTCTTAGAGAGGTTGCCTTTGAGTGCTTTGTGGATGCTTTTGGCTTAAACTTTGTGAGAACACTTGAGGGAGGTTCCGACTCCAAAAGCGTCTCAAGAAGCACGACATGTCACCTTGTATCACATATAACCTGTTTGACCGTGCAGATGCCTGACCGCTTCGACCCGGCGGTGGTTCTCAACCAGCTGAGGTATTCCGGCATGTTGGAGACGGTGAAGATCCGACGCGCTGGCTTTCCCGTCCGCCGACCTTTCCAGGAGTTCTGCTGCCGGTGGGTGGTCTTGGGTTCCCGGGCATCCAGTCGGTAACGCTCAGACCAGCGACCTACCTTTTGTCTGGTCCTTCTGCAGATACAAAGTTCTGATGCGAAATGAATTGACATCGAATGACGCCAGGGAGCGCTGCGTGGAGCTGCTGCAACGCTATGACGACAGTGCCACCGATTGGCAAATGGGGAAGACCAAGGTAAGCCGCATCGGCTTTTTTTATGTGCAGTGAACTACAATGACTACAACAAATGATTACAGTCAAACCTCGGTTTTCAAACGTCTCGGTTCTCGACCAATTCGGTTTTCGACCAAAAATGTAGATTTTTTTTTTTATGCCTCGGATGACGAACAAATTTCGGTTCTCAAACAAACTGAGCGCACTTGAATGCACCATTTGCCTTCCTTACACGAGGAAGTGACGCTTCCTCGGGTAGACAAGGAAGTGACGCCTCCTCGTGTTGCTTTCCATTGTGAGCAGACGTGTTCAGTAAACATTTTTATTTTAAAAAGCGTGGTTTCGGTTTTCTAACAATTTCGGTTTTTGAACAGCCTTCTGGAACGGATTATGGACGAAAACCGAGGTTTGACTGTATTTGGATCATTGATTAATCAGTCGATTGTGTTTTTAATTGGTGAATCGTATTGAGAAAAAAAAGCTCATTGAACCATATTTTCATCACAGTGTTTGAAGTTTAAACGCTGTGATGTGAATGATTGTTTTTGTACATAGGTGTTCCTCAGGGAAGGCCTGGAGCATCGTCTGGAGAAGCAGCGGGAGGTGGAGGTGCTCCGAGCCGCCATGATTATCCGGGCGCACATGGCCGGCTACGTGGCCAGGTAGGCCAGCCCGCCTCAACGTCAGACCAAACCACAGGCTTTGAAACGCCGTCCTCCGTCAATGCCGCACGTGTCCACTCCACTTCCAGCTGTGCAAAATTCACAGTTTCGGAATTCAATTCAATTCAATGGTTGAATTTGAATTTGAATAAAAGGAAATGGACCCGAATCCATTGCAATATAGAGAAACGCATTCTCTTCATATGAGTGACAATGAGACGTTTAACATACATTTTTCTTCCAAAGTGAACCACGGAAACTAACCGAGGATTTGGGCAGACATTTAAAAAGTGTTCTATAGGTCCAAGACCTGGGAAATGTTCTACCATCACATCAAACCATTGCAAAGTTTTTACAATTTTACTGATCTGTTTGGTCCGAGTAGGCTTTTAATGTTGATTAAAAAACAATTTATTCTGATCAAATATTGTGTACATCAAGTCCTTACAATAACATTTGTAACTACACATAAACTATAAGATATACTGTACTTTCAGTTAGTTTTAAAAGCAATTTTGTTTTTATTTTACTGCATGAATAACAATGGTTGTATTTCCAATTAGATTTTTAGTTACTAAAAAATAAGCTTGCTTTGCCCTTCATCACAATGTAGAGCAGTGCAGTACTCTTTGGCCGTGTGTGTGTGTGTGTGTGTGTGTGTGTGTGTGTGCAGGAAGCAGTACCGACGGCTGGTGCGCTGCGTACTGGTCATCCAGAAGAACTACCGTGCCTTCTACTGGCGCAGGAAGTTCCTGCTGCGGCGCTGGGCGGCGCTCACGCTGCAGACGCACCTGCGAGGTCACATGGCCAGACGCCTGGTAGGGCGGATGCTGGATGAGAGCAGGGCGAAGAGGAGGAGACAGGAGGAAGAGGAGAGGTTGGTTCGCACGCGGCAAGTCCGGTTGGCGGCTTCAGCACCCCGAAACACCACCACAGTGGATTTCAAATGAAACCAACGTTCCCCTAATAATAATAATCATCATACTATATATATATATATATATGTATATATATATATATATACATAGAGAGCCCTCCCATATAGGGCTGTCTGATGTGGCCTCTAAATATAATCTCTTAATACAATTTCAGATTTTTTTCCCTTTGATTTTGAAATGAAATTATAATTTGCATTATTCTTCCTTGTATGTTTTTTTCCAAAGAGTATTTTCCAGGCAATAATTTGCATATTTTTCCACAAAACCATCCTAATCACTGTTTATGATTATTTCTAGATCAGCGGTGTGAAACTCGTTTTACTTTGGTCAAATATTCCACCGTGTTTAAATGGCAAACTAGCGCCATTCTGTCGGCAGCCGTGTTGTTCGTGTGAGCAATGAAGTCACTCGAAAAAAAATGTTTTAGAAATTGTAAACTGTACAATAAATAAAATCTAAAAATCTATTTTAGAAAAGAGTCCTGACAGATCAGCTGATGTTTGTGTTTGGTTTTCACAGGGAGAGACGGCGGCTGGAGGAGGAACAACTTGCTCAAGAGGTACCAAAATGTGGCCTGTTTTAACACCTCAAACCCTAAATATTATCAGATTAGTTTAGTTCGACTAGCTCAGGGGTCGGCAACACGCGCCTCCCTGGCAGGAGCCACTAGAACAAAACAAAACAAAAATACGAATCCAAGTAACCATCCTGAGTCAGCCCTATCCCAGTATTTTCATTCTATTCATCCTAGAGCGCAAGTGTTATTCTTTGACACACCGTCGACAGCCCAAGTTTTCTGCTGGATTTTGTCCTAACAGAATCTTGTGATCTTCAGGCATCCAGGAGGCGCGAGGAGCTGTGTCGAGCTGAAGAACTGGCCGCTCTCCTTCTGGTTCAGCCTCAACTGGCCGAACTCCATCAGTCATCAGAAACCTTGAAGAATTCAGCAGAGACCTTGGATGAGTCTTCAGAAACGCCGAAGGTGTTCTCTGAGGCCTTGGATGAGTCTTGTGAGACACTGAAGGTGTCTTCGGACCCCCTGGGGGTAGAGGAGGAAGATGACGAAGCCGTCCGTCCTCAGGAGGCATCTCAGGTGGAGGAGATCCTGCGTCTGGAGCGGGAGATCCAATGCCTGCAGATGAAGAAGGAGCGTCAGGAGCTGTCCCTGACGGAGGCATCGCTGCTCCGCCTCCAGCTGCTGCGCGACCAGGAGCTGAAGCGTCTGGAGGACGAGGCCTGCAAGGCGGCGCAGCACTTCCTGCAGTCGCTCAACTTCGACGAGATTGACGAGTGCGTCAGAAACATCGAGAGCTCACTGGCCGTGGATGCCGACGGTGAGAAGGAGAACGGGCGGCGGTCGGGTGGCAGCCAGGAGGAGGAGGATGTGGATGAAGGTTTCGAGGCGGACGACGAGGCCTTCAAGGACTCGCCCAACCCCAGCGAACACGGACACTCGGACGGCCAGCGCACCAGCGGCATCCGAACAAGTGACGACTCCTCCGAGGAGGACCCGTACGCCAACGACGCTGTCGTCCCTCCCTTGCCGCCCACCACCATACTCCTGCAGATGCCACCGCCACTCACCATCGGCCCGTTGGAGCCCCTGTGCGAGCTCATCCCACCGGATGAGGATTCAGACTACGATCGGGACGACTACGATGAGGGTGCCATCGCGTCGAGCGGCAGCCTGGCCTTCTCCTACCCTCGCAGCGAGCAGTGGTCTCCCGACTGCCGCGGCTCCTCGGGAACCTACAACAGCTCCGGGGCGTACCGCTTCGGCTCAGAGGGGCCGCAGTCCTCGGTGCGTCCTTGTCACAGATTTCGGTGGTTTGCGCCAAGTACCGCTTTGCAAAATGCATAGCCCTCCACATGCCACCATCATAAGCAATATTAAATATAGCACATATACAGTACAGTACAGTAAAGTAAATATACTACATTACATCTTCATTTATATAGCGCTTTCACAACAGCTGTAGCAAGGATCTGTACAGAATATGTAAATCTTAAAATGGAAACCAGCAAACACAATGAAAACAGCAGGTCCCCCCAAATTGACCCCTGTGGAACACCATACGTTTTTTCCAAGAAAAACTTCAAATTATACAAGATATTACGGGGGAAACAATTTGAATGCTTGAAAAAAAAGTACCAAAATTAAAATTTTAAACCAAACATTTCTTAAAGATTACAAACTAAAATAGTTCCAAAAAGCTGAAGTGAACGTAATGATTGTTTGGTGTCCCACGAGTGGGAGCCCACATCCCCTATAGCGGTCCTTGTTGGACACTGCTCTACTTGACTGCACGTTCAGCCTAAGAATCTTTCTGATTCTGTTTGTGTTTTTCCCCTTGTGTCAGTTTGAGGACAGCGAGGATGACTTTGACAGATTGGACACGGACGACGAGCTCTCGTACCGCCGAGACTCCGTCTACAGTTGTGTCACACTGCCCTACTTCCACAGCTTCCTGCACATCAAAGGTACGTCCATGCCCCGTAACGTACACACATGGGTCTCTCTTTTCGTGACAGGCGCAGTCAGCAGCGTAAATCTGCACCGTGGAGTGTTGGACCAGGTTGTGGTAGTTTTGCTGTTGGGTGTAAAAATAAATAAATAAATAAAATAAAAAGCCTGTTTGGCCACGGCTGACTTCATTTGTCACCATTCAAAGTGGTTCCTCTCATTCCCTTGAAATGAAGCCCATTCACACCTCGCACAAGTGACATGTCTGTCAATGTGCTTTGTCGGTTTGGCAATAAAGAGGCGGGTTAGCGGGTTCCCTCATTAAATGCAGAATGATCTGCTGCGACCTAAATGTGTCAGTGGACCTCATGTACAGCCCACCAAATTTTCAAAGGACACCCCCTCCTTACGCCGGAACACCCACGTTGGCACAGAGCGGTCAGGCAAATAGCCAAACAAGAACAGCCAGCGGCAAAATCAGAATACGCCTGCCTTTGTGCACACGCCGTCTACCAAAATAGAGCCCATAACCGTCTTGATTGAGACCTGAGTGGCTCAGGCTCTCTGTCGCCCCCCGCAGGCGGCCTGATGAACACGTGGAAGCGGCGCTGGTGCGTGCTGAAGGACGAGACCTTCCTGTGGTTCCGCGCCAAGCAGGAAGCGCTGAAGCAAGGCTGGCTGCACAAGAAAGGCGGGGGATCCTCCACGCTGTCGCGCCGAAACTGGAAGCGACGCTGGTTCGTCCTCCGGCAGAGCAAACTCATGTATTTTGACAACGACGGCGAGGACAAACTCAAAGGGGTGCTGGACATGCACGCCGCCAAGTTAGTAAAGCCTCCTCAGTTTCCACCCACACCCGCCCTGCTTAAAAAAAATAAATAAATAACATTTTTAAAAAAGCATAGACCAGCATGGTCCTGTTGTGTATTCGTGTTGCTCTTGATATTGTGACTAGTAAGAAGAGCAAAAGAGCAGCATCAGCAAATGTAAAACACAACGGCCAAGATTTTAACTTTGAACCAGCAAGATCCACACGAAAACACAGCAAAAACATGCTTTAAAAAAAAAAAAAACAATCCCTGCTGTTATTTTAAGCAAAGCTGACCTATACTGACACTTACTGACTGACCGCATTGCTTCTACACTGGTCAAATGCTTGTTTGCTTAAGTTGGTCACTGGGCTTGAACCCAAATTGAGACGTCAAGTTGTTGTCGTTGCAGCGAGGTGATCGACAACGCCAACAAGGAGAACGGCATCAACATCGTCATGCCGGAGAGAACGTACCACCTGGTGGCGGAGACGGCCGAAGACGCCAGGTAAGGGGGGGGCCTTCGGGTCACGTCAATCAGGACAGCTTGACGATCATGACGATGACGAAAACGACGTTGACGATGCCGCCGCGTGATGACTGATGTAACGGTGATGACGACTACAATAACCTTGGTAATGACAAAAACGGTGACCTTGATCAGAACTGCGACAATGATGCCGGCAACGATGACAATGACTGTAATTGATGATGATGGCGGGATTTTCCCAAACCACTGGTCTATTTCCGAGCCACTCAAACTCCCCCCGTCCCCACTTGTTCACCATTACATTTCGGGACATATGCCCCCCCCCCCCCACCCCCAGCCCCACACACACACACACACACACCACTGTTGACAAGTATTCCCAAGCTGAATTTTGGTCCAAGTACATCCCTGACAACAATGACAAGAACAACTATGACGATCACAATGACAATGACGACGATAACCATGTGTTTACATTGTCCCCGGTACCAGCCAATGGTTCAGCGTGCTGAGTCAGGTCCACGGTTCCACTGAGCAGGAAATCGGTGAGATGCACGACGAGCAGGCCAACCCGCAGAACGCCGTGGTGAGTCGACCGCGGCGGGGGGAAAAAAGCCCGCAATCGTCTCCGGCCGTCTTGCCCAACCTTTCTTCGGCCGACAGCGTGATCATCTCCAAATGTTCTGGTCCTTCAGGGTACTCTGGACGTGGGCACGATCGACTCAGCGTGCGCGTCGGACAATCCGGAGAGGTGAGGACCCGCTTGCACCGTTGGCATCCGCCGCACCGTTTCCAAAGTCAGGCACTCATTCGCCCCTCGCTCACGCAGGCCCAACTCCTTCGTCATCATCACGGCCAACCGAGTGCTGCACTGCAACGCCGACACACCTGAGGAGATGCACCACTGGATCACGCTGCTGCAGCGCTCCAAGGGTGATGCCCGAGTAGACGGGCAGGAGTTCATCATACGAGGTACCCCATCAAAAAAAAGCTTCTATTTGCAAGGGGGGGTAAAAAAAAAAATCTCACAGGGATTTTTGTCAATTTCTTTCCCTTTTTTTCTTTCTACACTGACTATATGAAGTGTCAAATAAGTGTGTGCTCATACTTATGCACTATTGAAAATAAAGAGGACACATACGTTTGTGTGTGCGTGTACACATACGTTTGTGCGTGTGTGTGTGTGTGTGTGTGTGTGTGTGTGTGTGTGTGTGTGTGTGTGTGTACATCTGAGATCAAATTTGCTAGAGTGAAAAACCCCCCGTTGTGAAAAATGTATTGCTGCAAACATGATTTCTTTGTGGAGGAGTTTCACTGTAGTAGAATTTCTAATTTAACATTCTTTGACAAAAAAAAAGGTGTAGTTCTCAAATTCGGGTGCCTAAGTTGTCAATTTCCAATGTTAGAATGTGGGACAATATCATTGCGGTCAGTGGGACCGAAGAGGTAAAGGATCGTTCTTTATAGCGGTTGAACTGTCAATGAAGATCTCAGTTAGCATTACACAACCACCAGTCATCAGATTGCCCCAGTGATGTTCTGTGTTATGCGTCAGGCTGGCTCCACAAGGAGATCACGAGCAGCGGTGTCGGCGTGAGCGGCAAAGCATCTCTGAAGCTGAAGAAGCGCTGGTTCCTCCTGACGCACAATTCTCTGGACTACTACAAGAGCTCAGAGCGCAGCGCCCTCAAGTTGGGCACACTGGTGCTCAACAATTTGTGCTCGGTGGCGCCGCCCGACGACAGAGTCTTCAAAGACACTGGTGGGTGGGCCCCTGACTCCGCCCGCGCGGGCGTCGCCTCGTTTGCGACCTTCTAACATTTGTGTCGTTCAGGCTACTGGAATGTGATCGTCTATGGCCGCAAGCACTCGTACCGCCTCTACTTCAAACTCCTCAACGAGGCCACCCGCTGGGCCGCGGCTGTCCAGAACGTCATTGATGCCAAGGCGCCCATCGACACGCCCACGCAGCAGCTCATACTGCAAATCAAGGTAGCCGCCAGTGTGTCGTGTCCGGCCACGGACATGTTATTCGGCTGTTTTCATGCACTCAGAACGTACACAGTCTCGCACAAGGGTGGGCAATGTAGGCTGGGAACACCTCAGGTTCCCTCCCCCTGGAAGAACTGCATGAAGTGGCTGGGGAGAGGGAAGTCTGAGCTGCCCCGCCGTTCAAGCTGCTGCCATTGCCACTCCACCCTGAATAAGCACAAGAAAATACCGTATTGGCCCGAATATAAGACGGTGGTTTTGCATTGAAATAAGACTGAAAAAGTGGGGGTCGTCTTATATTCAGGGTCTAGACATTATACCCATTCACGACGCTAGATGGCGCCAGATACCATTGAAGCGAATGCTGAACTTGACTCCCCAGGCCAAAGCGAACCCTGTCACGAAGAAGAAAAATAAAAAATAGCGGTAAGAAAGAAAAGAGAAGAAAATAATAAAAGAGATAACAGAAAATGGAGAAACGTAGCGACAATCTGGAGAAAAGTGGGTCGAAGATCGGCCAGGTCAATCGGCAGCTGAGGAGAAGTTATGATGTACAGTCAAACCTCGGTTTTCGAACGTCTCTGTTCTCGTCCAATTCGGTTTTCGACCAAAAACTTTGAGTTTTTTATGCCTCGGATGACGAAGAAATTTCGGTTCTCGAACAAACTGAGCGCACTTGAATGCACCATTTGACTCCTCTCGCCTTCCTTACACGAGAAGTGACGCTTCCTCGGGTAGACGAGGAAGTGACGCTTCCTCGTGTTGCTTGTGAGCAGACATTTTTATTTTAAAAAGAGCGTGGTTTCGGTTTTCGAACAATTTCGGTTTTCGAACAGCCTTCTGGAACGGATTATGGACGAAAACCGAGGTTTGACTGTAATTTACCTTTCAAACACCAGAAGCCATTCATTCACGAATGTGATTGCACTTTAGTTTACATATTCAAATGTTCAGATATTAAGATTTGAATGAGGCAAAATAACATGCTTTTTCTCTCAAATATATTGTAAATCATTTGTTTCAGATGTACTGTAATTATTTTCTGTATCAAAATTAATTTGGTGTTCAAAAAGTCTTTATTTCAAACTTGAGTCTTGAAAAAGAGGGGGTCGTCTTATAATCAGGGCCGTCTTATATTCGAGGGATATGAAGTATGCGCACGATTGCGTGTGTGCAGGAGAACAGCCTGAACACGGAGGTGGTGGAGCAGATCTACAAGAGGAACCCCATCCTGCGATACAGCCAACACCCGCTGCACTCACCACTTTTGCCGCTGCCCTACGGAGACATCCACCTCGCTGCTGGTATGTCCGTCCGTCTGTCTGTGGCAATCGAACACCGGCATCATCACCTACATGCGCGCACCTTGTGCTTTCTCTCCTTCAGGCCCAAGGACGTGCGGCAGCCTGCAGGAGGAGGCGCTGGCGGCCTTTGCGCGCCTGCGGCAACTGGAAAGCACAGCTGACCCGGCGCCGGGCATCGGGGCGCTCCTGCAAGCGTGCCGGGAGCCGCGTGCCCTTCGCGACGAGCTCTACTGCCAGCTGGTCAAGCAGACGGTGCTCCCGCCCGGGCCCCACGCCCCCGCCAACCTCACCCGCTGGAAAGCGCTGGCATGTGCCGCCTGCGCCTTCCTGCCCGGCAGGAGCGTCCTCGCCTACGTCCGCTTGCACCTCAAAACGTACTGCAACAATCCACCACATTTTTTTCTTGTCTCGTTTTTCACTGTCACTTTTTTTCAGCCATCCTCATTTTCGACTTTTCTCTCATGTCAGACCTTCATGGTTTGCTTTTTTCCCCCACTTATCCAGTTTTTCCTCCAAAGTATTTTTTTTTACCCTCTTCACTTTTCTTTGTGCTTTTTCCCCCCCATTATGTAACACCCATCTATTTTCTAATCCGCTTATCCACACAAGGGTCGCAGGCGTGCTGGAGCCTATCCCAGCTGTCTTCGGACAGTAGCCCGTGTACACCCTGAATCGGTCGCCAGCCAATCGCAGGGCATACATAAGCAAACATCCACAATCACACCTTGGGACAAGTTAGAATGTTCAATTAATCTGACATGCCTCTGTCACTTTTTCAGTCTGTGTTCCATTCACCGGTGTTCCCCAGTCCTGGGGCCCCGACACTAAATGACTAAACGGCAAACCTCCCCCTCCCCCCCCCCTGCAGGACTCGAGAGGCATTCCCGAACACGGAGATTGAGCGCTACGCCACCTTTGCGCTGGATGCGCTGAAGAAGACGCGCGGGCGTGAGAACGTCCCGTCGCTGGAGGAGATCCGGGCCGTGGTGGCGCGGCGGGACATGAGCACCACTGTGCATTGTCACGGCGGAGGCTGCTGCAAGATCATCATCAACTCGCATACCACCGCCGGCGAGGTGAGTCGCCTTCGTGGTCCACACGTTATCGTCGTCGCTTGATACATTGCTCTTCACTTCTTGCAGCACACTTTTTCTAGAAAAAAAAGTCAAGTTTCAAGGGAATTTTTTTTAATGTTGTTTAATTTACCGTAATTTCTGGACTATAGGCCGCACCTGATTATAAGCCGCACCACTACATTTTTAAAGGAAAAAAACATTGTGTACACACATAAGCTGCACCTGTCTATAAGCCGCAGGTGCCCATATTGTTACATGAGATATTTACAAAGAAAGACGGTACACAGGCGGCCGTTAAAAAAGTCTTTATATAGGCCGCTTCATTAAATAAGCCGCAGAGTTGAAAGCGTGTGACAAAGGTCGCGGCTTATAGTCCGGAAATTATGGTAATTAATGTATTTTCTTTGAAGGGGAAAAAATATTTTTCAGTTTTTCAGTGTGGATTTGACGTGTGTGTGTCTGTGTGCATGTGAGGTGGTGGAGAAGCTGCTGCGCGGTCTGGCCATGGAGGACTGCAGGAACATGTTTGCACTCTTCGAGCACAACGACATCGTGGAGAAAGCCATCGAGAATCGCACAGTGGTCGCCGATGTGCTTGCCAAGTTTGAAAAGTCAGCGCCACCTGCTGGAACGGCACGTTAATTGTTCTTTGTTGTTGTTGAGCCGTCGTAAAAATGTGCACTTCTTCTGGGTATGCGTGTGTGTGTGTGTGTGTGTGTGTGTGTGTGTGCGTGCGCACTGTAGATTGTCCTCCAGTCCAGATGAGGGCACCACTGGCTGGAAGTTGTACTTCAAACTTTACTGCTTCCTGGACGTGGACAACGTTCCCCAAGACGGTGTGGAGTTTGCCTTCATGTTTGAACAGGTAACGACCAAACCACACTAGTGTTGCAGCGTACCGAGAATTTCAACCCAAAAATTACGCGTGACCATAATTCCTAAGTCCCGGTAATTGGGGGCGTTAAAAAAATGCAGGTGAAGTTGGGGGCATTTGAGAGCATAATGGTTGGTGAGGGGGTTTACCAAAACACTGATGCAAAAAGTGTTGCTGCAACACTGACAGATGCATTTGTGTCTTTAGGCTCACGAAGCAGTGATCCGTGGTCAGTATCCAGCTCCCGAGGAGACTCTCCAGTTCCTTTCCGCGTTGCGGCTTCAGTACCTTCTGGGAGACCAAAGCCCCCAGGCCCAAGTGCCGGATACATCGCAGGTGTTCCCCATGGCTCGCCTGCGAGCCCGCGTGCAAAACTCGGCGCGGAGCTTCGCGTCGGGCAGCGAACGCTCGGGGACATCGGAGCGCAAGCGTTCCAGTTTCCTGGAGGGAACGCTGAGGCGGAGCCTGCGCGGCGGCTCGCTCGGCCGGCGACGTTCGGACGCCGAGAACGGGCTGGAAGCCTGGATGAGAGAGGAGGTGGAGGCCGTCCGGACCGGCCTTCTGGACAAGTGGGGCAAGCTACGCGGCGTCACGCGGGAGCAGGCTATGCGCAAGTACATGGCGCTGGTCCGCGACTGGCCCGGCTACGGATCCACACTCTTCAACGTGGAGGTGAGCAATCCCAATCCGAACCCATCCTAACCTTCTGAATGGAGGCAAGTGGATCTTTCTTTTCCAATACGAGTCCACTTTTGCCTGCTTACCATAACCTTGACATACAGTTGACCCCCGTTATCGCTAGGTGAAAATCCACCAGATGTTTAACTCATTCACTCCCAAAGACGTTTTTAAACGTCTTTTCGGACTTGGTCCAGAATTGGCTGGTACTGAATGAGTTAATGTTTTGTTTGTTTTTTTTCGTAATTGCTGAACAATTTCCGCACCCATTTAAGAGATATAAATGTAGTAAAAGACACTTTTGAAAGCATTCCTTCTCGCGGATTGCTCAAAAATGTTCTTCCCAACCATAAAAAATGTGGTTCGTTATTGTTAACTTGATGCTTAATAATTAAACCATACCAGATTATAATCAAAGATTGCTATCTTAATGCTCACGCATCATGCAAAACGCCATAGATGGGCAAACAAAAATGAGCACTAGTGTTATGCTAACTTTCACATAACTGCTACATGTCAGTGCTTCCACTGGGCATGTTGTGGTACTGCACTGAATGCGTGCAACTATAATTTCAGACTTTCCTCGATACTCTGACAAAACTAAAGACGGAAAACCCCAATTGGTTTGAGAATGTGCAAAGTGGGTTGACTGCGTTCCAATGTTATTTTGTCCTCCAGTGTGGTGACGGCGCGTTCCCATCGGAGCTTTGGCTGGGCGTGAGCCGCGAAGCCGTCTCGGTGTACAAGCGAGGCGAGCCGTGGCCTCTGGAAGTTTTCCCCTACGAGCGCATCCTGTCCTTTGGGGCACCGCTCGCCAACACCTACAAGATCGCCGTGGACGGACGAGAACTCGTCTTTGAGACGCAAATGGTAAGGAGAAAAAGAAAAAGCCACCTTTCGCTACGCGCCACGCCCACCGGTTAATGCGTCTGTTTCATATCAGCGCCCAAAATATTTGCAAGTCCCTTGTAACGAGTTTGCCAGTCAAAAATGTTGACTCCACATTAGTCGTGCCAGGCTCCTTGGTAGAAGTAATGAGTAGACAGGTGTCACTGTGGCATCTTGGTGACTGACTTCTCCGTTCCTCTTGTCCAGGTGATGGCCATCGCCAAGCTGATGAAGGCGTACGTCAGCATGATGGTCAAGAAGCGCTACAGCAACTGTCAATCGCTCGGCAGCCATTGTGGCGCCTGGTGAGCCCTAAAAACTGGTTCGGTCCTTTTGGATCACATTGCTAGCAGCACAGTTATTCCGCAAGATTGCTGGTGCTCAGCTTTCCAGGCTGGTCCAAACACGACTTTCAGCTCCGCCAACCAAAAAGCGGCACAGGATGAGATTTTGAAAATGAGCCTCTGCACCAGTAGGAGGCAGCACTCAGTTTTTCAACTTCAACCTCCGTTCCAAGAAAATATTATTTTCCGTCTTTCTGGAACTTTATGCTTAGCATGACAAGTGAGTTTTCTTAGTGGAAGCGACTTTGAAAAGAATGTAAACAAAAAGATGTAAATAAGCTGTTCTTGTCTTAAACATTTCGGGTTTGCTGTTGAATGTTCTGATTGGCTGGCCGAGCAAGGGAAGGCCTCACAAGTGCCTGAAGAAAAAAAACAAAAACAAAAAAAACAACCACTGTGGTTCACATGTGGTCCTTTTTAAACTGAGTTACATTCCATTTGAATGGAGTTGCTATGGCAACATCATTAAAGCACTTGCCGCTCCACCGTGACATGCTAATGCTAGCAGGCGCTAGCTAGCAGGTGTTGTCATTTTAAAGCAGATTTCTCAAACCTTTTAGTTGTTTTTTTTTTTCAAACAAAAACTCCAAATCCAAATGGGCATCACAATTGCCATGGTAACAAAAATAAAATGAGCAGGGGGGCTCAGGTCAAAAACATGCAAATAAGCAGATGATCGGGAAGAAAATACACAAACGCCCAACAGCAAAAATCTTGAGGGATCCACTGTACTCTACTCAATGCCAAAGCAAATCGGCTATTTTCTTGGTGATTTTTTTTTTTAATAAAGTGAAAAGGGTGTAAAAACAGAAAAGTACATTTTAAAAGTCAAAATGCTTACAAGAGCACAGATGTCACTTGTTGGTGGCTCAACTTGTAATCAAATATGTCTGCAAATTGCCTCACTTGAAACATTTGGTCCCACTGAAACAACTTCAAATGTTCAATGAAATATTGTATAACACAAAAGAGATGCTATAAATGGAATTGATGGCAAATTACTCTTTGGGCCCCAAAGTTGGGTCTCCTGCGCTCCCCAGTTGGGTCTCGTGGACACCAGTTTGAGAAATCCGGCTATCCAAAAATATGTCAACCAAATTTTTGTTGAAATCTGCATTCCTTTTTTAGACTTGAAGAGCATGTCGCCGTGGTTGCACACTGTCAACCGTGAGCAAGCGCAAAATTCGCTTTTCTAAAAGTCGAGCCATTTGGAAAGGTTCCGCCAATACGTCAGCGGGCGGCAGGTCCATCCAAAGACACACAAACACACACACACACACACACACACACATACGAGTGCCTTCTTTGCTGTACATGTTTTTGATGTCATGGTGCAATGTTTCTCTAAATCTTCTCGGATGACGGTTGTACATTTTCTTGCTTTTTTTTTTTCTTTTTATGCTCTCCTTTTGACAATAAACTTTCTTCTCAAAATGTGTGTCCATCAAATATTACAAACACTAGGAAATAAATCAACATATATCATCTCCACGTAAACAACATCTACCTCAGTCAGTGGGTTTTTCCTTACGCATTCCAAAAATATGGCCTTGTGACCAGTCCAGTTAAAGAGCCTCATTTTTTTTTTTAAGAAACTTCAACTTAGAGTGACTACACAGCTTATATTGTGAAGAGAGTTATTACTTTCAAATGCAAGTAGCTCGTAATGTAAAATATATTATATTTTCGAAGTAACTTTAAAAACCACTGTCCACGTACTCCCTGCAATATGCTCACGTACCCCTGGTTGGGAAGCATAAAACAACCGACTCCATCCATACTCCATACCAGTAGGTGGCGGCACTGCTTATGTTATTGGCCAATCGTATTAATTTACGCGAAGGAGACGCTGTTGAAGGAAAAAAGGATGATGCTGTTCGCCTCTGAATTTCTTTCTTCTCTCTTTTTTTTGTTGATTTAATGGTTCCACCGGGCGACGTCGGGTTTAGTATTGTCATGCGATCACTTTTGACCGCTTACGTGCTCATGTCGTGAGGATAAATATAAAACTCGAGTAACATTAGCCAACCGGCTCGATGGTTTGCTCTCGGTTGCCTGACAGCGGCCAGTAAACAAAACAGGTTAGCCTAGCCGTATGCTAACATCACTCGTCGCCTCAATAGGTGGCTGGGGAAAAAAACAAGATCAATCCAGAAAAGCGCTGGATAGGCGGCCGGGATGGCGGAGAACGGTCGCCGCGGCTGGGAGGATGAGGAACGCGGACCGGGAGCTCTTCATCATGGCTTCGTGCTCGTGGAGGCGCTCGTGGAGAAGCTGAAAATATTAAACTGTGACCAGGAGCTGCTGGAAAAACACAACATGAAGCCCCTATCCAGGCACGTCAAACCACAACAACATTCTGCTTTCTATTATATTTGTGTCGAAATGCAAATGAAATAAAACAGTGGTTCAAGTACCCCCCCCCCCCCCAAAACAAAAAAAACGCACACACACAATCGTCTCTACAGGTATCACTGTAATGAGCAACATTGTAGTACAGGAGCATCGCAGACGTAAATATTTATCCCCAAAAAGGCGCATTTTCTATTCCCGACTTTGTAATACTACAAGTAATACGACGTCATTTTCCAAAAATAGCGTTCTCATTCGTGACCAGAGGGTGTTTCCACTTTTTTAAATTGTTGGGGGACGAGCGGCCTACTCTCCCCCGCGTGTTCGTTGTCTTTCGGACGAGGTGAATGTTGGTTCTCAAATACTGGAGGCAATGAACATCACTCGAAGCTTTTAATTTAGTTTATGAGCGAATCGATCCTGAGGGTCCAGATTTGAATCAGGAAGCTCAGAAAAAATACAGTCACACGAGGCATAGTATGTAAATGAGGGGCAGGCAGTCCTTCCCCTTACAGAAAAATCAGAGACAAAGAAAGGTCAATGCAGTTCAATCCAAAGTACAGACCACATCTGCGCACAAATTATGAGATTGGATCCTTTCTTGGCAGCCTTCCCGATCTTTGGGGCTGTTAAGTTGCCCAAGGACTCAAGCAAAATACTACCTGTTTGTTTCAAGTTTCAGCAGATGTTCGTATCGTTCTCATGGTAAGGCAAAATTCCTCAACACAAGGCATAGCGTTTACTGAGACAACAGTTGTTCTTTTGGTGTTAAACAAGTCCTATGGAGGGGGGCCCTAAAAGTGGTGGGGGTGAGAGGTGATTGTAATGTTTCCACTCCAACTTTTTTAAATCTAAATTGTGACATTTCTTTGCACCATTGGAGTATAATAAGCCACAGTATAAAACAATATTTTGAAGTCTTTCGTGATTAATGGAATTAATTAAATTTAGTAACTAACAATGAGTTTTTGTTGAGGAATTTCGCCTTACCATGAGAACTATTGATACTAATCTCTATACTGAACATCTGCTGAAGCACTTAAGACAAACAGGTTTCGCTTTCCTCCTCTCTTTGTCCTTGGGCAACTTAACAGCCCCCAAACATCTTCCTCCCAGTCCTCCCATCTTAATAATAATAATAATAATACATTTTATTTATAAGTGCCTTTCCAGACACCCAAGGACACTTTACAATCAGACAAAACACCAAAACGGTCTTTTTACGTTCTTCAAGGCTGTCAAGTTCCCTTGGAAAGGAGCTCCAATCTCATAATTTGTGCACAGCAGATGCGGTCTGTACTTCGTCACCATGCCAAGATTGAACTGCATTGACCTTTCTTTGTCTCTGATTTTTACATAAGGGGAAGGACTGCCCGCCCCTCATTTACATACTATGCCTATATAAACGTGTGACCCTATTTTTTCTGGGCTTCCTGACGAAATCTGAAACTCTCAGGAGCCCGAATCGATTCGTGTTGCGTTGTGATAAACTGAGAAAAAGACGACGTGTTGTTGGGTCTTCTTCCACCTTATAGAGAAATAAAAGAACCTGTGTCCAAGGAGGGCAGTAAGGAATTGGTCAGCTCCCCTCTTCTACAGTTTTTAAAATAAGTAGCCTTCATGGCTTTCAATTGGCTGGAAGTGGCCACTATAAAGCCCAAAAAGTTCCCCCTAACCCTGTATATGTGCTATGTGGTGTTGCAGACATTACTTTGTGTCCAGCCCTTACCTGGCAGCCAATCCGGGCGAGCAGTTTTTTGTATTCACCATCATGGCCGCCTGGCTCATCAACAGCGCCGGCAGAAGCTTCACCGGACCTCAGGAGGACGACGAGCCCACCGCCACCAGCGCCAACATCCTGGCCGAGCTCAGGGCCCTCGTAAACATTTTCTGCTTTTATATCATTATCGTTTTGTGAGTGATGCCAAAGAGATGACGCATTTCTCAACATGTCTGTTTAGGGCGTGAAAGTGGACTTCCCGCCATCCAAGCTGAAGTCCGGTTCAGGCGAGCACGTATGCTTTGTATTGAACGCGCTAGCAGAACACGCACTCAAGAGGCGAGGATTCTCCTTTAAAAGGTACTCCATCACCTTTTCCTTTGCGTTTTATATTCATTCCATGGACATTGTGCTAGTCCTCCTGTTGTGTGGATCATGGCCATCTGGGGGCAGTGCAATCCAGACATAAGTTTATGCATAAAAACAAGGCAAGACATCTTTGTTTCTACAGCACATTTCAGATGCAGGGTAGGCAATGTTGGGGGGACGAGCGCCCTCCTCTCCCCCGCGTGTTCGTGTAAATTTCGGACGAGGAGAATGTTGGTTCTTCAAATACAGGCTGGAGTCAATGAACAGTCGTCTTCGAAGCTTTTAATTTAGTTTACTGCAGTTTACGAATCGATTCGGGGCTCCTGATTTCAGTCAGAAAGCGTAGGACAAACACATTCATGAGATTATATGGAGACAATATGATCATGAGAGGCAGGGAGGTACGCCTCTCATGCAAAATCCCGGAAACAAAGAAAGTAACATGTCATCTGGACCCGGTGTGGCTGGAGGAAGTTGGGAGTGGTGAGGTGAGACCAGACCACCGCAACCCACCATTTGGTGTGATGGCAAGTTCCAGACCCCCCACTGTGCATACATCCTGAGATAAGAGGTCTTCCCAGGGGGGGCTTAACAGCAATCAGGGACTTACCCAAGGTGCGGGGGACAACAGAAGACACTTGGGGGGGGGGCGTTAATCAACCAAGGAGGAAGAAGATAAAATGTAACACTACATACGTTGTTTTAGATGAGCAAACAGATGTTCAGGAAAGAGACTGGGATCATTAGTACTCATAGTAAGGCGCAGTCCCTCAATAGCTGCAACACAAATACTTGAGATAACAGTTGTTCTTTTGATGTGAAACAAGTCCTATGGAGGGGGGGCCCTAAAAGTGGTGGGGGTCGAGGGACACTAAAGGTGATTGTAAACACAGTGAGCAGGAAATACCTCCAACAACATTCTACATTCTTTGTTTCTTTCAAATCCAACTAGCAGAGAGGAATGACACTTCGACAGCAACTCAATGTGCGTCACACAACTACTTTTTACCAGTGCCATCTGCATTGGCCCTGAAAAAGTCTGATTTCTCTTTGTCTCATTTATATTAGCTTAGCTTGTTTTAGCTACAACTAAAGCTAAAACAAAATCGAATTCAAATTCTAATGCAGCTAATTAAAGACGCAATAATGAATCAATTAATTGACAACAAATCAGTTTGATCAAATCAAATGATTATTATTTGACAGTGTCATGGGAGAGCCACACCTTATTGGTGGGGGTGGCCCTCGCCACGACAAGTAGGAAGTTCCGAGACAAAAGGACACGGACACCCAAGGGAAAATTCTGACTGCCTGTTGTTCATTTCAGACCAAACTACCCAACCGAAACCACAGAAGAAGAATCGGTGATGGACGACCATGCAGAACTCATGCTCAGCGATGCGGATCACATCGCCGTGCGTCGTTTACTCTTCATCCCTTTCATCTTCTTCCTGGTTCCTCTTGGTGTCGATGCGTGAGGTTTGTGTCTCTTCAGGAGGAGGACGATGAAGATGAAGACAACCTGGTGGACTTGGAGGCGCTCACCCTGCAGAGCACGCTTCAAGTGAGCCATCAGCACCAGGAAAGTCGTTTAGCATGATGGCGGCGAAGGTTTGAACCGGGCTACCTGCGTTGTTCCCTCAGGAAGCGGCGGCGGCGGCGGCGTCCAAACCTGATGAGATCATGCGCTCCACGCTGGACGTGGCCGAGTGGAACCTGGAAGTAGAAAGGGTCCTACCGCTCCTCAAAGTCACCATCAGGACCGACAACAAGGTACAGCACCTCGTCATTCAAGACATACGGAACTATTGAGCACATTCTCAGACGTTTTTACGCCTTCACCTTCCTTCCATTTTTCGGCCCTGATTACAAGCCGTTCCAACTTCAAATTGTCTTGAACATTCACCTGAAATTTTGCACAAATTAGTCACGTTCGTAATTCAAGCCTTTGTTTTTGCCGTCATTTGTGCAGGACTGGAGGGTCCACGTGGACCAGATGCATCAGCACCAGGGCGCCATCAAGTCCTCGCTCCATGAGGCGAAGGTGCGTTGACTGACCGGCACCTTAGAATATTCCCCTCTTGTCAAAATTTCATCAGGTTCTTGTACCAAATCGATGATGTCACACATCTGGTCCCGCCCCATGGCAAAACAATAGGCACAATTCCGGCCGCGCCTCTTTGTCCGTGTTTTGGGTTGCTTTCTGCATCACCCGCACGCTCCCATATTCGGGAAATGTAAAATGTATATACAGTCAAACCTCGGTTTTCGTCCATCATCCGTTCCAGAAGGCTGTTGGAAAACCGAAATTGTTCGAAAACCGAAACCACGCTCTTTTTAAAATCATTTTTATTGAACACGTCTGCTCACAATGGAAAGCAACACGAGGAAGCGTCACTTCCTCGTGCAAGGAAGGCGGGAGGAGTCAAATGGTGCATTCAAGTGCGCTCAGTTTGTTCGAGAACCGAAATTTGTTCGCCATCCGAGGCATGAAAAAACTCGACATTTTTGGTCGAAAACTGAATTGGTCGAGAACCGAGACGTTCGAAAACCGAGGTTTGACTGTATTTTTTTTTTTTTAATCGATCCTATTCATTGTAATCGACAAATGTGTCAATTATTAACCTGCCAAACCTGCTGCAGACTGTGCTCTCAAGATTGCTAATTTATGGACCTTTGCCACAGCTTAGTTAGATTTTTATTCATGTATTTAACTTTTTTGGGGGGTTTTGTTTTGTGTTTTTTTTTGTACTTGTGATGACGGAGGATAAATCAAGAATCCCATATCTGACAATACTCAAGAAATGAAATCTGCAAAATGGCTGCACGTTGACCTTCGTGATTTTAGCCAGCAGCAGCAGCAGCACTTGTGATTTCTTGCGTTGGTGTTCTAAGGGCTACATTGGCAAGCTAGAGGAGGACATCAGCAGGACACTGGAAAAAGTGTCCAGTCGAGAAAGTACATGAACAAACAACTGGAAGGCGTCATCAGCGAACATCGCGCCGCTCAGGCCAAGCTCAGCGAGGTCAGACTCCGCCCCTGCCTCCCATCCTCCTAATTCCTCGACCTCGTTTTTTTATCGTCTTCCTCTTTTTGTCGTCTGCCAGGTCAGGGAGCTCTACCAACGCGCCAGCGGGGGCGTGGCCCAGAGGACGCGACTCCTGGCTGAGGTCAGTGAACGCGTCATGCTTCCGCACACTGTCTTATATGTCACAGTCCTGTCAAGGCGACCAAGGTGGCTTATGAAGCCGTTCTGGTTGTCACTTTTCAGCTGAGTGAAGAGTTGGAGAAGGTGAAACAAGAGATGGAGGAGCGAGGCAGCAGCATGTCGGATGGAGGTGAGAAAAGTTTCCTTCAACGTTTGCTCCGCCCTTTTTTTTTTTGGTCATGATCTGACGCGACCACGCGCGTGTGTCCAGCGGCGGTGGTGAAGATCAAGCAGAGCGCCGGCAAGCTGAAGCAGGAGATCGCGCGCATGGACGTGCGTGCCGGCGTGGTGGCGCACATGCTGCTGCACGCCAAACTCAAGCACAAGTCCGACATTAGCTTCCACATGCACGCCTCTCCCGCCGTCTGAGCTCCGCCCACTGCATCGTCTTTCACATTTTTCTCAGTTCCGCCGACAATTGACATGACGAAATGTCGTAACAGTTACAGCATCTATTATCATGTTTTACGAAGACACGATATCGAGAACATCAGAACGATGATTCGAGACACATCAGAACAGGAAAAGTCCAGCCGCTTCAAATGGAGATTCAAATTGGTTGGCCAATCGCAGGGCAACAGAGACAAACAACCAACACTCACAAGGGACAATTTAAAACAGTCATCCCATGCAAACACACAGGGAGGCCGGAGATCGAAGGCACTGACGTGCCACACTAACAGGAAAAGATGATATCCATAAAAGAGATTGTCAGAGATTTCTCAGTGTGCGCTCCCCACTCTCACCTGACCTCTGCATCCTCTGCCGGCCTTTTTATTGATTGTATATGCAAATTACAAGTAAAATATCAGAAAAACACTCCCATCTTCATTAACATACCGCACCCCTCAGTAAACCCGAAAGACAAAACATTCCCCCTGGAGTCAGCACCAACATCCATAAATTAACAGACACCTCGACATTTTAACGAGCGGTGCCTGCCCTGAATTGAAATGCCGGAACCGTGGCTCGTGACAAACGTGATCATTTGTCGTTGTGGAGCGTTAGGGAGCGTACAAGCACTTCCTTCCGTCCAAAGTTCAATCTTCCTTTCCAAGTTGTCGGTTAACACGCGCCAGTGTGTCTACTTGTGAGGGTTAAATCTTTCTCTCTGAGATGAGGAGCGCATGGTCAGGTAACCATGCGCTCGGGCTCCCTTGACCTCAAATTGACCCCTGATTCTCTGCTTCTAATGTGCGCAAAATGTTCTGAACACAAGTACTTTGAGCATGTAACAAGATGAAACTTTAAAACATGACAACATTGTATTTTCTATTCTAACAGAGATACGCCCCGCTTAGGATATACAGTATAAGACTTGTATAGGGACTCTGCTGGCGCGCATTTGTGCCTCGACCACAACGATTGCTTGTATCACACTTGTGCCCTGAACGTTCAGTAAAGCCTCTTGCAAGAACTTCTCCAGTCCCAGCCTCTGATTTCCATCTCATTCTAACACACCCACACCAAAATACACATGCCTGCGAAACACTTGAAGCACGTCAACTCAGCATATCATCAGAAATGCAGAAGGCTCGCCTCTGGCGCTGTGGAAATACTGTACAGTAATCTTTTTAAGTTGTCATGTCAACTTTTGACCAGTAGAGGGTGCTAACAGACATAATACAGTAATCCTCGTTTATCGCGGTTAACGGGGACCAAAACCACCCGCGATGAATGAAAATCCGCGAAGTAGCGATCAATTAACATATACAGGTAAAAAATATATTTTTTTTTTTTTAATGAATATGTTTGAAAAAATCCGCGATGCACCGAAGCCGCGATAAACGAACCGCGAAATAGCGAGGGATCACTGTACCGCATCTACAGCCGCCGCGAAAATTTGAGATCAGCCTTTTTTCTTCCGTTTCAAATTGTAAATGTTTGGCATTCCACGTTTTGGTTTGTGTCCCCTTGATAAACTTTAAGTGGCACCAGACATAGGGGTCTCATTTTTTTTCCCACAGCTGAATATGCGCCAAAGAGGCCTAATTTAACAATTTGCAAGTGCGGTTGTCATGTGAATTGCCCGAGAAAGACATCTGGGGGATGTGAAAGCTGAATGAATAATAATATAAAGTATGTGTTTATCATACATTTGCTTAAACTTGTAGGAGCTGCTTGAACCCCCCCCCCCCCCCCCCCCACACACACACACATAGGACAACGATTTCTCTCTGTTTTTTGTTTTGTTAGTACCTTGCTGCTCCGTTTTGCTTCCTTCATCTTAATATCAACACCAAATGTTCAAATGTTTTGTTCAAGTGCTCTAGATATGAGTGATGAGTTGGGTCATTTGGTCCATTGGACAACTTCAGCGTTTAATTTTGTATCTTTACTTTGGGGGGGGGGGGGCCGCAGGTCGTGGCCACGCCCTATGACGTCATCTCAAGTCTTGTGGCGACTCAAAAAGGTAGCAAATGTTTTCTTTGCTCACACTCCGGAGGAAACAGCCCAAGTGTCCGCGTTTCTGGACTTTTCCTACTTCAACTTTTCGCTCTATGAAGGACACAAAGAGAAAAAAGTAGACGAGGAGCCTTTCTCAAGTAAGTTCGTGCGCCCCGGTGTGTGCGTGCGTGCGCGTGCGAGTAGGTGAATATCCTGCTTATTCGTCCTGGGAAGTTGGTTCACGACAGTTGAGCTCCAAAATCTAGTCTTGCTTGTCGTCGATGAATGAATGAATACTTTATTGTCATTGCACACTTGTTACAACGAGATTTTGCAGGAGCCTCCCCCCAAGTGTATCGTGAATATTAAAAAAGTATATCAATATATTGCACTCCCCTAGACCTACACACGATCACATACACACGTTTAAAAGTTGAGATTCAACGTTATAAAATTGATTTTTTTTTTTTTTTAATTGTGACTGTGCGCTGTTCAAGGAAGGGTTAGAGTAGATTGTTCTAACAAAATATATTAATTTGTATGTATCAGGCATTGACATGAGGATATGTAAAATATTCGGCACTAATTAAAATACAGTCAAAGTTGTCTTACAAAATTCTATGAATCAAGCATTAGCATGACAGTATGTGGACTATTTCGGACCTAATTGACGATAGGTCTCATAAAACAACGTGAGGCGATGGAGAGAGTCGTTCAAAGGCGTGTAAGAGGCAAGGGGGTCGACCTTGGGTTTCCACTTCCATTTGCCCATCATCAAATCAAGTTACAAACAGGGTCAAAGAAGGGGCCTGCTGAGCTGTTATATCCGTAGGAACACTCTCACTAGAGTCGTCATCGTCTAAGATGGCCCGAGAGGGGCCAGTTGCTCTATCTCAGGAACATTGAATGACAATCACCGCCTTGCCAGTTGCCCTCAAATTGAATCGTGTTGCAGAGATGGCCTTTTATTTCCAGAAGTTATTATTACATGAGGTCAAATGTGGATGCCATTTAAGTTCAATATTAGGCACGGATTGCTGTCAGGTTTCTCTCGCCCAACGCCTATCAGAAAATAGATAGAAGACGCTTATTTCTTTTCTCACGAGGAGAACGGAACAGACCGTTACCAGTTCGACCGCGTTTTGAAACAGTCTGTCCGTTACACTTTGTTTTGATCTCCTTGGGGAGGTCCACTAGCTAACATCGCAATCATGCTAAAGGAAAAAAAAACGTGAGGGGGGGATATGAAACTGGGGGCTTACACGATGAGCAACTTTGCGGTTTCTTCTCGAGCATCAGTTCATCTTTGCGCTTCCTGCAGTGGGTTGCAGGATAAAGACATCTGTCGGGTCGGCGGCGGATCAGCGAGACAACTTCCTCTCTGTAGCATGCGAGCACTTTCTCAAAATAGTAACAGTTGATCAAAATACTCTATACTAAATAGACTACAGACAATTGCACTGATAAATCAGTTTACCCCGAGTGTCAGACTGCTCATCAATATTTCCATGTTAACTGTTATTTAACTACAATATAGTAACGACGACATTGTAGGTGTACTAATTTACAACAGTATGTGTTAACAAACTATTTTGTGAAACCCGAACAAGCGACGCATTTAACCTTGGCATATGTTTTGACGCGCCAACACACCTGCAGTTTTGTCCAAGGTCACTTGGATTGAAAAACAGGAACTCCGTTTGATTAGGCATCGGAAAATAGGAACGCGGAGATCCGGCTGGTCTGTAAATCAATTGATTGATTTTTTTTAGTTACGGTTTAAATGTGCACACATATTGTCATTAACTCATTCAGTACCAGCCAATTCTGGACCAAGTCTGAAAAGACGTTTGAAGAATTCATTGCTGTGTCACGTGGGAAAACATGCAACTCTGAGAGCCCATACTTTTTTTTTCCTTTCTTTTCTTTATGTTGCTGCTCGCTCACAGGCCCCCATAACTGTGCTCAATGGCCACTTTGGTTTGTTTTTGGGAAGGGGGAAGCAGACGCTCCCCTGTGAGCCGAGGAAGGAGAAGACTCCGCAATGTCTCCGTGACCCCTTTGACTCCTCCCCCAATGGCGCTAAGGCTCCGTTTGGTGTGGTTGTCGTCACCCCTGTTGCAAAGGAATTTAGTCCGTTTGTCGAAATAAAATCAAATATTTTCTTCTTTGGCAATCATGCGCCATATCCAGCAGCCTCACAAGCACAAAATCCAGTCTGGTCATAAAGTTTGGGATGTGTGAGGAGACAAAGGCAACTAGTTTCGCCTGACCCCGCAGCCTTTCCTCCCTAGCTGGGACCAGCGAATAAAAACATCCCAGATAACAGCTCCTTACACAATGAGAAAAACATGTTCGCTGGATGGGGAGGAAGGGGGGGGGGGGGGGCTGATTGGGCTTGATTCAAAAGCAGGAATGAAAGCAGTAAATCACTGTAAGCAGTTCTTCTATAGGTGGCGACCCCCATTTTCCACTTTTGGCCAACTCGCGAGCCACTTCTACAAAAAAGATTTCAAAATAAATACATTTAAAAAATTCAAAATCACAAGAGGGATTTAGGTAGTACTCACCAAGCGTTTTCCGAACTGATTCGGTTACTGTCCGGTGACGATCCTTGCAAATAAACAGCGTGAACTTAATCGATGGCGCGTTTGGAAATTAAACTCTTGACGCCTGTGTGTCATTAAGTGCACCAACGACATTGATTCTTTAGACTCCCAAATGATTACCAGATTACATTTCTCTCTTTCCTCCACTATGAAAGGCAATAAAATTATAGTTGACATGACCTTTTTTTTAAAAAATAGTTACTAAAATGGTATTCACTCAATATAAGACAATGTAGTTCGCAACGCAGTCGTTGCCCTTGCAATGCTACGTTCCGACTTTCTCCCTGGCGCCAGCAACATAAATATTCGAGATAACGATTCCTTTTTAATGTTAATTCACTGGAAGAGTCCCCTCATAGATAGGTGTGACGAGAAAGCAACAAAAGAAGTCATAAATCACAATAAGTGCGTGTTGCCGACCCCCGGTTTAGGAGAAACAGAGTGCCGATGCTACGTTATAAGTTTCGGTACCGCCCCTTTGACGATATAAATGTGTTGTGAATCTCTTCCACCTTCACACTCGCGATCCGCAGCCATTGTCTGTAAACCGCGGGTGCCCGGAATATTCTGCAAATAAAACCTTGGAAGGTACTGTTTATCGGCTCCAGCCCGTATTTGCATAACCAACATCCTCATTGTCCGATATTAACGAACACACGGAGGAAGAGTGTCCCCCAACAACATCAAATAAAAGCCCATATTGTACTTTCGATTGTGACCTCATAAAGGCCATGAGAGGCCCTGTGATACTGGCCCTGTGATATTGGCCTTTGAGGAGCTGGCATTTTCTATAGATGTGCTACACGTCTTTCAGAAGTCGCGGGGGGAAAAAGGGCCACAGCAAAAGTGTGTTGGAGATTCCTTATTTGTCCAATATTCATCAATGAGGGTCCACCAACCGACATCAATCTGGTTTGTTGTCACAATTGGAGGAATAATTATGTCGCAAGGTGGCGGTGTCCCCTACAGGGGGTCCACAATCGGGTGTTGCTGTTGTTGCCGAGTGCAATTTGTGAAACGATCGTCCTGTATACGCGATCAGTCATCTAGTCGCAAAGCAGCTCCTGTTAGGGGCACTCTTTTCTCTGAAATGAGGCCATCTTTGATTGTTGTTTGGACGTCTCAAACTACCTCCCCCGTTTCGAGATGGAGTTTGTAGTTTGACAGAGATGGCTTCTTTTACACCTCTGTCAAGCCATTACTCCGGTGTGCTTCTATTGTGCCACGTGTTAGAACCTTTGATGGGCACTCGAAGGCCCATCCACCTCAGAGATAAAAAAAAAAAAAAACTTTAGGGAAGAAGTGGGAAAAGAATAAAATGATGAAGGGTTGGCAGTTTCTAGACCTTTTGGTGGGTGCTCAATTGTCTCATCAGAGGCGCAAAATGATTGATCTGAAGAAGATGGAATCTTTCTACACTGATTGTGTCCCCTGTTTGGACCTCTTTCAGGGATGTTCTCTTCATTCGGCTCAGCTGAGGACACGATGCAGACTTGTGTAAATATGGGCGCCCCCTCATGGGCGGCCTCAGCACACGCAATGTGGAACCATCCCAGCGCAAAGAACCTGTACCAATACCAGAAAGATGGTGGTGCCGATCGGCCGACGGCAGTCCCTGGTCAAGACTGCAGATACTACCAGAATGTGTCGCATGTCCCTCAAACCACCTTCTCCGCTGTTCCACAAGGTGGAAACTATGGACATCCGCTTGTCTCCTCAAGAGTTTTTAATGATAAAATAGGCCAGAAATCGTCGATGTGGAGCACAGGAGGCGTTGCCCAGAGAGAAACTGTGCCCTTCCAGAACCCAACCTCTCCATCGTGGAGCCCATCAGGAGTGGTCTATAGCCATGGTGTTGTACCTGAGCACCAAATGCAATGGAGTAGATTTCACCAGAAGCTGCCACCACCATATCCACAGAACCGGATCACAATAAGTGGGCAGAGTTTTCCTGGCGTCAACAAAAATCAGACACCTTGGCAACAGCCAGACACCAGGTCCAAATTCCAGAAAGCTTTGCCGTATCACCCCAGAAAGTTTGATCCAGAGGAAACATGGCAGATTCTAAAACGTCTCACTCAAACAATAGACGCAGAAGCACAGATGCCAGAGAGGACGCCAGATAGGGTGCCAGAGACGACGCAAGTTAGGATGCCAGAGAAGACATCAACAAGGAAGCACGCACAATACTCTCCCTATTCATCACTTCACAAAGTACAATCACCTCGGACCGTCTGCGCCGCAAATCCGGAAGCGTTGCATGTTGCTGGAGATTCGTTACAACTAAGCAAATCTGACAACGCAAGCCATTCCCAACACCCGACACCAATGGCAAATATTCCACAGCCACAAAATCCTGACCCACTTGAACTCCTCACAACCGCCACCTCATCACCGAGTTGCTCAGCTCTGCGAACGGTTGCCAACATGCCACCTGCGTCAGAGGGAAGGCCAAAGCTTGCTAACCGGCTTCTGGCAACTGCACGTGATCTTTCTGGCCTGAGTTGCACTGGCCAGACGGACCCATGTGCAGATAATAGAGTGGGTCGGGCAGCAAGCCCTGTTCGGAACCAACAGGACCACAATTTTCCACAACCTTTCCAGCCAGAAGAGGTTGAGAGCCGAGAAGATAATCAAAGTGAGAGGCCAATCAGTGTTCAACTACAGTCTGTCCCAACACGGAATTGGGCTCAAGAAGACTTGGCGGTACTTGTCAGGGACACCCATCAATCCCAGGTGAAGTCTCATGAGTCCTCAGTCTTGTTTGGTTCTAAATATTTAATGGCCACGTTCTGGAAAGATCCAAAATTATTTTTGGACAAGCTCAGCACAGGCTGGTACAAAAAGGTCATGACAGAGTCAGTTGATTTCTGCAATGAGCACTTGACTCTGAAGACTCCGGTGCTGTCAGAAGCCAAGTGCGACTTGAAACTCAGCGGCCTTCAGGTGTTGCAAGATGGCGAAGTCTACTCTGAACCGGCATACTCCTCATTCTGGCGGAACATTAATCAACAGCTTGATGACATTGATAAGGAGTTTGGCTTGGCGGGTGACCTTCTTCATCACTCACGTTTTCCAGCGCCGCTTTCGCCCTCTTCACCCGGGACACCTGAGGCTCCTTCACCAGAGGCCAAACCCACCTCCCCGGAAAAAGAGCGACGAGAACAGGAAAAAGGAGATCAAAAACTGCAACAGGCTCGAGAGCCAGAGATGGACTCTGCTGCATCTGTGCCTCCTAGTGAAGATCCAGACGACGTCTACTCATTCGTCATTGAAGTTCTGCCCCAAGAGCAGGCCAAAGCCATCTACGAGAGTGTGAATCACGCCAAAGAAGCTCCTACCAAGGGGGACTTGAAAGGCTCCACGAAGCCTGAAACAAGTGTCGACGAAAGTGACTCTGAACGAGGAAAGGATCAGTCTAAGAGCGAATTGGAGTCTTTCTGTGAACAGTCGAAAGATAATCTTTCTGTTTTCAGTTTTTCCTCAAAACAAGAGATGGTGCAGAATGATCTGGACAATATGGCAAGGGGAATCACGTGGGAAGATCTTGACTTCCTCCTTGGTGTGGATGCTGGCGACGAGTCTGTGGATTCCTATCATTCCCAGGATGCTTCTCCGCCAATGGAACGAAAAGAGGATCAAGAGATGGAAAATTATGCCACACAGGATTTCCAAGCGTCGGAAAAGGTTACTCGACAAGAGGACCAAGAGATGGGAAATGTCTGCCAACAAGATGGCGGCGAGTTGGTAAAGATCTCCCAACAAAGTGACCAAGAGATGGCAAATATCTGCCATCAAGATGGCGGCGAGTTGGTAAAAATCGTCCAACAAAATGACCACGAGATGGCAAATGTCTGCCAACAAGATGGCGGCAAGTTGGTAAAGATCGTCCAACAAAATGACCACGAGATGGCAAATGTCTGCCAACAAGATGGCGGCGAGTTGGTAAAGATCGTCCAACAAAATGATTGCGAGTTGGTAAAGATCGTCCAACAAGATTACCACGAGATGGCAAATGTCTGCCAACAAGATGACAGAGAATTGGCAAAGATTGTCCAACAAAATGATCACGAGATGGCAAATGTCTGCCAACAAGATGACGGAGAATTGGCAAAGATCGTCCAACAAAATGACGGCGAGTTGGTAAAGATCGTCCAACAAGATTACCACGAGATGGCAAATGTCTGCCAACAAGATGACAGAGAATTGGCAAAGATCGTCCAACAAAATGATCACGAGATGGCAAATGTCTGCCAACAAGATGGCGGCGAGTTGGTAAAGATCGTCCAACAAAATGACCACGAGATGGCAAATGTCTGCCAACAAGATGACAGAGAATTGGCAAAGGTTTCCCAACAAGAATATGAGCAAGAGACAAAAAAGGTCCCCCAAAAAGATGACAACCAAGAGACGGCAAACATTTCACAACAAAACTTTGTCCAAGAAATAACAAATGTCTGCCGGCCAGTCTTAGTTTCACCATCCAAGGTTTCATCTGAAATGTGGCCAGTCCAGGGTCACCGTGGTCATGTGGAAGTGATCCCCACCAAACTATACCAAGGCAAGAGGACGCTCTGCCTTGTCGACAAACGTTTAGCCTCCGCAAAGAAAAAGCGCAAGAGAACCAAGCAGTCCAGCATGAACATTCCCTGCCGGAAGAAGCTGATAACGAAACTTCAATGTAAAGATGTCAGCAAACATGGCAAAAAAACTCTGCCGGAAAACCACAAGATGCCTGTGGAGCTGGTACTCTTTGGCTCAGCCAGATGCAAACCTAATTACACTCCGGCCCATCACGCACCAGAGGTTCTGAGATTGTCTCCCAAAGGAAGGACTTCGATCAAACAGCGGATCTACGAGGAGTGGTGTCTACCTCCCACCAGAATTGACGGCAAAAGCAAACACAAATCTCAGAGGAAGTCTTACGCGGACCTGGCCAGAAAACAGCCACCTATGCCCATCTTGACATTCGGCAAAGACAAATGCAGAATGTCGCTGACGCTCAACAAAAGAAGGTCCAGGCTGGAAAGACCCAAGAAGGATGCCGGGGCACTCAAACAAGCTGATGATGCGATGCTGAGGACCGCCACCAAGTGTCATCTCGGTATGTTGACGGAAAAATGTTAAGTCACCACCAAAACCAGTCGGTACTCGGTTTTGCGGTATGCTGTATTCATGATGCCATGAGTGTACAATAAACGTGTTAAACAACATATTTTGATCCATTTGCTTATGGCCCTCCTTGGACACAGGTTTTATTATTTAAGGTGGAAGAAAGACCCACGTCGTCTTTTCCGCAGTTTATCGCAACACAATACGAATCAATTCGGACTTCTGAGAGTTTCAGATTTCGTCAGGAAGCAAAGGTAAAATACTCATGTTTATATAGGGATAATATGTTAATGAGGGGCGGGCAGTCCTTCCCCTTAGGTAAAAATATGAAACAAAGAAAGGTCAATGCAGTTCGATCTTGGCATGATGACAAAGTCCAGACGTCCCCTGCTGTGCATAAATCCCGAGAGTTCCTTTCTCAGGGAAACTTGACAGCCTTCAGGGACTTTCCTGAGGTGTGGGACGCAAAAGAAGACACTCGGGGGGGCTGTTAATCACTCAAGCGGGAAGAGGTTATAAACTTAACACCACATCCTTTGTTTTAAGAGTTTAAACAGATGTTCAGGAAAGAGACTGGTACCAATAGTACTCATGTTAAGGCTAGAATTCCTCAACAAACCCCAAATTAGTTACCGTGGTTTCCTATTGGGGTAATCCAAGGGAACCGAGAAACCGTTTCTGTTCATTTCTGAAATCCTCAGGCCTGCATGAACATGCATGGGAACTTTAACCCTTTTTCTATTCAAACCTATTTGTTTAGTCTGACCATATCCGCCACGCTCCGTCCCTGCTTTGATGTGTATTTTAAGATGGGCGGCCAGGTTGCCCTGACCTTGTCAAGTGTCGCAGCCCTACTTGTATTCCTGGGACTGTAGTCAGTATCCTATTCTCTAATCTATAGTAAGATGAGTGAAATAACAGGATATATATATATAGGAGTATATACAGTATGTGTAGTTATGTAGACATGTATACAATATTTGATTGGAACATTACACTTGAGAATATGGTTAGATATGATTTCCTTCTCAGCTAATATGGCTCATATAGATACATGCAGCAAGTGTTGCTTTCATTATAAGGCTTATAGAAGGCTTTGAGACAAATGACACACGACCTTGAAAATGTAGATATTCCTTGGAGAACGACAGAAATCGGAGAATATTGTTGCAGGCTGAAATTGCGAAGTTTGGGACAATTTAAAGGTGAACAAGATGTAAAAATGATGAGCCGATGATCCAAGTTGATGTTGAGTCATTTGAGAATGACCGGATGTGTTAACCCTCCTTATCCTTATTAGGCAAACGTCATCGGGTGAGCGAAAGAACACCCTGGGACCACCAACTTCGCTTGGTTGCCATGGGAACAACAACGGCAGCCACCCGGGAGACGGGTAAGAATTTGCTTTTAACAGTTTGCGTTATTCACCTGCCGTCATCCTTGCTATTTATTTGACACCGGCGATTTGTCTGAAATTATCCGCAGGCTCCAATTGACGCAATCCAGGCAGCAGTTGGGACCCCCCCCCGCCCCCCCCTCGTGAAGACAACAAAATACGACAAGTGCTGCTCATCGTCCTTTTGATGTTTACTGTGACAACTACATTTGCGGATGTTAGGTTGTTTTTTTTCTCACCATGTGAACGAATGCCATTTATAAATGTACAGGTGTACAGTTTTTAAAAAATGTGTTTTACATCAATCTTGGAATTTGTATTTTTGAACTGCACTGCAGCTCGTGTTTCTCGTTCCATTGGTCTGTGACGATGCACTGTCATGAGTTGCTCAACATGTCAAGAGTCAAAGAGGTGCTAATGGGTACACCCTGAACTGGTCGCCAGCCGATGGCAGGGCACAAACAGACAAACCTGTATTTTTTCTTATCCCAGAAATGGCTTCCTCCTTACTGTGCACAAGCTGACTGCCCTCAACTGACCTTGAAGCTTTGTGTGTGTGTGTGTGTGTGTGTGTGTGTGTGTGTGTGTGTGTGTGTGTGTGTGTGTGTGTGTGGATATTTGTTTTACGGGCCTGAGTTATGCCTGCAGTCTGCGTGGGAGGGTGCTTCTTGTTGGAGCCACAACTTGGCTTCTTTGGTTGAGAACAAGTTCACTACAGAAAAGAACAGAATAGAAAATCATTGTGCAACATTCAGAAGAGTTTAAAAAAATAATAAAATATGCACAACCAATTTTCTATTTTAGGCTCTAGTCTGTCTAGTGATTTTTCTTTTTGACCTCCCACTCGTGTCCATGTGTTTAAATTCCTGAATTTGTCTACTTGCTGTTGAAATACTACACTCGGGTGAGTCGGGGACGTTCAGCAGCAGCTCCCTCAACTGCGCAATTTCTCACTTGGAGGGAAAAAGAGCAAAGCACTTTCTGTTGGTCGAATTTAACTACTTAAGAGGAGGATCTGGACAAGTGCCTTTTCTGTTTTTTCATGTCCCGGTTCATGTTTGATACGTATGACTATTTCCTTTTCATTTAATCAGGTTTAACATGAAAAACAAACTGACATAAAAAAATCTATTTTCCAAGAGTGACCCGGTGTAGGTACCAGATGTACTGGCTAAGAGGGCAGCAAATACATTATTTCACCAATGTTAGACGATACAATAAGTCATACACAATAAAGCACATACTTACACAATATAACCATCAAATCATCTTAAAATATATCGAGAGGATGCTGCCGACGTACACTTCGTAGCCACACCGAAGGGGGGCGGACGAGAGCACGCAGTTCCGCATTGCTGCCGTTCTTCTACGCACGCACGCAGGAGGCAACTCGCTAGCTAGCAAAGTTGTCCGATTTTGTCCCGCCGTACGGTCGGGAGCGAAAATGAATGCGAAATCGGACTCCAAACAATTATATTTGAATAGCACTGATAAAGCAAGGTTTTTCTTTACCGTTCACAGTTTTGATTAAGATGCAGAGCAATAAGAAAATGTAAACAGTCTTCATCTACAAGTTGAAGGTAAGACAAGAAAAGCTTTTTAAAATTTGAGGGAAATGACGTCATTGTGAAACGATACAAAATGTAGATTTTTAAAGTCGACGTGTTTGGGTTATTCTCTTGTTGAGCAGTCTTTTTGTAAGATATTTGACCATTACAATTTAATGGGTTGTTTTTTTTGCACAACAGTAATTTTACGAGTAGAGTAATTGCAATTGCTCGTACAGTACTCGCACTCTTGAGCGCTTCAAGTAGTGCAATTTGATGGTTCATTTGACAAAATGTCGAACTTTTAAAATCTATCAAGTCTTGTGTTAACAAATGTGTTTGGAAAAAGCGATTTTTTTCCCCAAGACAAAAGGCTCATTTTCACATCTGTAAAGAAAAATATGCATTTATATTTACTTTGTGGGACTTGCTATAAGTAAATGTTGTGCTTTAAAATTTGTTTCTAATAAAATGAATGTTTCTACTCCATCCATATTAAATCATGATTCCAGGAACAAATATAGGAAATGCCAAAGAAGACCAAATGAGTAAATTGAATTGAATTGAATTGAATACAACTTTATTGTCAAATGTGCTGTACGTATGTATAACATACAGCACAGCACAAATCATGTCATTGTGTAGAGGAGGGGATCTGTCCATTTCCGCATGGCCCTCCTTGGACACAGGTTCTTTTATTTCTCTATAAGGTGGAAGAAGACCCAACACCACATTGTCTTTTCTGCAGTTTATATCGATTCAGGCTTCTGAGAGTCTAAGATTTCATCAGGAAGCTCCGAAAAATAGTCTCACGTTTATATAGGCATAGTATGTTAATGAGGGGCAGGCAGTCCTTCCCCTTATGTAAAAATCAGAAACAAAGAAAGGTCAATGCAGTCCGATCTTGGCATGTTAACAAAATCCAGACTTCCTCCTGCTGTGCATAAATCCCAATAAACCTGACAGCCTTGAGGGACTTAGCAGAGATGGGAGACTGGAAAGAAGACATTTGAGGGGCTATTAAATGCTCAAGGGAAAAAGAATGTAAGCATAACACTACCCTCTTTGTCTTAAGTCCTTCCGCAGATGTTCAGGACAGAGACGAGTATCAATAGTTCTTATGGTAAGGTGAAATTCCTCAACAATTATCAATGACATTTTTTCTGAGTGTGAGAAACTGAGAAAAAAAAAGCGCCTACGATTGAAACTACCTTTGATAACACTGATTTTAAAAATGGACAAATCAACTTGGGTATGTATCTGAAGCAAGTTACATTTTGTGGTTCCTTTGCATGCTCGTTTTTCTGCAAGGACTACTCAATCAACGAAAAAGTAATTTCACCAAGTTTATTTCCTGACAGAGGATTCCAATACCTACAGCAGAACTCTGGATCATCATCTACGGTATGTCTCTCTTCGCTTTAGTGGAGAGTTTGCAGAATGACTCTGAACTATCTGACTACAAGCTCTCTTATACGTTGTGAGTTATGTGTGCTGCGGGGATTCGGCCGTTGCCCGACCCTTCGCATCCATTTTCTCCCCCCCCCCCCCTAAAATGTAAAATAAAGACCGAAAGAAGACCCTTTGTGTTCAGTCTGACCTTTTATGTGGTGCCAGCAACACGCTGTTGATATTCGAGATAACGATTCCTTTTTGATGTTAAACACATTCCCTGGAAAGTCCTTACAAAGGTGGGTGTGATAAGGAACAATCAAAGCAGGTATGCTACATTCTTGCTTTCAAGAGTTGGAACAGAGCCAACAACAAAGGAGGTCGTAAATCACAATCACGGGATGAGTTTCTCTCCATGTGACAGGGTGTTGACATCTTCTGGTTGGTCGAGAGTCATTTGACATTATGGTTGCTGGGCAAAAGATGGGTGGATTGCAGCTGAAGCTGTTTAGGTGTCTGTGTTTGAAGTGTCGATTATCATGCCATGATGGTGTCTGCTTTGTGCTTGGTTGTCTCCATCCTTGCGGTCGTTGATTCACTTCACTGACCGCAACGTCCCCGACAAATTTTTCCTGCCTTTCACAGGACGTGGGACAGGAGATGTGAGCTAATCTCTTTTTTTCGTCAATGGATGCTACAGCTTCTATTTTATTTGTGGTCGCCCATATTAAAAGACTCCCAAAACCTGCTGTAATTTTACCAAAGGCTTTATTCATTATAAAACACTTAATGCATCAGGCTTGCCAATTGTTTGTGTCATGTCCATCTCGGATGAATACATTCGAATCTAGTTTTATTTAATCGGATCTAATCTAATGTCATATTTTAAAATCGCATCCCCATGCCGCAGATTATGTCAGGTTAATGAAAACGAGGAGGAAAAAAGATGTTCAAATTCCATCACTTTATTCCCCCCCCCCCCCAAAAAAAAGGCTCAGCAAACGTGTGGTTGAGTGCATCGCCATAGAAGGCCGCTAGAGGGAGACCTAGCACTGACTTTAGAATTCACTCGTTACCACGTTGTACCAAGTCAAATTTATTACACGCACACTCACACGTGCGCGCGCGAACACACACCCATTCATTTGACGTCACCATTACAGGTGTCATCAATTACATGCACAAAACCAACTGTCAATCATGATGTCAAGCCCCTTTTGTCAATTTCCCTCCATATAATGATAACCAGAACTGACATTTTATTGTTATAATGTTCAAAGACCACCTATTTAATGTTTAGAATGTGCACAAATCACCAAAAGTGACGTTTTAATAATGTGTAGTTGCATTTTAAATATGTTAATCGCGTAATCCACCAAATGCCATCGTTCTTATTGTTCTGTGTGATTCAAATAAAGATTTCCACTTTGGCATGGTAGCGTGTGTAACCCAAGTAGTAAAATATGAATTGTGTTAAGAGGCCAGCAGGTGTTGCCACTTAATAAAAAAAAAAACCCAAAATACAATCACTATGACCTCGATCAATCACAAAGCTGCTCTCTTCCTCTGCCTTCTGCTTCCTGAAAATGTGGTTGACTTCCTGTTATATTCCTCATCCTATTATGGTGGTTTATTTCCTGTATTGGGAGTCCTCTTCCTGTGATGGCGGTCTATGTCCAGTAATGTTCCCATAATGGTGATCTGCTTCATATAAAGGATGTCCACACTAAATGTTTCCATAATTCTGCTATACTTTTGTGTACAAGGTGTCAAGTATATGTAATTTTACTGTACTGTGGTCTAGAACCTCTAAATAGAGTCCACTTCATGTGAATATCTGATTTATATAATCTCTGTAATGGGGGTTCAATTCTGGTAATGGGGGGTGGCTCTACTTCTTTTAATGTTCCTGCAATGCTGGTCTACATCCTGTAATGGGAGTCCACGTTCTGTAAATGTTATCTGTTTTATGGATGGGTTTTTTTTTCTGGTAATGGTGGTCTGCTTCCTGTAGTTGTCCCATGATGGTGGTCTATGTCCTGCAGTTGGGGTCCAATTCCTTTCATCCTCCCATAATGGTGGTCTGTTGCCTTTCCTGGTGGTCTGCTTCATGTTATTTACCCGTAAATGCGCTCTACTTCCCGTCATCTTCCCATAATGGTGGTCTACTTCCCGTACTCTTTCTGCCACGGGTATCTAATTCCCGTAATCTTCTTCTTGCTCGGCTCTCCCGGGGGCATTGGCCTGCTCTACCAGCCCCTCTCTCTTGGTCTCCGCTACAACTTTGGTGGCGGCAGGCTCGGGTTGGGGCTGGGAGACAGCGGCGACCTCGGCCTCTGCCTCTACGTCAGCATCTGCACCCTCTTGGCCCTCGGCCACGGCTCTTTCCTTCTTGATCTTGATCTTGAAGCTCTCCTTGGTGGGTGCCTTCTTTGCAATATTCTCCTTGAAGCGCTCGCCGCTTTGCTTGATGCGCTCGCCTGCCTGGTGCATCTTCTCGCGGCGCTCAGGTGGCATCACCTTCTCGCCAAGGTTGTGGAACTTGGTGCCGATGTTGTCTTTGGTCTTACTCATGTTTTCCTTCGAGAAGGCCGCCTTCACGGTCTCTGTGCTTTTCACCATGGACTTCTTGAATCGTGCCGCCCGGGAAGGATCCGCTTCCTCCATGCTCAGGTACTCCTCATCCGAGGAGAGGTCATCTGGGACGTCGTAAGAATCGGGCTCTAGCTCCAGAGCCTCCAGGCCCCCCTTGGGGCTCTTGGTGACGGCCACCGACGGGACCTCAGTCTCACCCTGAGAGGAAACCACAACAGCAATAAGGATTGACCCTTCTCTATCAGCAGATACCCAAACGATGCCGGTGGCTGGACCTTTAATGCTTATGGTATGCTTGAAATGCTAATGCATAGCATAACATTGCTAGTGACTGTTGCCTTCAACGCTAATGGCTAGCCTGAACATGCCTGCATGCGTGTAGCTCTTTATGCTTTGGTGTCACACGGCATTTAGTATGTCGTAGTATTACGATTATCTTTGATCAGTGCAGTTTCCCGGCCCGATTGGCTGTGCTGTCAAATGGTGACTGCGGTCGACAGCAGGTGGTTGTTTGTGAGGAGCTTGGGGGCAGGCATGGGATGCGCCGGTCTCAGAATAGGACCCTCTGTCAAAGATTGTAACGCAGCTGTTGGCTAAGCTCCGGTTACGCTAGCTGCTAACAACTTGAGCAAAGCATAATCAAAGTTTGAAATGCTCCGTTTAAAGATAAGCTCATTAAACAAAAGAGTGTCCAGTGTCAGGAGAGCGCAAACCTCCACAAGGCACAACAAATCACTCTTAGAATAACTAAACAATACACTTTCAGACAGTCAACTCAACGTTGTCTTTATATTCATTCATTCTATCACTAAGACGTGAAGAAAAATGTCTGAAGGACAGATGTCGCGGGGTACCATCTCGTGACTGCGTTTTTCAGGAATTTCATGTGTAATTCTTTTGAGGTAGACTGCAGTTTCTCATGGAACATAATACTAGAAATTCAAGGGGTCCGTTGTAAGTTCTACTGGTTCTTAGTGTAGTTTTACAAAGTCCGACTGTTAAGTATTTTGAGTTCTATTGGAAACTCTACCGGAACAAGAGGAAATGAGGTTTAAAGACAAGGAGGAAGGATAGCAACTGAGGTGTTGGTGAAGAGGGAAGTGAGGTGTAGAAAAGGAGCAAACGGATACGGTGAAAGAAAGAAAGTGGAAAATTAGGAAGAAGACCGAGGTTAGAAGATGGTGATTTAAGAAGAAGCAAGGTATAGGATAGGAAGAAGAGCAAGTGAGATCTGGATGTGGAGAAGCGCAGCACGTGGTATGTCGAAGAAGAAGAAGCGTGCTTATATGACCTGGTAGATGACCACTCTGAACTTGTTCCTGGTGAGCAGCTCGTCCTGGGTGCTCTCGACCTTCTTGACGCGACCGTTCTGCTTCTCCACACGGGCTCGGACATCCTTGACGTTGGCGCTGACTTTTCGCGTCTTCTGCAGCACTTTATCCAAGCAGCCGCTGGTCTCGGCGTGCTCCTTGGCCAATTTCAGGACTTCACCCTGGATGCTGTGGATGTTGTTCTCCAGGTCCAGCTGACGCTCTTCCATTCGCTGCTGGCCCGACTGCACGTTGTCGATGATTCCAGCCACGCGCTCCAGTAGAGACAGGATGCTCAGGGCGCTGATGGGCTTACCCTCCTCGTCCTCCAACCCCACGATCTCCAGCTTCTCCTGAGCGCCGTACTTGTGCTGATCCATTTCCTGAAGGGATTCCAGAGGCATTCGTCTTTGGGGATGAAAAATCTGGGTTTGGGGATCAAAAAAGCTCTTGCTTTAAAGACAAAAAAAGAGACAGATCTGGATAAGGAGGAGGTAGGAGGTTCTGGCTTTCGGGTAATGACTTTGTTCTTTGGGGAAGAAGACTCTGCTTGTGGGGCAGTAGTTTTCTGTATTTAGGGACGACCGTTTTAGATTTCAGGTTGAATACGACAGGCTTGGGATGAAGAAGATTCCAGCTTTGGAGATAAAGACCCTGGCTTTGGGAATGAAGACTCCAACTGTGGGTTAGAAGGTTCTGGCTTTAGGGAAGAAGGCTTTGGTTTGGGGCTTAAAGTTCACTGGCTCTGGGGTAGAAGGTTCTGTCAAACGGGGAATAATTTTCCGGCGTCAAAAAGATCCGAGCATAGTGACCCACCAGGACAACTGGTCACACGAAAGAGGGAAACTCCGCCCCTGCCCCACCTCTCATTAAAAAAAAGGAACATGATCCCACCCTGTCAGAAGCATCCAGCAGTGAAATAGGTAACTAAAAATAAAAGTCCTGTAAGGAGACACTCAGTCAATTTTGAGCATGAGAAACCTCTAAGCCCAAGTCCTTCCGGGATTGGTCTTCTTTTTTTCCGCTATTTACTCATTCAGAGGCATAAGCAAAGCCCACAGCTGACTGACATTTACGTCAACACTTTCACTTTAAACAAATGCCCTTCCGAAGACCGCCCCGCCACCCAACTCTGTAGACTGTAGACCCCCCACCCCCACAGAGCACCAAAGATTGACCGTCTAGTTTATTTTGGGAAGACTTGTAGTCCGAAAGAATCTCTTAGGTGCTTTGACTCGTGGTGAATGTGACAGATCATCCATCAGGAATGACTTCCATGCTATCTGCAAGCCAAGATCACTATTTATCTATTTAATTTTTTTTTAAACAAAAACAAAAACCCTTGCAAGTCACTACTTTCTGTTTGGTGCACAACGCAGTTAGTTAGCAACATGTAATAACTGGCGGAGAACTCTCTCTCACACACACACACACACACACACACACACACACACAGAATTTGGTCTAAATTTACAGCAGTAATCCTCCCCCACCCAAAAGAATTAAAAACGTATGTGATGACCCTTCCTCTCATTGCACACACACACACACACACACACATACAAACATGCATGGCCACTCATAGGCACTCGCATGTATGCACAAACACACACTTGTAGACAGACACCTGCACACACACACACCCACACACACATGCACACACCTGCGCGGACACACGAGAATTTAAGGCAGACAAATTAAATTTTGGCCCCAAAAAACCCCAAACAAACAAGAAAAAAAAACAAAGACAAATGCCAAACCATTTGTGCGATCTTTTGTTGGGAAAAAAACTGTTTTTATTCAAAGTTCACATGCAAGTCAACACATCAACACATTGAAGCCACGTTAAGATGAACAATCACAACAAGACAAACAAACGTTCACGGAGGGAGGGGGCCGCCGCTGGGTTGGGTGCTGGTGCTGATCATCAAAATGAAATGACAAACGTAAGACAAGTTTTCCAAATCATCACGTCCTTTGTGACCCCGCCCCTTGACCGCCACTACGCTGCTAGTTGCTATGCTAATGAACACAACACAACATCACGACTACAATCATTTCTTTTTCAACCACAAATTAAAAACTTCTTGTTAAGACGCTAACAATGTTTTGTGATTGTCACTTTGACCCCTATGGAACAAAAAGAAACCTGAAAACATTTGTGTTGTCAAATAACCATAAAAGGGAAATAAAAAAATTTTTTAGCTTGCCAAGCTAAAGGCGCTAATGGCCTGAGGGTAACGTGTCTGTGTGTTTGCGGGTGTTTCTGCATTTGTCTTTGTGTGTCTGTGCACACGCACTGGTGGATATGTTTGTGTGTCTGTTTTTGTGTCTTTGTGCGGTCAGTTAGCCTCATTAATACACATGACCAAGCTAACCATGACCAAGCTCAACCATGAAGCCTTCGTCACTTGTGGACAATTTGCCTTGTTAGCTCAAACATCCATCCATCCATTTTGTTTCACGAGGGTCACGGGGGTCTGGAGCCCATCCCAGCAGTAGGCAGGGGACACCCCGGTTAGCCAATCAGACCTAGGGACAATTTAGAGTGACCAATAAGCCTGCCATGCATGTTTTTGGAATGTGGGAGGAACCGAGCACCCGGAGAAAACCCACGCAGGCCCGGGGAGAACATTGCTGGAATCGAACCCGGTACCTCTGCACTGTGAATCCAACGTGCTAACCACTGGGCTACCGGGCCGCCTAGCTCAAACATGCTAACTCAAATCAAGTCGGAAAATAATTGTTATTTCAGCCAGCTGGAAGTTCCCGCTTCGATCGTGTCCAGTGTGATTAAAAAAGATTTAATTTTTTTAAATTCGGAATGGGGAGAAAAAATACTTCCAAAATGTTTGTCATTCACCACCTATGCTAGCATATTAGCCTGCTTAGGTTTGCCTTTTGCCGTCGGAGTCACATTCACTTTGCTTTCTTGACATCACACATCTTACCGTTTATACAACTCGAGTGGAAAAAAAAAGGTAAATACTTTTAAGATGTGTTAAAAACATACACTACAGTAATCCCTCGCTGACTGCTTTGCTGGTTCTGGATTTTTTTTGTGGGGCGGGGCATTTTTATTTATTTTTACATTGCGTTATGTTCTGTATCTATATACTCTGGCCTGAAAAAAGGTTTAATCTTTGGTTTCATTCAAAGGTGACTACTTCACAGATTTTACTTATCACGGGTTCTTCTTGGAACGTAACCTCCGCGGGATAAACGAGGGATTACTGTACTCGGAAAAAAAAAAAATTCTGAGTTGTCTGTGCCAGTGGTTCTCAAACTGGGATCCCTCAACCCAACATTACAGTTGGCAGGCCAGCTGTAATGTGGAGATCTGCATTATAATTTGTTGTCCGGTGATAACAGAATAGGAGGCTGGGGTGGTTGCTGTGTGTTCTTATTTTTTTAGGGAGTAAAGGTGTCTTTTCCAGAATAAAAGGTTTAATGCTTGGACATTTTTTTTAAATTCAACCGTTAGAAAAAGATTTTCTCTTTTGCTAAACTTTGACTTTGTCTTGCAAAAAGAACTTTTTCGTCAGTTGAATTCTTTTTTTCAAACCCAACAAAATTATGATGGGTCAAAAAGTTTGAGAACGCTTGGTAGAAACATTCGAAGAAAACAAGGCAGCACACGCTTCCCTTAGCAGCCTTGGAAATAAAGGAAGGCTGATACTTGCTTCCCATAGCAGCCTTCCAGGTAAAGGAAAAAGACTAACACTTCCTGTAATGGCCTTCAAAATAAAAGAGAAAGGTTGACACTTCCTGTAGCAACCTCCAAAATAAATAAGGAAGCCTAACACTTGCTTCATGTAGCAGCTTTCAAAATAAATGAAAAAAAACTGACTTTGAAGAAGGCAGACCCTTTTTGTTGCGGCCTTCATGGTAAAGGAAGCAGGCCGACACTTCAAAATAAAAGTCCAGCTGCACGTAAATGCGTATTTGAATCATAAATTAAACTGGCCGGAATTAAAAGCTGCCGTGTGCGCTTGCTGAAAGGTCAACACAGAAAAGACGGTTACGGCGGTTGTCATGCCAACTGAAATCCAAAGAAGAACCACACGACGACGACTATGACATCACGAGAATCAGAAATGAGTCCTCATCAATGTTAATATGATCATCATTATAAGAACTTGTTGTACTCAAGAGTCGTTCATTTGGTCGTCCACGTTTCCGAAGCTCGAAAATCAGAGCGCGGGATGCGCCAACATTCCTCAAAGTTGTTCAAGGTGGGGTGAGTACAGGAAGAAGAAATAAGGCTGCCTACGCCCCTCGTCTTCTTCGACATTTGTCCCAGATCCCAATCCAGGAGCTTTGTCCCCAAAATAAATAAGACCAACAAAAAAAGGAAGAAGGGAGGAGAAAAAAGGAGGCTATACCATCCGAGAGTTAGTGTCTGCAGAAAAATGTCCCAGGTTGTGTTTGTGTCGTCGGCCACGGTTGTTCTTTGGACATTTCCTGAAGGGACGCACACACACACACGCACACACACAAAGATATATATGCAGACACAAATGTATACACACATAGAAGCACACACACAAACGCATTGAGACAAACAGACACACAAAAACAAAGGTGCACACACTCAAGCACACGCACGCACACACACACACACACACACGGGCACGCAGAGCCTGTTTGTTAGGAGGTGTACGAGCGAGGGCGGTAGCGGGCGGCGTACCTGGTGATGCACATGACGACGGCCACGATGATGGCGATCTGAACGGCGCCGATGACCGATGCGATCAGGATGTAATGCAGCTTCTGGCCACTGGGGACCACGTAGAGCACGTTGAAGTCCTGAAGCTCGTTGCAGCGGACGCCTTTGTAGCCCGAATCGCACCTGCGCACGCACAAGTTGATGCGTGTCACATATCTTAGACCAAGATAGTCCCACTTGAAATCGGTTTTAAGTTTCAATATCAAAAATCACCACTAGATGGCAGACATGTCTTAGTTGCGCCTACACTGGGTCTTCTACTACACAAGCACACACATTTTGGTGGCGAGACAGTTTGAACGGATTTTGACGGGTATTTTGACGTTACTGAAAATGACATTCGTTTTTGCTAATAGGGTGTAGTTTTTCAGCTATACCATATTTTTTTTAGCGATAATAATATGCAAGTTATGACATTGGTGTTTTCTCTGCTTCAACGCTTATGCAGCTGTATGTGTCTTTTCAAACATCTGCTCTTACTTTGGAAAACTATGGTCAACATTTTTGCCAATTTTTTAACGGATGTGACAGAGCAAACCAATGACTGAATAATAGTTAGTTTTTATTTGTGCGTTTTCTGCACCGCAGTCCCCGATTAGCGCCATCACCTGCAGATGGGCATGTTGCGGTGGATTTCACAGCGTCCATGAAGACAGAACCCAGAGTGCGGGTCGCCGCAGCTGTCAGGCATTCCGGCGTAGAATCCGTCTCCGTGCTCCAGTCCTTTGGTTTCTGAGCAATCAAACGAAAACTTGTGATCACAGGAAGTGACGTCAAGGCGATTCGGCGTTCGAGCGGCCTTACCGAGGACGTTTACTTTGAAAGGGCTGCCGTCATCCTTCCTGGCCACTTTGTCTTTGTCGGCTGGCGACCGAGAAAAAGACCAAAATAGACACTGGTGTTCAGTTCAGGGGGCGGCCATACGAGGGCAGCAGAGTGTAAAAGAGGTGCAAAACAAATGAGTTAAAAGAAAAGAAAAGTGTGGATCCACAGCATGTTTGACATTTGTCAATGCTGAAAACGTTTTTTTTCCAGGGTAGGGTGGGCATATACCCCAATATTTGTGGAAGCCCTTGCCAGTACGTCCATCCATCCATTTTCTAATCCGCTTTTCCTCATAAGGGTCGCAGGCATGCTATCGCTCAGCTATCTTCAGGAAGTAGGCGGGGTCTCCCTGAATTGGTTGCCAGCCAATCACAGGGCAGAACATAGACCAAACAACCATCCGCACTCACACTCACACCTTGGGACAATTTAGAGTGTCCCATTAACCTGCCACGCCTGTTTTTGGAATGTAGGAGGAAACTGGAATACCCAGAGAAAACCCATGCAGGCACGGGGAGAATATGCAAATTCCACACAGGAACCCTGCACCTCTGCAATGTGACCACCGGGCCGCCACTGCCGATATTCTAAATGTTACCAATCTGCCTGGCTATCCCAAAAAATTAGGAATTTTGAAAATAAATGAATAAATAAATCAGTTAGTTAAAGACTGTATATATGTTGAGCAAAAATATATATAGTCGAATCCGCGTGTGTTCTGAAGCGCAAATATGCAGGAGTCCACTGTTCCTTCATTGCTCTATTTCTATTTTATCACTGCATTCAAACGCAAATTTTGTCTCGCAAGGCAAAGCAAGAAAATTGAGTGCAACTCGGAAAAACTCACAAGTCAAACTCTTCCATAAAACTGCCTGATTCAAAATGTTGAATTGACTCAATTTGATTTTGTCAAGTGGTTGCACAAATTAAAATCATTTGATGCAGATTGTGTGCAGCAACCTGACAAAATCAAATTCAGTCAATTTCACACCCTTTTTTTTTTTTTCAGCGTCTTTAGCATTTTGCCAAATTGGAATGCCGTCGACACGAGCGTGTCGGCTCACCTCGACATCTGCCAAGGTGTTCCACGTCGATCTGTTCCTGCTTCATGCAGGAAGCCTCTCGGACCAAACACGGACTGTTGTACGAGTTGCCGTCCGTGGCGCAGACGGCATTCTCGTTGTGGCCGCTGCAGTCGATGTTGCAGATGCACCTGAAGCCACAAGACGGGGGAACCATGGCGCGCACCCTGGTCATGGTCTTGGCTTCGTTAGATGGTTTTTGTCCTGCCTCACGGTTTTTGGAATTACTTGTGAACCCTTCACTCGCTTTTTTTTTTTTTTTTTGTCAGGATGGTTTTTTCCACATATTTCTTGAATAACTCTGGTTGTGTCAGGCGCCTAATAATTAGCGCCAAGTCTCACAGGTTCTCAAGTCTTATGGCCTTGCCAGACCTCACGTTCTGAGTCAGGATTCGTGATCTCGTTCGGTCACGCAGTCGCTGTCCGGTCTTTCTAATCTCGATCAAGCGTCCTGAATTTTGTGTGGATGTTTGTGCTCACCATGTGTCCTCCGCGTCTTCGTCACATTCGGCTCCATATTTGCAAGTGCTGCACTTGCTGTTCTTGATCACATCGGAAGAAGAACCTTCTTCTTCATCATCATCTGGGAGGATCATAAAAGACAACAAAGAAGAATTTGGGGAAACTGATCGCACGGCTGGAGGTGCCTGGCAGTCGACAACAAGTAATCGAGAAAGAAAATGGAGAAAAGTCAAAGAATGAGAAAATGGAGGAGGAAAGAAGTACAAAAAGAGCCTCCGGTGACCCCATGCAAATCCAGGATGTCGTTTTGGGGATTTTTTTTTTTTTGCTGATATGTTTTCATATCTATTTTGGTTTTCATTTTTTCCTGTGTTATATAGAAGAGAAGAAAAAAAACACAGTGTACAAAAGAAGATTAAAGACACACCATCTGGATCTCCAGAACCTGAGCCAGGATCTGTGAAGAAAAAGAATAAATTGAACAATTAATGTATTTTATTGTTCACAAAAGAGTTGAATTTCTGTGAATGCGATAGGTGGCGCAAAGTCAAGCTTGACCGTCAGAACAAGGTCCGTTGGCCACCCTGGAGATGATCCGCTGCTGCTTGCAGGACGCTTGGCGTCGGAAGCACTCGTTTTGGTACGTGTCCCCGTTGGAGCCGCACACCGGAACGTACTTCTTGTGGCACTGAACCACCACCAAACCAACAACGACAAAAACAACGACGACAGAAAAACACAACGTCAGCAGCGTCCAAGACAGCAGTAGGTTGAAAAAAAAAAAATTGCAATTGTCGCTATGATAAATAATAAAAATTGTCGCTATGATTAATAATAAAATAATAATCATGGAAATAAGAATAATCATCATCATCATGATGTCAAATTCCGTTGGTAGTTTGTGTTTTATTTATTTGTAATGAATCTGGTAATAATTATCCAAATGTGAAAATAATGGAGTCAGATTTCTTATTTTCAATAAATGTATTCACCATTTATTTACTGGATATAAACTGAAATAAAAACAATGTAAAACACAAAATTCTGATAAAAGAATTTTAAAAAATGATAAAATAATTAATTGCAACCAACTTTTTGGACAAATAATGAATTTAGAATCATTTGAATGTTTATTTGTTTCAGTGGTAAATTGCCTAAGCGGTTATTTCATGTGAGATATGAACATAAATTTGTTTTTAAATCATCAAATGCAAAATATTAAATATTTTTTTGATCGTTCTAAATGTTACATTTTATTCATAATCCAATAATTAACCAATTATAACATGATATAAAACATTCAATGTAAAATTATTTTTTTTAAACATTTCACGCAATCAACCAATTTCACAGGTGAATACAAAATCAATCAATTTTACGGGGGGGTTTGGGGGGGGGGGCGGGACATCGAATGCAACAAATGTGACAGGACTGTCGCTACCACACGTCAACCGTCAATCACGTCGCCGCTTCCAATCATCCGAGCATGGATGGATTAACCGATGGTGGTGCGATTGGTCACCGCATACCTGGAACTGACAAACACACTTGAGCTGCGAGTGGTCGTCTCTGCACACGCCTCCGAATCGGCACGTGGTCTGGTCGCACGCCAGCAGGTCGCTCTTCTTCTCCAACGCGCCTGAACATTGACAACCACAAAAACAGCATGTTTGCTCCTCTCGTTTGTTGATGTCATTCTTCAAATGTCTCTGATTTTTTTTTTAGTGTACGTATTTGTGGTTTCCCTTTTGCATATTCGCCTATTCGCTGACTTATGGGGGATCTTATCAGCCAGTTTTTGTAGAAACGCCCGCTTATTTTAATTTTTTTTCCCCCCTCTGACATGAAAAGTGCCATCGCCACACAGCCTCCAAGTGACGTCTGTACAGCCAAGATGGTGGCCGTCGCCTTCGTTCCCATGGGGACGTGTTTACGAGCCGTCCTCAAAGTGCCAATCGGCTCGGCACGACGGAAAAATCCTCCCAACCACACGCAGGTCAGTTTTGTGCGATCAAGAAACAAGAAAAATTGAATATTGATCTCCAGCGCAGTCATCAAGTGGATCTACCGTGTTAATGACCTGATGTATGACAATCAATTTGCGACCAGTCACAAGCTGACTCACCAGAGCAACGCTAGCCCGGCTTTGCTATTTGTCTGTGCATCCGTTTTCTACCGTGTTTAGAATTGCCTCTTGCCTTGACATTTGGATTTGAGTCTGTTTTACTGCCACTTCTCCTCCCAGAACAACTGATGGACTGGTTGGCAGTCAATGTCAGCTATCATCAAGAAATCAATAAATGGACTTGTCACCAGCCAATGAGAGGGCACATACTCCCTTACAATTGACTGGTCCCAATCCAAGTCAGCAAACAAATTAACGAACAATAGACTGGTCACGAGTCAAAGTCAGGGTACAAATAGAGAAACAAGTTAGTATCAGGGTGTATGTCTTCAGACAATTGACTGGTTGCTAGTCAATATCAGGACACATATTGACCAGCAATGGACCGGTCGCCTGCCTATCACAAAGCACATCAAATTCCACATGGGAATTTGAGAAGACTCAAACTTGCACGCTGTCAATTGCGAGGCAGACTTTGCCGCCACTCGCACACCATGCTGCCATTCGGTCACATTCAGTTCACTCCTTCAGCTGTTGCTTTTCAAACTCAAATAAGTCCGCGTTGCAATTGTTAGAATTTTGCATTTGCCGTTGGCTGAATTTCTCGCCGTCGGCGGATTTTCTCGCCAAAGGAAACTGATTTTGCATGGAATGTTTTGCATGAACTGTCTGATGTTTGTTGATGTTTTAAAAAAAAAATTAAAAATAGATGAATTGATTGTGGGGGCGGTGGTTCGGTCACACAACGCGCGTGCACGCGTCCAGGAGAGTGAAGGAGGCTGCAGGTTGCACGCACGCGGACGCGCGTCACCACCGTGAGATGAAACCAGCCTTCATCCTCCTCCGTGTCCCAAAGATGAATTATGAATATGAACCAAATGAGTGACGTAGGCTCATCTTACCTGCACACGTTTTTCCTTGACACTCCCCGCCGCCCTGAGGATGGTAGGACGCGCGCACCGCGGGCACGCCGAGCAGCAGCAACAGCAGAGACAACGTCCACGCGCGCACCAGGCGGCCGAGCATCCCGCCGGCGGGAAAGCTTCCCGCGCCCGTTGCCATCGTGGAGGAGGAAGGGAAAGAGGAAGAAGGACGGAGGAGCAAGATGACGACAGGGCGTTCACGAAGCAGGGAGCATCGTTAGCTCCGCGCGTCCTCCTCCTTCTCGGCGTACGTGCGCGTGCGTACTGGGGTGCGTAGTTCCTGCGGGAGGCACCGCCTACTTCCGGTACCTAGGGCGCGTGCGCTGAGGGAGAGGAAGACGATGAATAGGAAGCGGCACAACAAAGAGAAAGGGAGCCAGTGCGGCAAACAGTACAAGGCGGGGGCAGCAGGTCTTCCTCGCAGTCAATTGGTTCACGGTTCCAATCTAGCCTCGGAACTTCCTGGGTGGAGTTAGCATCTTAGCGTAGCATGCTTGCTGCACTCAACACAAAATGTCCAAATGCGGCAATGCTTTTTTTGTCTAGAGGTGACCAGTCCGACGTTTGTCTATTATGTACCCTGACAGTGACGGGCAACCTCTCCCCATTCTCATGTGGAATGTCACCCCGGGTCCATCGTTTGTCCAGACGTTTTGTGACATCCACAGCTGACCAATTTGATTGGTGTCTATGTTACTCTGGCGTTGACTGGCGACCAGTCCATTGTTTGTCTTGATGTGTCCCGACGTTGATTGGCAATCAATCATGATTGGGTCTATATATGCCTGACCGATTGGTGACCAATCTTTTTATCTATGTTTGTGCGCTGACACGGACTGGCAGCCAGTCCGTCATTTCCTCTTCATTATGTGCCGGACAGTGCCTGGTGACCAATCCACCATTTGCCTATAGGTGGCCAGACATGAATTGGCGACCAATCCATGTTTTAAATCTACACTTTCTCTGATATTCAACCGCTTCAGTCAAATGTTGAAGGACTTCATGATGTTGGTGACTTTGGGGCTAAATTGCACTGAGGTTTCATCTTGGCGGCTAATCTTCATCCGCCTCACTGGCCACTTGGAAGATTGAAAGAAATCTCTGATTATTTGAAGCGCCATATGTCTGCGTGCATCCCACTGTTCTTTTTGCTGGCTCGGCACCCAGCAGGACAATTGCACATTCGCACAACAGCAGCACATGCTTGTCACAAGGTTACATCAGGGTTGTCACATGGTGATGACATACTTGTCGCATGTTACAAGATGCTTATTACATGTTATAACATGGTTACAGTTAAATCTTTGACATGGTTGTCTTGTGGTTAATCATATTGCTAAAACAATTTGTCACATGGTCACAAAATGATTGTCACATGCTTAGAATATGCGTATTACATGTTATAACTTGGTTATAACAGGGTTGTTAAATGTTTGTCCTGTGGTTTATCAAAATGGTTGAACATGCTTATCACATCCTCAAAATGTTTTGTCACATTGTCACGGCACGCTTGTCAGATGGTTCTTGCATTCTTGTTCCATGTGTAACTTGCACATACTTGTAAAATCTTTGTCACATGGTTATACAATACAATACAATACATATTCATTTATATAGCGCTTTCACAACAGCTGCAGCCGTAAAAGAAAGCGCTTTAACATAAAATAACAGTAATACAATAGAACACATAACATAAGAAGACATCACCCTAGTTTGAAACCCAACTTTGAAACCCTAAACAGGTTGTCCTGTGATTTATCATAGAGGTTTACCACGCTTATCACGTGATTAAAACAGTTTGAATATCACATGGTTACAGTGTGGTTGTCCCACGGCTCGATTGCCGTGGAGTCCCTAATTGGCCATACCATCTGCAGCTGCGTGAGCTCCTCCGCCACCCCGCAGAGCCGCAGAGGGATAATCCCCTCCGCCCCGCAGGGGGTGCAGACGGGGGGTCCGACATCGCTCTCTGATAAGCGACTGTTCGCCGGGGAAACCAACTTTTTCTCCTTGCATTCTGGTTCAAATGCACAGCCTGATGATAGTGCATGCATCTCATTAACATAAAGGACTTTTTTTCATGTGCAAGTTGATTTTTTGGGGGGGCATGGGGGCCCAATCAGATTTTATCTTCTATCTGTTGCCATGTCAATGTAATCTGCACAGGGCGTTCAGAATCCAGGGTGCTGGTCTATGGCACAGTCACACTATTAGCAATGACTGAGTCATAAAACGTGGGTCTCAAACTCACTCTGGGCCATTTGTGGACCAGACAATGAGATTTCCTCGGCACCCCACTTGACCTCAGAATTGAGTGTCAGTGTAGCCCGCACCTTTTCCGCCCATGGCCGTTTTGTGCGTGTGATAGCTTTCAGCGAAACTTAATTCTGAAGTGACACCAAGTGCATGGAAAAGATTTGTCATGTGTTTTTCCAAATTCGAAGTGTAGAGCGTTCAAAGCATGACGATATCACTCAGCCATGTGAACTTTCCACGCTCGCCCTGCATCAATCTTGTTGAAAGCAGACAAACAACCACATGTCAAACAAATTCAAGGTCGAAAGACTGTGTGCTTCCCAGGCCCCCAAAAAAAGTCTGCCGCTGATCGGGCTGGCGCTACCTCTAAGGATCAAGAAGCTCCTCACCTGTAGAGGGAGCACACCCAACAGAAATGACTATTATCATAAATGAGAAGTTCATGTCATAAAAGGATAACAGAAATGAGCTCCTACTTAAGATGCCGAACGGGTCACATGATGGGAAAAGGAGAAGGGTCACTGTTCGCAAAACCACAACGAGACCTCGTTATTGGATGAGAAAAAAAGAACAGCTTTTCGGAACAAGATCAGAATAATCAGGTTGAGAAAGCCCGACAGAGCGGACAGACTGCAGACTACAATAAAGACCACAAAGAGGATTTGCTTCCAATCCACTTAAGGAGAATCTTTCTTCCTTTAGCAGCTTTTTATTGTTCCCATGGACTCAGGAACCGCCGCATAACTCGTGATGTTGAAAAGATTTTGCACTGACGTGACTTCGAGCGCCCTCAAGAGCCGGAACATTCCGATAGCATTCCCAGAAGATATATCCACTCCCGCTGAACATTCTTGTTATGAGAACGTTGCACCTGAAAACTCCTGCTGGCAGAGTGTCAGTGAACCACTGAAGCCTGCAGGAGTTTCACAGGTGTAACCGTGACAACCAAGGCCAAACATGTGTTCGTGATGGGAAGTATTGTCCTTTCAGATGTGGAAGCGGGATTAGATATCATAAAACATGGAAAATTACACCTTGTGAATTGAAAATAGGGTCGCTGATGGTGCCGTGCACTCGCTTGACTTGTGAGCGGACAGCGTGGGATCGGTGCTCACTCAGTGACGGTGTGAATGGTTGTTCGTCTCTCTATGTGCCCTGCGACTGACTGACTGACTGACTGGCGACCAGTTCGGGGTGTAGTCTGTCTTTCGCCCAAAGTTAGCTAGGATAGGCTCCAGCACCCCCTGCGACCCTGTTCAGGATGAGCGGTGTTGAAAAATTGATGGATGGATGGAAGGAATTTAAAAAAAAGCGAACTGCTCCACGTAGTTTTAAGAACGGACACTCAAGTCGCCTGACTTAAGTCCGTGACTTTAGGACGCAAAGTGCACTACAGCGACACTCTGTGGTCACGTATGGAAACGACAAGTCAATAATGTTCAGAAATATTTAAATTGTCAAGCGCCTAAATGTTGAAACGTTTTTGTCACTTTCAGAATGCATGTGCAGTATTGGAAATGTTTAAATATCTTGCGAGTGTTTTTATTTACGTTGATTTTTTTCCAACAGGTTGTGTTTTGCCCTTGATGCTCAGATAACTTGTCAAACATTCTCCCAGCTGGGATGTGGCGAGAAAGCTCCAGCTGTGAGTGTTGCCACCCTGATCGTCATCAGTACCGTCTTCGTTGTCGACTCATATAGTTTTTTTGTAGATCGTTTGTTGGGTGATGATGCTGTTATTAAATTTAGGGTAGTTTGTTGCGCATGGGGATTTTTTTTTTTTTTTTAATGAAAACATGTCCCTGCTGACATGTGCTGCTTGCGCTCATGAGACGGCTGCAAACACAGAGGAGCTAACAGAAATGTATATTTGGATGGAAACCCCCCTTAGATGCGACAGTTCAAATCCCAGCTCCAACTGTCTGCTGCTCAAGTGTCCTCGGGCAAGACGCTGAAATCCAAGTTGCTTCAATAAGAAACTGTACTCGATTGGCTTAGTTGTTTTTTCAAAGAGAAGCCAATGACTTCAAATACAACTGCAGAAAGTGAAGTGGACGTGCCAGTTCGTCATTGACACCCAAATATCAAAGAGACTGCGGGACGATTGGCTTGGTTGCCTTCATTGACATGGCCGCCAGCCAATCACAAGACGAGTCTTTGTGGTTTGCCACGCCCCCTCGCCTCTCCACACGGCCTCTCAACTTGAACTGTCTCTTTGATTTACAGCAGACCAAGAAGGCAACACCAAACCGATTCAGCATCCCTTTTGGAACGAGCAGCACCGTGCCGGAGGAAAACGACGGACAATAAGAAGGTAAAATTGGCTTTCAAGGCGTGTATCGGACCCTTTTCGTTGTTGGCGCCACCGCAGGAATGATGATGGCGGCGGCGGCGGCGTCGTTTCCGGGTTGAACGCCTTTTGTGCACACGGCACGGAGCTGGCCGACTTGGTGCCGAGCGCACAAAGCAACGTGCTTGTGTTTATATGTCATGGCCGCACTTTGACGTCAACGTGACCTGATTTTTATGCCTCCGACGGATTCGGTACATATTTTGACTGTCGCGCGGAGGCCCCGGCACCTCGGCCGGCTCGCCAGCCTCCCTCTCGGCCAGCCGGCTGTGATGTCCCGAAGCCTCCTCGGTGAAAGTTGACGCTGATCCGCCGCTAGCGCAATGCTAACGCAACTAGCTATATTTAGGGCCACACGTGCTAAAACCCGCAAACGTGGGTGTAAATATATCGTATATTGGAATACATTAGACCTTAAATGCCCTCTTCCCGAAAAGGAGGAACCGCCACTCTTCGCCGCTCCCCGAGCATGACGGCATCAGACTCCATACGGAAATCTGCTCATATTACAAGGCAATACGTTTAATAGTACATTTTAAATTGAAAGTGAGTTAATTGAGCGCTGTTCTTCTGTTCGACAGTCACGGGTAATGCCCCGTTTTCAATGTTCCTTTAGTCGACGTGGTGTATTAATCACTGTGATTATTTGTATACTGTTTGGACTCACAGACTTTCCGTACTTTGTTATACCGTCTACTGCGCATGCTTGAGAATGGACGCGTAAAAGCGATTTTATAAAGGTTGTAAACAGTAAAGTGTAGTCAGGTCAAATGGCTTACTTTTCTCAAAGACCGGACGATTTCAAAGCGCAGAATGAATCGTAGTCTGCGTATGTGGAGCGCATGGAGCCGTTGTTCGAAGCGCATAAAAGAAGAAAGTAGCCTATGAAATTTAGTGCAACCCGCCAAACTTGGATATAGGACTTCTTCGGAAATTGTGACCACGCTGAGGGAGGGAGTCCTATGACCCGAAGCCTTTGGTGATAGCTGAGCGTTCCAGGTACCGTAAGAGTGCACAGAAAAGCAGCCAGACTTAGTGATTTCGGGGACAGGTTGTTACGAAGCTCCACGTGATGGTATGTCAGCGGGGTCGCTTCTGAGGCTTGCCAACGCAAGTTACTCTCAGAAGATAGACTGAAGTTTGCAAGAGCTGTGACGCTTGCTGTCAATAAGGAGACTGCCCACCGGGATGCGCAGCAGTTGAAGAAAGGTGAATATGTCACCCCACCTGTGCACGAGGCAAATGAGAAGACGCTCACCGTCGCAACAAAATGGACGCCACCGATGGAAAGGCACAAATCAATCATGCGAATGACTGCTACTGGAAGAATCCTAAATGCCACCGATGTGACAAAGTTGGTCATATCCAGAAAGCATGTCGGGCTGGGCCACCTGCACGTGACAATAAGGGCGGGAAAGGCGGCTGACGATAAGCAGTGAGAGAAAATGTGATAAAATGACTGGCTATGTGCGAACTAATGAAAAAGATTTAAATATTCCCAAGTTCCATAGTGCTAATATGGGCCGTCTTTGATGTGAACGGACGAAAGTTTCCAATGGGAATGGAGACGAGCTAAAAGTCAACAGTCGCTCTGAAAACGTGTACGAACTGTCATTCTTTCGTGTACCACTAGAGGGAGGTAGCGTGGTACTAAAGGGCTACTTAGGTGAGCGAATTCCCGTAAAAGGGCAGTTTATGGCTCAAGTAAAGTATGAAAAATCAAAGAGAGGGGACATTAAAGAACATCAAAGAGGCGTGTTAACACAACTGGGTTTCCTTAGGACGGATCTCTGAGATTGTAAAGAGGAGACAGTATCGGCAGAAGTAGAAACGTGACCGTCTGGGCTGACGAAAGACAGTTTGATGTGGGTCTATCTACCCAACACAGCAAGAGAGCGCCACAAATCCTCGGGGTAGTGACACAACAGACTTAACCGGTGTCATACCGTGTGCAAGGTGAGACAACTGACCAGGTATACAGGCGCCATGGAGACTTAACTGCGCCCGTTGGATATGTATGCGACTGCCGGTTCATAATAGAAAACATGAAACGCGTGTATGAGCTTTATCGATGACACCAAATGTGATCAGAAGGTATACTGTCATTTGTTGTTTTAGAGATGTGGCAGGAGGCGAGCCGGGTCATCGTGGTCCTGACGGTCGTCCTGGCGACAGCGGCGGCGCTGTCGGACGGTGACGTCTCGGTCGTACCTGAATGCGGTGGCAGCAGCGGCCGCATCCCGTCGGCGGTGGTCGACGCGCAGCTGGCCGAGCGGAATCAGAAGAGACACCTGAAGGCGCTCTTCGACAGGTGGGCACCTCCCACCTTGCGAATGTGGTCACAGCTTTGTTGTTGTAAACATGCGAAAAGCAGTGCTCAAGAGTTGAATGTAATGACAAGACATAAAGGTTGCTGATGTTGGTGAAACGAAGAAGCAAATAGGTTATTGGTGTCGGGTCGGTACACTAACACTGAACATGTATTCACATTTTTTTTTCTTTTACTACTAGTTCAAATTTTAAAACCGTGAGAAATTGCCACGCAACATTTCTTGCACAGAGTAAAAAAAACGATTTAAAATAAAAAGTGTCACATTTTTTGGCATTAAATTTTCAGTTTTTGTATTGATATTTTGCATGTTTTTTTGTTTACAATTTAAAAACAAATGTTTTTTTTGTTTTTTTTTTAATCTTGACTGAACAGGGAAAATTATTAAACTCTTTTTCCTGGAAGTCCTGATCAAGTGCCAGCAGCAAACGCAAAACATTAACACAGATTTTATTATTTATTTATTTTTACATAAAAATAGAATGTATTCCCCCCCCCCCCCCCCCCCCCCCATTTCTTTTTTCTTTTTCTTTTCTTTTAGGTATGGTGAAAACGGGACCATCTCCCTGGCGGGCTTGAACCGGCTGCTGCAAAGCGTGGGCTTGGACCGCATCAGGAGCGTGGCGGCGGAGCACCACCACCATCATCATCATCATCACCACGACGACGACGACGAGGAGGAGGAATCACATGAGGTCCACTCCGAGACCCCCATCGAGAGGCAACGGCGAAGCGTGGACGACCACGCCGCGGCCGACGCAGCCAGCACGTTGGTCGGCGATGCCGGATTGGTGAGCGACAGTCTGATGAGCGTTGCGGGAAATCACACGCAGGATGAAAACCATCACCATGACGACCATGACCATGAGAATCTTGAGGTGCGTCGAACACAGGGCAGATGCGACAGTTTCAGAAAAGTGAATTTTTTTTTCACTTTATTTATTTTAATTGTATGTCTTTAGTGTCAGAACGCGTCGAGCCTCTTATCATCGCACGGGATGAGGCAAGAGGGCGAGGTGAGCCCGACCGACTTGGTCTTACTTTGCCCGGCGCTCCTGCACCAGATTGACGCCGGCGCCTGCATCCTGCACCAAGGCGACGGTGAGCTTTTGGGCGTCGCTTGCTTTTGGGCGCGTCTTCCAATTGAACAATCACCACTTGTACATGACCAACTTTTACATGTCGAGAGACCCCGATTTCTACGTAGGAGGTCAAGTATGGAAACAATCGTGACATTGTGGAATGTTGCCAACACATAGTTGTTATTCGTTATCGAGTTACCAGGGTGCATGAAAGGGGCTTGAATATTATCTCTACGTCATTTGGACAGAAGTTGCGTCATCCAGTAGTTTGAAATGTTTGTCTCCTCTTTAGACCACCACGATCACCACGACGATGACCACGGCGAGAGCAGCAAAAGCATCACAATAGGTGACTCGGGACTCACTTGAAAGCCCAACATTTTGAAACCTGGAGATTGATTTGCGGCTTCCCCCAATGCAGCGTGGTTGGGCGGCTTCCTGTCCATCACGGTCATCAGCCTGCTGTCGCTTCTGGGCGTGGTGCTCATGCCGCTCATGAACAAAGTCTTCTTCAAGTTCCTGCTTAGCTTCCTGGTTGCGCTGGCCGTGGGCACGCTCAGCGGCGACGCCTTTCTGCACCTCATCCCGCACGTGAGTAACCGGCTCCCCCCCCCCCCCTCCCATGTGTGTCAGGAATCATTTACTCGCGTTTAAAAATCTACCAGGATGTTGTAAGGATGATGTTGTGATGATTGTCATTTGACCTCCTTTGGGCGGGATTTTGAAAATGACAGAAGGGAATTTGACTTGCTGGAGAAATGCTTTGGCTTACATTATCTGTAGCACAATAAACAAGTGACAACGATATTCTCGTGATACCAAAAAAAAAAACCGATTGTTTGATTATCAGGCGCCATGGTGGAAGTTGCAGCGTCGACTGGACCTATTTTTGTTATCGCGTGTGCACTCTAAACCGAGCGTCACAGGTTGCCAACATTTTTTGGCTTGTGAATCCCTGAACCTTTTTTGGATACCCCCTTCACTCCTACTTGCTGATGAGTCTCCAAAAGTAGAATGGAACGCAACCGATTTAGAAGTGGAAATCATTTGATTGAGTTTCCTTAACCCTTTCGTGTACCCTGTAACCTAATAACATGAGAAGCTGTCCACTGTAGTAACCGCTTTCCCCTGAAGGGTTCATTTGAACATTTAATTCTTATGCATTGTAATTTTTTTTTTTAATCAAATGATGCATACAAGTAATTAAAAAAAGAACATTAAAAAGAATGAGAAAAATAATCCCAAAAAAATAGACCGGACCATTTTATTTTATTTTATTTTATTTTTTTCTCATTTGAAATGTCACTTGAAAATAAAGTGCGAAAATGAAAGCAGTCACAGCATGTTGTGTAATTTCAGTGTGATAGAATTTTTTTCCCCATATTGCCCAGGAATTATGGAGTGGACTCCTTTTAAGTGACTCTAGAGCTGAAACGATCTCTCCAAGACAGTTATCTAGTGAACCACATTGTTGACTCAAGATCTGAAATGATTAATCGGAGACTTCCGCCATACGCACTATACATTCCAAAATGGCCGCCTCGTTATGTATTGGATAAAGAGTGAATCTTAACACCGTTGTTGTTTCTGGTTTGCTTCCTGCGCAGTCTCAGGCCGGACACCAACATTCCGAGCATGACGCGCACGACGGGGAGGACCTGGACGGCATGTGGAAGGGTCTGACGGCTCTGAGCGGCGTCTACTTAATGTTTCTCATCGAGCACTTCTTGACGCTGGGAAAAATGTATAAGGAAAGGAAGAAGAAGGTGAGACGGGAGGTTGGCGGTCAGCACGGACGCTCGCGGCGCGCTCAGACTGAGCGAAGGCCTGCTTCTGTCAGCGTGAAAGGGGCTGAGATGAGGTTTGTTGTGTGCAGGAGAAGAAGAACAAGGCAAACCTGGAAAAGCCCCTGGCCCTGAAGGCAAGCGAGGGTGAGTTCATGAGATCAATCAAGTGAAAATGATGGGATGAAACGGATCAATTGACCAGCTGGCAGGAAGCAGTTTTGAGCCTCTGGTTTTGTCCTCCGGCAGACGTGGAACACAACGGCGCCGGGCTGTTTGCCGAGCGCCCCAACGAGGATGGCGTGGCCGAGGAGGAGCAGGTCATGCTGAAGAAGTCGTCGACGGAGGCGGAGGTGGCTCGGGGCTACTCGGCGGAGGACTGCGAGAACAAATGCCACTCGCACTTCCACGACACGGTGGGCCAAGCGGACAGCCTGCACCATCACCACCACGACTACCACCACATCCTCCACCACCACCACTCCCAGAACCACCACCCGCACAGCCACACGCACTCGTACCCGCAGCACCACTTCCAGCAAGCCGGTGTGGCCACGCTGGCCTGGATGGTCATCATGGGCGACGGCCTGCACAACTTCAGTGACGGCCTGGCCATCGGTGAGTCACAATAAGGGTGGTCATGATGATAATACTGCATTTGATATCGTTGGCATTGATTAGCATTCAAAGCTAACGTGGTGCGGTGCTAACTTCCGAATCTAATCTCGATCATCCGGGGTATTGATTGATTGATTGATTGTCAGGTGCCGCTTTCAGCGAGGGTTTGTCCAGCGGCCTGAGCACATCTGTGGCCGTTTTCTGCCACGAGCTTCCTCACGAGTTAGGTAAGTGCCCCCTGGTGGGGGGGGTCGCGCCAGTACAATGCGGCGTGCTATGCGTGGACTTGACACCTGTGGTGCTTTGCGTCAGGCGACTTTGCGGTGCTGCTGAAGGCGGGCATGACGGTGCGGCAGGCCGTCCTCTACAACATGTTGTCGGCCACCACGGCCTACCTGGGCATGGTGACGGGCATCCTGATCGGCCACTACGCCGACAACATCTGCATGTGGATCTTCGCCCTCACCGCCGGCCTCTTCATGTACGTGGCGCTCGTGGACATGGTGAGTGCATTGTCCCTCAAAATGATTGACAGCTGTCCCGTACATGTGACACTTCTCACCATCGGCTGGCCTCTTCACAGGCTGTGTGTGTGTGTGTGTGCGCGTGCGTGTGTGTCATCAGCAGGCGCCGAGCTACGCAACAAGTGCACTTTTTTTGTAAATTTAAAGTGTGTGCGTGCGTGTGCGGCTGAGTGCATGTGGGAATATGTGTGTGCTTTTGCGTGTGTATGTCACGAGCAGCCGCCTGACCTTCAGAAAATCTGCGTCATACTTTTGAGTATTTTAAAAAGCTCGTGTGCATGTGTGTCACTAGCAGCCGCTGACCTACAGAAAGTCTGCTTATTGTTTTCAAAAGTGTGTGCGTCCAGTGCGTGCGTGATTTCGTTTCTCGACACACCTGTGACTGTTTATCCATAAAGGCACAAGCAATTTTAATTTCTCCTTGAATTCATTCCAAAATATGAATTCGTTCGTGTTTTCAAACACTTCCGTGGAAGTTCGTTCAAGTTAACAATGAGCAGAAAATGCACTTCGGGGGGGGAAAAAACGAGGGTGTCAAAACAGATTGGAAATGGGCAGTTTTCGATGCGTTTTCTGGCGCCCTCTGGTGGTCATGTGGTGTGTGGGCCCCCTGTCGTTCAGATGCCGGAGATGTTGCACAACGACGGCGGCGAGGACGGCTTCAGCCACTGCGGCTACTTCCTGCTACAGAACGCCGGCATCCTGCTGGGCTTCGGCATCATGCTAGTCATTGCCATCCTCGAGCACCGCATCCAGCTGGACTTCCACTTCTAGCCGTCGGGCCTCCTTCTTTTCTCGTCGTCGTCTTTCTTCCCCCCCCGCCCCTTTTTCGCGTTGTAGTTCTTTGTGATGGGTTACTCTTTTAAAGCCTCTCACCAAAAGCCGACGGGCCAGATTTACGGCAGCTGATGACACTTTCGTCTTCACAACCTCCAAATGTGATGAGATCGTCCCGCTTCTGGCAAATGATAGGTCAAAATGTTACACTTGAAATTGTATTATTTTTTTTCTTTTCTAAACTTAAAAGCGTCACTATTTTTTCTTATTTAACTTGTATATTTTCATGTTTTAAATTCCTTCGGGGTTTCTAACTCTTTTTTTCTTTGTAGTTGTGGTTTCCCTCAGGAGGCCATCTTGATTGTGAAATTCATATCAGTGTTGAATCACCTCCTCATTATGTTACAAAATTGATCCGGTATTGAATTTTTTTGCCTTGAGCAACGACCCAACTTGAACGTTTTTTTGGGGGGAGATACGAGCCACCATTTGGCTGACTTTTTTTTTTTTCTTGTTGTTTTTGCTTTTAATGCCACTCCCAGCTGAAGTTTACTCTAATACAGAAAACAAAGATAATTACATATTTCAAAGAACCACGGTTTAGCCTTACAGTCCTCTGGCTTCATAACAATAATTAGCATCTATGATGCAGCACTATAACCCTAAAGCAATGGAATGGACCCGAAAGACGCAACGGTACTTGTATATTCTTTATCCTCTGCGTGGATGCGTTAGTGCCGCACCGATGAGCTGAGAGAGGACTGTAAGTCTGTACCAGCCCCTGTCCCCAGGTGACCAAAGAAGGCATACCGGAAAGAGAGCAGCGTTCACTTGATGCAATGTGACAAAAGCGCTGGAATTCATTTCTGTCTGTATTTGTAACCTTCGTCATTACGACAAGCCATTTTTTTTTTCCGGCACATGACAACATTCCACGGGTAACTCAAGGTTTTCATGACTGAATTTGAAATCTAAAGTCACAGGAATTAAGGACAACTGAATAGAAATCCTATTGTTTAATGTTTTGAACAACTGAGGTGTTTAAACGGGAGTTGGTAGTAAAAAAAAAGTTTGTAAAAACGGAAGATGCCAAACGATGATAGATGTATCTCTGTCTCAAAAGTGTTTTTTTTTTGGTGTCAAAGTTGTATGAGAGCCAAAAACAAGTATGAAGGAGGAGTTTTTGCTTGGAGGTCACCTTGATCAAACGGTTTTAGAGCGACAAAATCTGCAGTAAATGCTGTAGTTTGACTTCAATTTGTTTGCAAAGCGGATGCAAACCGCTGACATTCCTTCTCACAAATAAACGTCGTCTCCACCTGAGCCACGTCTTTCATTTTCACGGACCACGCCTCACATCAGCACAACTTGACTCATTTAACCGGAAACACCTTTCGCAACAACTTAAGACCGTCAAGCTAGGAGCTCCGGAAATGACTGCGTATATTTTCTCGGTCTGGTTAATCAACATCACGACCATTCAAAACAAGTGATTGGAGAGAAGCACAGGCTGCTCTCGTCCAATCGTGTTGCAAAAAATATAACGCCCCAAAAATATTTCTTTTTGATTGCCGAGTCATCAAGTCCGCATCGTATTTAACGTCTTACTCAAGGTGACTCAGCTCAATGGGAGTACAGCTCCCTAGCGCCCTCTATTGAGCGACCATCACTGAATGGGAGGAACTTGAATACATTTGTTGGCTCCAGATGAAGTCCGTGAGCTTTGCTTGTGCTGCTTACGGACGTCAAGCTTTGAACTTCGGAAGCTGGCGTCCTCACCCGATCCCACGAGGACAAGAAGAAGAAGAAGAAGAAGAAGAAGAAAGCCGTGTATCTCCCTCCGCTCTCGCTCCTATGCTATCAACCGTGAGCGTTGTGGCCCGGTTGGAGGCGCTGGTCCTTGGACACCACCCGTACGTCGACGCACACCTCCTCTTTGAGTTCATCCGGCATGATGGGCGCCGCCCCTTCATGGAGCTGCGGGAGAACCGGGATCAACATCACCGTCGTCATAGTGATCATCATCATCTTGATCCTCCTCATCATTCTCATCTCATGACTATTATCATAATTCTCATCACTTCTTCCTCATCGATGACATCGTCATCCTCATCAACATGATGATTTTCATTTTCCTCCTCATCCTCCTCATCATCATCGTCCTCATATCATCATCATCATCATCATTCTCATCAATACATCAACATCCCCCCCAACTGACCAGCGAGTGCGGCAGCGGCTCCTTTCGGAAGTTGCGACAGTACCGGCGCGTGCGGCACTGCACGACGCACCAGACGGCGGCGAAGGCGACGCCCACCATGAGGAGCAGCGTCAGCACGGCCGTGGTGGGACTCTTCCAGGGGGCGTGGGGACCTTGAGGGGCGGGATTGAAATTCAGCACAATCTGTCCATCGCGTCCAACAACCATGTTGACCAATATATGTCTAATGTTGTACCTGCAACACGCACGCATTGCTCTTGGGTGTGTTGGCTGAGCAGTTGTTCTTCTCATCAATACGCGCGCCCGCACGCAGTACAGCGACCTGTCCTGCAGGTCAGCGACGTGCAGCAGTTTCTCCGCGGCCGGAACGGCAAACACGCGAGCCTGTGAAAGAAGTTTTGCAGTGAACACGACAAGTTCGCTTGGGATGGCGTCGCATCACCGGTGATGCTAAGCTAACCTGGCCCGGGGCGTTGCCGTGCTTCCACACCTCCACCTCGATGGATGCCGTGAGCAGAGCCTGCTCAAAGGATACCAAGAGGGCGTCGCCCACCGCTGACACCGTCATCTCGGGCACCGTCAACATGGCTGAACATGCGTTGAGTACATTGACAAACACATGAATACAGCTGGCGCATCAATGACCACATACATTTTTTTTTTTTAACAGAGCAATTTTACGAATCAATATAAATTCGTTTAAGGAGCAACTTTCTAACTTTATGAAGCAATTTTTTTTCAGATTAATCTCAGGCCTCATTTTGTTCAAATGTGACAATATATATATATTTTTTTTTTCAGGCAATGATTACTGATTAACAGGGTTCCCACTCTTCCACTTGCTCTTATTTATGGACCTTTTAAGGACTTTTCAGGGCTAATCAAGCTATTTTTTACTGACTTTTTCTCCATTCGGCAGGGGATTCACAATGGATTTAATGAACAGAAAGCCACATATCACTGAGCTGGTGTTCAAATCATTGCTGCCAAAGGAAGGGCACATCTTTATTTTTCGGGGCAATCAGCTAACTCTTTATTTGGCATACTGTATGTCAAATTGGCCCGAAATGACCCGAAGTGATCACGTGATCATCATCGGAACTGATCGGAGACGGCGGGAAAAGCAGAGCGGGAACCAGGAAGGTTTGAGGAGAAACAACTGAATCTTTTGCTAGCGAGCTGCTTCTGCGTAAATAGCACAGAACTTCCCTGGACTACCGACGACCCACAGAAGGTGACATGAGGCCAGGGAAGCTTTTGGGGACCGTCTCGGTCGTTCTTGTTCTTCTACTTTCTTTTGACGGTTGTCTCAGCCATTGACTCGGTTTTGCTGCTCAATGCGTATTAATGAGGCGCAACCTACAGATTTTGACGAGCAAACTGCGATATAAAACCCCCCACTTATTTTAAGCCTTGCATGCATAAAGTAAACTACAGAATCACAAATGTTTTCGGATCTCAAACTTTAGCGGCCACTCTTACTTACTGTCCCTCCTGTTGAACGGGGGTGATAGTTGCGCCCATTCCGACGTCTGGGAGGCGCAGCGCGCTCGCACGCGGATATTGTAGTCCGAGTCGGAGCCCAAGTCTAAAGTCTGGTCGCAATGCGTGCGCGTCATGTCCTGACACTCGGGAGAATCCACCCATATGCCGTCCCGGACCGTCACCTCGAACTCGCTGCAATTCGCGTCGAACATGTGAAGGAACAAGAACAAGAGACACACAAAAGTAAAAAAAAAAAAAAGGAAACCAACTGGTCGTTCGTGAAGTAAAATATTTTCTATTTTCTTTTGTATGTATGATTGTTCTTTATTCAAGCAACAACATATTTTATCGTAATGTTTTCAGTAGGGTACTCAAATTCAAAAATATTCAATAGCTGCATCCTTGCAAGTCCTCTGTTATGTTGTCAGATTGTTGTAGTTTAATGGGATTAACCCGCAAAAAAATTGCTCCTCAGTACGGTATGTTGACATGTGATTCCTATCTGTTAGTTGGATTTGAAAGAAACAAAGAATATAGAATGCTGTTGGAGGTATTTCCTGCTCACTGTGTTTACAATCACCTTTAGTGTCCCTCACCCCCACCACTTTTTCCATAGGACTTGTTTAACACCAAAAGAACAACTGTTGTCTCAAGTATCTGTGTTGCAACTATTAAGGGACTATGCCTTGTGTTGAGGTGCCTTACCATGAGAACTATTGATACTAATCTCTATAATGAACATCTGCTGAAGCACTTACAGGTAGTATTTTGCTTGAAACTTCAAAGATCTTCCTCCCAAATCCTTTCACGTTTTTGAAGGCTGTCAATAGCTCCAATCTCATAATTTGTGCACAGCAGATCCTTGTCACTGCAGTCTTTGTCTCTGATTTTTACGTAAGGGGAAGGACTGCCTGCCCCTCATTTACATACTATGCCTATATAGACGTGTTGTAGCTTCCTGATTCAAATCTGGACCCCTCAGGAGCCCGGATTCGTAAACTGCCTAAATTAAAAGCTCCGAAGATGACTGTTCAAATTTGAAGAACCAACATTCTCCTCAGGCCGCTCGTACGGTATTACCAAATTGCCCCAGAAATTATGTCATTGCGTAGCTAAAATGCTCCTCCCCCAAAAAGTTAATTTTGAGCCATTAAATGTAAACTGTAGTTTCAGGTTGTTGTCATTTAAAAAAAAAAAGCATTTTGTTTTGATTGTATTTGGTTAAGATTTGTTTTTGTTTTTGTTAACTATAATAACCTTGCCTGGAACTTGCACAGGCACACAACAAGAACAGATGAGGAAATTACTTACTCATGATTACTTAGCTTGTTTGAGGTTAATTGTCGTGACTCAAGTCAACAACGTGTTGAGAATGTTGCCTGTCGAGGTGTCGGGAGTTCTATCCCACAAGTGGTTCCATGACCTTTTTTTTGGCTTTCAACAAGTAGGTCGAGTGGCCTAGAATATTATTTATGTTATTAAACTGAAAAGATAGTAAAGGATAATTGTCAAAAATGGCTTTTCTACAGAGGAGCTATTATTTACAGCACTATTTCAAATTATTTATTCATCAACGAAGACTTAAAAAGCAAGCAATTATCTGTATTTTGTTTTATTTTCTATCTGTACAGGGGAGGCGTACTTCAAAGGGGAATTCAAGTCTAAAATGTTCTTTCCAATATGTGCCCGCACTCGTCTAAACACTGGATTCTGATTCATTTTGTGCTTGTGGAATATGAATGAGACAACAAAGCCACCTATTTATCCATTTCATGGGGGCGGCCATTTTGTCACTTGGCTGTCGAGTGAAAATGACGCCACTGTTGGTCAGGGCTCAATTTATGAATGTCACATGACCAAACCCAGAAAACAGGTCACTTGTGGTGTTGTTAAGTGAGCCCTTAGGAAAGCTCCAGACTAACTTTTTTATTTTTCGGAACACTGTGTGTTCTAACCTGAAATTTTAGGGGAGAAAGCAGAAAATCCAGGTAACATTGTTTGTCGATATTAACTCCACTAATTTTCACTGCATTATTACTGATAAATGGACTGAAGTGTGGAGCACCAGTTTGCCAGGAACAACAAAAAAATTGAAAACAATTATAAACAAACAAATCCACTAATGTGTCTCATTTTCGGAGCAAAATGTCTTTGATGTTCCAGCTGCGGTCGTTGTCCAAGCACGCGATGTGAAATGTTGAGTTGAGTAAATTGAAAGCTCATCAGTATTTCAATATTTGTACCTTGTATCCAGTAAATGTTGGGAAACATAAGTGTACGCACTTCGACACAATCCAAACGGATTGAAGTTTAACATGCCGTGTAACGAACGTACCCTTGAAACTGCACTGAGTAGAGAAGTGGCGTGCTGCACGGTGCCGGTGGGGGGCGCCACCTTAGCACGTGTTTCATGTTGACTGAATCCATAGTCACGTGACCCGGTGGCGGGAGCGCACTCCAAACATCTGAAAAAGAGGAAGAAGACGGCAATATTGCTTGATGAGCACATCAGCGATCAAAAGGGTGCAGTCGGCGTTTTGTAGTCCCCGGTGCTAGTATGTAGCTAAGAGGCATGTGTGTCACATGCTAAACAGGTTACACTGGTCAACACACATTTCTTTTTTTTCCTGAATTGGCTCTAGTTTTTGAAGTACAGGTTTTCCATATTTCTGTTGAGAAAATGCGCTAAATATAAACACGTTAGATGATTGGTGTTTTGAAATGTTTGCTTTGTGATTCAGCTGTATGTGTCTTTTCAAGCATGTCCATATTTCATCTTTTTTTGCAAATATCGTGAAAGATGGCAATCGTTTGCACAGAGAGCATTCGTGAGGCAAATTGGATTACAGTGATCCCTCGCTCTAACGTGGTTCACTTTCTGCGGCTTCGCCGTTTCCCGGATTTTTTTTGTGCAGTTTTTTAATGCTTTTAACCCTTTAAATCAGAACGCGTCGGCGGGGCCGCATTTCAACAGTACAGTATTTCCAAAAACTATAATAGTTATTTGTTGAAAACGTTTTTGTTTTTTTAATTGGGCCTGAAAACAGGGTTTGGTCTTTGATTTCATTGTATATATAGTTAATTATTGTGTAATAACTGTAAAAAAAAAAAAAAAAGTTCACTACTTCACGGATTTTGGAACGTAACCCCCATGATAAACAAAGGATTACTGTATATGTGAAAATTAAGCAAAAATTCAGAGAATGAGCCAATGTTAGCGAAAACGGGTGACTTCAATGTACAAGCACTACTCTTCGTGACCAAAGTAAATTTTGTAAATTGTCAAAGGACATTGATTATCAATCAGTTGTCAAAAATATTGATATCTCAAAAACTAAGAATTGGATGTAGTTTTGGACTCAAAATTTTCCTAAAACCGTTTATATCTTTGTCACTTGATTTATTGTTACCCGGTTTTAGCATCAAAACACAATAGCTGCATCAGCTGCAGTACATGTTGTAGAGGAGGGGAGAATTCTGTTTCTTTACGGCCCTCCTTGGACACAAGTCCTTTTCTTTCTCTGTAAGGCGGAAGAAGACCCAACACCACGTTGTCTTTTTCTCAGTTTATCACAACACAACACGAATCGATTCGGGCTCCTGAGAGTTTCAGATTTCATCAGGAAGCCCAGAAAAAATACAGTCACACGTCTATATAGGCATAGTATGTAAATGAGGGGCAGGCAGTCCTTCCCCTTACGTAAAAATGTCAATGCAGTTCAATCTTGACATGGTGACGAAGTACAGACCACCTCTGCTGTGCACAAATTATGAGATTGGAGCTCCTTTTTGACAGCCTTCAAAAACGTGAAAGGATGGGAGTACTGGGAGGAAGATCTTTGGGGCTGTTAAGTTGCCCAAGGACAAGAGGGGAGTCAAGCAAAATACTACCGTTTTAAGTGCTTCAGCAGATGTTCATTATAGAGATTAGTATCAATAGTTCTCATGGTAAGGCAAAATTCCTCAACACAAGGCATAGTCCCTTAATAGTTGCAACACAGATACTTGAGACAACAGTTGTTCTTTTGGTGTTAAACAAGTCCTATGGAGGGGGGCCCTAAAAGTGGTGGGGGTGAGGGACACTAAAGGTGATTGTAAACACAGTGAGCAGGAAAACCTCCAACAACATTCTACATTCTTTGTTTCTTTCAGAGCCAAGTACAGTGGGGCTAAATAAAATCACAGTAAGGAATAAATTCCTTAACAATGTTCAAAATGCTAAATTTGATTTTTTAAATTATATTAATTGAAGGTAACTTTGGATTTTTCATTATCATTAGTGTTGATTTTATTTTTATTTTTTTGATTCACTTAGATATGATTTGTTTTTAATGCAGGTCTGTTGGTTTTTTGATCATTTGCTGTAATTTGGGAGAATGCTTCCTTTTAGTTTAGTTTTAATTAGTTTTGGCATTAGTTGTAGGTTTTTTTTTTTTTTGGTAATATGTTTTTCAAGTGCAGGATAAAAAAAGATAAAATAAAAAGGTCACTATGTGTTGTACAGTAAAGCAAACTACAATTTTCAAACTAAACTCAACTACTGGAATCGGTCCATTCAATCAGTCTGTCCCTTTATGCATACTCACAACAAACCAGGTGAACTTGGACGAGCAGAGTGCAGAAGATGGTGGTGGTCTTCATCCTGGGTAGCCTGTTGGACGCATGATGCCCTCGTCTCCGATATCCACGACAACCGCTCTCCCTGGCGCGCAGCAAAGACGCACGTGGGCGTAAGGGGAGCAAGCAGGTTACCGAACGCTCAGAAGGGCTCGCCAGAGCCGCTTAACGCTCAGATGAACCGGTTCAACTGGTCGGCTCCGCCCTGCATTTATGACGCCCGTCATCAGAGGTTGGAGCTGGACCAGTTTGGCTTCGGCGTTGGCAAAAAGTTGGGTCGGGACACGCGTCACAATTTTATGCGCACCAGCTGCTGCCCATTCGTGCTTGTGAGCATTTTTCCAAAACGTTCGATTATGCACGGAGAAGCGTATGCAATTGTGAAGCTGCCAGTGCGGAGGAAACATTTTTAAATGGCACATACTTTCCAAGGTACTTGCAAATACGTTCAGACGCAAATGAGACCAAGAGAGCACCATTGTTCATCAATGCTACTTTGGGGGTCCACAAAACGGTGAACCTCGCACTTCCTAACCAGATGTAGGACAAATTCGCCATTTTCAAATTGGAGAAAGGCCGTTAATAGTGAAAATCCGAATATAATAGACGCACAGTATAATGACACAATAATAATAATAATGGGAAAATTGTGGGAAATTTTATTTAAATAGTTATTACTATTGTAAACTCCCTAATTCTACAGAAACGCTGATGAACTTCCAATATGGCTTTGCCAGGAAAATATTAGAGTTTGCCTGCCCCCCCCCCAAAAAAACTAAAACAAAACACCCCACAATAAAATCGTTGAGATAGCTGCTGACACCTAGCCAGATAGCAAGCCAGATAGCTAGCTAGCTAGATCGCTACCTAGCTAGCGAACTAGCTAGGTAGCGAACTAGCTAGCTAGATCGCTACCTAGCTAGCGAGCTAGCTAGATAAATAGATAGATATTGAGGGGGGGCAATGAACGGAGTGTGCCTGCAGGCCAGCTGTGGGCCCTTCCCTGCCGTAAAACAAGAAAGGGGAAAATGTGGAAGGAGACTTGTGTGGCTTTGTCCTGTGGTAGGCAGCAGGGGGCGTCCACGACACAATTTCATCCAGAGTATCCTCTTTGGCTTTGAGTGGTCCACCTTGAAGCATCATTCTATTCTTGGTGGGACTTCATCACCCCTTCTGTTGGCTCCTCTTTGGCATTCATATCTTCTCTTAGGCTTCAGTCAGTCTTGCTTTACCGTCCCCTTTTTAGTTGTTGTCCTCCTTCCTTCGCATTAATTCGCTTCTTCTCTAGGCTTTGGTTTGTCTTTCACTTTTGAAGGCTCGGGATGTCATCGAGGGTGCGGCAATCGATACTGAGTGAGATGAGGCGGGGGCGGGGGCGGGCCGGCGCTTTATGGCCGCCGTCAGAGGACAAAGTCTTCTCGCGTCAACACGCCGTGATCTTTCGGTGTAAGGTTTACTAGGTCGCTTTGTTCCTCGTAGTCTTGGTCTCCTTCTTGGCCGTTGGGACCTTTCCTGGGCAGACTTGGTCAACTTCTTCTTTTTGGTGACCGTCGGGAACGTTGGGGCGACGACAATGTCGACGGCAGTGGAGGCGACGGGCTTTCGTCATGTGCCTGCTGAGCTGGCTGCTGACGGGCGTGTCGCTGTCTAACGACTACTGGAAGATCTCCACCGTGTCGGGCAGCGTCATCATCTCGCAGCGCCAGTTCGAGAACCTCTGGCACTCGTGCGCCGAGAACAGCGCCGGCATCGCCGAGTGCAAGGACTTCGAATCTTTGCTCTCGTTGCCCGGTGGGTGTCTTTGAGTCACCCAGCCAGCCAGCAACACCATCACAACGCTTGGCTGCAGTCGTCGCTCTCCTCCTCTTTTGCCTTTCTTCTTTGTTCCCTTCCCCATCTTGAGCCTTCCTTTTTGAATTGAATTGAATTGAATACAACTTTATTGTCACCTGTGCTATGTTTTCAGCTTCATCTTCTTCTTTCGCCTCCATTCTCTACGTTAGCCTTTGTTCCCTTCATTAGCCTTCATTTTCATCCCTTTAATCTTGAATAGCCTTCATTGTCCCCTTCTTTAGCTGACATTCCTTCCATCTTGAGCCTTCAATTTTTTTGGGGCCAGTCGAGTGAAAAAAAATCGACCAGTACTTGGACTACAGTTGCGCTGCCTCTTTAGGATGCTTGACTGTTTTTGGAAGACGAAGAGAGTGGGGGGTTTTTTGTTTTGTTTTAGGGGTTTTTTTTGGATAAAAGTGAAAAGAGCGTTAGCGCCCTTCCTGCCGTTGGAGCTCGTAAAAGTTGATAATGGTTAATCTTTAACTGGCCTCGTTACCAAAACGAACCCGTAGTACTCGAGTACTCCCACCTTCCTTTTTGCCTCCATTTTGCACTTCTTTTAGCCTTTGAATCCTTCTTGAACCTTCCATTTTTATTTCTGGTCTTCTTTCGACTCGATTCCTTCTTACCTTGGCTTTCATTCTTATCCTTTCAGCCTTCATCTTCTTCAATTGTTCAGTTTCATCCATTCTTCTTTGGACATCTATCCCACTTGTCCAGCTTTCATACGTTCTTTGATGGCCTTCAATTCTTCTTCTTCTACCAAATCCTTTTTTCCTTCTCTTGTTCAGTTTGCCGTTTTTCTCCTTTTCTGTTTAAGGCGATCATGTTCTCCATTAACCTTCGTTTCGTCTTCTTTGTCCTTCACTCTGCTGTAGCCTTCATTTTCTTCTTCTTTATTTCCTTCGTGGTGAGTGATCACCCCCCCCCCCCCCTACACACACACTTTAAGCCTTCATTTTCTTCATCTCTTAACTTTCATTCTTCGACATATTTCCTTCTTCCTTAGCCTACATCTATTCTTCTTTGGACTCCATTTCTCCTTCCTTAGCCTTCGTTTTCTTCTTCTTTTCCTTCCTCCTTTTCTTTGTTAGCCTCCATTCTCATACTTTTAGCTTTCACGTCCTTCGCCTTCATTCTCTACTTCTCCAGCCTTCATTGCCTCCTCTGTTGGCTCTCATTGTCTCCTTCAGATTTTATTCTCTTCCAATGGTAGCCTTCAATTCTGCCTTCATTGGAAATGTCTTCATACATCAAGCTTGTTTCTTGGTCTTCTTCTTTAACATCCATTGGTGTCAACCAGAAGAAAGACTTAGCTTTAGCATTCGCATTAGCGCACTTTCCTCCCGCTGTTGGCAAATCGTAAAGAGGCGCGGCGGCCATTTTATGATGATGGCGGGCAATCATTAACTGGCTCCATTACCACCTTCTGTCTGCCTTTGTTCTCGACTTCTGTTGGCATTAACGCTCTTCTTCCCCTTTTATATTTGTTCATCCCCTTTTAGCCTTAATTACTTCTTCTTTTAGCCTTTCTTTGTACTTCTTTAGACTGCCTTATTCTGTCTGATATGAAATGTGTCACGATTCGGACAAACAGAATCAAGTTTGGGATCCCAAAAACGTAGACGTCAACAAGGACTCCGTATCAAACGAATGCTTTAATATATAATCAAATCGACAACGAATTTAACATAAAGCGCTGGTCCAAACAGGGACCAGGGAGAACACGAAACAATTAACAAAAAGCGCTTGCAACAAGAGGCAAGGAGAGAAAACAGGAACCGAGTATACAAACGAAAAACTACGTGTCAAAAAACGCACGCGAGAAAAGCCAAATCACAAACTAAAAAACAACAATAGCAAACTAAATGGTACCGAGAAGCCAAAAAGCGAAAGCACAACGAGCTCGATAGCGAAAGTTGGTCTATGAGCATGGAAGCAGCAAGGCAAGAAACAATACTCCGACAACAGGTGCACAGAAGAAGAGTCCTTAAATACAGAGTCTCCCTAATGACGGATTGGCGGCAGGTGTGCAACAAGAAGTCCGCTCATGCCACCTGCTGGCCAGACCGAAAACAGAACCGTGACAAAAGTGTTAATTTTCATCGTCACTTCCTTAGCCTCCATGCTTTTCTTGAATTAGTCTTCATTTTTCTCTTCTGTTGTCTTTAAACCTCTTTTCATTTTCATGTTCCAGCCTTCCTTCTTCATCTCCTCTCATGTCTTTGATTTTTTTTTAGGCACGTTTATCAATCCAGGTGACTGTGGCGTTAAAACTGGAGTTTGTTTTTGGCACAGGTCACGTCCAGGCATGCCGCGCCTTGATGATTGTGTCTTTGGTGATGGGTTTGGCCTCCATGGTGGTTTCTCTACTGGGCCTCAAGTGCATCAAGATCGGCTCCGCCGGAGACACCACCAAGGCCAAGATGGCCGTCACCGGAGGCATCCTCAGCATGCTGGCCGGTGAGCCGCATTCAAAGCTGTCCAAACCTTTTTTTGGGAGCTATTTTAGTTTGACTCTTTTACGCAAGTCATCTACATATGTAATAGTTTTAGTCCATGAAAATAAAAAAAGGTTTTGGGTCTAGCTTTAGTCACATGAGACGCGGAAAATCTGAAGCTTACAATGAAATTCATCAGCAATAGTTGAGTAACGGAATTGTGAGATATGCGCAGCGATTGGCTACGATAGTGAGCACCTGCGACTCACTTTGTACCGACCCGACCAACAAGTGGGGCTCAACCGTTTTGGAGGGAAATGATCAAATCCGCTCTTTGCGGAAGGTCACCCGACCCAACCGGAAAACGTGAAGATATTTCTAGCTGTTGTCTTTGGACAAATGTTAAAGTCTTTTTTTTTTCTGGAAAGAAGATATGACCAAGACGACGGCGACCTTGCCGAAGTGTCTTTGAAGCTAGCGTCCCATTTGTGCTTGCAGGTGTTTGCTGCATGACGGCGGTGTCTTGGTACGCCAGCATGGTGGTGCAGGACTTCTACAACCCGCTCTACGTGGGCGCCAGGTCAGTCACACGCATATGCGTGTACACGCATATGCGCCACGTCACGAGTTGTTAGCATGCGCTTTTTATCTTGCGTGTTTGTTTGCAGATTTGAGCTGGGCGTGGGCCTGTACTTGGGCTGGGGAGCCTCCTGTCTCTCCGTGCTGGGGGGCGGCTTGCTGTGCTCAGCCTGCAAGAGGGCGTCACCTGCTGGCCACAAAAGGTATGGCACAAACACCCATTGCGAGCTGACTTTGAGGGCAAGTGGGCGTTTCTGGACAGCGGCGCTCGCTTGGAAGGCTTTGCAAATTAAGGTTTTGGTTTCACTTGGCGCTTCCAAATTGGGTTGGGGTCACATGTTAGGGTTGTGAGACTGGGCTGATGTTTCAAGATGGGGTGAGCTTTTGCAATTGGGGTTTTCAGACAAAGCTGCGGTTTCAAATTTTCTGGTACAAGACAGAGTTAGGCTTTCAAGACGGGGTTAGCTTTTGAAATGACAGTTTCGAGACAAGGCTAGGCTTGGGTTTCAAAAGGGGTTCGAGTTTCAAGACAGCGTTAGCTTTTGAAATGAGAATTTTAAGACGTTATGGTTTTAAATGAGGGCTGCAAGATACGGTTAGCTTTTGAAATTTGACTTGAGACAAGGTTACGGTTTCAAATAGGGTTTCAGACGAGGGTAAAGTTAGGTTTTAAACGAGGACTAGTGTTTCAAATTAGAGTTTAAAACTTGGGTTCGGGTTTCAAAGTGGAGTTCTAAACTCGGGTTGGAGTTTCAAAGTCATTTTTAAAACTTGGGTTAGGGTTTTAAAGTATGGTGCTACAAACTCGGAATAGGGTTTCAAATGAGGGTTTCAAACTCATTTTAAAATTAGTTTGAAATCCTCATTTGAAAATTAATTTAAAATTAGTGTCAGGGTTTCAAAGTCAGGTTTCAAACTATGTTGGGATACACAATGTTGTTTTCTGTGCTTCAGTGGTCACTACAGCAGCGGTCCTCCAGCCAAGGTCTACAAGGCCACACCTACATCGGAGGCGGAGACGGCCAGAGCTTACGTCTGAATAGACACACACACAAACACACGACATATTTGAACTGAGATGATGACTTGCAAACGGTCCACCTCGTAGCTTTCATGACATCACAATCATGCTTGGATGAATAAAGTGCTTTTGTCTTTTCCATACACCTCTTTCCATGTGTGGGTGTGTTTTGTGTGCTTGCATCAATTTGTTTGTGTGTGCGTGGGTGCGTAGATTGTAATCTGATGCGAGTAATCACGTCGACCACAACACAGTAATCCAGGAGAACTGCTGACGAGCAGAAAACCAGATTACATCCTGACGCTCGTTCGACCCGCATTGAAAACTCGCCTCTCGTATGGAGCCAATGTTTTCATTTCTTGTCACCGATGACGTCGTCGTCGTCGACGACACGCAGCTCAACAGATCCAATGTACCAGTGTAAATTATGGATTAATAACAATAATTATTATGATAATAATGACCAATAAACTACGTGTGCATTGTGTATGACTCGTTTGCCCCATCTTGACCTTTGACCTGCACCTTGAGGCTTTGCTCTATATAAAGAGGCGTGGGTGTACTGGGAGCGAACTCACAAATAGGGACATAAAAAAGACACACATACTCAAAAAAAAAGGAAAGACATGCGCGCGCACACACACACACACACACACACACACACACACACACACACACAGACATACATACAAGGTAATCTGATTGGTTGTGCTGACGTGGTCGGAGTGCTATTCAATCCCCTCAGCGGTTGATTCAAGGAGGTTGCAGTGGGCGTGGCCATTGTGGGCGCGGCCAGCGTGGCAAAAGCTCCCGATTGGCCGTTCCGAAGGAGAGAGCCCGTTCTGGACAACCGTCGGTGACATATAGAGACGAGGCCGGTGCCCATCGTCACACTTGTCCGTCGTGCTCGTCTTCATCTTTGTACTCGTCTTGCTGCAGGTGAGTGGGCGTTGTTGTGGCACTGCCCCGGCGCCATCCAGAGTGATGCTAAGAGCGTCCTGATTTGTTTTGTCACTCGGCAGCATCATGAGCCCCAAGAATGTCGTCTTCAAGAAGATCTGCAAAGACAAGTCGGTCAGCTAACGTGCTCAGGCGCTAACGTCATTGTCATGGCGACGATCGACAACATCACGCAATGGGTGGTTGGATGACGAATGGATGAATTGATGGTGGCTGGATGAATGGATGGATGAGGGAGAAATGGATGAATTAAGGGATGAATGGGTGAAAGAGAAAACGTCGATATTATAAGCATGGATGGACAGCAGAATGACTGAAAGAATAGATGACAGGCTAGATGAAGTCATCGTTCTGGTGTGGTGCTCCTCAGGTGGGCGTGTACATGGGGAGGCGGGACTTTGTCGACCGAGTGGATTCTGTGGATCCAGTCGGTGAGGCCACCATCTCTCCACATCTCCACCTAGCCGCACAGCCACCTTCCCATCAAGCCACATTGCCGCTTATCCACCTCGCTGGTTAGCCATTTGCCGGGAACGCTAATCCCCCTTGTACCATCATCCCACTAGACGGCGTCATCGTGATCGAGCGCGAGGCCCTGCAGGGGAGGAAAGGTGAGCCCGTCGGGTGTAAACAGCGCCCTCTGGTGGTGACTCCTCTCTCTGGCGCCCTCTAGTGTTTGTCACACTGTCGTGTACCTTCCGCTACGGCCGCGACGACATGGACGTGATGGGCGTGGCCTTCCGCCGCGAGCTCTACCTGTCCACGCGGCAGGTGTACCCGCCCCTGCAGGACCGCGAGCAGGGAGTCCACACGCGCATGCAGGCCAAGCTGCTGCGGAAGCTGGGCGACGACGCCTACCCCTTCTTCTTCGAGGTGTCAAGACCCCTTCCCCTCCCCACAAACACCCGTGACATGCTGTAGACCCGTTTGCACCACCCAACATGCAAAACGTGTCCATGTCTGGTCTCGTCACAGTTCCCTGACAACCTGCCGTGTTCGGTGGCAATGCAGCCGGCGCCGCACGACGTCGGCAAGGTGACATTCCGATACGTGCATGTTTGTGTGAGTGTGTCTCAGTCCCTCAAAGCCTTGCGTCTCGTCTCCTCAGCAATGCGCGGTGGAGTTTGAGGTGAAAGCGTTCAGCGCCGAGAGTCAGGACGCCAAAATCCACAAACGGTCAGACTGGCCAGGGCATCGTCCGCATGAGCCAAGCGACACTTGCGCCTGATCTCCGTGTGCTCCTTGTCCTCCAGGAGCTCAGTCAAGCTGACGATCAGGAAGGTGCAGTATGGCCCTGAGGCCCAGGAGGATGCCGCTGTTGAAATCTCACGGGACTTCTCCGTATCGGACAAGCCGCTGCATGTGACGGCCCGACTTGACAAAGAGGTGGGGGGGCGGGGGGGGAGTTCTGTCGCTGCCCGTGCTGTCACCATGGTGACTGTGCATGCTCCGGTGACTTCCTCCAGCTCTCTGTCTGCAGATTTTCTACCACGGTGAGACTATGAGGCTGCACCTCAACGTGGTCAACAACTCTACCAGGAATGTCAAGAACATGGTCGTCTCCGGTATGTTCTTCACATTTAGCGATGTGACATCATAGCATTGCATCACAATGTAGGCCAGGGGTCTTCAATCCGGTTTTTTCGAGGGGCCAGTTTCCAGATGTTTTCTCTCTCTCCCTGCAGCAACGGACTTGATTCAAAATGATCAGGATCGTTATCCAGCTTCTGCAGACCTTGCTGATTATCTGATCACTGACATAGGGTGACAATGTAGTGTCGCCACATAACTGACTTAACATCCTCGACTTAGCCCGACAAAGCTTCAGCATAATGTTGTAGCATGAAATCGTACTGTGACAATATGGCAACAACCAAGTGTGACATCATAAGTGACAACCTAACTCAACAGCATAACCTGGCAATGTATACGGGAATAACAATGTAGTGTGACAGCGTAGCATGACAACATATCACAAAAACCCAGCACGAGGATGCCTTAGCATAGAATGTAGTATATGACATCGGTCACCATATAATGTGTCATCATAGTGCGACAACATAACCTGACAAAGTTTCATAATGACGTTGCGTGACAATGTAGTGTTCATCCTAGCGTACGTGCTAGCGTTACGAAGCAGCAGGACAATGTAGCTTGTAATCGTACTGCCGTATCGCAGCGCTACATTGTAGTACCACATCTAATAGAGACAATTTAGAGCGACATAATAGCAACATAGCATGACGTTTTAGCACGACATCGTCGGATGATTTCATATCACACCATTGTAGCAAGACATTATAATGCAACAATATATAGCGTGACATCGTGGGGCCATACGATGGCTAACCTGAAAGTGTGACGTCAAAATCAAGTTGCCAATCAAGTAATCAGCACTTTCGTGTTGTTGTTGTCCTCAGTGGATCAGGTGGCCACAGTGGTGCTGTACTCCAATGACAGCTATGTCAAATGCGTCGCCATTGAAGAAGGGTGAGTGTCGAGCAGGCTAATGCTAGCCGGCTCATGCTAACACTAGCCCTTGATCAAGTGTATCGTTCTTCAGCGAAACGGTTTCTGCGGGGGCGACGCTCCAAAAAGACATCCTGCTGCTCCCCTTGCTGGCCAACAACAGGGAGAGGAGGGGCATCGCCCTGGATGGAAAACTCAAGCACGAAGACACCAACTTGGCATCGTCCAGCATGTGAGCAAGCACGAGTCCCGAGAAATAAGGTCGAGCTTGTGACACTAATGCTAATGCTAGGGTGTGGTTCCAGCATCAAGCCAGGCGTCCTGAAGGAGGTTCTGGGCATCATGGTGTCCTACAGGGTATCTGTCAAGCTCATCATTGGAGGGTGAGTAACTCACAAAACACTAAAAAATACGCTAATCATTGTCAAGGGGGACTTTTCTGTAAAATTGTGTTGTCAACTTTAATTCCGCTCTCATTTCTACACTGTGGCAGCATGATGAGCTCAAGGTGCGTATGAACGCTTATCGACACCCCCGACTCTAGACGCATCTGCTTACAGAAACACCCAACCCACACTCACCTACACTATAAAAACACCCGCCTACTAAGCTAAGCTAGCGATGCTAACTGCTATTCTCATCCACGACAGCGTACTTTTCACCAGATATTCTCTGATTTACGCAGACGTATGACGATTTTTGTGACTTTGTTAGCCAGGCGGAGATTTCGCCCCTCCACGGAGTGCCATAGTGTGAAGTAGTGAAGTCCACTCGTCGACTAATCAGTCTGACAATTTGCCTGACAACCGCCATATAGCACGTGTTGCCAATCAAATGCAAATGTGATGTGTTTACGCTTCAAGTTTATCAGTTGTTTGTGTGACAGTGAGGTTTCTCTGGAGCTTCCCTTCAAACTGATGCACCCTAAACCTGACGCAGGTGAGGATCATGCTTCTTATCTTTTTCTTCTTAAAAACATAAAGAAACATTCTACAGACCTCACAAACTCATCTTCTCGTCTTCCCTGTTCCTGCCCCCAGTCAAGGAAAGGTGATTTGCTTTTTTTATTGTTTGTTTAATTTTGTTTTCTTGGTGAACTCATTTAATGCCATTTGACGTTTTTCTCAAATTGGGAGAGCCGTTTTTGACCATTTGATGTGTCGCTATATAAGCATGGAACCTACCAAAAGAAAGGTTGTAACCTTTTTTTAGGAAAAATAAAAAAGTACATTTCTACCTTTTACCAGACTTTCGTAAACAGCAGTTGAACATTGGTAATTTTTTTGAAAACACTCGTTTCCAAGAAAAAAATCTGAGAAAAACATGAGTGGACCATGTGTGGACCAAAGTCTGATCAAATCCACTTGTGCCATCTAATATCATACTGAAATCATTCTATCCTTGATACTTACTGAGGCGCTGCGCAAAGCCCTTTATTAATCAATACATTTTAATTTTAAAAAACACCAAAAACTGTTTACGTTTTGGCATTAAATGAGTTAGTAAGTGGACATTTGTACAAACATGCTAATGCTTTAGCATGTTTAGCCTTTACGTTTAAGGAAAAAATGGTGGGGCTAATGCCAACAGCAAGTTCAACATTATCGCTAATGTGCTAAAGTCGATCTACGGGGCTATTACCATGCTATTAGGTGCTTGTGCTAACATACGATGACCAGTAGGCAGTTTCACATTGGTGCTAACATACTAATGCCCATGAGCAGTTTCACATCCATGATGCTAATAGATGTCCCCACAAGTGAGCTCAAAGAAATGTGTTTTAATGTGATGCTAACACACTGTTTCACCTTGGTGCTAAAGCGCTAATGTAAAGAGATAGTCCTGGGTTTGTGCTAAATGCAACACCTTTTTTGACAGTGGTAGTAATGTGCAACTATCTTGTTCTTGTTTGCAGCTGATGGTATATGCGCTAATGCCAGTAGCTAGTTTGGATTTTATGTCAACATGCTATTGCCAATTGGTAATTTGCTGTTGGTCCTCATGTGTTAAACGTGTGCTGCATGGTTGTGTGTGAAGTGAAATGGAGGAGGAGCTTGTGTTCCAGGAGTTCAAGCGATCGTACCTTCGGGGCATGATAGGTGACGACGACGACGAGGAAGGAAACGTGTCGGGCGGTGACGACATTACCCCAAAAGAAAAATGAAAAGCCTTCTGAGAGTTTTGTGTTGGGTTAGCCACGTTAGCTGCAAATTAGCAACGGTAACAAAAATGATCTTTTTTTTTTTTTTGTCGATTATCATACTCAAGCTTTACAATTAACAAGCTGCTAGCACGTTAGCTGTGGTGATACCTAAAGTCAGTTGAAAAGGATTTGTAGTCAAATTTGGTATGAGAAAAAGCCCAATAAAGAACTTTACATGTCACAGTGTTAGATTGAAGCATCTTCTTCTAGTTTGAACCTTGGGCTCCTTCAATCTTGGAATTCCCTCAATTCCGGCGAGTCCCACAGGCCCACGTCGACCTATTGGGCTCTGGACACGCTCACAAGAGGCAGGACAAGTCCCAGTTTCTCCCTGATCCCCAGTTAAACCTGGGACGCCCCGTAGTCCTTGATTACCCATCTCTCCTGCAGACAGAGTCAAAGTGTGGTTCAGACTCTCGGGGGTGGTTCTTCTGAGCTGTGATGGGAACTATTCACTCATTCCCTATGCCCTAATCACCTAAAACTACAAAGTAGATATTTCTAGATATTTCTCCAAAATGCCCACTGAAAATCCCTTTGAGTAATTCAGGAGTTGGGAATGAGTATAGGATTTGGAATCATCTCTACTCCAAAATCACTAGATCAGGATTTTTTTTTTTAAATAGTGGACCTTGATAGGTTTGTAAAATGTCCAGTAAATATCACATTGAAGTAATTCAGCGGAAAGGAATGAGTGAGAATGGGCAACTGACCTTTGTCCTCTCGCTGGCTCTTGGTCCCAGTGACACCAGAACCTCCGGGTGGCCCCTTCACCCCTAGACCACCCTTCTGAATCTGAGAGCAGGAAGAAATAAAAAGATACGAGAAGAAAGAAGGTCAACTCACGTCTCTGGACTGAATCAGAGGACAGTCTCACCCTTAGACCCCTGACGGCCTGGGAACCCCAGATGCACTTTGGACGATGATTTCAGCAGTGTGTTACCAATGGTTTTATCAGGGTGCGGAGGTGCCGACCTGCCACTGGTTGCCAGCATACGGAAGATGAAGAAGATAAGGTGGTGAAGACAACCAGATGAGAATGAGAAGATGAAGAAGTGAAAAGTAAACAGTGGTCCCAAAACTAAATACTCGAGTTGAGTACAGATATCTGATAATGGAGTCAAGTCCACTAACCAAGTATTTGTACTTGATTCGTGGGGGCGGCAGGGGCTACCGTGTTGACAGTGCGGGACCGCAGACTGTGGACTCGCTGTAAACATTGCTAGTCACTCATTTACACCACACAAACAAGCAGACGCACGACGACATCCCAAGACACCCCAAGACATCAAAACGCCACCGGAAAAAACACCAATCGCCAGCAAGTAAGGCACGCGCCTCGGTCTCCTCCTTTGTCTCGTTTGTTCTTGAATTTGAGGGGTCTCCTTTGAAAGTGGACCGCAAGTGGTTTTGATTTGAACGTGGATCCGAACATGCGTTGGATTCAAAGTCAACGACAAGTTAGTTTGAGTTGAAACTGGATCACAAGTTGATTTTTTTTTTTTTTGAAAGTGAATCAGAGCTCGATCTGGAATTTTGGGGTTTATGTTTGATCTTTTGGATCACGTTCGGCACAATGTTACAGCTGTGGTTGTGTTTCATGAATAAAATTGAGTTGATTTGAGGTTGGAGCAGAAAATACGTTTCTGTCAGCTGTTGAAAGTTCAACAAAAGGGTCCTGCCATCCCATCAGAGGCCTCATTTCTACCCACTAAATAATGATGAATACAACAATAATGAATTACGACGCATTTGACAGTTCCGTGGGCGATAACGTCATCCGTCGGCCATGTTTGTAGTCCGAGCTCTGAGCGCCTGGTGTGTGATCGGTCGCAGATTCTGACGGACATGCGCCGGCGGGCCGTTTGTATCTGCCTGACGCTCGCCGCGTGGGCGGCGTCGGCGCTCAGCCTATCAGGTGAGTCCCCGGCGGGCAGGTGAGCGGCCGACGGCAGGCGGGCCGGGATGAAACAGCATGTGGTTGTGCTGCACTTGCTCAGTGTTCTCGAGGCCGCCTGAGGCTCACATGCTGCTGCGCTCTCGCCGCGCCAACTCTTTCCTGGAGGAGCTCAAGCCACCGTCCATGGAGAGAGAGTGCGTGGAGGAGACTTGCGAGTTCGAGGAGGCACGAGAGATCTTCAAGGTTCGAGAGGCCACGGTAAGATCACATCTTTAAGATTGATTGCAAAAATTCATACATGAGTGACAGTGACACTAAATATGGGATGTTCGATACCACATTTTTCCAGAAGTATACCATTATGAGTCTCAACTCTTGAGTCATCACATATACCGATAACAAGTACTGATACCACTCGGAATTTTGATCTATAACCCCCCCCCCACTGAAAAAAAGAGATGATCATATAGCATATATAGCATATATAGCTAATATCATTTTTTCCCGAAAATAGCATGAAATCAATGGCAATTTTCTATTCTCGTAATTTCTCATTTCTAGTTCCTGATCATAAAATGGTCACAAACGGGTCATGAGTACCGATACCTTAAATAAATATGGCCAGGTGTTGACCCAATACCGATACTTGGTAGTGGTACTCGCCCATCTCGACTAATTATACTGTAAATATCATTAAAAGTGGGGGCTTGTCTTCATTTTTGGGGGTCGGCAAAAAACTGAAACCAAGTGGGGATTACATAAAAGCGAATAATTGGGGCAAAACAAATTCTTATCTTATTTCCGCAAAGTCCTACTCCGCAAAAATCCATGAATAGGTGAGTGGGAAAATTCTATAAATCATTTATGCACGAAATAATAGCTGGAATAAAAAAAAATCCTGAAAAAAATGTGATTAGTTCCTAAAAAAATATTTTAAGTAGGCGAATCGGGTTCTGTCAAACTGTGAATCTATACAAATAATTGATGCACATGATAACTGCTTTTTTAAAAATCTGGAAAAAAAAAATCAGCGGTGTCTGCAAAGGCCAGCCCGTCAAGTAATGCGAGGAATTGATGCACATTATATTTGTTATGACAAAAAAAAAGGGTTAAAAAATAAGCCTGCAAAAAACGGACCAATCCGCAAATACGTGAACATGCGAGAGTGCACACTACCTGTATTTATTTCCGCATTACAGTGAAACTCCTCTACAACGAAATCATGTTTGCAGCAAGAACTTTTTCACAACAGGGGGTTTTTCACTGTAGCAAATTTAAAACAGCAAAGTGGGAATGGCGTTAATGCATGAAGATTTTTTCACACTAGGGTGTATTTTCACCCATGTAGATTTCGTTGTAGAGGAGTTTCACTGTAATGCGGAAATAAATACAGGTACTGTGGACTCTCGCATGTTCACGTATTATCTGTAAATAAATAAACACTTGTTGCTATTATTCTTGCAAGATTTTGCAAGCCGTCCGGTGCACAACATTCAAATGTCAGTCGGGTACCCACACGTGAATCATGTGCAACTGCCGTACAAATTCAAATGGAGTCAATCCAAAGGATTTGGCCCCAGTGTGGTAGGTGAAGCATTCAGGGACACTGGGACATTCGGAAACAAATGGACTATTTGTTGTCCTTTTTCAGCTGGAGTTCTGGACGGTGTACAGAGGTGAGACATGAGGACAGCCACTGATACAAATCATTGTGGGAAAGGAGGCGAAGCGCTGTGTGTGTGTGTGTGTGTGTGTTTCACATGTGTGTGTTTCAGATGGGAATCAGTGTGAATCCAATCAGTGTGTCCACGGGAGGTGCGTGGACATGCTGCAAGATTACGTGTGCAGCTGTAACCCAGGATACGAGGGAAAGTACTGCAAATATGGTCAGTTCACGTCAATGCAAAATTATCCATCCATCCATTTTTTGATCCGCTTATCCTCACAAGGGTCGTGGTGGGGGGTGCTGATGCCTATCCCAGCCGTCTTCGGGCAATGGGCGGGGGACACCCTGAACCGGTTGCCAGCCAATCGCAGGGCACACACAGAGATGAAGAACCATCCGCGCTCACACTCACACCAAGGGACAATTTAGAGTGTTCCATCAGCATGCCATGCATGTTTTTGAAATGTGGGAGGAAACCGGAGTACCCGGAGAAAACCCACACAGGCCCGGGGGGAACATGCAAACTCCACACAGGGAGGCCGGAGCTGGAATTGAACGCGATACCTCTGCACTGTGAGGTCGACGCGCTAACCATTGGACCGCCCATCCGCCCAACGCAAAACTAATCCATCACAAATGTTGATGATTAGCATGATTTTTATCAATTATTATAGTATTATCATTTTTGAAATTGTTTACTATTCGGGGTTTTGGGAGGCCTCAACATGATATATAATATATTTGCAAGTGTGTGTGTGTGTATCCTGGTGTAAATCTATTTAAGGGTCCTCAAGATGAGTCCCTAAAAATCACTCAGCAGCGCCCCCTAGAAAGCATATGTCGCATGAAAAAGTCTCAGGTTGCTGTGCTCTAAATTGAACAAGAAGTCGATCATCTTATTTTGAAGAAGCAGTATTGCAATTTTGCCAGTCATACATTTTTTAAAGAATGAGCCCCAGACACCAGTCGTACTGAAAAACATGAAATTGAACAAGAGCCCCAGTCAGAACTACCGGTCGGCTTTTACTGACATTTGTCGACCGTCCCATCTCAGCTCAATCGGCGACCAACTGCAGCGTGAACAACGGCGACTGCGAACACGAATGCACGGAGAGTGAGGACGGCCTACGGCGGACGTGCAGCTGCGTCGACGGCTACAAGCTGCACGACGACGCCAAGAAGTGCATCGCCAAAGGTCAGGAAAAACCCACCGGCAAATCGCGAAAGACGCGGACTCCACTCATCGGCGTCACGTCACGTGTGCGCAGGGTCGTCGTCGTGCGGGCAGCTGCTGATAGGACGCTCGTCCTACACTAAGCCTATGGACGGCCTCATGCCCTGGACGGTGGGCGGGGAGGTGGGCAAGAAGGGCGAGAGTCCTTGGCAGGTGAGCGGCAGAGCAGATCAGTGGCAAATTTCGAAGTATTGATGAAGAAATGGAGTAAGATTGTAAAGTTTGCTCTATATCTAGTGCAGTGGTTCTTAAACTGGGTTCGATCGAACCCCAAGGGTTCGGTGAATCGGTCTCGGGGGTTCTACGGAGCCTCTGCCGTGTTGGTTAAGACACACCCGACTCAATATGTGAATTAGTTATGACACGCCCTCTTGGCCATTACTGGCTGCAGATGGTCACATGACATTGCTTGTCCAATCAGTACTGCGGGAAATTTCGTTCGCTCAGTAATCGACGCTTGACTGTCATGATAGTACGTCGTAAAATTAGACTTTTATGTTTTGAAATGTTATTTAGTTTTTTTTCTGTTTTTAATTTTAAAAAAATTAAACGTTTTTTTAATACCTTGAATATGTAAAAAATAAAATAAAATAAAAAATCACTAATGAAGAGTTCGGTGAATGTGCATATTAACTGGTTGGGTTTGGTACTTCTAACAAGGTTAATAACCACTGATCTAGTGTTACCATTTTTGTGTATTTGCCCAAAATAATCCCCCTGGGTAATTTTAATGCACGCCGCTCTACTGGGAATGGATGTGACGTCAAGTATGGGGTGTCCCCTGCACCCACCGGATGCTATCGAGTGAGACGCCAAATCTTTTCCTTTGGATTGAAATCGGTCTTTTATTTTTTTACTAGCTTAGGTGACCCTAATAAGCCGTCATCGTGAAAAAAAAGTCCACTGCCTGGCAGGCAAGCGGGTCAGCGCCGCCCACTGACGTGCTTGGTGGCCATGAACTTGGGCATCCAGACTCAACTTATTTATTTATTTATTCAAAGGGAAAGGATGGAACCTGACCCACATCACAGACCGGTTTATACCACCAAATGCGGTTTCTGATGATTTATTATGCACTGCAGCACCGGCGTTGACTGACGCAGAGCAAGCAAAATGGGCATTGTCAGTGATAGATTGACGGGCCTTCCATCAATATTGACTCCAGAAAATTGCGATATTGACACAGAGTCATACGATAGTATGCTCGTATCTCAAGGCAGCATGCTCCTAAGATTTGGGCGGTAATTACCACCATTTTCCTGCCAGGTCCTGCTGCAGAACGCCAAAGGTCGTTTCCACTGCGGCGGCGTGCTGATTGACCAGAACTGGGTCCTGACGGCCGCCCACTGTCTGGAGAACAACCTGCGGTTCCGAGTCAGACTGGGTGAGACGGCGCGCCCGCCGCTGTGCTGATGATAACGACTAATTATTTGTTTCTAAGGGGGGAAAAAAAAAGTAAACAACCAACCACTTGTCACCAGATTGACGTGTGATTTAATTAGTTAGAAATAGTTCCTAATGGGAAATTATTTTATATTTGATTTTCAACTACCGTATTTTCCACACTAAAAGGCGCACTGGATTATGAGGCGCACCTTCAACAAATGGCCTATTATGTCATTTTTTTCATACATTGGGCGCACCGCATTATAAGGCGCAATCTACAATGCATCCACTAGAGGGAGCTACGCTCAAGGAAACACCAACAGAACGATCAGATGTCAGTAAAACTTATTTAATAAAGCAGCGACACGGTTCACTTAACCAACAGCAAGTTAGAACATTGACTCGTTAACCTTGAACTCTCGTGCCGCTGCTCTATTCCCGTATTCAACTGCGTAACCGACAGCCTTAAGTTTGAACTCTGCGTTGTCAGCATGTCTCGAGCGAGGAGCCATTTTGGGGTCGAAATATTACCGTAATGACCATACACAAGGCGCATCGGATTTTAAGGTGCGCTGTGAGCTTTTAAGAAAATGGAAGGCTTTTAGGTGCGCCTTTTAGTGGGGAAAATACGGTAAGTTGTACTGTAAGGGTGTCGGGTCACCCTATTTGAGACTTTTTAACGGCAGCAGAATTGCTCTAGAAATGAGTACATCACCGAGCGAGGCAATACAAAACTGACATCCTGTGCGAATGCGTTGGTTGCCCCTAGGCGACTATGAGCGTTTCCGCGACGAAGGCACCGAGGTGATGCTGAAAGTCATCAAGGCCTTCCAACACCCCGACTACGACAGCACCACGGTGGACAACGACATCGCCCTTCTGCGCCTGGAAAGCCCGGCGCCCTTCTCCGAGTACATCCTGCCAGCGTGCCTTCCGAGCCGGAAAATGGCCGAGGCTGTCCTCCACCGCAACGGCACCCAGACGGTGGTGACGGGCTGGGGCAAGGAAAGCCAGGAAAGCCAGCGCTTCAGCTCGGCGCTCAACGTCATCCGGGTGCCGCTGGTCAGCCGCGACGTGTGCGCCGCCCACATGTTGAACAACATCTCGGAAAACGTGCTATGCGGAGGCATCCTGGGCCAGAGCATTGATGCCTGCGAGGGGGACAGCGGGGGCCCCATGGTGACTCTATACGCCGACACCTGGTTCCTGGTGGGCCTGGTATCCTGGGGGGAGGGCTGCGGGCGCCAGGACAAGCTCGGTATCTACACCAAAGTGTCCAACTACAACGAGTGGATCGACAGCGTGCGCCAGGACTGGGACAAAAGCCCGCAGCCGCCAGAAGCCTGATGTGCAGTTGAATAAACTCATTTACGCTCGACACAAGCGTGTTCCTGTGTTTTTATTCGTTACAAGTTGCAGTTCTCCCTAAAAGGATGCTACATACTAAAATGGGCAACTTCCTGTTACATTTTGGCTGTGGGTCCTTGAGACTTTTTTTGTGTGTCGTGTTATAAAAACATATCCGTCCAGTTTTGCGTCAAGTGGAGAAACGGGTGACAGGGGCTAATTTTTTGTTGTTGTTGTTGTGTTGGTTTTTTTTAAAGCTTTTTTGTTAATATAAAAATCACAGAGAAACTGGTCTTGATTTATAGAACCAATCCAGGACCAGTCCCAAATCCTCATTAGCTCACAGGATCGGGGCGAGGCGGGTTTTCAGGGCTGGGTGATGATGAGCTTGTTTGGGATGGTTGTGAATCTCGCCTCCTCCTCAGCTCGTCCTCGTATCGCTGCAGCTGAGCCAGGAAGCCGGGATTGGGGGCGATCACGGGACGGGCGGCCTTCACTTTCTGTCAATGGTAAATGGCGATTCAGGTGATAACTGTGCCCGCCCAACATCTTTATCACGGCAAAATCTCAGAAGATATCAAATGTTGACTCCATGCTCTACATTTGGTGACTTGGGGGGGGGGGAAATAAAGCTTGGTGAGTTAGCATCTCACATCTTGTCTCGGATATCGCCTTCCCATCGGGCCTTGTTCGAAGTTCAAGCCCGGAAACTCACGACAAATGCTGCTTCAAATTAAAATGGCCGACTTCCTGTGTGATTATAGATCTGAGTTCTTGTAAACATGGCCGCCAAATTTCATGTTGATTGTCCCACTTGTCTGACTAATTTCCTGTAGCTCGGTCAAGCTGGTGTCAGAATCTTTTTTTTTTCCCGAACTTTCCGGGGAGTTCTATCAAGCGACTTATATTCGGTTGAGACAGATTTTCACGAGCACGCGTGAGTTCGTAAAACAAAAGCAGCCCCGACCCGCTTCACCTTGAGTGCGTCCGCCAGCGCCACCTGCTGGTGTTTCATGAGATACGCGGCACAGACGGCGGCCGAGCGGCTTCGCCCGTTCTTGCAGTACACCAGACTGCGACCGCCCTTTAGCGCTTCGGAGTGAATGGCGTCGGCGCAGGCGTCCAAGTGGTTGTAGATGTCGTCTTCAGGGCGGTCACTCACGGCTACTCGGGAGACGGTGACAGGGGCGTCAGGAAAAGGCTGCCGCCGCGTCACGTTGATGCAGAGCGTCACCGCCTCTCGCTGGAGCAGCTCGGGACTGCAGGCCGCACGAGCGTTGCTGATGGCGAGGGAGTTGGTCACCTGGCACAGAGGCTGCATGGCCTTGTTCCTCCTCTCCCTCCTTTTTCTCCTCCTCACTGTCGACAAACAAACGGACGGACAGCAGGGCAGCAATCGCCATGAAGTCTAATTTTCCTTTCACTGACAACACCATGGCAGGTCCACGGGACTAATTGATTAATTCATGAGTTAATTATTAATTGACAACAATATTCAATCATCTGTGTCATTCGCACTTTTATTTTGAGAAAATTTAAAAATAAGCCTCCTCTCTTGGAGAGATCAGTGAGACGTGACGTCACTTGTCAGATTTTGACTCGGCAGTTAAAACGGAACTAAAACTGTCCAAACCAAGATACACATGCTGGTCCAAAAACAAGATCTCAGGCACACTCTGACTTGTTGCGGGTAACAAAACGGGTATGAAATGAAAAAGTAACTAACAGACGTGACAAAGTCGACACTCAAGTAGCCTCCTTCGGAGTGTTGTCTTCCAAAAGTGACGTCACGTGATTGGCAAGGTCAGATGTTGCCTACCCCGTTGGCCTCTGGGTCCTAAAGTCCATAAATTTAGACACAACTTTAGCGCACAAGTGGGGAGGAACGAAGTACCAAAGTGGATTTTCCTTTTGTGGGATATGATGAATACTTATTTTTTGGGCAATTTTAACTACTTGCACTTCATAACATTGCATGTTCAGGGGGCAATTACTTTTTCACATTGAGACAGGTTGGTGTAGATTTTTTTTTTGTGTCTAAATAAATTCAATTGGCATTTAGAAACTGCATTTTGTATTTCCTTGGGATGTCTCTGTGTGATATTAAAATTTGTTTGATGAACTGAAATCTTTTTGTGATAAACATGCAAAGATCAGAAAAATCAGGAAGGGGGCAAAATACTTTTGTACTTAAAAAAGGCCTAACAAATAACAGGGTGAGGCCCCCTGAGGATGGGGGCCGCGGGGGGCGTGGTACAAGGCCTGTGTGTATGTGTGTGCGTGTGTTTGTGACACTAGGGAACATGATTTTGTTTTCTTTTGCAGTTCTAATGTGTAACTGCACATCCGCTGCATTATGTATTAGCGCTATATATATATATATATATATATATATATATATATATATATATATACATACACACATACATATACACACACACACATACATTATGTATTAGATAGGTATTAGCTATAAGGTGTCATTTCTTTTTTTGCAACAGGCATGCACACAGTGCAGGAGATATGGAGTAAAGTCAACAAACCATGGACAAATATTTAATAGGGTGGGATTAAAAAAAGTGTAGAGAGAAACTGAAAAACAATGTTAATCAAGTTATTCTTTGTTGGAAGTTGATCTATATATTTTTTTTCACATTCCTAAGGTGTTGTGCAGAGATGTACCTAACATTTTTTAAATACTAATAACACTATCTGTAGTCATGGCGTATAGCTGAGGAGGCACAACAAAATTGTCTTCTTATTGTAGGGTTGTAAAAGAAAGTAATTGAGAAGCAAATGACTTAAGTCATTTCTAAACGTGTACTTCAGCTTCAAGGAGCATCTTCAGTACAGGTACTTTCAACAGTTGTTTTTTTTTTGGGACAAAACGTATCCGTACTCTGCAATTGGGGGCCAAAAGAAGCACATTGAAAAGAAGAACAATATGAGCCATTTATTGTCAATTCATCACGCGTGCAAACAGCAAAAGGATGATGTCGAGTTTGTGGTTGTTGGTTCACTCATCACGTCAGAGAAAAGCTCCAAATTCAAACTGGATTGTTTTTTAGACACGAATCCTTTTTCTCTTGAACATAGTTGTCCTTTATTTTGGCAAAGTTGCAAAACAAACAAGCAAAACTAAATCAAAAGGTTTACTCGACGGAACTGTCCTTCCATTTGGTGACTTTTTGTCTTCTTCACTTTGTAACAACGTTTGCATAAAAGCCTCATGAAATATTTACAAATAACGCAACTGATTAAGACTTGTGCCGTGAAAAAGAAAGAAAAAAAAAGACGACCACACGCTTCAGCTCGTCAGCCAGACGGCCAACGTGGCGACGCGGGTTTTAGTGATCGCATGGCAAACAAAAGGCATTTGAGCAACCAGTCGCCAAAACTCGCCAGTACATCTGCTTCGGCAACGTGAACGACAAAGTCACTGGACGGCACCAAAATACAGTCTTGATGCCCGAGCGCCTTTTCTTCTTCTCGTTTCATTGTCTGCAAGTCATATGTGGCGACAGAGTAAAGTCAAGTCATTGGAAATGCAGCGACAGCAGAGAACAGGAAATGTTGGAAAGGAATTAAACGCAGATGGAATAGTACGGAACCCAGGCGATAACTTGGAACGAATTTTACTCGCTTGAGGAATCTCGTCAGTTCAACCCAAGACATAAAATTCAAAATTATTATGGCACACGTGCGTGACTCACGTAAGTTACTCGCACAACTTAAGGTATAAAATTCAAGATTCGTAAGATGCGTATGCGACTGCCTAATTGCACCTGCGAGATATGTAAGGCGCATGTGCGACTTACAAACGTTGCACGGAGGAGATACATTGAGCGCATATGTGACTTACTCATCGGGTGCGATTTTAGCAAGTGGCGCTTATGAGATACGCAAGGCAGGTGTGGGAGACTCACCTTACATGTGAAATTTAACCTTCGTAAGACATCCGTATGTAACTTCCAAAGTTGCAATTGCGAGATACGTAAACTATGCTGACGCCAAAGTTTTTGTGCAGTTGTTTAAGTTCAATAATTCATGTGTGTGACTTACTTAAAAGTGCGCTCACAAGATACACAAATCGTGCGGGCGTTTTCTGTACCTCGCCAACAACGCAGGGCGCCCGGACAACTTGCGTATCGGGTGCATGCGACTTCAAAAAGTGCATCTGCAAAATCGTAAGTCTCACTCATGAGATCCGGAAGGCACGTGTTTCACGAATCTTGCCTGTGCGAGTTATACATTTTCAACATGTCCTTTAAAGCGCAAAATAAAAGAATAAAACATGTAATCGTCCTTGTTCAGTCGTCATTGTGATAACAACTGGCTGTCATGTCATCTAATCCTAAATGTCATGGCAGTGAAAGCAGAGAATTTGCATGTCAGCCTGCACTTGAGGTCTTAAATGACACAGGGAGTTAAGCTCCGCCTCCTCACACAGTCAACCATGTCATCATTCAAGAAGAAAAAAAAAAGAAGTCGATGTCGCATAAGCATTTTCTTAAATATCAAGTCGCATGATGCAAAAGTTGCACTTGACACATCGAAGTACAAATTATGCAAGCAACGTATCTCACAAGCGCGCAACTTCATACGTCGCACACGCTTCTTACAGATCTCACAAGGTCAAACGCGTGCCATTCGTATCACACGCAAACGCAACTTAATCAGCTCCGCACCGGAGATACACAAAACGTGCGCATGATTTACATATGTCGAGAAGCCGACTTATTCAGTGGCAAGTGCGCCTTAAGAAGGCGGGGCGAGCACAGCGGCCTTTTCCAACCGCGGTGGGCACTCGGCGAGGGCGGAGATCAGGAGTGGTCCATGGGTTCGGCCCGCTCCCCGTCCTGGCTCTCCATGTCTTCCTCCTCCTCGGTCTTCCCGCCGGCAGCTTCCTGCCCAGCAATCGTCCGTCCGCCGGGCGCGGGCTGTCGGCGCAGGTGTCGCTCCACCGAGGCCTGGATGGAGGAGACCATTTCCTGCAGTTTGCGGCGCTGCTGCTCCATGAGGGCGGGGTCCAGGCCGCGGCTGTCCTTCATCGTCATGAAGCCCGGCGCCATGCGCACCAGCTCGCGCCCGGCGCTCTCCGGGATGTGGGACGGGTCGGGGGGTGCGCCGCAGGACACTCCGGCGCTGAGGTCCACGCCGCTGCTGTGCTGGCGCGCGATGGGCCGGCGCTCCGGCGGCGGAGGGGAGGAGGCGCCGCGGCTCCCCAGCGAGTGACCCTTTCCCTGGAAGGCCTGGACCGCATGCAGCTGCTCCTTCTTGCGCACGGCGCCGCCGCCGCCCAGCCGCAGGCCGCCGTGCGACGGGCTGCCCTCCCTGCTGCCGCCGCCGGCGGAGGCGTCCGAGCGCAGCCGCGCCAGCGCCTCCTTCACGCGCTCTTCCACTTCGCCGCACACCTCGAAGTGGCCGGCGGTGTCCGCGCACAACTCGACGCGGGCCGCCGCCGCATTGTAGACGAAGGTGCGACCCGTCAGGTGCGGCAGCGTACAGTGCTTCCCGTTCGTCAGGCCTAAACACACACAGGCGCCCGGGTCATGTTGGACCCAAACCAGGCTTTTTTGGAGTACAGTGAAACTTCTCTCCAATGAAACCTACATGGGCGAAAATACCCCCTAGTGTGAAAAAATCTCCATGCATTAACACCATTCCCACTTTCATGCCCCACCCATACAACGAAAAAAAACCCCTGTTGCGTTATACGAAATCTTTTCTCTGCCCTTGCCTCCCGACGAGATTCACTACAACGAAGTCTAATCCAACAGCGACCTCTACTGCTTCGTTCGGAGACGGCAACAGCAACCACCACACTGGTTTACACATGTGCAGTAGTAGTCCAGTAGTAGGCCAAGACATTTGGCCTTTGCATCAAAGACCAACGAGCCCAGGATGAACCTCTGGCAAAGTGATGAAAAGGCCAACGTACAGAGAATAAATAAATAAAAAAGAAACACAAGCTCATGCGTGAAGCAGGAAGGAGCATTCTAAGATGTTTATGTTGAAGGAAGCGCCTTTACATACCCATGTCCTTCTTGACGATGTTGTAGAAGACGCCGCCCCGCTGGAACAAGTGTGGCAGCTTCTTGGCATACGACCACACGTCCTCGCCTGCAACAACATCACACAGACTGTAAGATTGGCACAAGCTAAGAAGAAGCGCAACGTCGGTCGGGTAAGGCCGGACCACCGATCGATGTGGACGATCAATTCAACGTTTCTTCTGGAGTGTGTCAGTTCGACAGCTCATTTTAGGTTCAACGTTTCTTGAACACAGAGATGCCCGTTTGATGTCAAAGTGTCCAAATTGTGGAAATTTCAGCCACATAACCAGGAACTTGACTCGTTCTCCATGAAAGCTTTTTTATCTTTGTGCCTTTTCGAAATCAAACATTTGCAACATTGGCTTTTACTTTGGGAAAGAATGATGAGCATTTTTTTGTCGATTTTCTAACAGATGTTATGGATATAAACCAGTAACTGAATCCTCATCAATATATGCGCGTGCAGTTACGACACTGTCAATTTGAAATAATGTCCCGTTTTGAATCAAAGGACAGAAACGATTAATTTTTTTAATGCGATTCATCAATGACTCAAACAAATATTGGAATGATTAATTGATTATTCAAAATATATTTTTTTAAATTGTCAGACGCAGCACTAGTCAGGCTGCTTGTGATTTTTACAGTGCAGCAACGACCTTTGACATGTTTGGCAGGCCGGATGGGGAGGCGTCCAGCTGCCTGAGTCAGCAAACGCACGCACACACTGAGCTAAGCTATTGTACGAACCAAAACACGGAGGCCCCGTCGGTAACATCATTGAATCAATCATCAACCCGATTAATTCCTCTTATTTTGCAAGGTACAGAGCATGCTCACCCATCAAGGTCGCCAGCAGACACAGCGAGGACATCTCAAGGTCAATGCTGTCCTGAAGGTCACGCTCACTCATCCTGGCCAACGCCATGGCATCCTCATTCTCTAGCGGCGGCCCAGAAGCGGGCGCGGCCTCCTCGCCGGCGCCTTTCAGGATTTCCAGCGTGACCCGGTCGCCGTGCCTCAGCGCCACCGGCTCCTTTTCGTGGCCGGCGGCCGGCGGCGGCAGCTCCCGAGGGGGGAAGCCGTAGCGGATGCACATGTGGCCGGGTGCCACCCCGAAGTGCTCGGCGATGCTGTTGCGGAGGTCCGAGTAGGACGCGTGGGGCCCCAGCGTCAGGGTGGCCGTCCGGCCATCGCCGGCGCTCACGCGGATTTTCTTCTCCCCGCCGGACTGCGCCGGAGCCGCCGAGGACTTGGTGGGGGTGGCCGGCGCTGAGGAGGGCGCGGGGGTCACCGGGGAGCGATCCTTGGGGTCCGGCTTGACACGCTCGCTGCGGCGCTGCAAGACCGGGGCTCGGTTGCTGATGCTCTGCTGGAGGTCGCGCTCAGCCTGGCTCATGATCAGCTCCTCCTTGTGGAGCGTCTTGCTTTTTGGCCCTGTCAGGATGATCTTGGTGGGCGGGTCTGCCGTCGGCGGCGGAGAGCTCTCCGCAGCGGCGGTGAGGCGCCGGTCGTGGGCGCCGTCCACTGCCACAGGGTTGTACTCGTCCGGGTTTCTCTTGGCGGTGTGGCGCAGGATGGTGTCGACCACCTTCTGCACCAGGATCTCGCTGCCAAACTCGCCCGGGAAGTGCTTGGTGACCAGCTTGGTGGCCACGTCGTATACGTTGCTGTTGAGCGCCGGGTCGCCCTCATACTGGAACCAGTGGACCGTCTCCCGGACTGCGCGGCCTCCCCACTCCAGCGTGATGGGGAAGGCCTCCGGGAGGTTGTCGTACTCCTTGCCTTCCCAAAAGTGCTTGAAACCGCAGCCACACTTGCCGCCTTGCGAGCGTGTGTCGGTCCGGTCGCCGTCCAGGTAGACCACCAGGCCATTGGCCCGGACGCGGCGCACCGAGGCGCCTCGGCACCAGTTGCACGTGTCGAGCGAGCTGAGCTTATAGTCGGGCAGGAGGGCGTCGCTCTGAGGGTCGTACGAGCACACCACATTGTTGAGCGGGAAGCTGTAGTTCTTGTCGGGACGCAGCTGACCGTGGGTGGATTTGGCCAGGCTGTGGAGCTTCCCGCCCGGCACCAGCCAGTCGGGCGGCACGTGGAGCTCCGAGAGGGCACCGCAGACCAGGCAGCGGTGGAGGCGGTTCTCTGCCACTGACTTCTTGGCCGCCTCTGTCACCTCCTCGGGCTGAATGCCGATGACGCCGGTGCGCCGGTAGACCCACTGGTGCATGTCGGCCACCAGCGCCGGGTGGATGCCGTGCTTCTCCATGAAGACTTCCTCCATGGCGCCCACCAGCCGCATGATGTAGGTGTCCCGCAGGCTACGGTCGCCGCCGATCACGCAGCCGCCGTCCGCTTCGGCCTTGATGTACTTCTGGATGAGCTGCTGCGGGACTCCCCAGGCCTTGGGGAGCAGGTGGGGTGGAAGCCGGGGTAGTTCTGTGTTCTTGATGCCCACCAGCGGGATGTAGTGGTTCCGCCCGGAGCTGCTCCAGGCGATGCATATGGGCTTGTTGAGCTCGCCATCTTTTGCACGGCACCGCTCCTCGGCCACAAGGCCCGGCAGAAAGGTGGCTGAGTAATCCCCGGAGCTCCTCATGCCGCTCAGCGAGTCCAGCAGGATGATAGGCCGATGCAGGACGTTGGCTAGGCCGAAGATGTGGATGTTGCGGAGTCCAAGCGGCACGCCTTCGGGCGGGACGAAAAGCGGGTCGCACTCGTTGACGATGTCCTCCCACTCTTCGGCGTCGATGAAGTCCTGGAACAGGTCCTTGTAGCGGTCAAGGTTCTGCTTGAAGTTCTGTTTCAGGTTCTCGCGCAGGGCGTGCCAGAACAGTTCGCGGCCCACTAGCGCCCGAGACACGGCGTGAACCAGGCAGTGGCCATCTCCGTCCACGTGAACAGGGATGAGACACTCACGGTTGCCGTTGGCCCGCTTGATTTCATCCAAGGTGTCATGGAGGTAGAGCAGGCTTCCCGAGCGGTCCTTACCGTAGCCCATGGTGGACACATGGTCAGGCTCAATGAGGAAGGCCCGGTCGCCTAGCAGCGAGCAGTCGAAGGTCTCGCCCTGGTTCATGTCCCTCAGCAGCTTGGCTTTACCGCTCAGTTTGTCCATACCGTAGCGGGTCAGAACGGGAGAGAGCAGCTTGCAATGGTAGTTGGACAACCCCATCACCTTGACCAGCTCAGTTGCCTTGCCTTTTTTAGGAGCTCCCGTGACGCCCAGCAGGGCGTTCCTGAGCAGGTTGTGGAGCACCACATCTGGATCGGTCACCTCTTGGACGTTGAGCAAGTTCTTCTGCTCGTGACGCTGGCCGCATTCGGTGCACTCGATGCTAACGGAGCAGTGTGCCGGGAAGAACAGGCTTGCCTGACATTTGGGGTCCGGGCAGGTGGCCGACAAAATGCGCTTGTCTTTTTTCTTGGAGCCGCGCGGCAGCGACATGTCGGAACGAGGGGGCGGTCGAGTGAAGTCCGAGCTTCACAAAGACTCGCTCATGACGCCGAAAAGTGCTGCTAGCCGACAAGAACAACACGGAAGCGGCCGGATTTCTCTCGCCAGCCACTTGCCTTGCGAAATGAGCGACGTCACGCTGGGGCATGATGGGAGTTGTAGTCGTACTCGAAGACAATGTCGTCAAGACACGGACAAGCCGTCGTGAAAATACGTACTCGCGTTGTGAGCGTTACGAAAAAGGTATGAACACAAAAGAGGTGTCCCGCCCATAAACAAACAAAAACGAGTAGTTGAGGATGACTCTTTTACACGAACGGCCTGATCGCGATTCCGCCTACAATGACCACAATGCAACGCGGCGTACCAGCGTGTGTTTTTAATCGGGAAGTGAACGTCGTTCGTATACAAACCGCCAGTGTTCTGCTGTATTGTGACTTGAGGTTAAAAGTCGCCTGTATTTAACTACACGGTCTCCAAAAGTGCGCATTCAGCACATTTAGTCGTCGAGCGCGGAGGGAGATGAGCTAAGAAGCTAACTTGTCTCAATTAGGCTAACTAAACTTAACTTGAGCGAGGCGTTTATTTTGTGCCCATGTTGCTCCTTGCGGGGCAAAGGTGGCCGCCAACCGTGTGCTTTTTCTCTTTTTTCGTCTCGTTTCAGTGAACCGAAACGAGCACACTCACGGCAACTACTGCCATGACGTCACAGAATGTCGTCACGCGTCTTTGCCATTACGTTCCAAAATTAAAAACACAAGAATGGCTCAAAATGGCGACCCGAGTAGATGCACTTTTTGAGCTCGTGAATATTGATGTAGTACCAGTTGTTTAAAATGATTTTTAAGACTCAAAAAGAGCTTAATTTTGAAGGATACCTGTTTGAACTCATTTTTTTTTAAAGTAGCAGTCCCTCCCTCGTGATTCCGGGTGGAAATGAAAGCAAAACGTTTTTGTCCACGAGATGTCGCCAGGACCTTATTTCCACGGCATTAATCAGTTTCTGTATTGTTATACTGTACATGTATGAATATGTATTCAGTATTTTTATTTAGGTCGGTGGATAAATATTTTGTTTTACGTTACGGTGGACACTTGCAAATATTTCTTTGTACGTCTTTCTGATATACTTTCTACAGTTTGGCAAATTGCTGTATTTAATAATAAATGAAGACATAAATAAATACATGTTCATAATCTTATAAATTATGTTTGCCATTTACGGTCGTTTTCTCTGTCTCCATGGGGTCGCGATTGTAGTTACGTCACATTGAAGTGATCTCGGGTGTTTTTTCCCCCCGATTTCTCAACTTGGACCTCCCAGCTCAAAGGGACATTCTCGTGCACTTTTATTTGTTGGAGGCAGTAAAAGTCAGGATTCCGCATGGGATGTTTGGTGTTTGTGGCTAATGATTGAAATACAAAATTAGGTTACTGTGAATAAAGAAGAAATCTTGTTTTTGGGTCAAACGGTAAAGCCAAGTGCCCTTATCAACGGTCAAACACGGTCGTTCAGCAGCTTTGAGTCTTTTACTAAATTGCTGCGGAGTCACAAAGTGTAGTTGGTGGGGTCACAAGTTTAGTGTTCAAATGTTCGAAGAGTTAATGTCTGAAAGACGAAATGAGGTCGAGTGAAGTTAAGGAAAAACGGGTTCAAAGTTCACAGAGGAGTCTTTGGCGCGCCGCCACGTTTTTTCTTTAGTTCTCTTTATGGGTGACGGAAGTGGGCTCCGGTAAGTGTTGCGCATGCGCGCGACGACCCTGACTGACTCCCTTCCAGGGTGTAGTCGGCTTCCAGCACTCCATGGCGGCGCACACAAAGTGCTGAGCTCGCCCCAACAAGTTTCGTCTTCGCCCGCAACTCGCTCCCGACTCCCTCGCAAGTTACTCGCGCTTCCCGCCCGCCCGGTCGGAACGAGTCGGCCAAGTTTGACTCAGTTTGGTCCCGCGCGAGTGGTGTCGCGGTCTCGGCGGAGGAGCCTGAGGAGCGCCGACATGGCGGCTCCTTCCCCCCGGTTGTACCCCTTGGCGGTGGTCGCCCTGGCGGCCGCACTGACCCTCGGCGTCGGCGCCGCTATGGACGAGTGCACGGATGATCAAGGGCAAGCGCAACGCTGCATGCCGGAGTTCGTAAACGCCGCGTTCAACGTGACGGTGGTGGCCACCAACACGTGCGGCAGCCCCCCGGAGGAGTACTGCGTCCAGACGGGGGCCACCGGGGTCACCAAGTCGTGTCACATCTGCGACGCCGGCGACCTGCGTAACCAACACGGCGCCGCCTACCTCACCGACTACAACAACCAACAGGACTCCACCTGGTGGCAGAGCCAAACAATGCTGGCAGGGGTGCAGTACCCCAACGCCATCAACCTCACACTGCACCTCGGTAAGAACCCCGCGTCACGTCTGAAACGCAGGCGAGCGTGTATGTTTGACGTGAGCATACTTGGTCTTCGACACGACTATACACTTGTAAACCAATAAAACGTCAATACTTGGTACTAATGGTTAACCCGGGGAGCCTCAAACTCACTTTTGTCACAAACCCGTTTTGTTATTTTAGTCATTCATAATTAATTTGTTTCGTTGGATATCAGTAGTGGTAACTATTTTTCGACACTCCCTTCTCGCTGTCCACCGACACATTTTTTTATTTTACTGGCCTCCCGGACCCTGTCAAAAGTCATTTTTAGTGTATGCCACGGGCCACTGAAAAGGGATGGTGGGCCGCAAATGGGCCATTGGCCGTAGTCTGGACAACCCTGGACTGGAGCAGGGGGCCCCAACTTTTACGACTACTGTACTGTACTAGTGCACTTGATCTTTTTGCAAAGATGGCCAGATTTGGTGGGATGAAAATACGCTTGGGCCGACCAGTCAGGCCTGCAGCTGCTTTAACTTTCGTTCCCAGTCACCTTGTCATCGTTTGCATGTTCCGTCCGAGCATGCTTCTTGATATTGAATTTTTTGAAAACAGCCACAGTCTCTTGGGAAATTAACGATATGCATTTGTTTCATATTTCAGTGACAAAAATGTCAATTTCCATTCAACAGTGCTGACACGCTACACATGATTTTATGCCAGAGACTGTGAGTCGGTGGAAATTTGGACACGGGCTGGATGTTGAGGATGCCTGCTCTTGAGACCTTGTTTAATATAAAATTGTCTAAATACTTGCGATTTCAGCCTCTCATCAGTAAATATTTCCCAATTTATCTCATCCCCCATAAAATCAGACAATCCCGCCCCCCCAAATAAAATATTTCTAACCATCTGCTTTTACTTTGGAAAGCAAGAAAAACAATTGTCTGCAATGTTATGACAAGACTGGGAAGCGAATTATAATTAATTTGTTTGTGCATTTTCTGGACTTTTTTTTGACGTAATGTTCTATTTTGGGATAAAGGAATCCAAATGAAATTGTTTACAAAAAATGTTTTATTGATTAACTGACAGAATTGTCAGCCACTGATTGATCACGAAAATAATAGTTGCTGCCCTAATTTGTTTGCATGTATATTTATATGTCCTACAAGATGCATGTTAGACTGTATGTCAGCAGTTGAACATCCGCGTAAACGCAGTGTAACTAGGCAACATATCATACATGAGAACACAAATATACGTGAAACACGAAATGTCCCCCTAAAAAAGTTAGCAAGTGCGTGCATGTGCAGTGTTCCACTTGTGGTGCTTGGGAAAATTCCCGCGGGCGTCTCCGGGGCAACGCCATAAAGTGGACTTGTATTTTGTCTCTCCGCTCCCTCTGCTGGCTGAACTTTGACCCCGAGTGAGTGCGGCCCAGGTGGGGTGAGCGAGCGCAGCGGCGACAGTCATCCCAATGTTATTTGCGTGGGCATTCTCGTCTTTCGGGGCGTTTAAAAAAAGCCATCTATTTCTGCGGGGGGGGGGGGTCTCAGCGCCGCATTCCTGAGTCCCGCGCTGACGTTGCTAGCTTGGGAGGAGCCGGACGTCCATGGTGTTGCTGCGGCGACGCCGCGCTCGGGTAGTGTGATGTCAAAAGCGGGATTCTTTTGCTTCCTGATAGTTGATGAGAACGGTCAGCTGAAAATTTCAGTGTGGGAAAAAGTCAGCCGGCCAGCGAGCAGCTGTTGAAAATTGAACTCCTCCTCCTGCTCCCCTCTGGGCGTGGGAACGTGATGTGGAACATCTGCAAGCTCAGCTGGCCTGCTCCTATTCACAGAAGCGGCTTACCTTTGGTGCCGTGCTTCGCCCGCATGCATGTCTCCATGAGACGCCGCCATCTGAAGCCCATATCAGACTGAACAGCAAATTCTTGAGTGTTTTTGCACGGAGTGAATTTTGTTCTTTCGTCAGGGAAGACAAGACGTTCCTTAGACATTCTCAAACAGTTGTCAAAAAATTTGAAACCTGTTCAAAAATGTATATTTTAACATTTCCATTTCTTTGAGACAAGAGAAACGGTTGCCAACTGTTCTTTGCAACCTTGAATGAACCCTGAAGAAAAAAAAAACACTGGCTACATGCACAAACATTCGGAAGCATTTGCCGCTCAGTGAGATATGGGCTTTGGGGCGTTCAGCCACCGTCTTTCTTGAGCGCTAATCCCGTTGAGGCTCATGGCTGTGCTGGAGCCTATCATCGCTCACTTCGGACAAAAAGACACACTACACTCCGGATTGCCTACCTGTCAATCACAGTGCAGAAGGCGCATAAGTAGGGCTGCAACAGGAAGTGTTACTGTTGAAAGGATGAAATTTGGACAGTTTGAAGTTCAGCACTCTGTCAAAATGATCACTTATCACAATAGTTGTCAAATAATTTGAGAATTAATTAGTTGCGCCTCTGCTTGCTGGACGCGTTGCTTTCTTGCATTATCCTAACCTGCTGTTTGATTGATGAAAGTCTTTCCCTCCAAAACGGCTAATGCACTTTGGTGACAAAGAAATGTGTACTGGTCCGGTCGGGCCAGGGTCTGTTTCTATTTTAATATACTCATGAAATTTAAAGATTTTTTTTCCCAACACACACATAAATTATATATATATATACACAGTCAAACCTCGGTTTCCGAACGTCTCGGTTCTCGTACAAGTCGGTTTTCGGTTTAAAATTGGTGAAAATAAAACATATTACAGTTTGTTTGTATAGTATTTTACATAATACCTGCTCTCCTATTACATGTGTACAGTTTATGGTGTGAAATAAAATAAAATAAAAAGTGGTTTAAAAAAGTTGTTTTCTTGACTTGGAACGGATTAAAACATTTTACATTGATTCCAATGGGAAACATGGTTTCGGTTTTTGAACAATTCGGTTTTTCGAAGTCTTCTGGAATGGATTAAGTACGAAAACCGAGGTTTGACTGTGTATATATATATAATTTTTAAAACCCTTTTGGGAGGGTCTTGTCTTTGTCTACAAATGAGCTGGCTCATGTGTCAGGTTTTTTTTTTTCCTCAAGTGTGTCCATTATGTTTGGAATGGACGTCAATTCCCATCACTCAAATGATCGAGTTCACCTGAACGACTCAAGTCTGGAGTTGAGTTCAGAGGTCACGGGGAGGGGGTGGGGGGCTGCTGCGCGTGACAGTCTGTGCACGAGGCTTCCGACTTGTCTCGTTGCGCCTTTGAAGTCTAACCTCTGCATTCCCCTGTGCGATGTGCTAATTATGCACCGGTCCTGACGGCTCCTGAGAGGCCGCAGGCAAATCAACTGGATAACTTTTTATCGTCACTCACAGAATGACATGAAAATTTGGAAGCAGCGCTGGCATTTTTTGCTCAAGAATTATGTGTGTGTGTGAGTCTGAGTCGGAGTGAGAGTACATGCAGGATCCAACATTAATGATGGGCCCTGGTAGCGATTAGCATTTGTGCCAAAGCCAGCACCACATGGCTCCTGGTTAGCATCCCTAACGGGTGGAACGTGTAACATGTTATTAAAACTTTCATGATGCTGCAGGAAGTTGTCTGTGCTTCTTCCTGTTTTGATCACACGCACCACCTGCTTGTATTTGGGAGTGTCTGTGTGTGTGTGTGTGTGTGTGTGTGTGTGTGTGTGCGCATCTTAAAATGCTTTCCAATCTCATTTGCATATTTTGATAGCATCTTAAATGAGTTATTCGAGGAATGTCGAGTTATTTAAGTGACTTCCTGCTCTATGGGAGCAAAAGGCAGTGTGGGAATTTTTGGACAGAAGCAGCTGGTGGGATCAGGGGGAGGAGGGGGGATCTTCACCCGTTTTTGACGCGAGAAGGACAAGCAGATGCACATGGGGGAAATGAATACTATGCAGACTACGTCAACTCCTAATTTGCAGTTAGGGATGTCATAGGTGGGTGTGGCTTAAAGGTTAACCTCTTTTTATGGAGGGTGAAAAATGCACGTTTTACATGCACATTTGATTGACAGGAGGGATTTGAAACAACGCGGAGCTGGTCTGCTTCCATACAACTATTCTGCTACTCAAATACTTTAAGGGGGGGGGGGGGGGAGATGTTAGAGGGGGCAGGTTTGGGTTGGGGTCATGATAAAGGGATGCTGGTGTCCCACTGGGATCGGTAATGAGGTCAGCAGCGTTTGTTCCTGAATTCCTGTTCTCCTGATCCGTGTGGATGGGGGGGGGGGGGCTTCTTTGGTGCTCTCTTTAATTAGCACACTAATGTTTATACACACATGCACACACACACACAGGGCTGGTTATCACCTGCAACCGCCACATGGCTCTTTGAACTTGCTTGTTGTGTTGATTAAAGTCAGGTTGTGTGTCTGTGTGTTGTTGTGTGTGAGAAATGTTCAACAAAGATGGCTGTCACAAAGAATGTAGTAGGCAGGGCGAGCGCCATCGTGCGTGACTCAACCCGCGCGCGCCCAGCATCCATGTTTTGTCGGCGCATGCAATGTCACGATTGGTCGCAAACAATTGTCGACTGTTAACAAGATGGAGGCGCGCATGGCCAAGCTGATCTTTGCTCCGCGTCTCCCGCGGCATGCCCACACGGACGCTCAAAGCGTTCTTTCATTTGCTTGGAATGCGGTGAGATCATCGGGATGTTTTATGACCCCCGCCATTGCCCCCCCACCCCCACCCCCCTCCCCCGCACACCTCCCTGGAAGTGTTTCCCAGGAATGCTTATCAGAATGTTCCCGAGTGGAAAACGGAGCCACTGAATGTCGTCTGCCAGGAAGTTGATTTGATGTTAGCCCCTTCATTGATCAAACGCCATAAATCTGTTCCAGCCTCGCCCAAAAAAAACATCCCAAATTCCTGTAATATGCATTTGAACGTGCAGTCCATAATTGTGATTGTCCTTAAAACATTGAGTAATGATGCATCATTAACTCATTCACTCCCAAAGACGTTTTTAAACGTCTTTTCAGACTTGGTCCAGAATTGGCTGGTACTGAATGAGTTAAATAGAATCAAAGTTTTTGCTACTTCATCAAGTCCAGTAAATGCTCCTTCTCATCTGACTGCCTTGACCACATGAGGGAAGTATAACACAGACAGACTGCATATTTTTAGTCCCAACATGGGCAAAATTACTTGAGATGTTCGATACCACTTTTTTTTTCATACCAATACCGCAAAGAACCTCAGTACAGTACTAGAGTAGTCAGCGATACTGACACCAAGTACCGATACCACTAGTTACTTTTGATACATGCTGTCCAGTTTTCCCCTAAAAACAGTAACCGATAATTTTAATGAAAGGACTATGTAACAGTTTTCCTGAAATTAAGTTTCATCTACTCATTCAGTACCAGCCAATTCTAGACCAAGTCTGACAGGGTTCCCACAGGTCCTTAAAGTTTGTAAAATTATGTTCTTCATTGTCCTCAATTTTCAGTGAAAGCTTCTAAAATCTATAGAAATCCTTAAAAAATTATTTTTATTCGAAAAATAAATTCAAGTTTTATATATTCTAACTTCAAATTTTTCTTTGTGTACTTTATTTGAGAATGAATTTAAATTTGTAGGACAATGAAAATTTGACATACAGTATGCCAAATAAAGGGTTAGCTGATTGCCCCTAAAAATAAAGATGTGCCCTTCCCTTGGCAGCAATAATTTTGAACACCAGCTCAGTGATATGTGGCTTTCTGTTCAGCCCGTATATTGCTGAGCGGGCATTATCCACCGTGAATCCCCTGCTGAATGAAGAAAAAGTCCTTAAAAAATTGCTAAATTAGCCCTCAAAAGTCCTTAAAAGGTCCATAAATAAAAAGCAAGTGTAAAAGTGGGAACCCTGTCTGAAAAGACGTTTAAAAACGAGTCTATGCGTCTCGATTTGGACAGTACAGCTTCCCCTGTCAAGTGGGATTCATTTCAAGTCGCATATAAAAGTCGCATTGTAAAGTCTGAGCGACTTTGCAGATGCACGATCGTCAGTAGTCTCTCAAGCGCTGCCCCCACCGCCCGCGCACATTTTTGGCTTTCGATGAACGGCAGCGGGGGCGGCATGCGTCAGTGGTGGAATGGTCGTCTCAACCCAAAGGTTGGGAGTTTGATCCCCAGCCATTCTGACCAAGTCAAAGCGTCCTTGAGCAAGATACTGAACCTGCTGATGCTTCATCATGAGTTGGTAAACGAGGTCACAGTGGGAGGTGCTTTGAAGCTAGCCAAGCGCTATTCAAGTGACAGCCCATTTATCATTTTGATGACGTAGAAGTCGGATGTGTTCGGATGAGCCTTTGTACTGCATATTCGACTTTTAGCCTCAATATGAAAGAGGCCCGGGTCGTTTTGAAGACTTTGTTGCACTTTTTTTTCTCTTTTCTTTTCTCACTGGAGTTTGCTACAACGGGAGAATCAAAGTGGCAGCTTCTCCCTTTTTTCAAAATGAAGAGGTGAAGCTAACTCATCCATTCACAAAAATAGCGAACATCAAAAAGTGAAGTTAGCTTTTATTGTCAAATATGATCTATGTGGAACATACAGCACAGATGAAATTACTTTCCTCTTGCAACCACAGTGCAAACATGTAGTGCATTGAACACACAGCAAAAATGTACGTAAAAATTCCCTAAAACATAAATATGTTAAATAAAAATAAATACACAAAATAAATAAATATTATATATATTTTTTTATTTAATATATATTATATATAGTTCTCTCTCTCTCTCTCTCTCTCTCTCTCTCTCTATATATATATATATATATATATATAAATTTAATATATATAAATATATAAAATAAAAAAATTAAAAAACACTTGATTAGTTGATTTTTCTAAATTGATGATTTTGTTTGGGAATTTTATCTTTTGTCGAAGTCTACCTCTTTTTTTTTTTTTCTTTTCCCCCTCCGTAGGTCAACTGAATGACACATACAGCCAAATACTCAAATTTGCTGCCCAAACCTTCACATCTCTCCATTTCCTTCCCTCTCGCTTGCTTTCTGTGCATCGTAGGGCCTACCCTCCCTATGGGAGTGGTGGGGTGGTCCCAGGAAGGAACAGTTCTTGTCGGGACTTGTCTTGGTGGTGGTAGCTCGCACTTCTCCCCAGGGGAGGGCTCAGTTGGGGTCTGCTGCTGCGCACAATAGTTGACGGTGGCCTGTTCAAGTTACACTGCCTGCTTCAACACCTTGCGTCATTGTTTGACATTCTTTCACGTGAGACACACATGCGCGCGCAAACATGCACGCGAATGCATGTTGTTTCTACTGTCTTCAAGTTTCCTGCTGTAAAAAAAAAATCATCCAATCAGCCTTGTCCGTTTTATTTGCTCTCCACACTGAGGCCCCAGCTGAGACACCCCAAGACCCCCCCCCCCTAAACAGACAAACACACACATGCCCCCATATCACATTGTTTATACAGCACATTCTACACACACACACACACAGACACACACACACACACAATCGGGCCCAGGCCTGCTCACACTCGTTGGGTATGCATGTGTGTACGTGTCCTCACGCAGCGCCACTTTGTCCCAAGATGGACGCCGGTGTGAGAAGCAGATGCTGCCAGGATGTCTTGTCGGCATGATATCGTCATGCGTGTCATGTTTACCGGTTGTGATGTCACACTCCAGCACCTGATTATGTCAATTTCGCGTGTAGGGGACGTCTCCCTGGTTACCTATGATGTCACAGAGTTGCGTTTGATGCGTTTGTGGGTGATGACGTCGCATTTTAGCATCTGATGTGACATTTTCACACACTCGCACTCATACACACTCAAACTCAAGACAGGTTAACACACAAACATGCACACGCTAACACATAAACACAGACGCTAACACAAACAAGTAATAACACATTATGAATCACACACAAACACACTCACATAGACACAATCCCACTTACATTCACACACACACACACACACTCTAAACATACAAATGCGAATACACAGACTCTCTAACGCAAGCACATTAACACACACAATATAACACTGCACTAACACTCAGACACTAACACAAACAAACGGATTGAAGCACACACAAACATATGACAACACACAACAAAACACTCTACCTGACAACCTAACACAGGGGTCGGCAACACGCGGCTCCAGATTTTTAGCGAGATCTAGTGGCTCCCTGGAGCTTTATAAAAAATATTTGAAAATGGGAAAAGATTTTGATAGTAGGATAAGATAGCTCAAATAGATATAGATACATGTAGCAGCTCCGAAAAAGGAGAGCTGTGGTGTTGGTTTTTTAAAACGTACACTTTATTGATGCTTTTAACAGTCTCGACAAACACAGACACGTCTGCGTCCGACTCCGTGCCTTCTCTCTTCTGGTTCGACTCGAGGCGTTCAAAGACAGCCTCCGAAAAACGGAAATTCATGATCACTTCACTGACACGAAGAAAAGCGAAAATAATGCACCAAAACAAAAAAAAATCAAGCGAGGAAATCACAAAATAAATTCTATGGGGGCGTTTGTGAACACACACCAAAGGAATGAATAACAAACAATTCTGAGACAGTCCAGTCTCCTACATACAATACAGCATGTGTTTCCTTCATTGTAAGTTTTATAGAAGGCTTTTATTTATTTTTTTGCGGCTCCAGACATATTTGTTTAGTTTTTTGTCCTATATGGCTCTCTTAACATTTTGGGTTGCCGACCCCTGACCTAACACATAGAAACTCAAGCAGAAGACACAAACGGGCGCAAATAAACACACGCGCTAGCACTGGGCGCGCAAACCTGTCGGTGTTTGATGATGCCAAGTTTGTGCACCGCGTCAGCGTGCTTATGTGTCATGTGTTAACTAACGCGCTACGTCCGCTTCTTTACGTTTGACTATGTGTTACGTGGGCGTCTCCCTCCAGGAAAGACCTTTGACATCACGTATGTGCGCCTGAAGTTCCACACGAGCCGTCCCGAGAGCTTTGTCATCTACAAGCGCGGCAGCGAGGATGGCGCGTGGACGCCGTACACTTACTACAGCGGCTCGTGCGAAAAGACGTACGGCTTGGGCAACCGCGATTTCATCCGCACCGGCGAGGACGAGCGGCGAGCGCTCTGCACCGACGACTTCAGCGACATCTCGCCGCTCACCGGCGGCAACGTGGCCTTCTCCACGCTGGAGGGCCGACCCAGCGCCTACAACTTCGACAACAGTCCCATCCTACAGGTGCGTCCAGACGAGATGCGCTCGCCCAGTGCGGCCGCTCGGCATCCGCCTTCATCCACTGCTTGCCTTCCTTATTTGACCCCGGTTGCCCGTCAACTGTCAACTTATTTTGGGCGCCGCTGTCAGTCATGTGACACGCCCCCACAGACACTAACAGAAACACACACACACACACACATGCACTGTGGTGATGTCACGTTTGCTGTGATGTTTCCTGTCCCGTCAATTTATTCTGGGTGGCGGTGTCGGACTGCCGTCGCCTCATGTGACACTCCTGCTGTCTGCCGGGGGCGGGGCTTTACACCTGCTCAGCCCCCGCTGCGGCGGCGGCGTCAGTGCGTCGTTGCGGTTGGTAGTGCTGCGTTTGACTGCCGCCATTTGAAGCCCCTGGCCCGCCTCGCACTGATGCCAAGCTGCCAATGAAAGCATGTTAAATGTGGCCCGCTGCAGTTTGTAACTCTGCTTACCTATTGCCACCTGCTGGTGTGAATGGGAAGTACAGTGAACCGCAGTTCTTTTTGGGGGGGAAAGTTGGAGATTCTCAAGAGGAAAAAAAACGTGTGTGTGTGTGTGTGTGTGTTTGAGTGTGTGTGTATTTCACTTTAAAACAAAAATTTATGTAAGTTCCGAGAAAAAGCACATGACATTCCTGAAATAAAAGTCCTGTTTTTGCTGAAAAATAAAATTCTAGATAACATATCCTTCATTGACACATTAAAACACAGGTGTCAAACTCAAGGCTCGGGGGCCAGATCTGGCCCGCAACATCATTTTATGTGGCCCTCCAAAATAAAATCATGTAAAAAAAAGTCAAATTGTCATCTGTAATAAATTACGTTGAGATTTTACAACAATTGTGTTACCCTATAATAATAATGCGAAAATGTGATTAATCACATTTTCGCATTATTTTTGTGGTTTCAATGTCATAATGGCCCTCCGAGGGAAGACCTAACTCTAAAGTGGCCCGCGACAAAAATGAGTTTGACACCCCTGCATTAAAACATCATTCCTGGAAAAACCAACCAAACTCCGCACAGGATGGCCGGAGCGGGACTGCTGGATGTGCCAACTGCTCGTCTGCCGTCTTATTACATTCCTGATTCAAAATGGTCGACGATCCCCTCCCAAAATCATCCCTTTCTGGAAAGTCTTATTTTGGATAAAAAAAAGTGGCCGTGCCGCTTTCTTTCTCTGGCAGCAAACTTGTGACAGAGGCCGACAGGCAAGGGCAGACCAGCTGCACGTCGGATTCCTGCTGAAGGACGCTTCCAGAAGACGTGCGTGATTGATAGCACGTCGATGGCGCAGCTGCAGGGTGGGGGCTTTTGTTTAAGTGGGGGTGGGCTGCTTACTTTTCTATGAGAAAGCTCCAGAGCAGCTGCCACACATCCAACGATGACAACCACATCCAAACGTCGAGTCGTCTTCCGGACACGCCCACTTCCTAGCAGACAGAAGCCCTCGGTGGGCCCCGTTACACAACCCCAGTCCCCGCCCCGACCGTGCGGCGTTTAATGATTGACACGTGGGCGCGACAGGCTAGGTAACAAAGGCTGGCGTGTTTGCTGAAGCCAGGATTCAGGAAGTCAGGCGAAAGAAGAAAAGCGTGGAAACACCTGCTCAAACAAAAGCCTCCTGGCTAAAATGACCCCCCGCAAACCTTTTTGGACACAGGGAGGTTGCTTTTGCCTCCTAAAAATTCACCGAAAGGGATGATTCAACATTAGACCTAAAGAATATTAAATCACGGCCACTTTTCAAATGTAACATTCCAAAATCCCGACTGGAAAAACGTTTGTCCTGATGCCCATTATTCACATTTTTCAATTTTCATGTAAATATTGAAATTCCATGTCTTTTTTTTAATTTCAATTTCAAATTTTATGTATCTATCCATGAAAGTAAATGAATCAAAATTCAAAAAGGTCCTAATCTTAGGAGAATACTGTCGACTTTTTCCCAGTGAGTTGGAATGTTCATCATATTCACGTTAAAGTTGAACAAAATATTTTTCTCTGAAAAAAACTAAACAAAACATTTTGTTAAAAAAAAAAAATGATTGATTGATTTTGGATTGTGAGATTCAGGGTTAGCGTGTGCTTGCTAGCTGCATGTCTCCTTGCCAGTGTAAATGTTGAGCATTTGTTTGTCACGTCTTCGCCAGCGTTGGCGCCCCATTCTCCCGCCAGACGCAGATTGTTTATCTTTGTAGCAGCTGCGGTGAGCTCCTACTCCATGGCGGAAAACAAAACCCTCCTCTGAGGGTCGTGATAAGCTTCCTGACGATAGCGAGCACTCAGCTAACTCCAGTGGCCTTCACGGCCTGTTGTGAAACTTTTTTTTTTTTTTTTAATTGGCCATGACGAGACAAGAACGGACGTCCGAGGCCGAACGAGTGTTTTCATTGGCTGCTCGCTATGTTCCAAGCGGGACAACAAATGTCTTTCCCAGCACAGACATCGCCAAGGAGGGCCTTGAGCACGTGTTGTGGTCTGCTTTTGGCTTGTACACCGTGTTCGGATGAGCGCCTCCGTTTTTTTTTTGGCAGAACCCCGCCGCATCCAGCGCTACAGGAAACGACTTTAAGATCTGATATGCTTTGGCTTCTTGCCGACAAATGCTTTGCTCTGGAAAATTGAATGACTGAAAGAATTACTAAAAAAATTGATTTGTAGTAGAGAAAAAAAATGGCACGTGGAGAGGCATTTTTCTCCCTTGCATGAAAAGTACACTTTCACACATGGGAAGTGCTGCTCTTCATGCAGCAAGTGCACCTTAACCAACCACCAGTACAATGTTGCATTAGGGAGTTATTCCTTTACAGATGGGACATAGGAAGTTATACATGCAGCCACACTTTTACACACAGGAAGTATGCCTTTATGCACAGGAAGCACATCATTAAAATTGGGAAGTACAGCTACTATATACAGTCCATAATCCGTTCCAGAAGGCTGTTCGAAAACCGAATTGTTCGAAAACCGAAACCACGCTCTTTTTTAAAAATAAATATTTACTGAACACGTCTGCTCACAATGGAAAGCAACACGAGGAAGCACTTCCTCGTGTAAGCAAGGCAAGAGGAGTCAAATGGTGCATTCAAGTGCGCTCAGTTTGTTCCAGTACCGAAATTTGTTCGTCGTCCGAGGCATAAAAAAACTCGAAATTTTTGGTCGAAAACCGAATTGGTCGAGAACCGAGACGTTTGAAACCCGAGGTTTGACTGTACTTGGAAGGAAAGTAATCATTTTCAGGTGAGAAGTGGGCAGTTATCCCTTCACGCAGATGAAGTAGACTTTCGAAGTACACTTTGGACACATGTACACACGTTTTTTTGTTTTTGTTTTTAAACAAAGTGACGTGATTAAATTCGGCACTTACTCTTGTACACTTGGGAAGTATATGAACATATAGGGCACTGGTGTCAAAGTCAAGGCCCGGGGGCCAGATTTGGCCCACCACAAATCAAGCATGTCAAGTTCCGCGATGCTTGCTCAAGTCTGAACCAAAATTTCAAATTGTTATATGTAATCCACAATAACAGTCATTATTCTTGACTTCTGATTTTAAAACAAGCAATTTGTTGTGCGCTGTGTATGTCATATGTGGAGGGGATTAAACATATGGTTTCCCAAAATTCATAACGGCCCTCCAAGGGACACCGTAACTACAATGTGGCCCGCGAACAAAAAATGAGTTTGACACCCCTGATATAGGGGCTTTACTCCTTTAAACACACAAAGTATACATTTATAAACAGGAAGTGCTTCTTTACAAACTGGATGTAGTGGTTTGCTTTGCTGGAAATGTGTTCCTTGCTCCAAGACGTGACGTTGAGGCCTGACTGCGCTGTGTGATGTGACAGGACTGGGTGACAGCCACCGACATCCGCGTGACCTTGAACCGCCTCAACACGTTTGGCGACGAAGTCTTCAACGACCCCAAAGTGCTCAAGTCCTACTACTACGCCATCTCCGATTTCGCCGTGGGCGGAAGGTAAGCCGTCGCTCTCTGGGAATGCTGTCTCCCTAATAATGCCCGCAACGCGCTTCCACCACACGGCCGGCATTCCGCACATTCCTGGCCGGCCGGCCGGGATTACGAGCCCACCGGAACGGGGCGGGGCGGGCCGGCGCGAGAAAAGGGACGCAGAGTGGAGCGCACCGAGGCCTTCGCTTTGCTTCCTCGGAGTGGGAGGGGGCGTTTCTGTTTTGTCAAAATCCACCGAAAACGCTCTGAGACTTTTGCAGATGTCTGCACTACAAAACGGTTTGCCATCTGACCAACAAGCCCATATTTGTCACTCGTCCACATTTTCATGACAAAATGAACAAATCCATGTACAGCTTCTACATTCCTTGTTCAAATCAGACCACTCTGACTTCCAAATGTTCAGCTCATTCACATTGACAACCAGAGTGACTTATTAACAGCGGTAAGTCACCCTCCTAAGACCTTTTTGTAATAATTAATAATGCGTTGTAGCAGTTCGAATGCACGTACCATATTTTCACGACCATACGGCGGACCGTATTAAAAACGCCTAGTGTCAGTTACGAGCGCTATTTCTGGATTTAACGCATACCGAAGACACGTTGTATTACTGGACGCAGGCATGGTAAAACGTAGGCTAGCTTTAACAAAACGGTAGCATGCATGTTCACTAGCATATGTTTTTAACTCATTCACTCCCAAAGACGTTTTTAAACGTCTTTTCAGGACTTGGTCTAGAAAAGTCAGCGGGGGCCAAATGGAGTTCGGTCGTACTTTATTGAAGTATTTACTCACGTTATATTTTTTTGGAGCAATTATCATGATCAAATCAATCAAAGTGCTAATCGTCTGTGTCCGAAATGTACAGCCGGGCAGGTTCACTATCAAACGCACCAGGTTCACTCACGTCATAGTCAAGTACGCTAATAACATGTCGTTCATGCAGTGTGAGGTGATGTACGTGGTGACTGATTTGCAGGGACGAAACCCTGCGGCCACGTTTCCTTCCGCAACACATTTTTTCCACGACATCTGCCAGCAGCAAATAGCAAAAACCACAAAGAGCACAAAAGTGTCAATCAAATGTTGTTGTTTTTTGGGTCCCCTTCCTTGTCGGCGAGTCTCGGCTTGTCCTCTTCTTCTCCTTGGTTTCATCTTGTTCATCCCCTTGTCATTTGGACTTGATTTACCTTTTAAATAGATAAATAGCTCCCTATAGTTCTCTGCAGTACATAGTTTTCGAAAATGTCAAAATATAAGTGAAATGTTAAACTTTTAATTAATTTCGATTTAATCACAATTAAAAAAAGAAAATAAAACAAAGGTGCAGAGAGTTCCCAGCATCAGCATCTCTTATAACCATAGCTTGAAATTTAAACAATTCCATGAAGGTGTGAAATTGATCCCTTAGCGGCCCTTATGATTTTTAATTTTTTTTTACGGCCTATGCTGATATTTGTCAAAATTTCGTATATCGGCATCGATAATCGCCCTTTCCGATTATCAAAATCTAAAATAATTTAATCTATGTCTTACCAAATTGCTAATTAGACAATATATGCCGTATATTTCTTCTTCATAACATTAGAAATGTCAGACTGCCGACCATCAGTGATTCCTTTAAGTCCAAAAATTCAAGTCAAGTCGGAAACACACTTAGTAAAAGCAACACGGTTATAGAAAAATCCAAGTAACTAAGCTTGTTACTTTCTTTTTCCGTGATTACCTCAACTCGGAAGCTTACTGTTGTCTGTTGTGTGGTGGATGTCGCTGGGAGGTTCACGCGCACCCGTTTCTTGCCAGATGATGGCTTGTTTGGGCCATTGATGTCAATATTTGTAAATATTGTGACATCCCGTTTTTTCGCATCAACTGGCGAAACGTTATAATTTGCGGCTGTTGCGACTTCTGGAATATGGAACGAGCTGCTCCCCCAAATGGGACCCCTAACTCTTTTCTATGCTGTCCTATATGTATTTATTTAATTAACATTGTATGGATGTGTGTTGTAGGTGTAAGTGCAACGGCCACGCCAGCGAGTGCGTGAAGGACACTCGAGGTCGTCTGGTGTGTAACTGCAAACACAACACGGAAGGAGTGGACTGTCAATCCTGCAAAGCCTTCTACAACGACCGGCCGTGGAGGCGGGCCACCGCCGATAATGCCAACGAGTGTCTACGTAAGAGCCTGCCCTCGAGGCGGCGCCGCGTCACGCTCGCATCATGCCGGCTGACGCGCTTTGTCGCCGATTGTGTTTGCCAGCGTGCGAATGCAGCGGGAAGAGTTCCGAGTGCTACTTTGACGCCGAGCTGTACCGGGCCACGGGTCACGGAGGTCACTGCAAGAACTGCGCCGACAACACGGACGGGCCCAGGTGCGAGCGTTGCCTGGACCACCATTACAGACGCGATGACGACCGCCGCCGCTGCCTGCCCTGCGCCTGTAACTCTGTTGGTGAGACGCAGCTTCTTGCTATACCTATTTCTTGCCTCCTGGACACGCCCATAAAGGCACCGGGACCCCCGGATGACTGCTAGCGTGTCACATTAGCAATATGAAGAGTGCTGTCGTCTTTGTGGAATTTTCTCCAAAAACATGGACTCAAAATCCAGCAACAAAGCAGGTCGGCGGGGTTCAACATTAACGATGCCCCCCCCTGACCTCCTTGCCACTGTGTGGGCCCACTGGCCACATTCACACGCAAATGTCAAAAGTCACAGCAGCCCAAAAGTCAAGCCGGGCCAAGTTGAGCGTGATTGTGTGTGTGTGTGTGTGCTAGGAAGTGAACGTGTTTCTGTGCGTGCGCGTGTACCTGTGTTTAGGTTCGGAGTCTCCCCAGTGTGACAACCGAGGCGTGTGTGCGTGCAAACCAGGAGTGACGGGAGAAAAGTGTGACCGCTGTCAGCCTGGATTTCACAGTCTCACCGAGGCTGGATGCAGGTAAGGCAACCACAGACGATACCACGACGGAGACGTGAGTCCGACCCATGAAGATCCGGGGGACACTCTGCACAATGTGCGCAGGTTGACATCCCCGTGGACGGACCAAGCACACCTCTCAGGCCACAATGGAGTCAAAACTTTGTGAATATTTTTCAACTTGAAACGACTCAATAAGTCGATAACGTAAAAAAAAAAAAAAAAAAAAAAGGACAATAGGAAAGACCATAAAATAGGATAAAACACTAATAAATGAATAATTCAATGGGTAGATAAAATGAATAGTATTTAAAGCTATTGTTCAAGGAAGAAATGAGTGAACAGAATAAAAAAAATGAAATCAGTTAAAAGCTCAACTCGGTAGCTGAAATCGATTTACCGCCAAACGCGTATTGCTCGCCATGTCGTCCTTTGTTTACGGAGCAAACTTGTGGCTAAAACGTGAGTCAGCCACATGTCCTGTTGCTTACTGAATATGTTACACATGGGAGTTGAGAATCCTGTTGTTGACTACACACGAATACAATAAACATTAGTTGACTTTTTTTTTTTTTTTTTGTTCCTGCAAAAGTGCAGCGAGGCTGCTGAATCTGACTCAAAAGTGCCCCCTACTGACACAATCTGTCTGTGCACACACACTACTAAAGGTCACCGCGACTACTATTTAACGTGTGTGTCCTTAGATGCTCACAAAGGAACCAAGGATGACATCAAAACAACAGCAAGCCCTCCCTCGCCTTATTTAAGTCGATGCTAATGACTCGGAAATCAGGAAAAAAACTGCTGACCAAAAAGTACATAAAGACTGCAAAAACAAAACAAAACATCTGAATCATTCCCAAGACTTTTAAGAGAATATTCTGTGGCCTAACGAGAGTGCACAAGTTGTGGGTGCGACTTCACGATCTTTACCTTTTCCGTGGAATATGATCAAAGTGTATCTATTTGTATGACAGCGACGATGCCGATCATGACGATGACGTGTTTTGCGCAGGCCGTGTTCTTGCTCGCCATCAGGAAGCACTCAGGAATGTGACGTCAACACGGGACAATGTCGCTGCAAGGAAAACGTGGAGGGGTTCACCTGTGACCGGTAACATACGCTCACACACACACACACACACACACACGAGCCGCGTGTCAACACACGGTGACCTTTGAAACCTTTCAGGTGTAAGCCAGGCTTCTTCAACATGGACGCCAGCAGCGCCGAAGGCTGCTCTCCGTGTTTTTGCTTCCTTCACTCGTCCGTGTGTGAGAGCGCGCCCGGCTTCAGCATCCACATGCTGAGCTCCGACTTTGAGCGAGGTAGGCGGGTGCATGTGTGTGGGCACGTGCGCGGGTGCCGGTTCCGCACTGACTCGTGTGCGGGTGTTTTCAGATGAAGATCAGTGGACGGGCCAGCAGCGCGATGCGTCGAGCGTGCCGGTGCAATGGTCGCCCAGTAGTCAGGACATCTCCTTGGTCTCCCAGGACTACTTCCCCATGTACTTCGTGGCTCCAGGTATGCGCATGACCACGTACGTGTGTGCACGCGCAACGGCGCCTTGGCTTTTGAGTTCTGCTCATTTTTCATGAAGAAACAAATGCACTTTATAATATTTTATTCCAGCAAACCATATAGTAATAATCAAAAATATAATATATATACAGTGAAACTCCTCTACAACAAAACCTACATGGGCGAAAATACTCCCTAGTGTGAAAAAATCTTCATGCCTTAACGCCATTCCCACTTTCCTGCCCCCCATACAACGAAAAAAAACCGTGTTGCATTATACGAAATCTTTTTCTCTGCTCTTGCCTCGCGACGAGATTCACTACAACAAAGTCTAATCCAACAGTGACCTCTACTGCTTCGTTCGGAAACTGCAACAACAACCACCACACTGGTTTACACATGCGCAGTAGTCCAGGAAGTATTTGTTATTGTTAGTTTCAGACGCAGCACAAACGTTGCATTGCTAAAATGGCTACAAAACGGACCTTTGGATGTCAAGCAGCTAAGACGAGAAGAGCTCTGACGCTGGAAGAGAGGGTAAAAGTGATCAAAATGAAAGACGGAGGAAACAAAATAAAAGACATTATCCAAGAAATTGATGTAAGTGAAAGTGAATGCTGATTCGTAAATTTCGCAATTTCTTTCCCTTTTTTTCTTTCTACACTGACTATATGAAGTGTCAAATAAGTGTATGCTTATACTTATGCACTATTGGAATAAAAAATAAAGAGTACACATACGTTTGTGTGTGTGTTTACATGTGAGATCTAAAATTTGCTACAGTGAAAAACCCCCTGTTGTGAAAAATGTCTTGCTGCAAACATGAATTCGTTGTAGAGGAGTTTCACTGTCATATTAGAGCGGAAATAATTCATCCGTTGTGCATCAGGATTTAGTGCTACATTTATTATGCTGCCCTTTGGTTCACTCACATGTCAAGGCGCCACTGCTGTCGGAGATACGCCGTGGCGACGGTGCGCGCGTGAGGTTGACGTTGCGTGTTGTTGACGTTGCGTGTTGTGGCCTGTCTAGACAAGTTCTTGGGCGACCAGCTGCTGAGCTTTGGTCAAAACCTGAGTCTGAGTTTCCGGGTGGACCGCCGCGACAGCCGCCTGTCCGCCGAAGACCTGGTCCTGGAAGGCGCCGGACTTCGGGCGGCCGTGCCCCTCATCGCCCAGGGCAACGCCTACCCCGCCGATGAAAAGCAACGCTACGTCTTCAGGTAACAAGCGGACACGCCTTGAGCTTCTCTTTCAACTTCTCTTTCTTTTTCCTCCTCTTCTGCCTTCTTCTTCCCCGTCTTCATCTTGTTCTTGAGCTTGTAACTCTGTTTGACTGAAGTATCCCTGTGAAATAAAAAGGGACTGCTGACCCTCATCATCCTCCTTTTGTCTTCCTTTTATCCGTCTTGCTCCTCCTCATTTTTTCCTCCTCTTCTTCTTCTGCTGGTCCTGCAGACTCCACAACAGCGCCGACTACCCTTGGAGGCCAGCCATCAGCCATTCAGACTTCCAGAAACTCCTCCATAACCTGACGGCCATCAAGATCCGCGGCACTTACAGCGAGAAGAGTACGTCAATACGCGGCCACGCCTTCGCTCATTCCCTGCTACATAATCACCACAAAGAAGGGTCATTCTAGTGGACCTGGAGAGTTCCAGAAAAGTCCACAACCAAATCCTTTTTCCGGCATTCACTTTGTTAGGAAGGATCAGAATCTGTACCGGCCTTCCCTCAGCATTCCGAAATAGCCGAGTCATTGTATTGGGTGTGCAGGAAGTTCTCCTTACTCTGTACCGGCGTCTCTCAGGTGCCGGTTACCTGGACGACGTGTCACTGGTGACGGCCCGGCAGGGTCCGGGGACGCCAGCCCGCTGGGTGGAGCAGTGCACGTGCCCACTAGGCTACGAGGGCCGGCGCTGCGAGCGCTGTGCGCCGGGCTACCGCCGTGCCAACCCACTTACTCGGGGCCTTCAGCGCCTGCGAGGCCTGCAACTGCAACGGCCACAGCGATGCCTGCGACCCGAGCACAGGTAGGTTGATACTGCAAAATTCATACAAACACGCGTCAAAATGGGAACTATTTTGATCATTTCCTATCGTGTTGTTCACAGTTTGATGTAATTAATTCGCCGATTAAATGCATATGTAACTTATTTTATCGGGGTGTGCATCTCCCCTCAAAAGATGATTTGATGAACTTCTCAGTGCTGCAAATGTGTGTGCGTGTGTGTGCAGGCGCATGCGACTGTCAACACAACACGGGGGGCCTGAGCTGCGAGCGCTGCCGGGACGGTTTCTATGGCGACGCTACCAGGGGGACGTCCTCGGACTGCCAGCCGTGCCCATGTCCCGCTGGCGCTACCTGCGCCTCTGTACCCAAGAGCGGACAAGTGGTCTGCACCAACTGTCCCGCTGGCACCACAGGTACCACCCGGCACCAACGTACACATATATCGCGGTGTATGTATGCATACATCGTTCCGGGTTTCCACAGTCCCAAACCATATGCCGGCTAAATTGGGGCGAGTTTCTCAGACACGCTTTCTAGAAGCCAGTCCACCTTTTCTTTGCAGGCAAGCGGTGCGAGCTATGCGACGACGGTTTCTTCGGGGACCCGCTGGGTGAGGGCGGTCCGGTGCGCGCATGCCGCGCATGCAAGTGCAGCGACAACATCGACCCCAACGCCGTCGGCAATTGCGACCGCGAGACGGGCGAGTGCCTCAAGTGCATCTACAACACGGCCGGCTTCTTCTGCGACCGATGCAAGGACGGTTTCTACGGCAACCCCCTTGCCGCCAACCCCGCTGACAAGTGCAATGGTCAGTCCGTCAAAATCGCCGCCGTTCGATGCTCCGCGGTGTGATGTGGATGCACGTCACGTCACGTTAGATGCTTTGTGATGTCACTTGATGTCACATGAATGGATGCAATATGACGTGTCGCACATCCCAGACACAATGCAAGTTGGTGTGCTTCAAACAACCAAAAGCACAGCACCTAAAAGCATTGGCAACAGAACAGCTGATTATATTCGCAAAGCAAAGAAGAAAATTATCTTCCTGAAATTACAAAAGGAACATTCATTGTCAAGATTGAAACACATTATTTTAAAATTCAGTTAGGGTTTAGTAGTTTGTTTTTATTAGGTTTTCTTTTTCTTAAAAATGCTTTCGTTTTGATTTGACTCGTCTTTGTATTAGTTTTTTTTTTTTTTTTTAATACAGTCAAACCTCGGTTTTCGTCCATAATCCGTTCCAGGAGGCTGTTCGAAAACCGAAATGGTTCGAAAACCGAAACCACGCTCTTTTTAAAATAAAAATGTTTATTGAACACGTCTGCTCACAATGGAAAGCAACACGAGGAAGCGTCACTTCCTCGTCTACCAGAGGAAGCGTCAATTCCTCGTGTAAGGAAGGCGAGAGGAGTCAAATGGTGCATTCAAGTGTGCTCAGTTTGTTTGAGAACCGAAATTTGTTTGTCATCCGAGGCATAAAAAAAACTCAAAATTTTTGGTCAAAAACCAAATTGGTTGAGAACCGAGACGTTCTAAACCGAGGTTTGACTGTATTAGCTTTTTTTTTTTTTTTTAATACATAATAATAACATAATATTTGTTGCATGCAAGATAATTCAAATAAAAGTTGTTGCTGTGGTGTAATAAAGTCAAGTAGACTCCAGTTCTAAAACAGCACAAACTCATGTCTGATATGTCACATCAAGTGTCCCTTCTCCCCCTTTGTCAGCGTGCGCATGTTCCCCGTTGGGCACGGAGGGCGCCCAGAAGAGCTGCTCGGCAGTGACGGGCCAATGCCCGTGCTTGCCCAACGTCATCGAGCGAGACTGCAGCGCCTGCCAGCCGGGATTCTTCAACCTGCGCAGCCGAAACGGATGTGAGCGGTAAGACCCTTCCCTTGCTTGTTTGCAAAAAGCGATATCATGAACAAACAATGCCCCTTACTTTACATGAGAACAATCTGCAAAAGGTTTCCAAAAGATGCCTTGAGATAGGAGCCGTCATTAGGCCAATGACTTGCTTTGTTTTATGAGCGCTGTGAACTCAACTCAACGTTCATTCGAAGTTGCGGTGTTGCAAAGACATTCGTCAGACATTCCCAAGCGATTTTAACTCATTCAGGACCAGCCAATTCTAGACTAAGTCTGAAAAGACGTTTAAAAACGTCTTTGGGAGTGAATGAGTTAATGGTCACAAACCGTTTTTCTTCACCATTGAATTTTTTGCGACAAGAAAAAAATATTTGAGTCCGTTAAAGTTGTTGCCGATCGTCTTTGCAAACGTCGGCAACCTTGAACAAACCCTGATGAAAAAATATTTGCTAGATATGCACACCCTTGCTAGATTTGGCCTTTCGGCTAAGCTTCCCCGCATTAGATGATGACGATGAATGTCTGCAGCAAATAAATCAGCCCCGTTGTCTTGATTGTAGCTGTGCCCAAATTCGCAGGCTGCGCCCTTCAAAGGTCAAATTGGAGGGTCACGACTCACCTTCACACGCAGCTGGAGTGCACAGCGGTGTCCAAATTCAAATCTGGCCTTCGTTTCTTGAGCAAAAACTGTTTCAGACTTTCCTAGCCTGCATTTCTCCGCTGTTTTATCCGCACGTTTCCAGTGGAGCATTCTGCTTCTTCATTGCTGGACAATTTATTATTAAAACTCGAAAAGCCTTGAAGTAATTGCATTTCAGATAATACGCTGTTTTTAAAATTATTTCATAGTTTCCAAAAATGGGCGACAGACCGAACTTTGACTAGATTTACGTGTTTGCTTGGGTGGACTATGTTCACAGCACCAGGCGCAAGCGGCCCCTCAGTGATGGACATTTATTTGGCGCCTGTCCAGATGGGCCACGATTTATGCGATCTTCAGAGGCTACATAAGAAGGAGCCATAGAAAGACGCATTTGGACACAGCCATAGTCGGAGTTGCGTGCGTCGGTGTTATCAAAGCGCGAAGGCTCGCGAGTTGTCGGCCCCTCCTCACACCTCCTCGTCCACAGGTGCAACTGCGACGCCATCGGCTCGGCCAACGGCCAGTGCGACATTGTCAGCGGGCAGTGCGAGTGCCAACCGGGCGTCACGGGGCCCCGATGCGAGCAGTGCGAAGTCAACTTCTTCGGCTTCAGTTCGTCCGGATGCAAACGTACGAACGCCCGACGACCGTCTTGCGCTGCTCCTACTTGAACTCTGACCTTTACTTGACCTCGCCTAGCCTGCGACTGCGACCCCGAGGGAGCACAGTCGGGGCAGTGCCGGGAGGACGGCCACTGCCACTGCCGGCCCGGCTTTGTGGGTGCCCGCTGCGACATGTGTGAGGAGAACTACTTCTACAACCGCTCGGCGCCTGGATGCCAGCAGTGTCCTTCCTGCTACAGTCTCGTCCGGGACAAGGTGAGGACTCTCGCTCGTGTCGCTCAACACTTGTCAGACACGCGACGACATTGGACTTCAATTACTCTGCGCTACCAGCCTCAACTTGAGTTCCACAAACTTGGGATTTACATGTACTAGCTCGGTGCCTGCTAAGACTGCGGGTGTTTTTTGTGGCAGGTGAACCAGCAGCGCCAGAAAATCCACGAGCTCCAGACGCTCATCGACAACTGGCATCCGGTCAGGAGACGGTCAGCGACAAGGCTTTCGAAGACCGCCTGAAGGAGGCCGAGCGGGCGGTCCTCGACCTCCTGGACGAGGCGCGCTCTAGCAAGGGTAGGTGCGCACGTTGCCACAAAGGTGGCCGCGCAAAGTCTGGCCCGCGGTCTGTGCGCGAACTTCTCTCATTTCATCTCGCCCGTCGGGAAGAGTACAATGTTTAGTGCATTTGTGGGATGCTTTTTTCCCCCCCCAAAAAAATCTGTCTGTTAAAATGTGAACAAAAATAACATTCTTTTGTGTGCGTTTTTTTTTTTTAACTCATTCAATACCCGCCAATTCTAGACCAAGTCTGAAAAGACGTTAAAAAACGTCTTTGGGAGTGAATGAGTTCATGTCATTGGTTATTTCATGACAATTAATGATTTAATTATCGTCACATCAATGAAACTCAAGACGTGGACCGAGCTCTGCTGGAGCGTCTGAACGCCATCAACGGCTCGCTGACGACGCAGTGGAACCGTCTGCAGAATGTGCGCGGCACGGTGGAGCAGACGGGCGCGCAGGCGGACCGTGCGCGCAACCGAGTGCGCCAGGCCGAGAACCTCATCGACCGCGCTCGACAGGAGCTGGACAAAGCCAAGGACGCCATCGCCAAAGTGGTGAGTATCATGCCACATCCCGTGATGACATTGCCGCTGTCGAACGCGTCCTTGAAGGTGCGGCGTGTGCTTTCAGGACATCAAATCTCCAAGCGGCGATGGCGATCCCAACAATATGACGCTGCTGGCCGAAGAAGCGCGCAAACTGGCCAACAAGTAAGGAGCGGGTGTGCTGGAGGATGGAGGTTGGAGTGAATTTCAAAGTAGAGGCACGCGGCGTGACAACTGTTGTTGGCGCAGGCACAAGATGGACGCCGACCAGATCGAGAAGATTGCCAAGGATGCCAATGACACGTCCACCAAAGCTTACAATCTGCTTCTCAAGACGCTGGACGGAGAAGGAAAGACCGCTCAACAGATAGACGAGCTCAACAGGAAGTAGGTGGCAAAAGTATTCATCGCGGGGGACTGATATGACACCTTTGCTGAAGACAAAGTACATAAGTCGTGACTTATGTCGCAGAAGATTTCACGTATGACAAAAAAACAATTTGATGCTCTCCTCCAAATAAAACCCGTCGTCTCCGTGGCGGAAAATAAGCGACACAATCATCGTTATGGCTATCGAAGCCCGCGACACACCGAGCTGTTACACTTTTCACAGAAGTCTGTCCATGGGAGTTGAAGTGGAGTGAGCGGAAAAATGTTGTACTTAGTTCCTGAAATGCGCGCGCCCTCCTGTTCAGATACAAGGAGGCGCTGGAGCTGGCCAAGAATTTGGAGAAGCAAGCCGACAAAGTCCAAGCAGAGGCTGAAGAGGCCGGAAACCACGCCATCAAAATCTTCGCCAACCTCACCGGCCTGCCGCCCTTCCACACGCACGCCCTGGAGGTGCCTCCGGCCGGCCCGCTTTTGCCGCCGCTTCCCGCCACCGCTTCCCGCTTTTAAACGCGCCTGCTTCCTGTTTGCAGGAGGAGGCCAACAAGATCAAAAAAGAGGCATCCGACTTGGACGGCCTGATAGACAAGGCGGTGAAGGAGTACAATGAGCTAAGGGACGACCTGGTGCCTAAAGAGCGGGAAGTCCAAAAGCTTCTTGAGAAAGGTCGCAGTGAGCAGCAGGTAATGGATTTTTCTGGAATGTTTCAACACGCACTACATGTGTTATAGTAACAAATGTAGCTACGGTGTGGAGCACAAGTGTGTAAGAACTGAATGTTAAGCGAATATCCATCGGCCATATTCTTTATCTTCTGCAAAGATCCATGGGTATTAGTGCAGATGAGTGCGTCATTGACAGCTATGGTAGCTCTTACGCCTATGGGTCTGTATGGCTGCATTATACTGCCCACTGGTGGTCAAGATGGGCACAATTGAAATCATGATGAACAAACTTATTACTCTGTTTTATAAAGTAGAATACAGTCAAATCTCGGTTTTCGAACGTCTCGGTTCTCGTCCAATTTGATTTTCGACCAAAAATTTCGAGTTTTTTATGCCTCGAACAAACTGAGCGCACTTGAATGCACCATTTGACTCCCTCCTTCCTTAGACGAGGAAGTGACGCTTCCTCGTGTTGCTTTCCATTGTGAGCAGACGTGTTCAGTAAACATTTTTATTTTAAAAAGAGCGTGGTTTCTATTTTCGAACAATTTTGGTTTGCGAACAGCCTTCTGGAACGGATTATGGACGAAAACCGAGGTTTGACTGTATTAGTGCATACTAGTTTCCTTATTTAAAAAAAAAACCTGGAAAATCAGCAAATGAATGTCAATTTCATTCATTTCACTGGCAAAACATGATTTGACGTTGGAATGTTTTGAGGTACAAGCATGCTCATGGAACGAATGAAACTCATAGGTCAAGGCATAAACTGTTTTTCTGCTTTGAATCTGTTCTCCCCCCCCCCCTTTTGCTTTACTAAGCAAGCTTTGGCACCGTGTTTACACTAGCAATGTACACAGAAATAAGAGAAATTAAAAAGCTAAATAAGAAATAAGAAAGCTGGCTTTTGTTTTTTTTTATTGAACATGAAATGAAAATGGTTGAACCTTTTCCTCTGCTGGTCTCCTCTTTTCTTTCTCGTCGTGCCTTGTTGTCCCCCAGACGGCTGACCAGCTCCTGGCCCGCGCCGACGCCGCCAAGGCGACAGCAGAGGAAGCGGCCAAGAAGGCCCAGTCCACCTTCCGCGAGGCTGAGAACATCCTCGACGACCTGCGAGGTGCTGGCTCCGCAACGACGCACGTCCATCTTTTTACCAAATCATCTGCGTCATGCCCTTTCCTACTTCTTCGCAGACTTTGACCGTCGCGTCAACGACAATAAGACGGCAGCAGAGGAGGCACTGAAGAGGATCCCAGCCATCAACGCCACCGTGGCTGCCGCCAATGCCAAGACGCGGCAGGCCGAGGCGGCGTTGGGAAATGCCGACGCCGATGCCAGACAGGCCAAGACCAAGGCGGAGGAGGCCGAGCGCATCGCCACCAACGTGCAGAAGGTGGGTCGCTCGCCTGCCCCCATGTGGACAGCCGACCTAGCAGTGCTCCCAACTTCAGGTGGCGACAGGAGCCACAAATTTTACTCTGGAAGTCAGACTACTTTTACATTCCTTTAATACTCAAACATTATGCGTGCCTTTTTCGCTTTGAATTTCTTGTAAGTGGCACGTAGCATGAAACATTCTGCATTCTTCAGAAACTGGAAGCGACACCGGTATAGTCACCCCCATCAACAACGAGATAACAGGGCGTCACAACTTTTCCTGTTCGATCTAGACCTATTATTCGAACTCTAACTGTGGCTGTTAACCTGACACTTGTCCGCATCCCGCCTGACGCCAGGGCTCGGCCAAGACCAAGGAGGATGCCGAGAAGGCCTTGGAGGACGCTGACAAACTGGACAACGAAGTCAACGGCCTGATGGATGAGCTGAGCAATGCCGAGGAGCAGCTGAGCAGGAAGAAGGCCGAGGCAGACCAGGACATGATGATGGCCGCCATGGTACGAACCCAACTTTGCCACAACATGTCACATCACATGATTTGATATCACGTGATCTTCTGTGACGTCCTATGATGTCATGTGACACTGTCATGTGGTGTCACATGACATGATTTTGCTGTCATGTCTTGTCTTCTGATGGCACAGATTATATCATGTGATGTTGCGTGTTACTGCATGATTTCACGTTTAGTGATGACATCATTTGCGGTCGCGTGATGATGTTTTCTGATGTCATGTGATGTGGACACTCAACATGTGGCGTTGCATGTCACAAAACGTCACGGTGTCACACGATGTCGCGTGTCGGCCTCAAGTCACACACAAAGGGTTCGACTTGAAGTGATGTTCATTTAATGAATGTGGCTAATATGCCGTCCGACTTGCGGCAGGCGTCGACCAACGCCAAGGAAGCAGAAGACAACGCCCGCAAGGCCAAAAGCGCCGTCAAGACAGTCCTCAGCACCATCGCCGCCCTGCTGGAGCAACTAGGTAAGCGCACCACAATGAGCTGTGGTTGAATTGTTGCGCCTCTAGTTGCATGTTGGAAGTGGTGACTGATCTTTTCCCTACCACGTGTCCCTCAGGCAACATCGACAAAGTGGACGTGAGCAAACTGACCCAAATCGACGAGTCGCTGCGCCGTGCCAAGGACAAGATGGCCGACAGCGAGCTGGACAGGAAGTTGACTGAGCTCAACGACGTGGCGCGCACGCAGGAGGCCATGATCGGCGACTACGACCGGCAGATCCGAGAGATCCGCGCCGACATCGCCAACCTCAACGACATCAAGAACACGCTGCCTGACGGATGCTTCAACACGCCGTCCCTGGAGAAGCCCTAAATGCTCGACGTCGCAAAATGCCTCAAAACATCACAAACGCGTTACCAAAACTCCACCTTGATTGTTTTTGTCTTTTTTTGAACTGTGCATAAGCGCAAAGCACCAGAGACCACCAGCACGAACCCCACGAGACTGCACGTCCGCCGCCGCAACAGGAAGTCCCTCCCGCTGCCAGTTTCCTGGGTGCGCGCGCCGCCGTTACCCGTCGTGCCCCGCCCCACATTGGAAGGGCTCACCAGCAGTGACGATCCGCCTCCCTACATTTCATTGTCGTTCGTGACATCATCATCATTGGCGCAAGAAGGGTTATCAAAGCACATCCTGAGGGTCCCGCAGGGGTCCGTCTGAAGCCACTTGAGCATTTATTCAAAAAGCGCGCAGCAAATATATCTTCAAACGACTTGCCCTAAAGACATTTGAGCATTTATTGGATGTCCTTGATATCCAATGGCATCCGTTTGCTACTTGTACAGGGTAGGCAATTCCAGTCCTAGAGAGCCGCAGTCCATCCTGTTTTAGAACTTTCCCTGTTCCAGCAAGCTCTGTAAAAGCCTGATAATGATCCTGATCATTTGAATTTGGTATGTTGGACTGCGGTGCGGCTCTCTAGGACCGGAGTTGCCTACCCCCGTATTAGTGCAAATCGTAAAGGGCTTAATTTTAATCATTTACTATGTCATTCTTTTTTAGTTTTATTTAACATGCAGTTGTCAACTAATGCACAAAATCTGCCTCACTAGTAACATACAAGAAAGCAAAAGTGTCAAATAAATGCTCAAGCAATTTGCCTGACTATTTAGTTATCTTTCATAACTATCCCCAGGAGCAAGTTGTACTAGTACACTCTTTGTCCTCGCTATTAAAACAATTCAAGGGACTAGTACAACTAGGGCGCACTAGTAGAACAACTGAAATGTGACTCGTGAGGCAAAACTGTCCTAGTTGACACCTGCGTGCTAATAGTACAACTAGTGAAGAAGCGCAAACAGTCGCAAATATGTTAGCCACCAATTTTAAGAGTCTCAAACGCTTTTTCTTACGTTAGAAATTTGATGGCGACAAGAAAAACTCTTTGCAACCATTAACTGTTTGGGAAGGTCTGGCAAATGTCTTTGCAACTATTTGCAACATTGAACAAACCCTGGCCAAAAAATACATTTCGTGAGATATGAGCCGCAGCGCGTACTAGAACCTCAAGCTGGTTTTTGAAAAAAATTGGGGCTACTTTTAATCATTATCGATCAGTGCGTCGATAATTTTTTTATTTTTTTGGGATAAATCACTGATTTCGATCCCTTGGTTGAAAAACAGGACAGTATTTCAAAGTGACTGCAGTGCAAAAAAATGAGTTATCACTTGAGTACTCATGGCTTCATACAGTTACACAACAGGCCAAAGAGACCTTAACTCTGCTGTGGGTTTGCCGTAGTTCATTCCACAATATTTCCCCAATTTGGAGTCCCCGACCACCAAATTAAAACAAATGTTTTGCGATTCCCTTTTGAGAAGAATTTTTGACATGAAACAATGATTCATCGATTTTCCACAGGCGCTGATTCATTTGACAATCAATGAGTTGTTGAGTTGCGAAAGAGAGCTTTCCATAATGTGACATCATGTGACTGCACACAGGAAGTCCCTCCCAGTGGCAGTTTTGTGCGCACGAGTCGCCATTACCCATCATGGCCCGCCGCGTAACCTTTCTCCTTTTCTTGTGTGACGTCGTTGCTCCATGCTAAGCTTAACGCGTTTGCTGTCAGGCGTGCCAAGCACGCCAGCGACCAATCAGGGTGCGGCCGCATCGGTCCTGCCCCCGCTCATCCCGGTCCCGCCTCTCCAGTCACGTGGTGACGTCACTCGGACTCTATGCAACTTTTGTACATTTGCTCTGATACACTGGTGCTAAAAATATGTAATGTGCGTATGTGTGAGTGTTTTTATTTTTATTTTTTGAGTTTCACGTTTTTGTGTCAATAGCGACGTACATGTGCACGCGTGCTCATCGACGTCGCCAATTTCTTAATGTTCTTTATTTCTCATGTCACGCGACTGAAGTGAAGACATAGTTAACCTGTGATTTGTAACGACTTTGTGCCTTAATATGAATTTTGTGTGTGTGTAATCCAAACAAGAACACTATGACCTTTGACCTCCATCCATCCATCCACTTATAGTCATGTAAGCACACGTGTGTAATAATAAACAGTATTGTTAAGTTATCAGGCGCCCGCCGTCGTGCGTGCCGCTCGTCTACTTCCTGTCTGGCGTCTCCTCGTCTGTCTGCAACATATCAATTATAACAACATAAAAAATGTGTATAAGAAAAACTTGACTTGAGCACTGATGTACAGTACTTTGCTGTGTGTCATCACAGAGGAGCTCCCAAAAGTGCCTAAAATTTGGGATTTTCGAGTTTCCAGTGGAATTTCTGGATAAAACGAATTCATGCAACGGCTCAGAATGCCCGTTGAACATTTGTGCTCACCTAAATCAGACGTGCGGACACCTTTGGAGGGGTTAGGTGCACAAAGTTGAAAAGGGTCACATGGGGACACCTTTAAAAAAAAAAATTACTGTGAAAACAATGGAAATGTAAAATCCATTCTTTGAAGCTCCTCCCAGCCCAATCCGAACACATAACTGAGGAAAATCGTTTTAAAAAATAAGATTTTCTCCATCTAATTTGTGTCACTACCCTTACTTACTTTGTGGCCATTTTATTTTTAGAGTTCATTTTTTTTATGCAGCTGGTTAAGGTAAGGCCTTTTCCATCTCAACAGATTTCGAAATCCATGACTTTGTCAAATCTCAGTTGGATTACTGTGAGCACTTTATTTTGGAGTCAGCCAGCTCTCCCACCAGTGGGTCCAAAATCCTGCAGGTTGCGCCTTAACTGGAGCTCATCGGAGGCAGCACAAAACTCCAACTCTGGCCTCCATTCACTGGCTCCCTGTACATTTAAGAGTTGATTTTAAGATTTTTTTAGTTTTGAAATGGAGGTATCAGGGACAAAGCTGAGGCTTAGAGGGGATCGCGCCTTTTCCGTTGGTGGTCCCTCTTTATGGAATGACCTCCCAAGCCCCCTTTCTGTCCATCTATAAAAGTCATCTTAAAACACATTTTTATTATTTGGCTTTCAACTCTGCATTCTTCAAGTGCTTTATGGTGTAGACTTTTAGATGTCTGATTTTGACTCCATGTACATCTATCGTTGTTTTTAAAGTGCTCTATAAGAAAAGTTGAGTGGGGTTTTGTATGAAATCACTATTTCCTTGGTGTCATTTGAGTTGGGGTGTCAGGTTCATAAGAATCCAGTTCAAGGAAGGACACAGGGCAAAAGCTCAGGCGCGCTCTCGTGCGCGCGCACAAGGGTCTTTGTCGTGGGCGCGCACGGGTGCTGACTTTCCCGGAGTCTTCTTCTTGTTCGTCTTGCCGGCGGCGTACGCCGAGCGACTTCCAAACTTTCTCCCAGCCACGACGACAGCAGGACGGACAGGGACGCGGCCGGATGGGAACGGACGCTTCTGGATTTGTTCTCGGTGTTCCGTTCCTTCGGCGCGCCCCCCGAGCGAACGAGTGAGGAGCGGAAGCATGAGGCGGACTCGTCCGGACGGCTAACGGGAAGGCAACTTTAAAGCGAATCGAGTGTCGAACGACCTTTGAAGGCAAACGCTACAAAGTGGAAAAGTTGTCGTCGTTCTGGTTCGGTTGGAACTTGCCGACGACTCCGGCCACCATGGACCGGCGGGACGCGGACGACGCCGACTCGCTGGCCGGTGGCGTTGCCCCGGCACAGCGCCTCCTAGCGGACGGCGTCTGCCAGCAACAGGGTTGGATGCGCGTTCACGGTAAAGACAACTTGCGACACCTCCATAAACTACTAAAGTCTACAACAAATGTCGAATATTTAAATGTAAAAGTCGTATCCAATTCCAACCTATTCACAAAACACACTGAAGAGCTCACAAAGAATACAAAAGCCAAATAAAGTAAATGAAGATGAAATACAAAGATACAGAATTCACTGAAACAACTATAAGGCTTGCAGTAATTATACGTTTTCACAGCTTTTTGTTTCCTACAGATAGATCATCTAGAAAATATTTGCTTACATATACAAAAAAAATGCATACATTTGGATCTATGAATATCAAATTTTGCTCAAATAATATTAAAGTTGTTTAACTATAATTATGCATGGGCAGTTCTATCATATTTAATAATACAAAAAAACACACGTTTCCAAAGTAAGAAAAAGCGTTGTTAATATGATCTATAATCAATCGTGCCAATTTGCACCACAACTGATTGTTTTAAAGTGCTCTATGAATACCGTTGAGTTGAGTGTGTAAACAAGACCAGAACAAATTCTTAATCCACTAATGAATAACCTAGCTTTCTTACATTTCAACAGATATATACATTGGTTAAGTAATATCTGTATGTCATCTTCTAAGTACTCTCTCAATTTGTTCCTCATGAAGAATTTGTGTGGCATGGGCCAAACACTCACCAAGCTGTTGCTCGCTATAAAGTAACATAGTGGAGAATGTACAGTGTCAATATGATGCCTTGCTCAAGTGCAACAGTGGCAATCCAAGATGGCCGCCGGTGGTTTCACTTCTCGCTACGGCATTGTGAGTCATGAATCATATGCACGTCCATGCATCATGTGCGCGGGCCCTTCAAGAGCCCTGTGATGTCATGTTGCCTTGTTCTGTTTCCACAATAACATCACACCCTCAAGATGGAGTCCACCAAGTCCCCGGACTGGTCTCCAAATGACAGACGGTCTGACGGAGTGCGAACCCCCAAAACCGCACTCTCCAACACCCCATGCGAGCGAGTCACTTCGCGTGAGCGAGCGTGTGTCAACTTCCTCGCTCGTCCACACAATGGAGTCCGACGACGGCAGGAAGTGGAGAGTCCCTTAACTGCTTCCCAAACAGGATGTCCCAAAAAAAGCTGGCCTTGGTGCCCTATGCTGAGGCGGCCATTTTGCCCTCTGGAGGCCCGGAACTGTTCTAAAAATAGCGCATGGACATTGTGATTTCCTTGGAATGCTCCATGAGTGATTGTTGGAACATACAAATTTAATATTTTTTAGAATCAAATATTCTATCGACTGGGCAAACAATCAGATGAAAAATGATTTGTGTTTTGAGTTCTTTGCAAAGATTTTTTTTTCAATTCCTTTTTTCGAAGGGATTACTTTAATTACCTGCTCAGCTGCAAATAGCCCCCAAATCTGTCGGAAAATTTTGCAAAAATATGAATCGATGTGATTTTCAAAATAAAAGCCTGTTTGAAAAAAAAAACCCACAAATATTATCTATCGGCTTTCTTTTGAAGGCTTGAGAAATTGGAGATTTACTGTTGAGAGTCTGATCTTTCACATTAAACATGGTCAATAATAAGTAAGTCCAAATAGTGGATCAGTCATTTTATTGTTGATGAGTTATCGATTAATAGATTGTTTGCTTCAACTCTAATCTCTACCTTTCGTCCCTTGTGAGCAAAAGCTTCACCGCTGTGTGTGTGGGTGGGGTGGGGAGGGGGGCGTTCATCTCGATAAAGATGTGACGTGATGTTGGTGCTCGGTGATTGGTGGGCGTCTGCCGTGTTTACCGGTTGCCGTGGAGACGTGACCTGCCTGCTGCAAGTTGACATACAAAGCGGCTTCTGTTTTCCCCACGCGTGTGCGTGCGCGTGTGTTAGTCCTTGAGTTTTCCTTTGTGCATCCTGGAAAAAAAAGCAGGGAAGTTTTGCTCATGTCAAATCACACAGCAACTTTCATCAGCGTTTACTGGCACATGTGCATGAAAAGCACACCCGCAGGCGCGCGCACTCGCACAAACACAGTGTGCGCGGGTGTGTTGTGCGCCTTTGTGTGTGTGTGTGTGTGTGTGTGTGTGTGTGTGTGTGTGTGTGTGTGTGTGTGTGTGTGTGTGTGTCTGAGCGAACAGGTGTCCAACATTCCCAGCGATTTTGGGCCTGACTCAAGTTTCTCCAGCGACTCGGTGTCCACTTGAACACACACGTTCGTGTGACATGATCACCTTGGGCGTGGCCTCCTTTTCCCACAGGTGGTGACTTAACTGCAGCTGGGCTAGGCGCGAGGGGGGGGCCTGTTTGAGAAGGACCATATATCTAAGGTTCATCCAAGCTTCTTTGTCAGGACAAGACTTTTGATTATTTATTTATTTATTCTCCTTCATTGAAAATACGCCCTCACTGATGTGCTTCCCATCTTTTAGGATTAACGAAACAGATGCTAGCTAACGAGTGTTCATCTTTCGTGGCGCAGATACCGAAAGAAAAAAGAAAAAAATGTCTAAATAATTTTTTTATAAATAAATAGTACACAGTACAACCAGGTTTATAAATTAATAATTATTTTGAATAATGATTGGTTCAAATAGCTTTTTTTAAAATTCAAAATGGTCTAAATGCTCTGAATTTCTGCTTCTCAACGGGAAATTCAAATCAATGTTTGTACCTGTTTTCTGACATGTGGTGGACCAAATCAGCAACTGAATCATCATAAATGTACGTTTATGTATTGTCAATATCAAAGAATGCCCTGTTTCAGAATGGAGGTGTGGAAATGATATGGCGGCGTGGGCACCCGCAGCGGCTCCTCTCGTGGTCTGTTTAAGAGGAAGGAAATTTCATCAATAAAGTTGTACTTGATACTTGATGATGATTTTTTTTTCATGTAATTAATTGCCAAAATGATTGACAGAGGAAGTGATATGTGACGTACAGTATGTGAATGTATGACATGATGATGATGATGATGATGATGATGATGTGGTTTGTTCCAGAGGTAACCGGCCCGGCCGCCCATCGCCTGTCATGTGGCCAGAGTTCGTATTTGGACACGAGTACGTGGGAGAAGAAATTGTGCGTGTTGACGGACAGCCAGTTGCTGCTGCTCAGCCAGGACGAGCAGGTGCTGCACGGTGATGACATCACGCCTTGACCTCAGTGTTCACTGTGACCCATTTGGATTTACCCTTGACCCCCAACCAGAACACGTGCGAGGCTCCGGAGAAATCGACAGACGGCGCCAACGCGCGCAACCTCCGCAGGGCCATCAGCGTCCCCTCGGATGGACATTTGCCGGACTGTCCAACGGAGAGGGCCACCATTTTAGGTAAAAATCAGCCCATTTTGTCATCTGGTCGCTATTTGAAATACCTTGTTGTAAAACATGTCCGTGGCATGCTTTTGTCAAAATACCCCAAGGGTGAATAATTTATTTCTTGCGAGGGTGAAATTGGCTAGTTTTTGGGTGCGCTAACGCTAATGTGTGCTAACAGCTGCTTGCCTTTCCCCGTTGACGTCTGGTTCCAAGCTACGCTTTGCCTCAGGAACTTTCTCTGGCCTAACTGCCACATCATTGGCTGAGAAACTCGGTCTGGGCGTGGTTACGTTAATTTGGAGTGGACCGCCACATGAAGGGGATTACACAAACTACCGGGGTACATAGGAAAGTTCCGGCAATTGGTTCCTGCAGTCTGAAAGGCCCTAAGGTCACTGGGGGCAGCCCACCCTGAACTGCAGCCCCCCCCACCACCACCACCATGCCCCCGCTCCCAGACGACCCCTCAGCTCAACCTCCCAAAATGACCTGCCCCACCTCCACTCAACACACACACACACAATGCATCAAGGGAGGTCCGTCTATTTATATGGTAATCGAAGTGGTCACCACCCGACTCCCTCCCCCATAAAACTGGTTTTGACCAGTTTAGATTGAGGGTATGTCGGAAGAAAAATGACTTTTTTGTTTGCGCTTGTAAGAAGTTTGGAAGTCGCACATGAAGATGACAAACTCGTTTGCATATTGCGCCCCACACACCAGCTGTGATCCAAAACTCTGCTTTTGTCCTGCACTTGGCATGTCTATCGTACATGCCGAGATGCGACATTTTTCCAGCGTTCGGACGCAACTTCCCATTTGCTCCATTTCCTGTTTTTTTTTTTTTTTTTTTTTTTATTTGCAAATCGGTCACGCCATGTTTGTCTGTGTGTGTTATTTTGACAAATGATTAAGCAATGTGACATGTTGAAGATGACGCAATGAAGGGGGCTTTCCGGAAAAGAAACTCTATTACGTATTTTTCCTCTTTTGCCTCTATTTTTACTCTTTACTCTTTTGAATTTTTCTACTCTTTTATTTCTTTGATCGTGAGACTTTCTTTTTTGGGGGGGACCAGTTATTATACTGTTTATACTGTGCTTTTTTTTACTCACTTTACATTCTGTTTTATACTCTTTACGTTATTACGCTTTGCACTAGTTATCCTGCCTAATCCATTTGTACTCGTTAAATTCTTTGATGTGGAATTTTGTCCCCTTTTTTTGGGGACTATTTACTCTCTTGACTGGCCGTGGGTCTTTTTGCTGTATTGATGTTTGTCGCTACGATCTGGGAAGTGAATGCGGCACGATGCAGAATTCTCGTGGGACTTTTCGGCAGCTGGAGTGCGCCAGCCAAAGGACGCCGATGCTCCTGCTAAATTAGGCTATGACATCACTTTTCGCGTTTTGCTAAAAACTTGAAGGTGTCAGCCGTATCCCAAGATGCTCTTTAGCGATGATGTCACAGTCAAGCGGAGTGCGCGCTTGTCCCGCATGAGAAGCCAGGAAGCGAGGGAGGGAGGGAGGGAGGGCGAGCGAGCATTGATTGAATAATGCGCCGAGGGAGCGAGAGAGCGCTAGGACGATGAGGAGGAGGGATGCGGCGAGGAGGGCCGAGAAGCCAGCGGGACGCCCGGCGTGACAGCAAAAAGACGGACGCAAACGCCTCCGGCTCATTGGCTGACAGGCAACGGGGGCGGGGGGAGCGGTCGGCCACCTCCGACGATGGGCAACAACTGCGGCGGAGGTAACGATGCCCCACGGTCGGCTCGTGTTGAACTTTGCTTGGGCCGCCCCGTCAAATAGCAGCGTGGCGTACGTGCGGATGGAGCGCCGCCGTGACGCCGCCGTAACATCAGACAGGAAGTGGGCTTCTAAATTTAGGGCGAGGATCGATGACCGCGGACGAGCTTTTTCAAAGCTCAAGTTGTTCCTCGCTGATTTGAACGCGTCCGGATATTTAGGAACTTTTGTTTTCACATCAGCCGAACACATGCGTGTGAAGATGATGATGATGATGATGCATATGTACGACTAATAATAATAATGATCTTTTACTTTGCAAAAAGCATCGCCCCCGAGGAGGCGGAGCATCCCTGGCCTGTCAAACTTGGAGAAGAGTGTCACTGTGGACCCACCCTATTCATCGCCTTTCAGAGTGCCGGTGAGTCTCGGTGGAAACCCAACACTTCCTGCTTTACCCTGCGCAGTAATCTGATTACTCACTCTTGAGGTCATCAGAGTACAGGCAAAAGAATCAGCGCACTGATTAATCGGTGTACTGTCAAGATAATCGGAATCTGTGAGTCATTAGACTTGTGCTTCTCAGTAATCTGACTACTCTCATTGCAATAATCAGAGTAGTTTCAAAGTCTTTTCATCGTAAACTCAAAGTATGTCAAAGTAAGTGTTCCATATTTGCTGAAGTAACCAGCTGCCAAGTAATCAAGGTACAATGATTTGATCTAAAAAGTGACAACGTAATAAAAGTACCGTCACAGTAATCAAAGTAGTAATTGTATGAGCAGTGTCATGTCAAAGTAATCCGAGTCCCCTCAAAGTAACCACAGTGGTATTATTCAGTACCAGCCGATTCTAGACCAAGTCTGAAAAGACGTTTAAAAACGTCTTAGGGAGTGAATGAGTTAAAATAATTACAGTGATTTCCTAGTAATCACAGTACTTTGTACTGTATGCCAAAATATAGTATGCAATAGTAATCATTGTATTGCAGGGTAATCTGAATAGGTCAAAGCAATCTGAATCATGACAAAGTAGTGAGAGTACTGCCAAAGTAGACTTGAACAGAAAATTGTCATCGTCACGAAGAAGCCAAAGACAACGCGTGAGCGCTTGCGCGTCGACTCCGGGGTGCCTTTGAGGATATTAATAACGCAGGAAAGGAGGCCACCTGCCACCGCCGCACCGGTGAGGAGCTTTAATTGTCTCGGGTAGCGTGATGGGCGGAGCCACGCGATGCGCTCACATGACCGGAATGACTAAAGTAATCAGATTACACTCTCACCCTTGATGCTTGACTGACTGACCAGTCTCGTACACAACTCATAAATCACGTGTGTGTGTGTGTGTGTGTGTGTGTGTGTGTGTGTGTGTGTGTGTTTTTCTCAGGGCTTCTTGAGCAAGCGTCTGAAAGGTCCCATCAAGTGGACAAAAAGTCCAAGCAAAGTGGAGCGGAACAGCAGCATAAGACTTCCTGTTATGAGACCCGCTGACACAGACAGGTCCTCTTCCCCCTCGAGTGCTTTTATTTTGGAAGGCTGACAAACCTTCCCGTGCATGCGTGCCTGCCGTTGATACGATCCGAGTGGGTCACCACAGCTGTTGCTGACCTGCACTTTGGGGCAGCGGCGATCTCGCCTGCGTGTCATCCACGCTGGGGTTGGAATCTCGCCCGTCCTCGTCACTGTTTGTCGTGATTTGGTCCTTTGGAACGAGTGGAGGCGTTTCTTTCTAGTCCGTCTTTGATGAGGCTTGAACACCCATGATAGGAATCTCAGCCCCCCTTATAATTGGAGTGAATTATTTTTTTTAATACACTGTCCTTTTTAAACAAGGTTGTGACCATACAGTCCTTGGTTAGAAACAAAGCCGCCTGCTTTTGCCTCTAAAATGGTTTGTTGAACCCAATACCCGGGCTGCAATGCAATGTAATGCAAGTACAGTCAAACCTCGGTTTTCGAACGTCTCTGTTCTCGACCAAATCGGTTTTCAACCAAAATTTTCGAGTTTTTTATGCCTCGGATGATGACCGAATTTCGGTTCTCGAACAAACTGAGCAAACTTGAATGCACCACTTGATTCCTCTCTCCTTACACGAGGAAGTGACGCTTCCTCGTGTCGCTTTCCAATGTGAGCAAACGTGTTCAATAAACCCTTTTTATTTTTTTTAAAGAGCGTGGTTTCGGTTTTCGAACAAATCGGTTTTCGAACAGCCTTCTGGAACGGATTATGGACGAAAACCGAGGTATGACTGTACCTGGCTTTAAGCAAGGACTAGGAGAATAAGAGACTACTGCAGGCTAAACACACGCCCACTTTCTCAGAGCACCTGTCCCTGCAAATTGATTTCACATATGCGTGCTCTGATTTTGTTGCGTCAAATACATTCCAAAATGTTTCCACGTAACCCTTGCGATGCGCTCAAGTTCTAGTCAATGCTGTTTGGTTGCGTTGAGTGAGTTTTTGTCATGTCGTTTTGAAATGTCCTATCTTGTGAGCGTTCACTGAACGCACCTCGAGTCTCTTGACGATGCGATTACAGTGGAGCCAGGGGGATTTAGTACACCAGGCGTCTTACTTCCTGGTTCTAAAAATAGCCACCAATAGAAGTCATATTTCTTGAGAAATGAGATCGCCATTGTGCCAAAGGTAGCATATAATCATCTATACTGTAATTAAATAGCATCTTAAAATAGCATCATTACAGACTCTGTAATGCTTCCTATGTTTGGCTTTCACAGGTCTTGTGGACTTTCTCAGCCAAAGGAATGGACGTCGCGCGAGTCTCTGATGAATCCCGGTGGAGCTCTGGAGGCCCTGGACCTCAACGTGGAGGACGGTGTCTCGGTCAGACCTCTGCACAGCAGCATTGTGGGTCAGGACTTCTGCTTTGAGGTGAGCCGCCCGACCCGAGCCCAGAGGGTTTGAATTTCATCGATACGTGGACTGGGAGGAAGTGCTCGACCCTGTGAGGTGATGAGTTGCACGTTTGAGAGGAGAGAGCGGGACAGTGAAGCCCGTTGCAGGGGAAAACGGACAACCTAGCACAGGGCCAAACCAGAACCCGACGGGGAAAAAGGGAAAGAACGAGGCTGGCGTTGTCCATCACAAGATATCGCTCGTGGTCACGCCCCCTCTTCCTCTCCACTTCCTGTCAGGTGACCTACTCGGGCGGCGCCAAGTGCTTCAGCTGCTCGTCGGCGTCAGAGCGAGACAAGTGGATGGAGAACCTGAGGAGGAGCATGCAGCCCAACAAGGTGGGATGGGCCCTTCCCAGACGCCGCAAACAAGCGGCCGTGTTGTCATCTCATCGCTTTGATTTCACCCAAAGTTGAAAACGCCATTGGCAGAATCCTTTGGACCTGAGCGCCTGACGTCTTTCTTGTCATTGGGACATTGATGGGTGAAAATGATGGCGATTGTCATTTGCATCGACTCATTGGGAAACTCTCCGACGAGTCATAATTTGAGACGCGTCTGAACGTGAACGAGGCGGAAAGTCGCCCAAACGGAGGAAAACTGTGATGGCGATGTGGCGCTTGAACGTTTTTTTCCCAGGACAACCGCCGCAGGACGGAGCATCTTCTGAGGCTGTGGATCATCGAGGCCAAGGACCTGCCCCCCAAGAAGAAGTACTTCTGCGAGCTGTGCCTGGACGACGTGCTGTACGCGCGCACCACCGGCAAAGCTTGCCGCCCCGGCCCCTTCTGGGGCGAGCGCTTCCTGCTGGCCGACCTGCCCGCCGTACGCAGCCTCACCGTGCACGTCTACCGAGACGCCGAGCAGCAGAAGAAGAAGAAGAAGCAGGACAAGAACAACTACGTGGGACTCGTCAACATCCCCGCGGCCGCCGTCACGGGACGACATTTTGTGGAGAAGTGGTACGGACGCTTTGCATGCGGCGCAACGGCTTAGCTAACGTTGGGCGAACGTTAGCTTCTTGCCGACGACTGAATTGTATCTCCAACGGTCGGCAGGTACCCGCTGAGCACGCCGGCGGCCGCCAAGGCCAGAGGGGGTGGCGGCCCGTCGCTGCGCCTCAACTTGCGTTTCCAGAGCATCGCCGTGCTGCCTATGGAGGACTACAAGGAGTTTGCCGAGTACGTCACCACGTCGTACGCGACGCTCTGCGCCGCCCTCGAGCCCGCGGTCGGCGTCAAGGACAAGGAGGACGTGGCCGCCGCGCTCGTGCGCATCCTGCACGCCACCGGCACGGCCAAGGTGAGAGAGAGAGAGCAGGCTGTTGACGTTTTGAGTGGGGGAGGGGGGAGGCCGCCCATTTTGCCACTTGCTGTCGACTGATAATGACATCACAGTTGCTCAAGTAACAGCCAATCACGGCTTACCTGTTCTCTTGGCTTTGGTCATGTGATATTCGCAAACTGAGCCCGATCAATGGTTGCCTGAAGTGAACACCGTTGAAAATGGCCAGATTTTGAAAAAAAGGTCGATGGCCGGAAAAATCCACTTCCGCCTCATTTTGAGTCTCACCTCCGTTTTGTTCTCGCCATCTTTGTTTTGGCTTCTTGCGCCGCAGGAGTTCCTCAGCGAGGCGGTGATGTCGGAGGTGGAACGCTGCGGCCGGCGCGACGTCCTCGTCTTCAGGGAGAACACACTGGCCACCAAGGCCATCGAAGAGTACCTCCGACTTGTCGGACAGAAGTACCTGCATCACGCGCTCGGTACGTGCGCATGCACACACGCCCCCCCCCACCCCCCGTGCAAACAAGGCAACGCTAACGACGACGACGCGCACCGCGCAGGCGAGTTTGTCAAAGCGCTGTATGAATCCGACGAGAACTGCGAGGTGGATCCCGCGCGCTGCGCTGCCGGCGAGCTGTCGGAACATCAGAGCAACTTGAAGATGTGCTGCGAGTTGGCCTTCTGCAAGATCATCAACTCCTACCGGTAGCGCAGCCGCAACTTCCTCTTTGACTTCCTGATTTCCACCCAGACTTCCTGGTGTGCATGCTGACTTTCTGTGTTCCATCCTGACTTCCCGCTGCTTTTGTCCAAATTGGTAGGCCGCGTCCTCGCAAAAGCCAAATTTGTCAGGCGCATGACGTAACTCGATCGCGCGCCCGTTGTCCTTCGAATCCAGCCTCCAAATGGTTCCTTCGTTTCCATGGAGACGGCGGGCCCCGAGCGATGGCTGCTTCGGAGCACACTTTTCACCGCCTACCTTGCTCCGCTCTTCTGCTACACCGACTTGTTGGTGGAGGCCAGGAGCACCAGTTCTGTCAAGTCCCGCCCCCCCCCCGCCTGACGCTGACTGCTGATTATTCATTGGTGAAGAGTGAGTGACAGGCTCTGCATAAGGACGAGCCTTCGGGGCATTTAACAGTACCGGCCAATTGTAGACCAAGTCTGAAAAGACGTTTAAAAACGTCTTTTGGGAGTGAATGAGTTAAGAACCAGCCTGCAAATGTAGTCCCAACTTGGGTTCCACCCTGACAGGAAGTCTTACATGCTGACTTCCTGTCTTACATCCTGTGTGACTTCCTTGTTTAGATCCTGATTTCCTGTTGGCTATGCTGACTTCCAGTGTGTCCATCCTGCCTTCCTGTTTTACATCCTGACCTCTTGGGTTACATTGTGACCTCTGATTCCATCTCACCTGCCAGTTTTTTTTCCCATCCTCTTTTCCTGAAATTCAAACCAGACTTCCTGTTTTACGTTGTAACTTCCTGTTTCCGAGATGTGACTTCCTTGTTTACAGCCTGCCTTTGTGCTGTGCCATCCTGACATCCTGTTTTAACTCTTGGCTAGTTGTTGATCTCGACTTCCTCTTTTGAGAGTGTGACTTCCTTGTAAACATCCGTTTGGGTTTGTCCGCTTTAGATGTTGAACTCCTGCTGCTTTATTTGCATCCCGACTTCCCGTGTTGCATTCTAACTCGCTGCTCGACACGACCTTTTGACTTGTGCTTCCCATTGGCCACGTGGACACGCCAGCGTGTTCCCTCGCGAGTTAAAGGACGTGTTTGCATCGTGGAAGCGGCGCTGCGCGGCAGCCGGATGTCCGGCCGACATCAGCCAACGTCTGATCGGCGCCTCGCTCTTCCTGCGCTTCCTGTGTCCCGCCATCATGTCGCCGTCGCTCTTCCAGCTCACCCAGGAATATCCCGACGAGCGCACGTCCCGAACGCTCACGCTCATCACCAAAGTCATCCAGAACCTCGCCAACTTCGCCAAGTAAGGCCCTCGCCGTCTGACTTTCCGCGGGAGGGGCGCGTGTGCTTTGGTTTCCGCGGTAACGCTCGCCGATGTGGCCGCAGGTTCGGCAACAAGGAGGACTACATGGCCTTCATGAACGACTTCCTGGAGCGCGAGTGGGCGGGCATGACGCGTTTCCTGTCAGAAATCTCCAACCGGGATAGCGCGACCGGCGTGGCGGGATTCGACGGCTATGTGGACCTGGGCCGAGAGATGGCCTTGCTGCACGCGATGCTGGCCGACGTCGTCGCGCAGCTCGACGAGGTGTGCGTGTGTGTGTGTGGGGGTGGGGCCCTCTTTGTGTATGTGTGTGCACGCCAAAGCGTGACCTGGCTGACTCCGCCCACTGGTCACATTACCTGACGGAGTGGGCATGTTATTTTCTCCTTTTGCTTCCATGAAACTTCCTTCCCGTCGCCGCCACGGTTTATCCCCGCATCCCGCATCCTTCCTCGCCTGCCGCTTTACCGTCGTCTCGCCCGCACATGCCCCAGACCGAAGTCTCAAACGTGAAAAATTCCTTCCCGCAGGCCACCGTCACCAAGTTGGGCCCGCTGCCAAGGATCCTGGGAGATCTTTCCCGCCGGCTGGCCACGCCCGACCACCACCAGCTGCCCCTTGGCTCCGCCCACAACATCAGCGCCAGCCTCATGTCCGACTTGCACGCAATCTTCCATGATGCCTCCGACAGGTAATCAGGATAATCGATTAGTAAGATGACCTCATTTAGACCGGTCAGCTCCTTCCTCCCCAAATTTTTCAAGCATTGTCACTGGAAAGTACTCACGCCGCTTGAGCTTTTTGGTCTTTTGCCTCCTTCCAAAATGGGTTCCGTCGTGTTCGGTGTCCCGCCACAAGTTGGCGCCATCTGCTTTGGTCGAACCTCTCAAACGGGGGTGTGACTCGATGTATACACTTTTGTTTCAGCGTTGGTGAGGCGGTGACGGCGCCAGGGTCACCCAGCCTGCCACGGCAGGGACTTTTCTGCGAGGACGGACAATTAGCGAGCGAGGCAACCGCTTTGACGTGCGGGCGTAGCATCTCTCTGGTGGACCTGCAGGACCCGGCGGCGCAGAGTCCTCTTCGGGCCCGGGCGAGTTCAAGGGCGTCGATTAGACTGGCCGGAGTACCGCCCACAGATGTGCAGCCCCAGAGCGCCCCGCAAGTATGTCATGACGGAACAAGATGGCTGAACTTTTACTGAACCCTTACAACTTTATGGATAATCAAAACTATGAGGAAGCTCACGACACCATCTTGTCTTTGTACAGTTACACAATTGGGCCAAGTTAAGGACACTTGGCCCGATTGTGTAACTTTGGCGAAAAGGCCTGGTACACGTTCAAAAGTAGTGGGGCTGATTTTTCTCCCAGGACCGATTTCCACTTTGTGAACATCATAATGGTTGCTTGTGTGATATTTTGCACCTCAGGTACGCCGCCCGCTAGCTCCACCCATCAAACATCAAAGCAGCCTGCAGCCGCTCTCCTTCCACAACCCCGCCTACCAGCTACAAGGCGCCGCCCACTCGCCGCAGGATTCCAGCACCGGCAGCTCTCACGGGAGCCAGCTGGGACGCATCACCTTGGACGAGACGGGCAGCGGCGAGGGGCCCGATATCGCCGTTGCTACCGCCCATGTCGTCAAGGCGGAGCAGCAGAGTCGGGCGGGGCCCGACATGGAGGCCACGCCCACCGACGGCCGCCACTCACCCGATGGGGCGCCGCTGTCATCCGGGGGAGCCACGGAGCAGAAGGTGAGGCAGACACACACACACACACACACACACACACACATATTCTCTTTGCGCATGCAAGGTCACTTCCTGTTCGAAGTGGTGAAGCTGTCGACTGTTTGCAGGCGCGCTCCATGACGCCCGTGGAGCGCACAGCGGCTTGGGTGCTGGGCAACAGGCGCTACCAGCAGGAAGACGATGGGGAGGGAGGCTCTTCGGACGAGGTAACCGCCCGCCGCTTCCCGTGACCTTGCGGGCCTCTGACTTTTTGTGGCGTTTTGTGCTGGCGCAGTACAAGCGGGAGGCGCGCCGCCTGAAGGAGCTACTGTGCGCGTCCTGGCGTCGCCTGGACGAGTACCGACGGCGGCTGGCGGCGCAGGAGGTCGCCATCGGCGGCATGCGTGCGCACTACCAGACGCGGCTGGACGCCAGCGAGGATAGGCGCCGGCGAGAGTGCCTTGACAAACAGCGGCAGATTGATAACGTCCTCTGCAGGTGGTGAACCTTTGCCGTCTCGTACACACACGTGCCAGGGTTATTATAGTTTTGGATTTTTCATAGTTCTAGTTTGCTTTTATGGGACTTTGCTTGTTTAAATTCACTTAATTTAGATTTGCCTTTATTGCTTTCCATTGGTTTTCCTTTTGTGAAAATGCCTCATTTTAATTCGGTGCATACATATTTTTGTTCATGCACACTCATAATCACAAACATTCATACAAGCATACACATTTGTGCGGACTGTACACTCATGCACACTTAAATAAAAAATGTGTGTGTGGGTATATGTGTGTTTCTGTATGTATGTGTGTGTGCTCAGGCTGCAAGCAGTGGAGGAGGAGCTAAAGCGCGACCATGCTGAGATGCAGGCGGTGATTGAAACAAAACAGGAAGTCATTGATGCTCAGGTATGTCACACAGGAAGTTGTCATTTTTTTGTTTTGCTCCTGTCATTTGGAGCAGTTTTTTTTTTTTTTTTGGTGCTTGGCCGTCTCCCTACTTTCTGCCGGGTTTGAATCACATGGCAGTGTCAACAGGAAGTTGAGACCCCAAATCCAAAGAAGTGCTCACAAAAGCATTAACGTGTCCCAGACTACCTTTCACACAAAGTTTGCTGTTCTTAGCATGCATCTGACTCGCTGACTCCCTCCCCCTCCCCCATTCAGGAGCAGCGCATCCTGTCTCTGGACGCTACGAACGCTCGCCTGATGGCGGCACTGACGCAGTTGAAGGATGGCTACGGCTCGGCCCACCTGTGCAATCCCACCAAGCTATCCATCACCGAGAACGGGGAGTTCAAGAACAGCAGCTGCTAATTGGGTATGACGGGATGCAGGGTATGCAGCCTGGACTGTGTTGGACTGCGTGAAACAAAACCTTTTGTAACTTTTCTAAGGTTTTTATGAGAATGGTGTCGTTGTGCTTTAATTTGTTTTGTTTTTTTAGGGGAGACGTTTTTATCTGCTTGTTTCAGATGTCTAATTTATTTCTCTACATCCTGCGGTTGAGCTACTGAAGTGTGAAAGGTCAAAGTTCAGAGTAAAAAAAGTGTCAGGAATGAAATGTGCTGCTTGTCTCCATGCAAACACAAACAGAAGGCGCTTCCTGCTTGCACTTTTATTTGGTTAAAAAAAGAAAAATAAGACAGGAAGTGATCATATTGAAATCTTCTATGGTGATAATAATGCCGATCAATATAGACTTTGTAGTTTTTGTTTATACGAAAATAGGCAGCTGAGGAGGTTCATCTTGTCTCTGGGCTGCCGCGGCCACGGGCCGCCGCACGAAAGCGCGCCACAAGAAAGTGTGCCGACTGTGTCTTCAGTGAAAGTGGTTAAGATGACTCCTCCCTCTCACCTGGGCTTGTTAAAGGGTTAATGTGAGCGGAGGGAAGGGTGGGGCTGATGCATGGCCACGCCCCTTCAAGCTCCAAGGCGGTGGGTGGGGGTGGGGGTGCGGTCTGTTCCCAAAAGCAGTCGTGTTCATAGCTTCTCCTTGGACTGCACCCAGATCAACGATCCTGAATGGTCCTCGATGATCTGCTTGCTCTGCTCGTAGATCTCTTCCAGCGTGTCCCCCTGCACGATGGCTGTGCGCACACACACACACACTCGTGTTATTACGCTTGCTGTGTTGAAGAAGCAATCTGAAGCCGTGTAAATGTTTTTCCCCCCCCCACCAACCTGTGAAATGTTCCGTGAACTCGTGTTCCAACTTGGCGGCTCGCTCAAACGTCTTCCTGCTTTGTTCCTCCGTCAGACGCTTGTTCATCTCCCTGACGAGGACAAAGATAAGATAAGAAAACCTTTATTTGTCCCGCACTGGGGAAATTTGCAAGCACACAAGTTGGATGTCTGCCTATGAGAGAGCGACTAAGTGGACATGAAAGTATGCGGGTTTGGGTGTCACAAGCATGCCTTTGTTTGCCTCAAACTGAAATTCCGAACAAAATTACCGAAAAGCACATTTGACGGTTATAAAACTATAATTACAGCAAAAACGTCCTTCGTTTTAGGCTCCGTTCTGTGAAATGCAAACACGGAAAAGACTAGGTTGAACAGTCATTTGGGAATTGAAGTTTACTACAATGCACAATAGTAAATCCAAAATGAACATAATGAAAAATCCAAACCTATTGTAACAGGTGTGTGTGTGTGTGTGTATATGTGTGTGTGCACACGGCGCGCCTTACATGATGTTCTGGACGGACTTGGGTTTGATAAAGACAGCGATGGGATGAAGCAGCGCCGCCTGCAGGCGCTTGATGGCATTGCCCGACACATCCAGGATGCAGTGCTTACCCTTGAACGCACACAAGCACACCAGGCTCATGTTAGCTTGTTGCCATGTGCGACCGGCGCCAGCAGAGGGCTGTCACGTATCATAAATAGTTCAATCAAGTCCATTTCATATCGTACATGTATCCTACTAGGATGAGTTTTACTTTGGCAAAGCAAAAGCGGAGATCGGTTGGTTGCAAGACATTTTGGAAGGCGATGAGCCACCCACCTTGTCTGCGACCTCTCGCACCGACTGGACGCTGGTTCCGTAGAGGTGGTTGTTGTACTGTCCCGCTTCGATGAACTTGTGCTCCTGGATGTCCTTTTCCATCTGCTCGCGGGATGCCACAAAGTGATAATCTCGAGCATCCACCTCGTAGTCCCGTTTGGGTCGTGTGGTATCTGGAAAGATACAATCGGGAGCGGCGTTGCCCAAGGTCAACAACAACAAAAAGAGACAAAAAGGCGTGGCCGGGAACTCACGTGGGACGCACGACCCAAACTTGTCCGGAAATTCCGAGATGAGGTCGTCGTTGATGCGGTCCTTCATGGGTCCCAGGATGATGACCGGTCGCGCGTAGCCCACTGGATGAGAAAAAGATGGCGGGCGTCAGGGAAAAGGCATTGGTGCATACGTGCGATGCCACCACCAACGCACGACACCTTACCTTCCTGTTGGGTGACGGCTTCGTACGACAGGACAAAGTCCTCCTGGCCACCTGCTGACAAACGCTCGAGTTGATTCCAAATCAAACTAAGAGCAATTATTCAAAATTTTTGGGGGGTCAATTAATTTAGTAATCAAGTCAACATAATTTTCCAGAAACAAACACGTCCATGTGGGATGCTGGTTTGTTTTTTTTTGTCCCCTTGGGAGCTGCTAACTGCGCTTTCGACACTGTAGCATCTGTGACGTGATGGTGTCAATGCTGTGACATGAGCAAGAGGGAAGTTGCGGGATTCCACTTACGGTAGCTGCTCTCGCTATCGCTGGCGTTGGACGTGGCGTGTTCTGAAAGGACAAAGCGGGTCAAGCGGTCAGTCAAGAAATCGACAGCCGATCAATCGGGCCACGAGCGCGGCGACGAGGCAACGCATCAGAAAAGTTTGCGGTTGGAAAAGCTTTCTGGGGAGGAAAAAATAAAAAAGACTTGATGAGCAGGAGGCGGGGCCTGAAGGGCGGCCCCGCGCCGGCGTCATCTTGACAACGGCGATGAAGGCTCCTGGTGGTGCTGAGGAAGGAGGAGGGGGGCGGGGTTTGTCAGTTGGCGTCTGCCGCCAAACTCTGGGATGGTGAACGCTACTTGTTGGCTGCTGATTCAGGCCAAGCGCCACCGGTTTCATCCGCACTTCTCAACTAACGCTTTCACATTAAGAGAATATAAGACCAAATCAGAAACGCAAATGTCTTCAGTGGACAACAAAAACCAAATAATTGATCTTTGTTGTTGCGGTACTGTGGGAGGGGTCTGAATGGCAGTCAGTCCACTGCCATGCCAGAAAATGGGGAGCCTTTTTTTTTTGCCCCCTACACGTTTCCTGACATTGGTAGGGCCAAATTGTGGGTGGAGACCAGAGCACAAATAGGAGGCAGCTTGGCAGAGGGATTGGGGGGAGGGGGGGCGGGGGGTGGAGCATGACTCACTGTGTCCTTTGGCAAGGAGGTCGATGGCGTCCTGAAGACGACAAGAGAAGAAGAAGCACAAACAGGAAGTTACGGCATCGCAGCGACAGAGCGAGAGAGCAGACGAGATGCGAGAGAGGACAACGCCGTTTGGGCCGGTCGGGTCCAATTGAGAGGGGGGGGGGGGAAGAAAAAAATAAAATAAAGTGGGTGGCCTCGTCGCCGTGACAACCGGGTCACCGGCTGATCTCTCTTCCTGTCGCTGACCGATGAGCACGCGGCGACAACCCCGGCCGGTGGCGGCTGCGGCCGGCGGGCCTCGTACTCACGCTCCACGTCGCTGCTGTCCTGCTCGCCGCCGCCGCCGTCGCGACTCTTCCCGAACAGGAAGGACCTGGCCAACACGCCTTTTCTACGCTTGTCGCCCGACGGCTACAGCAAGCACACATGGGGGGGGACAGGAAGTCGCCGCAACGTCAAACGCTGACTGTCACTCAGGGTCAGCGTGCTGACATCACCACGAAGGAAGAACAGGAAGAACCGCTCCACGTGCACACTCTCGCACAAAAAAAAAAAATACTCTCATACAAAAACACATGCGCAAGTGACGTGCACACAAGACTGTCTCTGTGTCAGTCACACGCACACACAATTGCTCTCCCTCCCACTCACATACATAACCCTTAGGCATAAACACTCACATATACACTTCTCTCACACAACCACTCGCTCACAAATACACTCAAGAACACGCAGTGAACATTCACACATATAACCAGTCTCACACAGAATCACACACACACACACACACACACACACACACACACACACACTCACATGCAACTCATGTTCTCACACACACATACGACCTCACACACACGAGCAAACTCGCATGCAGTCTCTCACACGTGCGCACACATTTTTCTCTGAAACACGCACACGGTAAGGTGAGGAGGCAGGGCAAGAGGGGTGCAGCCATTCCAAAGGAGAGAAAAGCGTTGCCATAGCAACAGTGCAAACAGGTGAATATTTGCCTATTCAAATGTTTGGAGGAGGCGTGGCTCCATATGAGTAATGAAGACGATGAAGAGCAAGAGGATGAGGCAGACATCCACGTCATGGGTTATGTTGGGTCATGCGCGTTTGTCAGCCGGGCCGTTAGCGAGCAGTCGCAACGCTCCCGCCCGCCCGCCCGCCGCCGCCGCCGCCGCCACCGGGATGCTCAAAGATCAGCGACATGCGGTTAAGAGTAGCTCCGGGATGCTTTCGTTGCACACGCGCTCATTAGTATGCGCCGCTAGTAGACAGCATGGCAAAATAAACCCCCAAAACATTGCGAGATTTTTACAGCATCGAACATAAACTTACACAAAAATCAAAGGTACAAACGGCTTCTCTTTAGACTAGACTTGTAGCTCGTATGCTTCATGTTAGCATGCTAACAGAAGATCTAATATGACGAAATAGGAAGGGCTAACGTGCTGCATGCTAACACAACAGGTGCTAATGAGTGAGCTAAAGGATCACATGCTAACCGAACTGATGAAAGGAAGAGCTAATGCTTTACAGTCTGGGGTCTCAAACTCAAGTTGTGCGGGGGCCCGCTGGAGAACGAGCCTGGGTGTGTCTGGGCCGCATCAAATATTCCACAGGGTGTGCCCCCCCTGTGCTCAGCCAAAAAACATTTTGTTCTTTTTATGGCAGCCTTTGAAAAAGACATGAGTGGGACTGGGTGACAAGATATCTGTTCATTCAAGAGCCTTAGCTACGCTAGTCCTCAAATGATTAAAGAAAAACACAGATACCCAGAGCAACAGCACAGCAAAAAAAAAAAAAAAAAAGATGTAAGTTTTGCACTAACAAAAAACTGTGATGTCAAGTAGGGGGCCGAAAACGGCCCCTGGCCCGTGAGTTTAAGTCCCCTGCTTCACATGCTAACATATCAGCTGATGTGAGACAGGTGTAACATAAAACAGCTAATCTGCTACATGCTAAGTGAAGTTTGAACATGCCAGCTGCTAAGCAACCACAAGCGGGGTGGAATGTATTAAATGCTTCAATGTTAAGTGCCAAGAATTAGTGGGCAACATGCTCGGATGCTAAGAGAACGAGCTACACGTGCTACATGCTACGATCGCTCGAGGCGGCTCCACTCACCCCTCGCTCTCGAGACTTCGGGTTGAACTTGACCGTCTTCAACCTCGCTCGCTCTTTCTTCTCCACTCTGTCAATCAAACCACTTCAAAGTCACCACTAGGCGTGTGTGTGTGTGTGTGGGTGCGGCGCGTGCGGCTTCCGACCTCCTCTTGCTGGGTATAACGCCGACCTCTTGGACATCTCCGGGGTCCGTCATGTGACGCGCTTGCCACCACTCGTCATCGGAAGCGTTGACCACGTGCAGGATATCCCCAAATTTGAAGTTGAGGCCCTGACTGGGAAGACCCGAGTCCCGAGTCCTGTCGTAGTCAAACAGAGCCCTGCGCGGGATGGCCGGCGTCGGGCGGCATATCAGGAGGAGGAAAGGGAGGGGGGAAGAGGGGGTCCGGCGAAGGCAAGGCAGTCGCTCGTCTGACCTGACGTAGAGCGACCTCTTCTGGCTGGTCCTGAGAGATCCCGATCCGGAGCTGATGCTGCTGTTCATCATCTGCTCTCTCAGGTCGTGGATCTTGGCCTCAAAGCGGCCGTACTCTGCGCGGGAACGGCCACGCGTCAAGCTAAACGTCGGTCTCGGCTCACAGATTGCTCTTGGCCACCCTCACGTCATGCACGACACTTTTCAAAATCACACCGAGTGGCCCGACTTCTCTCATGCAACAGTGGAAAGTCAAAACTCTCATGCGTTGCTATCCTTGCATTGTATTTTTGGATGGGACCGCAAACAACATTTTTAAAAAGTTGTAATGAGCGAGTAAGACTTCTCACTCTATTTTGACCCAGTGACGCATTCTGTGAGTTCCGTGACTCACCCTCGGGCCTGTAGTGCGCCATGATGGTGACCGTCTGCCCGGCGTTCTTGAGCGCGGCAGCAGCCTGCTCGTGCGTGGCGCTGCGGAGGTCTACGCCGTTCACCTGCGCACACACACACACACGCGCGCGCGCATATGCATGACCCCTGGGGTGTCAAACTTCATTTAGGGTAGAAGCCACGCGAAAAGAATTCATTTTGTGATTTCCTCGCTTGATTTTTTTGTTTTTGGTGCATTATTTTTGCTTTTCTTAGTGTCAGTGAAGTGATCATGAATTTCCGTTTTTCGGAGGCTGTCTTTGAACGCCTCTCGAGTCGAAGGAGAAGAGAGAAGGTACGCAGTCGGACACAGACGTGTGTGTTTGTCGAGACTGTTGTGTGAAGCATAAATAAAATGTACGTTTTTAAAAAACCAACACAGCTCTCCTTTTTCGGAGCTGCAACATGTACCTATATCTATTTGAGCTATATTAGCCTACTATCAAAATCTTTTTCCACCTTCAAACATTTTTTATAACGCTCCAGGGAGCCACTAGATGTCTGGAGCCGCTTGTTGCCGACCCCCGCCCTATAAAGTCACATTGACAGGGGCGACGCTGATGACGTTTGAGGCGCTGCGAGTAAGGGAAAGCACCCGCAAATTTGCTTCTTCGTCAGCGTTTGAAACTTTGAACTCAAAGTCACATCGGGTCACGACGGCCAATCAGTGATGAGAATGTGCTGCCAGATTCCGACTGCGGGTGGCCGAGACCGAGCCAGATAGGAGCAGGCTCAGAGAACAGCGAACCAGGAAGGTGGTGCTTCTGGTTAGCGGATTTATTTTGTTTACAACTCTCAATTAGACATTTAGCATTAGCAAGCGTCAAACATTTTTTCAGGGTTTTTTCTCCACGTGAGGATCACAAATACTGTATGTGACGGAGTACATTTATATTGTCCGTCTACATGTGTTGCTGCACTATTTGTCTTCAAATCACTCAGGTATTAAAGCAGATAAAGCTCTTTAGAACTGTACTTCATTTACTGCAACATAGATGCTAATTAGCATGAGGATCAGGTTAGCATTTGCCCTTCCTAAAGCAATTGTCTATTTTAAAAACACAAAGTTGAAGTGTTTAGTTTTAGCTTGAAGAATCTTTCTGTTGCAATAATTATTTAGTTAGTTAGACTGAGTTGTACAAAACAAACAACAAAAAAGTCTACGGACCAGATTGTTTACAAAGCAGCTGTTAGGGTTCCCTCAAAGGAATTGCCCCGAGAGTTTGACACTTACGGATACGAGGCGGTCGCCCTTCCTCAGCTCCCCGCAGAGGTCGGCGGGTCCCCCGGCCAGAATGAAGGAAATGAAGATGCCTTCGCCGTCCTCGCCGCCCACGATGTTGAAGCCCAGTCCCGTGGTGCCACGGTGCAGGACTACCTTGCGGGGTTCCCTGCTGGAACAGGAACATAGCGTAAACGTAAAAGCCTCGGTAGCGGCCACCATTCAGATTTCAACAAACGCCAGCAAAAAAGGTGCAGCGTTACCGCGAGACGTCGTCATCTCCCAACATGCCCTTGGGCGTCGGCGAGTAGCGTCCGGATGCGGCTAACGGAGGGAGGGGCTGAGACAAGAAGTTGGGGGCGCTGATATGATTTTCCAGGTGCTGAGCAAACGCTAAGGAGGCAAACACGCAGAGACGCGCGGTCAGGTCGACAAGGAACGAGGCCGTGCGGGATCGTGAAGAAAAAGTTCAGAAAGCGTGAATAAGAAACGGAAGCTTGACGAAAAAGCAAAAACAGGAGTGAAGAACAAACAGGGAAGATAAAAAAAATGAATAGAACAAAACGAACAAAGAGCACAGGTGGAAAAACAAGATGAAGGAAGAGTGAAGGAAAGGAAGAACAGAAGACAACAGGAAAAGTGTCAGGAAGGTGAGAGGAGTCAAATGGTGCATTCAAGTGCGCTCAGTTTGTTCGAGAACCGAAATTTGTTCGTCATCCGAGGCATAAAAAAACTCGAATTTTTTTTTTTGTTGAAAACCAAATTGGTCGAGAACCGAGACGTTCAAAAATCGAGGTTTGACTGTAGAAGAAAGAAGAAGCGTGACGGAAGGGAAAAAAGGCGAGGACGAAAAAGAGGCGTGAATGTTGCGGCGGCAGTTTACGGCCGTCGAGGAGGTGCGAGTCCAAAGTGTCGCCGATGAAGACGTTGTTGGGCTTGGCCACTTGGAGGTAGACCACGTCAGGCGTGTTCTTCAAGGCCGTGACGGCGTGCTCGTGGGTCACCTCCTCCAGACAGCAGCTGTTGACCTGCGGACGCAAACGCCACACACGTCACTCACATGAGCCCACGCGAGGCCGCCGCCACCGCCGCAACCGCCGCGACCGGGACTCACCGCCAGAAGCTTGTCCCCGATCTGCAGCCGCGTATCCCTATGGGCGGCGCCACCCTCGATGATCTTGGTGACGTAGATGCTGTTGTCGCCCGGGATGTGCTGGTTGCCCACGCCCCCGGCGATGCTGAAGCCCAGACCTAAAAACCACGCCAAGGCAATCAAATCAATCCGAAGGCGCCTCCCCCGGAGCAAAACCTGAAGATGATTCCGCCTACCTTTGGGGCCCTTGACGAGTTTGATGTCCATGACTTTGTCGCCCATCGGCTTCCGGCGCCGCACGTACAGTCGCACCAGAGAGCCCGCATCCTTCAGCGCCTCCACGGCGCGACTGTGCGTCACGTCGCGGACGTCCACGTCGTTCACGCGCAGGATCACGTCGTTCACCCTGAAAACGGCAAACGCGGACATCCGGTTGTCAGTGAGAATCCCTTCCAGAAAAAATAAATAAATAAAAAATCTTCTTTTTGTCATGCATGACGACAACCTGCTTTGACCTACAGAAAATACGAAAGCAAAACTGATTGGGGGGAGGGGGTGGGGGGATCGAATGTCATCAAACAGGAGAACGCTGGGGAGTTCTTGGTGAAGACGATCAGGTAACGTGTTGCATAATGCAAACGCCGGTGAAAGCGAGACCAGGGGGGGGGGGGGGGGGGTTCGCGGCTAACACGCACCTGAGGCGTCCGTCCTGCGCGGCGGCGCCCCCCACGATGACTTTGGTGATGAAGATGCTGGGGTCCTCGCCGATGTGGGGGTTGTCGATGCCTCCCGCAATGCTGAAGCCCAGCCCGAGTTACCCTAGAACAGGGGTCGGCAACCCAAAATGTTGAAAGAGCCATATAGGACAAAAACAAAAACAAAAAACAAATATGTCTGGAGCCGCAAAAAAATAAAAGCCTTCTATAAAACTTACTATGAAGGAACCACATGCTCAATGTATGTAGGAGGCTGGACTGTCTCAGAATTGTTTATGTTATTCATTCCTTTGTTGTGTGTTCACAAACGCCCTCATAGAATTTTTTGGGTGATTTCCTCGCTTGATTTTTTTTGTTTTGGTGCATTATTTTCGGTGTCGGTGAAGTGATCATTAATTTCCGTTTTTCTGAACGCCTCTCGAGTCGAAGGAGAAGAGAGAAGGCACGCAGTCGGACGCAGACGTGTCTGTGTTTGTCGAGACTGTTAAAAGCATAAAGTGTACGTTTTAAAAAACCAACATCACAGCTCTCCTTTTTCGGAGCTGCCACATGTATCGATATCTATTTGAGCTAGATTAGCCTACTATCAAAATCTTTTTCCATTTTCAAACATTTTTTGTAAAGCTCCAGGGAGCCACGAGATGTCGCTAAAGAGCCGCATGCGGCTCTGGAGCCGCGTGTTGCCGACCCCCGCCCTAGACAGACTGACAACCGGGGGTGTGAGCACGAAGAGGAGCTTCCAAAAGAGCGCACACTCACCCTCTCCAGCGTGATCTCCTCATACTCGTAGTCGGCCTCGGTGCCGTTTACCTGCGCAGAGGTCAAAATTAGTTTAACAGCACCAGAAGAAGGAAAAACCGTGTCGACGCTCGACAGTGCCACACACGCCATTATCCTCATGGCAACTGTAACTCGGTACTACTTCCTGTAGGTGTACTTCCGGTGGCTAGATTAACTTCCTGTTTCCGCTTTGTTGTATTCATTGTGTAAAATACAATAATATCATATCATTGATCCATTTTTTTCCAATATTTATTACTGTTGAGGAAAACCATCCACTTGAAAGCCATGAGGGAATACGTCCCGTGGGAGGCGTGGCACTCACATAAGGGGGCGTGTCCAGGCTGTCGGCGTTGACCAGCACAGGAGGAGGGTTGGCCTGAACAAAAAAAGGATAAAAACGTCAATCAAGAGCCGCAAGGTCGGAGGGATGACTTTGAATTTATGTTCAACTCTTTAGGAATCATAGTTTTGAGAATTTCCGCCGCGAGCAGCGGGCCTTGCTGGCTCGCCGCGGTTGAGCGTGACGGGTGTGAAGAGGACCAGCGGGCCGTCATGCCGGTGACCTCTGTTACGCAAGCGCACCCCAGCACGCTGGCGGCAGAACGCGCGATGCTTTGCTGTGAGGCCGCCGGGCCCCCGGTGGCTAAAATTAGCATGCGGCGAGCGCATTGATCAATTTCAGAAAAAGCTGACAGATCAATCACACACTTGTTAGCTCTCGCAATAAAACGGCGGATTCACTCCAAGCGCCCTTCTGAGTTGCTCTGAAAATAATCATCGTTCTTGACGACAAATAATGCGCCTGTCAATGGAAATGACAAGTCGGGAGAATTCTTTATGTGGGATTTCCCCCCCCCCCCACTGAATAACCCAAAATGTCGGCAAAGCTCGTTTCAGTGTGAAGACCAGAAAATCGGGGCGCATGGAAGACTTGAGAACTAAAGAAAATCAGCTTTTCAATGACAGTTCAGTTTCTTTGGGTTTTTTTTAAAGGGGGCAAGCATATAGACGAGCGCGTATAATGCGGGAAAAAATGACAGTAGAGCTGCTGAAAACAAGCAAATGACAAAAGACGCTGAGCCAACTGCACGCATGGCTTGGGTCAACGCTGCAGACGAGTTGCCACGTGAAACTGGTTGGCCAATTTGTCAAGTTGACCATCAGTGTTTGAAACGCTCCAGTTCACGCATGCACGCTGGCCTACGGGTTTTGTCCACCAGTGCGCCTCCCGGACTACGGAGTGTGTCACGTCACGCAAAGACGCCAACCCCGACGTGACAATACGCCAAGATGTCATCATTCTATTGATGGACTGACTGAAATCCGGCAGACCACAAAAGATGTCCGCACTCGCCTGTCGTTCCAAACAGGTTCCAAACACCTTCAACAAGGACTAAACCTGGTTTTACAAACACAGTAAAGACATGAATAAAACTAGACCTAAAACTGTCTTTAGGCTTGACTACACAAGTGGCTACTCCAAGCATAAAACTGGATTGAACAGTCCTAAACCTGGATTAAACCAGGACTGCATCTGGACTAGAATACTGGAATGGACTTGGGCTAAACCTGGATTTTGCTGCACCAATCTTAAACCTGGAAGAAAACCCCCCCAATATGGATTAAGTTAAACCAGGCCCAAACTAGGACTACATTGGCCTTAATTTCGACTAAACCAAGGAAACCAGGATGAAAAACTAAATGGACTTGACCTGGAATGCGCCAGGACCAAACCTAGATTTTACTGTCCCACGCCTAAACCAGGATTAAACTGGGACTGAATTAGGATGAACCAGGGATTAATTAGAATCGAACCAGGTCTCAATCTTGATTTAACAAGGACTAAACCAAGTATAAACCTGGATTATAAACCAGGAGTAAACCTGGGCTGGACCAAGACCACAGATAGACTTTACTGCACCAGGCCAAAACTGAGACTAAGGGTAGGATTAAATGAGCATGAAACTCAAATTAAACCAGACTTTATCCGAGACCAAACCAGTATAAACAAGTATTCAAATCCAGAACCGAGTGAAAGTTCACCCATTTTGCCAACCTTGATCTACAACTTCAGTCTCCAGACCAAATAATCCTAAAGGGGCAAATGATCAGGTCGAAACGTGGAACATTCCAGGCCGTCAAGCGACGAGGTCTCGCGCAAGCTGTCAGAACTACCTTGACGTAGGCGAGGGGCACCCAGGGCGTGTGCGAGCGGCCGCCCGCCACCTTGGCGCCGGTCTTGGTGGGACTCTTCTTGACGCTGTCGCGCAGGTTGAGGAAGCGGCTGCGAGCGCGACACGACGCCGGCACCGCGCACGCGGTGAAGGTGGCCAGCGACGCTCGCACCTGCGGGTGAGCCCCGCACCGTCTGACGCGGTTGGCGTCGGGCGGACCCGCGGCCTTCCTGTCGGCGCCGTTGACGGCCTTGGAGGTGAAGAGCTGTCGCGAGGACATGGAGGAGATGCCCGGCGCTCGGTATAAATGCGATCCCGTTCCCGACGCGACGCAACGGTTGTGTGACATTGTGCCGCCCCGTGTGTGACGCCCGATGGCCTTCGGCAAGGGAGGCACATGTCAGCGCCGGGCCGGTCCACCCACCGTATGAATAATCGATACTTCCCTTCAGCAGCCGCGTGCTCGTGTGCGTGTCTGTCAACACTTTGGACAGGGAACGTGACCAGAGTGGTCGCACGCGGGAATCGGCTACGCGGTGACAACTCCAGTCAGCTTTTGCTTGCAAAACATCCGATGCACAGAACTTTCCATCAAATTTTGTCGATTCAAAACTAAACTTGGATTCAACCTGAATTAGAGTAGCCCTTTAACTCAATCACTCCCAAAGACGTTTTTAAACGTCTTTTCAGACTTGGTCTAGAATTGGCTGGTACTGAATGAGTTAACATGGATTCGGTGAAGTCTAACTAAAATGAAACCTGGGTTTAATCTGTTCTAAGAAAAGCAGCAAACATGATGCATAAATCTGGATTAAACTTGAACTAATACAGCCCGAAACCAGATCGAAATCTGTCAATGGATCCATTCCAGTTTGCATATAAAACGAGTTGTGGCACAGACGAAGAAGTCACACTTGAGGAATACCAAAATTTATGCAAGAGATCCCACGGATTTTTTTCTCACCTGCCTTCAGTACGATACAAACAAGCGTTTTCATTTCAAGACTCCTCCATCGGGGAGTTGACTGAATACTTGAGTCACTGATATGCGGTCCTTTAAAGCGCTTTGTTAGAGCCGGAACTGTTGTGAAAGCATGATATAAATAAAGACGTATTGTACGGCAATGTCACGTCGGTGGCCATGTTGCACTGCGTGTACGCGCGTGTTCGTGTGAGCGGTTTATTGCCGCATGTCGGGAGGTTGCTAGGCAACGCCATGGAAGGCATGCGTTACTGCAGGCTTTTCCTGACATCTGCGCACAACACTGTGCTGATGTTTAGGGCCGCAAACACAAACGCGCAAAAGACAGACTGACGTCAGCATACTAAAACTGGAGAATCTTCAACATGCGCCAACAAGATGATGATTACGACATACCTAATCTGAAACTGTATCAAGACTAAAATTTGATTAGACATGGTTCAAATCTAGGTTTCACCAGGTCAATCACCTGGAATAAACAAGACTGTATCAGAATTAAAGGTGGACTTGACCAGGATTGAACCTGGACTGTATTACAACAGGACCAAATTTGGATTCAACCAGGTTTGACCAGTTTTGGACACAATGTAATGTAAACTGTCTGACAAGCACACACCAAAACGCTGAGTCGCAGTTGGACCGAAACAAAGCAGGATTTAACCTGGATGAAACCTGTACTAAAACACCGATCAAAATGTGCAAAGAATTTAAACCAGGACAGCACTCAAATCTGAACTGACCCAGATCTAAACACAAAATAAACCCGGATTGAAGCAAGTGGAAACTAAGACTGCACCAGAAGTCGACAGCTATTTAACATGGATTCAACCAGGACTAAACATGCACTAAAGCGGACATGAACCAGCATTAAACCTGGACTAAACCTGGTTTAAATCTGGATTGAAATCAAACCAAAGCAGTACTGGATCTTGTGTCAGCGACACCATTTCCTGCACATTGAGCAATACACAACAGCAACACCAATACGACAGCGTGCTACAACCCACGTGTGCGCAACTGTACGCGTGAGGAGGCGTAAAATGCGACACGGAAGGTGTGCAGAGAAGATGGACGACACGCGATCGACATGACGCAGCATCTTCACTCTCGTCTTCATCATTTCGGAGCGCCATGTGCGGTCTCCAGAGTACATCACCTCCTTCACCCCCCCGCATCCTCCGAGGGTGGGACCTACCGGCTGGTGGCGGCGAAGGTGCTTGCTCCTCCTCAGAGTGGCCACGACACGGCGACCCATCTTTTTTAGCATGGCACAGCGAGTGCAGCATCCCTCGCTTGTTGCACATGAAAACAAAAGGTGGAGGTGGGGAGCAGACGGGGGTGGTGAAGGGCATCGATTCGTCACTACCTCCGATCCTCTACCCTCTCCTCATCCTCCTCCAAAACAAACAGGAACGAGGCCACAGCCGAGGAGGCAAACGTAGAGGTGCTCCTCCCTCCTCTTAAAGGAGGTGCACGCAGACATTGCGGGGAAAAAAAGTGACCGTAAACCTGCACGGGCGGGAGAGCGTTGCAAGAAGACGTAGGCCGTCAAAGAGAGAGAAAAGGAGGGAGAAACAGAGAGAAAGAGACTAAAACAGAAGGCAAAGCGAAAAAGAGAATCAGAGTACGAGAAGGAGAGAGCGAATGAGGGCAAGGTGAGAGTGTGAGAAAGAGGACGAGAGAGAGAGAGAATAAGAGGAGAGAGGATCTAAGAGGGAGCAAAAGAGTGAGAGACACCCAGCGGAAATAAGATGGCGAGTGAGGAAGACCGAAGAAGAGAGGGAGAGAGCCAATGAGAATGAGAGCAAGAAGAAAAAAAAAAAAGCCAGGAAGCAAGAGCAGACGAGACCGATGCTACTGTGTGCTCCTAGCCAATGCGAAAATGTGCCTTGCTGCCGCGTGCCTGCCGTCAGTTTGACAGCCACAAACCAACATGGCCGCTTCAATCGCGCCGGGCACCAAACAGAAAACAAGAAGACGAGGGTCTTGTCCTTCTCGTCTGACACAAAGAACCCCCCAAAAAAGAGGAGGAGGATTGCTACTCTTCAGGTAGTCTGTTGTCATGCAAAACCTTTGGCTCATGCTAAATGCTAACGCTATCCTGGTTGAGATCTGTACACAAGTCAGTCCACTCCCCGGAAGGGCCAGGTGCCTTTTCGCCACGCTAACTGGACACAGGACAACGTGTGTGTTTTTGTTCGCTTTTTTTCGGAGGCCGAGTGCGAGATGTGCTAAGTGGGCAGTTCTCACTTGGGGTGTCAATATTTTTGTTTTCCCCTCACCACGTTTCACTGCTTCCATCATTGCAAACATACCAGAGTAAACAAGTTAACTGACATTGGTGCTGCTGGCAAAGTCGTCAGTAACGACGACTTGCTCTGGAAAACACTTCTTGCTGTTCAGGGAATCCCCCACCCCAAAAAAAAACATTTGAGTAGGACAGGTTTGGTTTTATTTTCGGCCGCTTCCTTGTCAGGGTGTTTCGTTGATCGGCTGTGTGGTGTTCACGGTCAGAATGACTCAGAGACACGGCGGCCTCACCCAACACATGTCAAGATTTTTAAGGTTAAACACGTTGAATAGTCAAGATTTTCGGATGCAAGATAAAACCACTCTTAACTCATCACAGAAAGAAGGATCATCTTCTGGGTCAACTTGACAAGACAGTCGGGCACTTGAAATTTCAGGGCAAAAACAACCCGATAGTCTTCATGCGTGGAGCCGGCCGAAAGATGTTTTGTTTGCAGTCGGTGTCATACAAACGCGGTGCACACGCACACGAACCATGTTTGGTTACCGGGGCAATACCGAACTAGGGGGGAGGGGGGGAGGGTTTACCTGGACAGGGGGGTAAGGGTTGGAGGAGCAGGACGGGAGGGGGCTGTCATCACCGTGAGGGTAGAGGGAAGAGGGTGCGGGGGAGGAGGGGAGCTCCGGCCGATCGAGTCCTAACGATGGTGACCCATCGAACACGCACTCCAGCGATGCCACCTGTGGGACACATGCGGTATAACAGGCGGAGGCTGACACAGGGCAAGGACAGGGGGTGGGGGGTGGAGGGGGCGGTGTATCTTCAACCACCAGGGCGCGACAGAGCTGCGACACCTCAAACGTGACGACTGCACGGCGAGTGTATCTTCTGAGATCTGCTTCAGTCCGACGACATGTTTGCACGCGATGACATCACAGTGACATCATCAGCGGACGGAAAATGTGCTTGAATACAGTTGCAAGAAAAAGTAGGGGAACACTTTGAAATGACTTTGGCATCAACCTAAAGGCATTTTTGGACGAGCTGTTCCTCCGACTGGAGCATTCCAGAGGGTCATTTTTTTTTTTTCTTTCTCCTTGACACAAAAACTACATTTCTGGATGCTGTGACGCAAAAAGAAAAAGACTCGCACGCGCCCGGGACAAAAACTCAGATGGGCATCATGAACCGGGGTTAGTCTCATGGTGCTAGCTTTGCCGAGCCCCATTTCCCCTAGCCTAAGATTAGTTTTGCACCATCGAATGGAACAGCGAGGGCAGCCGTGCAAAGTTTTTCTTCGAAGCATTAATGCGCGCAAATATTTGTTTTGCCGTGTTTACCGAGACTAATACACAGTGTGATAATACTCGCAATCAACACGAGTTGGGCTGATTTCTGACTCTGATTAGCTCTCGGAGAAGCTAGCACGGGGGTCGGCAACACGCGGCTCCAGAGCCGCATGCGGCTCTTTAGCGACATCTCGTGGCTCCCTGGAGCTTTTAGAAAAAATGTTTGAAAATGGAAAAAGATTTTGATAGTAGGCTAATCTAGCTCAAATAGATATAGATACGTGTGGCAGCTCCGAAAAAGGAGAGCTGTGGTGTTGGTTTTTTAAAACGTACACTTTATTGATGCTTTTAACAGTCTCGACAAACACAGACACGTCTGCGTCCGACTGCGTGCCTTCTCTCTTCTCGTTCGACTCGAGAGGCGTTCAAAGACGGCCTCCGAAAAACGGAAATTCATGATCGCTTCACTGACACTAAAATTATTTTGGATTGCCGACCCCTGAGCTAGTAGCTAGCCGAGGGCTTGATGTACTTTTTCCAACCTGCTTTGTGAACGTTTACAAAGTTGTGCTGAGTAATAACATTCAAGCATCATGGGTTGGTGTTTGATGTGCGCAAACATGTTTATCTCCTGACTGACATGAGCAATTAAAAAAGGAAATGAAAGTCATTTCAAAGAGTTCACGACATTTTTCTTGCTACCGTCTATCAATTAATGGGTTTCCCTTCACGGCGTTATAAACCTTGATTTCCAGCAAAACGGGTACAGCAGAGAGGATCGTGTGAGCAAGGTTTCCCGGATTTGCTTCCAAGAAGTGAGACCAAGCATTGCTGTTCACATTTGCCAAAGTGTGGTACCTTCATCGGGGAGATGTGCGCATGGGTGACGTAGCCGTGCACGTTCTCGATCTGTGACAGGTTCTTCTCGGCCACCTGGACCAGCTCAGGAGCGCCCGCCTCCTCCGTGAGCTGCGGGGAGCTCTGGTCCTCCGGAGGCGACGAGTCCTCATCATGGTGCCGGTACTTCTGAAACACCACAATGGGGAAACGGTTAACATCTTTGCTGTTTGCCCAATTTGGACAGATGCCGAATAATTGCAGAGTGCTTCAAGCAGAGTCCTCTACACGGAAACACTGAACACACGTCAAGAAGATGGGCATAGAAAAGTGGAGCAATTTAGGAAAGTGTGCTCCGAAGCAGCCTTCGATCGGGACCCGTCTCCACGGAAACAAAGGCCAGATTTGAAGGGACGATTGGTAGGCCGCGTGAATTTGGACGCTGGCGTGCTGTCCAAGCGCGCCTGAATTTGAGTCATGTGGCATTCAAATTTGGACACGGCTTCTGACATCACTCAGCAGGCCAGGCCACGACTTTTCAAGGCACACGCATTCAAAGTCACAGAAAGTACCGTGTAAAATGTGAGGATGGCGACCCCAGAGGAACAAAAATACAGTCAAACCTCGGTTTTCGTCCATAATCCGTTCCAGAAGGCTGTTCGAAAACCGAAATCGTTCGAAAACCGAAACCACGCTCTTTTTAAAATACAAATGTTTCTTGAACACGTCTGCACACAATGGAAAGCAACACGAGGAAGCGTCACTTCCTTGTGTAAGGAAGGCGAGAGACATCAAATGGTGCATTCAAGTGCGCTCAGTTTGTTCGAGAACCGAAATTTGTTCGTCATCCGAGGCATAAAAAAAAACTCCAAATTTTTGCTCGAAAACCGAATTGGTCGAGAACCGAGACGTTCAAAAATCAAGGTTTGACTGTAAATCTTACATCTCCTGTATCAGGGTTAAAGAACAAAGAAGAAGAACAGCTGAAGCTTGAACTTGCTGCTTCCTTTCCACTGCCTGCCACATTGGGCTCCACCTAACCCTTTTTTAGGAGCACTTTGAATAACTGAACAGGACTTTTGAACAACGCTCTGATGATGCATTTTGTTTTTTTTTTTTACTAGTCTAACTTAAATACGGTTCTCACATCATAAACTTGGCCTTCCTAACTTGATGTCTCCCCTCACAGGTTTTTCCTACTGAAATCGTCACATTTGCGGAGGAAAGAAATGGTGGCCCGTCACAGCGGAAGATAGAATGGCAGGAAGCCAACCGAGATGGAGAATGAGGATGGAGGACGAGCTCGAAATGGGATGAGGCGAGCGGTCTGCTCGGAATCGCAGCAATGCGACATTCGCACGACACGAACGAGGAAGATAACGACACAGCGACAGCTTTGTACTCAGAAGCCAGGCGGGACGTGTGCGAGGAGGACGATCGAGAGCCTCTTCAGCAAGGGGAGCATGAGGAGGAGTGCTGACTACAGGCTGACTAAAGATGCTAAAAATAACAGCATCAGCAGATGTAGCAGGACGAGGACGAGGAGGATCGTGAGGAAGATGATGCGGGGATGAGACGAAGAGCAACGCAAACCAAGGGCCGAAACGAAAGTTTCATCACACGCAGACCTGAATAAAAAAAAATCATCATTCAAAAACAGCCCAATTCAAATCAGTGATTAGGCAAACAGCAGACGTTCGATTGTCCCACTGAAAATGACTGACAGTGAACTCACCACATTATGGATTCTTATTTTTGAACTCCAAAAAACATTGTTCAAGATTTGCATGGTGCACCTTCAGCTTTTTTACGGTTTACTGAGTGTTTCAACATTTGAGGCGCAACAACGGATTGACAACTGATTGTCAAACTAATGGACAACCATTTTGATAATCGATTCATTATTTTTTTGAGACATTAACTGAAAAATAATTGTGTGGTCATCCATAACGCAGATTGATGCTGTTTCTGCGGAATCAAAATTCGAGACATTTGCAAACCTCTGCTTTGATCTACCAAAATCTTACAATCAATAAATAGGTAAATTTTTGCAGATCTATGATGGGTGTTAGGCTGACCCAGTAATCAGTGGGTGGTGGGGGCAGGAAATACTCATATTTTCCTGCATTCACAATCATCCCCCCCACTCCCCAATCACTAGAAAGGGATTTTTAGAGAACATGTTAGGGATTGAAGTGGCCAATTCAACCTCACACAGCATTTTGATCGACTGTTATTTTGGATGAATCTTGCCACGCTGCTATTGGAAGCTTAGCTTCTCCTAGCAGCCACTCTTCATTAGCACACTTTGCATTTTCGCCCTCGACCAAGCGGCGCTACCTGAAAAAGTTCCCAAAAGAGACTGGCTTCTTTCATAAAGGGGAAAAATGAGTGAGGGGATGAGTGAACGACTACAAAGGCAAAGATGAAACGAAAGCGTCGAACAGAATGTTGACAAAGAATAACATTAAACCGTTTCACTCCAAATTGAAGGGGGTTTTTGGGCCAGATTTTCTATGGGCGATATAATACAAAAATATTCACCCAAAAAGGCAATTTCTTCAAACACAAAAAACACTCAATTTCTGCAGAACGTACGGTCCAATTTTCAAAATTGTTGGTGGAATCAGGTTGAAGAGGCCATTCAAACGGCACTCAGAATTTTGACAAACATTTGTCACATTTCTACAGTCAAACCTCGGTTTTCGTCCACAATCCGTTCCAGAAGGCTGATCGAAAACCGAAATTGTTCGAAAACCAAAACCACGCTCTTTTTAAAATAAAAATGTTTGATTGAACACGTCTGCTCACAATGGAAAGCAACACGAGGAAGCCTCACTTCCTCGTGTAAGGAAGGCGAGAGGAGTCAAATGGTGCATTCAAGTGCGCTCAGTTTGTTCGAGAACCGAAATTTGTTCGTCATCCGAGGCATAAAAAGCTCGAAATATTTGGCCGACAACCGAATTGGTCGAGAACAGAGGTTTGACTGTATAACAACTTCAGCCGTTGAAAGGGTACCGGTCGGACAGCTCACGTACGTCAGTCAAAGATTTTAAAGCCCTTTCAATCTCTCCTTCCATATTTTGTTTTTGTTTGGAAAATTCCAAAAGATAGCGACTACAGTTTGCTACTCATACCATTGTTGGAAAGTTTGAAACACTGACTTGTACAAACCGCCGCACGCTGTGAAACCAGAAACCGAATGAAGCTGTCATTTCACAGGGTCCAAGTTGGAGCTCAACATGACTTGAACGCGACGGCACCTGGGCGCACCAACCTTGCATCCAAACATGAGCGAGACAGTGCTGTTGGTGCACGCCACTTTGCAGTGGCACAACACGGGTGAAAAACACTCCAGCTTCTTGGCGGCGGGTGCCATCTTGTCAGTGGCCGACGACCGCCTCCTGCGGGAGCGTCGGCGCCACCTTGCGCGCCGTCCGCCCCCTCTCGCGCCCGCACCTCCGGGGCCACCTACGCCCTCGCCTCCTCCGCCGCCTCCACTGCTGCTGCTGCTGCTGCTTTCTGCCCTCACCATCCGCCCTCATTCCTCGCATCGCTCCATGGCGGCCAGGGGGAACGCGATCATCCCGGAGAGCTTCCTTCATTCAGGGAGACGCCCCCCCCCCCCTACCCGCACTCCTCTTCCACTACCAACCCCCACGCTTGACTCCTCTACCTCTTCTGGTTGGATGAAGTCCTCCTCGCCTGTCAAGCTTCTCATTGGCGTTCGTCTCTTCACTGTGTGCGTGTGATGGTCCTGGCGCGGGGGGGGGGGGAGATCGAGCGTGGTCACATGACTCACGAAAAGCTCGGTGGGCTATATCCCGAGGGAAGGTAGAGCATGTAGGATGGAGAAGGGAGATGAAGTGGTAGGAAGTGACATCACACTAAGAAATCATCAAAAATAAAATAAATAAAAGCGTTTCCACGTCACTTTGCGACACCCGCGCACTTCTTCTGTGCAGATATAGGCGGCATAGATCTGATGTGACACTCCATCACAGGAGGCGCCCGCTCCACCTCCTCCTGCCCTCTTCGCCATAGCAACAGCAGCAGATGATCATGGGGAATGTAGTGCGAATGGGGCACGCGCGCAAGAGACACTGATAGTAGCTGACAGGTTGCGATGTGATGACCACTTTCTAAATTTACCCTCACTCCATGTGTGCGTGCGCATCCCTGACATGACCCAGTAAGCAAGTGCGCATGCACATCCGTACGAGTGCAGAACAGGTTTGTGTTCTTGTTGGAGGAGTCGCCTTCCACAAAAGGATGAAGAGGCTTCGAGTGCTAAAGCACCCAATGCTGCACACGGCGTCTCAGTGCAGAGCGCGACCGCGCATGTATGCCCACACACACACACACACACACACGCCCACAAACACACACAATAAGTGTCAGTCACCAGAGGGCAGCAGCCGGCATATAGTCTTGATGCCCTGATGGGAGAACCTGGTCCTGGACTTAGCAAATCTGTGCATTAGTCCTTCATTTATATGTATAAAAAAAAAAGGGAACAAAAACATACTAAATTATTTTCTCAATATTCCTTCCAAAAACCAAATTTAAAAATTTGGACAAGGAATAATTTTCCCATTTTATGCACAAATGAAAAGACGAAACTGACGATTTGGACATGTCATTCAATTTGAATGTTTTTCTATATGCCACAAGTTACATGGGTCGAAAGGCAACTTGAATGGGAAGGGAGCTTTCACTTGATTTTTGTTACTTGGTCGTCTTTGTCCTCTCCTTCAGGTGAAAGTTGGCTTCTTTTTCATGCAGGTACCAATTGTATTGGGCCAAGAGCAGCCTTGTTTTAAGGTATCAGATATAGTAGAGTCTGCTGATACTAGTTACTGATACTTGAAAAAAAAAAAAAAATCTGATATCCAGTTAAGTCCTCCTCGGCAGTAGTGCTACACTGCGGCAGTCTGACACATGGGTGAATCACCATTTGCATCAGAAAGAAAGGTCTTCCTTCGCAAAATTTTGTTATTGTGTTCAATTAAATTTTATATATCAAAAGGACTAGGCGCGTCCATAAACTGGAAATGCGAAAAAAAGAGTCATTATCCGTTTCCATTTTGGTTTGAGGAACAAATACTAAGAAAACAAGTCATTACTTGCATTACAGTTCACGAAAAATAATTTCGCAGAAGTTTCATGCAAAACATGCAGCCCGATTTTCCTTCCTTTCACTGGTAAAACTGATACAATATACCGATATGATTATACGAGAGTTACAAGCTCGATCATCCAACGAAGCAAACTGAGAAGATGAAATGTGTTTCCACGGCAACATGATGCATCGTCGCGTTCTGCTGATTCACCACATTTGGCTTGGATCTCTATCGCGGCTGAATTTTCTGAATGTTGGGCATGGTTGCCACGGCAACTGCCAGCCTGGGCTCACCTGCATCTCACCCTCGCCCCCTCAGCTGGCTTCAAAGTTTCCCCCCTGCAGGGCAAGGACCTGATCATCATCATCATAACCAACTGCCACGCCCTCGGCGCAAGCCTCACAGTCCCACTTGGGAGTGAAACTTGTGCATGGAGGAAGAAAAGGATCGCCGTCGGAGGAGGAGGAGTGGCTGTTGCCAGGGTAACCAGTTCCCCTTAACATTAAGCTGGAAGTGAAGTCAAGTCACAAAAGTGTCAAGATAACTATTTTGATGTTGTCCTTGATTTTGTTCCATTGATGACTTTACATTCGGTAAAATTACTGTGACAATCGTAGCACTCGTGACGTCGTGGTCTCGCCCAATGAGAAGCCTACTCCGACAGTGTGACGTCACCATTTGCCGCTGCTCACGTCACCGACCACAACCAGGCTCCGTTAGCCAACTGCAGTCATTTGAACAGCACAAAGTTGTCAGCGGGCGCGGCATGCCGCCTCGACTAACCTCCTCGCTTCCTTCAACGGGAGACGACGTGGCCAGACAAACGGCACCGTTCAAAAAGAGCGACCGAGTGACGACGCGAATTCTCCGGTTACCTTGGTAGTGACGATACAAATACAGTCCATCGCTCCGTGCCCGGCCCCACCGCAGCGAAACGCCTCATCAAGCGCACGCTCCGAGCGCAACCAGCGAGTGAGCCAGCAGCCTCAACGAAGAGCCGCCTCGTTCCTCCGTGGGAGCAGCCGAAGCCGCGTGGAGGTCCTGCCTGCTGCTGGCGCCGCATTTGCGGCCGGTGGGAAATCGCAAAGCTCCCCCCCCACGAGGTCTCCCAAACGCATCGCGTCGCTTCTCACAGCAGTGGGTTGTTCAATTATAAGTAGCCTCTCAAGAAAGAAAAAAAAAAAAGGAGGGGGAAAAAAACGCGGCTCTCCAAGCAGCACCATCGTGGCCAACATTCGGCACAGTCTAAAACGTTTGATGTTGTGTGTAAAAAAAGCTTAGCGTGGCTTTATATTACAAAACCACGACCAGTCTCCACTTATTCCCACTTCAACCTCTAAAAATAAAGTTACTCAACTCAGCTGTACTTACACGCACTTTAAAACAACCTCCCCATAAATGTTCACTCTATAGAGAAAAAGCTTCACATGGCTTAGTACAACAAATGTAGTTTTTATTTTTTTGTTTTGTCTTTGACATTGTTGTCTTGGTATGTATATAAATGTCCTGAGCCCCCACCCAATAAGCTTTAAGGAGCTTCTCATTCGCATGTGGTTGGAATGTAAACTTTTGTAATGCTTGAAAATAGTTCTAGACTACATATAGAATAGTGCTAGACTCAACTCCAAACATTCGAGAAACAGCGCAAAAGCCGAATGTAACGAAACGATACCTGGACTAGACCACAACTACAATTAGCCAAGTGCTAGGCTAGTCCTACACAACCATCGCCTGGACTGAAATCATCCAAATTTCCCATGGCAAGAAACGTATCAAACTGTTGCCCCTATTCTACTTCTTGCTGCCACGCGGCCTCACACACAACGTGGAGTGCATCATGTCTGGGGGTGTGGGCGCAACTCCAACGCGCACACGGATTTACACGCTGTCATCGCCGCGTCGAGAGAGGGTCCACGTGAACACCTACACCCTCACAATCAGGTCAAAGTTTACGTCAGGACAACAGATGCCTCACACACAAAAAAAGACAAACTTACGCAAGCACGCACGCACACACAACACACACCCACACACAGCCAAGTGTGCACGCACACACACACACACACACACACACACAAACACACCCACACCATCCTGCACACAAAGAAACACGTTGACACCCATACGACACATCCACACACAAATGCATGCACGCATTCACAATGGGACACGCACACACGCAGTCAGTCCACAGACATGACGGCGAGATCCAGTGGCACCACCTCGACTTTAGTGAAGTGGTCCCCAAACCTTCCGTGTATTTGATGCGTCATGACATCATCAACAGGAAGTGGCTGATCATGAAAGTACGTGACAAGACAAGGACGCCGGTGATGGCCTCAACATGTCGCTGGCGGCTTACGGGATACCCACGCTAACCGGCGTGAGCGCCGCTGCGACATCTTCAGGTCGTCTGCGCTCGTGCACAAGCTGCCAGCAAGCACGGGCCCCGCCCCCTTGCATGCTCCCACCGAGATGATTGGATGCGACATGCGGAGGCCCGCCTACCAATGCTCCCTCGCACTACTTACTTGAGTGTCACACTTTGGTGAGCGCGAGGCCTGCCCCAACACGTGCAGGATTTCATTTAGAAGGGCCGAGTCCTGCCGTTGGCGGCGGGGGACACAAGAGAGTGTGTTCGTCATCAATATTATCATCACCATGGATAAAAGATCAAATCACTCAAATTCAGTGGAATCTGTCACGGTCACCATGGCTCACCCTCGAAGGTTCGTCTCCACTTTACGAAAAAAAGGGTAACTTGCAAAGACGATATTTCACCGAAGGGAGGAAACACTGCCAATGTGCAAGCGTATTTGCAAACGCAGCACGTGATAACTTTTAGATGAAGTTTGCGTTTTTGATCCACTCCAGGGTGCTCAATCCAGCAGCTTCAACGTAAACACATCCTCTCCTGTCACGAGCCAAACTATGTTTGATCTATTTTAGAAGCTGCTGCGTGGTGAGAACACAGAGTGACTGGCAAATCTTATAGCTTCTGGGGGACCCCATGGCACCCTATCGAGAAGTCCTGGGATGTGGACCTCTTGAGATCACCCTGTTGGGTTTGTAAGGTCATCTCTAAAAACGTATCTTGTTTACAGGTACAATTGATACACAAAACAAAGTGGCTGCTAATCTACTTGTCATTTCTTCTTCGTCTTGCATGTCATTATGAGAGTCCAGGCTGTTGAGCGCATCAAATTCCTCCCATGTTTAGGGCCTCATCTTTCCAATCATGTAATTAACGATGTTGTGATGGCTCACTTGGATGGAGAACAAACTGGCTTCATCTGATTTTGAAAAATTATCCAAGCTTCCCCGCCCCATCGTCTTTCCCTCCAAGCAATTTCAGTTTTTCTACATATCGCCTTTGAACGATTGCTTCCAATAAGTCAATGTAATGTGTCCAACCTTTTTTGACCCGAGATCAACTTTGTGAGCAGCCAGCCTCCCGCAGTTGACCAGTTTATGGACATGCATGCATATACATACGCGCACGCGCACATACACGCGCGCACGCACGTGACGCTGAGCAAGAGCTACAACAGACCCGGAAACAAAACCCAAAAAATTAACCAGATACAAGCCAAGTAGATCTCTGAGTGTGTAAAAAACGAAATTGTTGCCTACCTTAGTGAGAGACCTGACACAGGGAGGCAGGGTCACACTTTCTCATCGAGTAAAGAAGCAGACGGAAACATCATATCGTAGCTTACGTTCAGTTTTAAAATGCCACTACAGATTCCCTTTCTTTGACATTGGTGCATTGCAAATCAAACAAACACACTTTGAATGAAACAAAACAAAAAGATAGGTATGTCCCAACGATTCTGATCGCTAGCTGTAAGCAGCTGCTGACTGCTACCAAATCTTGGGCTACATTGTCTCTGCCATGTGCCTGTTTGCAGGACACATGATGCAAGATGGACGAGCGCCAATAGATGCCGTGGCGGCTAACGACTTAAATGTGGCTTGGTGATGTTAACACTGTTGCCACATTGGCTAAAAGGTTTCACGACTCACTGCTAGCACTGGAAATCATAGGAATCAATAGTTTTCTCGACACAGTTATGTTGCCGCGTCCGCAGTGCAGATCAACGGAGGCGCTAGGGAAGCCGCTAACTTAGCCAAGTTGGATTTGTGCGTTGCAGGGGAGAAGTGGCTGCAAGAATCTTACCTCGATGCTGGTGCTAAGGCTGGGCAGCGTGTCGGAGGTGACGGTGGCGCTTTGAAGGCTGGAGAACTCCCAAAGAGCCACGCCGTCCACCGGCTTGGAAGACTCTGCACACCTCTGGCTGTCCAATAAGGTCACTTCATAAAACTCTTGGATATCTGCGGCCCACAAGAAGAACGAGACGTTGTCACGGTAACGCAAGGATTTCTGCAAAGGGGTCATTCTGGGATGCAACAATGTGATGAGCACCACCTGCTGACTGTCATGCAGTGGTGCTTTGAGGTGCATGTTGAATTTATTGCGTGACAATGCTTGTACCAACTCAAAAAAACGGGGCTTCAAAGCATCCTCCCTCACTGAAATGAATAGAAATGCCCACCCAAAAAAAAAAAAGTTTTATTTTTTCCCAATTAAAAAAAGAGCACATTATAATATTGTACTTAATATTGTACATAAAGAGAATATCAAGAATTAAATCTGTTGTGCGTTGTACTGAAATGCTGCAATCCAATTCGTTGGGTTGTTCCTTCTGGTGTGCCCAATCTGGCCAGCAGGAGGCAGTACTGGATAATAATACAATCAATCAGGAAAACACATTGCTAATATCGCGACTACTCAGTCAGTTGTTGGCATATGATTCATTTTGGCAGTGGCATTGCTGGCACCGCGTTTCTTTTGTTGTATTTGAAGAGGAATGACTATTCAGCCCTCAAAATTCTCAGTCTGCTTTTACAGTGTGAGGTGGCAACAAAAGCAAACAATAGCAGCGTCAAAAGGCACTCTTCTGCTTGACAGGTTTCCTTTCACAAAAAGCTCCTGTTTTTGGTGAGATTTGCCCATGTTCCGTATCTGATAAAAGAAAGTTTCGTTCAGGTAAATTCTAACAAAATTGAGAGATCAGAGGGGATGCTCAGAAACGACTAACAGTCAATGAATTACTTTGGCGATGTTTCATGTCCTCCTTGTTAACACTCAAGCGCATTCCCACACAATGGCCGCTACCTCCTCACTCACACGGCGCCTCCCTTCCCTGTGTGAGTGCATGTTACAGTGTTGTTAGACAATCAACTGAGAGGGGAGGTGTTGTGGAGACAAAAAAAAAAAAAAAAAGTTTATTTAGGGAACCTTTCAAGTAGAGTATGAAAAAAAAAAAAAAAAAAGGAGATAAAAATAGATGAAATATTCAAAACACTAACGCTCACATAAAAATAAATGCCCCCATCCCTACTTCCACTCCCTCTTGATGGAGGCCAGCAGGCGAGAGTTTCAAACATTTAAAAATTCAGCACTAAAAAGTCCTCTCAGGACACACCGTGTGAAAGAAAGCACGTGTGTGTGTTGTGAAGCATTGCGGGTTTGTAATTTGCCCTGTCTCGCAGGACAATGGAGGCAAGAGAAGAAGAGGAACAGATGATTCAAGTGAGAGTTGATGTTTGCCATCTGCTGACGTGGATGCAGGCCAGAGGAAGAAGGACAAGAACAGCAAAGTGGAGCGTCTCGGCCGCTCGGGGGTTGGGGGACTGGATTAAGGGGGGCGGGGGTGTAATCGTCATGTCCACAGAGGGATTACAAGCGGATGGGCCTGCCGCTGCTGTTGCCTGACTTTGAGTGGCGTCCTGCTCCAGCCGCAAAAGCACCAACTGAAGCGGCGGCTCGACTGAGTGCACCCAATGAATATCGAACAAGTTGCAGAGAATTCACATGACACAGCCAGGTCGGTCGTGCTAATGTAAATAAATATGCCGATAAAGTGCAGCGGTTCTGATTGGTTCGAAGGGGCAGAAGCTGTGAAAATTGTTTTCGGGTCAACAGTCAAACCTCGGTTTTCGAAGGTCTCGGTTCTCGAACAATTCGGTTTTCGACCAAAAATTTAGTTTTTTATGCCTCGGATGACGAACAAATTTCGGTTCTCGAACAAACTGAGCGCACTTGAATGCATCATTTGACTCCTCTCGCCTTCCTTACACGAGGAAGTGGCGCTTCCTCGTGTTGCTTTCCATTGTGAGCAGACGTGTTCAGTAAACATTTTTATTTTAAAAAGAGCGTGGTTTCGGTTTTCGAACAGCCTTCTGGAACGGACTATGGACGAAAACCGAGGTTTGACTGTATTTGGAAGTCTTCCAGCTGGGTTTCTATTAGTATAATATTGGTATATGCTAATTTCCGTTAGCTCATCACATATGTTAGCATTAAGCTAGCTGATTTAATAATAGTGACGCTGTGTTCAGTCAAGTCAAGCCACATTTATTTGTATACGCCTTTATCACAAAGTTTGAGATTTGAAACCTTGTGCTGTGGAGTTTGACACGGTTGTGCTAAAGCATCTCTGCTACGAAAGAAAACCAAACTGTAGAAAATAGTAAGAAGATGAAAACTGCCGGTTGCTGATGTTCCAACCTCAGTGATGCGACTGATCTTAACACCTTGCATTTCTATTCCTTCCTTGCGGTTGCTGAGCATGTGACTCCGCCCATACGGAGAGAAAACATCCTAATGACATTACCACGGACCGGCCTTCGCAACAATGAGGATGATGATGGTGAAGACGCACATGGCAAACCACATTCCTTGCTTCCCGTTAGCTGGCGGCCAGCCACACAAACACCGACAAACAACTTCGGCGCGCGCACGAGCGCACACACACACACACACACAGTGAAATCATGACCATTACCCTGTCAGTCATCAGTGGCCAGCATTTGACTATTTAACTCATCCTCTGATATCAATCCAGTCTCATTGATCGGCCACTTGGGCTGCAACTAATATTTGTCTTTGTCATCCATTAATCCATTGATTATGTTTTAGATTAATTAATGAATCGTTTGGGACAAGAAGAACAAAACAAGACAAGGAAGGCACTTTCTTTTACATGCACCTCCAGCGCAATTTGGTGACTGAAGACCTGGTGAAAGCAGTGGGGGAAACGCGATTTTGGTGGATTTGAAGGAGGCACGGAGAGGGAGAATGTGCGCTCAGAGGACCTGTATGGTGGATGTCATCATATTTCATTCAAAAATATTACAACAGCGTGCATTGAACTCTTTGAATCAATGTTGAAATCAATTCACTGAATGCATCACTATCATGGTTATCTTTATTGTACTTTTTGAAACACTCCCTGGGCCATCACACACAGGACATGAGTCATTAGGGTGAAAGGTAGTAAAAAAATGGCCACTTCACAACAAAAAAGGTGATCTGTGATTGCCCTGGGCAAATTAAATCCTCCACCCATGCTTGAAGTTCCTTCTAAATATAATTTTTTTTTTTTAATGTGACATCATCTTGATTGAATCAAAATGGCTGAATGGCCCAGGATGATTTCGAGGCTTTCCTAAGCGTTAAGGTTGTGCTCAGGACCCGAGATGAACCACATACCGATGAGGGCCTGGAAGAGGTTGCTCTGGAAGATGTCGATGACCCTCTGGATGGACACGCGCAGCTGCCGCTCGTCGGCGTGCTGCAGTTTGGCTCGGTATTCCTCCAGCAAGGACAGCGCGCGCTGGGCATCTGGCACAGAAAGGCAAAGCTATCAAAAACATTTTTTCTTGTCATTTACTCTTCATTTTTACAAGGGAGTGATGTGCCTTCAAATGCACTTTGTGGTCTTTTTTTCATTCATGGCCCATGTATAAAGTATGAAGGTATCCTGCCATATTTGACATTTTGAGTTCAATTGATATATCCATTCATTAACTTATTACCTATTATCAATAATATAATATATTAATTATTTAGACTAAATATCTGCGCAGCACCTTTTTTTACTTAGCCTTGTACTCTAATTCGTGAGACAAAATATTACGCGGCTGACCGAATTGTTCCGCTTTGTTCGGGCAAATGCGGAACGCGAACTTAGGTTAAAGTGAGTCATTTTTACATTTTTACCTGAAATTGATCAGATTAACAGTACAACCTGTGTGTATTAACGCAATAATAAACTTTTTTTTTGTGTGCCAGCACTGAACCGTTAAGAGTGGGTTTTATCTGGGATCAGTCATTGCCAAGAAAAGGAGGGTTCTACTAATTCTAATGCGATAGTCTGCTCAGTTAACTCATGAGAGAAGTGCCAGTCGAATCTTGAGGTCAACTCTGAGATAAGTGTTTAAGTGTGATTGCCGTCCACCGTCGGCCGAGTTCCGAACCCTTTTGGTGCTTTGAGCAGCCTGCGAGGGCGCGTAAGGAGGTTTTTGGCGAGGTGTGGCGTGCGGTCGATAGTTTGCGTCAAGTTTGTCACCACTTTGGCAAAACGTCAGCTGCTCGGTCTCAACTCGCTTAGCATGTCGAGCTAAGCAGCTAGCAGTCGCACTGGCGGGCCTCCGCGGCCCGGTTCGGCTCTACGCGAGGTGCCGGCCCGGCACGTCTGACTCAGTCTGACTGAGAAACTTAACTTGGGCTCCGTTTCGACGCCATTTGGACTTTCGCCCTCCCGGCGGCTAGCGGCTAGCATGATTGCTAGCTGGCTAGTGAGAAAGCGGCTTAGGCTACCGACAGAACAACCGGAACCGTACACCACCTTTAGTGCCTCACCTTTCTTTCGGACCGGCATGGCGCCTCCGCTTCGACTCGACTCGGAGGCGCTCGGCTGCCGGGATCGGGCTCGGCGGCCGGGAGGACAACGTCCGGACAAGCAGAATGTCGGCAGGCGTCCCAGTGCACAACTCCAAACTCAAACTCGGCTGGTGGGAGGGAGGGACAGGGACGTGTCCCGCCAGCACGAGTTCAGATGGAAAGCACCGTCAGACCTGGACGGCACCGGACCGGACGGCACCGCTTGGGTGGCTCGTCGTGACGTCCCCAACCACACGCGCGCGAACACGCAGCGGTTTTCCCGAACCGAGCCGTTCCCCGACCAGTACGTGTGCGTGCCGGCTGAAGAAGCAGAGCAGAAAACGGCGAAGACCCGAACTTGTTTGTGCTCAAGTAGAGCCGCGCGCGCACCTCGCGCACGCGCTTTGAGTGCGTTCGTGTCAAAGTTGGGAAAGGAAATCCCTCCGCCTCATTCTCCGCTACTTCCTCTCCTTCCTCCTTGTTAGTCTCCTGCCGCCCTTTATACCCTTTCTGCCTTGTTCAATTGGGAACTTTGTCCAAATTAGAGTCCCTGCCTCTTAGGTGTGTGTGTGTGTGTGTGGGGGGGGGGGGGGGTCTGTCTGTCTGTCTGTTCGTCTGTCTGTGGAGGGTGATGGAGAGCTGCCCCCTGTGGGCTTGTGAAGCCCTTTGAGACTCTTTTGGGATCAAGGGTAAAACAACTCATCCTGACCTGGCGCTATGTGTTTTGGAAAAAGCTCAAGAGAACGCATGACAGAGATCACTTTTTAATGCTCGCTTATCTGAACTTTCCTGAGGGATGCAGTACTTGTGCTAAGGACTCAAAGTATTTAGTTACTTGACCTTAAACATGGAATTACTTAATTACTTCAAACTCAAAATCCTCACATATCTTTTCCCATTACATTTTGAGTTACTGTACTGTACTTGTATTTGAGAGTAGAACTATCACTCTGTTACTTGTCACCAGCAGGACAAGGACGAGTTTGATGTGTACAAGTTGCGCAGCCTGAGAGATAAAGTGAGAAGCTCGGACTTCTATGAGCACATTTCCTAGAATTTTTACAATAACGTCTATCAGCACATTCACTGGGATTCCTAACTTCCGCTAGCACGTACACTTCCTGTTCTAAATTTTGTCTGCACATTTACTAGCATTGCTCACATGTTCTCTAGCATTGTTAGTCAGTGTCAGCTGTCATGCCCCTTTGTGCCCTGACAAACTGGCGACCAGTCCACAGTTTGTCTGTAGGCTATGTGGCCTGACCTCCCAATTGTTATCGCTTCAATACTTCTGTGAATATTCCATTCCTTTTTTCATCTGAATGTGACTGTCTGTTATTCTGTGTGTGTGGGCCAAAGTACAGCAGCTTAGCGGAGTCCGATTAATTATGAGCATGTTGCGCTACTGTGACATGATCACTAATCACGTCAGTGGCTCTCATGCTGGGGGACCGACAAACCAGAAATCCGACCTACACGCCCGTCACGCGTACGCACACACGTGTGTGTGCAGGCCCGCAGTGGTAATCTGCACATTATGGTGATTTCACGCAGGCCACTATTCCAGCCTGCACATTACATTCATATTCTCTGACTCGCAGATCAGTTTTGAAATGAGCAAATCAAGTGCATTTGTCATATTTAGATTGATTGCTTCAACATTTGATAGGGTTTGTTTTTGTGACGTTATCACAATTTAATGCTCCAAGAAGATTTTCAGAGACGAAATATACAGGGGATAGCAAAAGATGCAAAGCGCTCATCAGTAAAATGAATCGAAAGGCTAGACTGGATTTCGCAAAAAAAAAAAAATACAGAGATGAACCACCAAAGTTTTATACACTGATGACACCAAGATGAACCTCAAGCAAAGTGACGGAAAGGCTACAGGATGGAGAAAGAAAGGAAATGCAAGCTCATGTGTAAAGCATGACAGAGGTCATGGCATGTCGTGGTCTTGCATGACTGCTTCTGGGACCACCTCACGAGCTTTATTGATGATGTCACTCATGATGGGAGCAGCAGAATGAATGTCCATATTAATACGACTGAAATTCCAATGATCAATGTGAACTCAAGTGGGCCGGTGTGAGCCCTGGAACTGCAGGGCGCCAAAGGAGTGCCACTCGGGCACTGCATGCGCGCATTAGCACGAAGAATCAAACGTGAGGCAGTTGCCGTGGCAACGACGTCGCGGCAAACCACGACAGTGACACCCGGTACTGACATCAGCGGATGAACACGTGCCCCTCGCTAATGCTTCCGAAACGCGCGTGTGTGCGCGCGCGTCCTACAGACACACAATGTTGCCGTTGAACTCTCGGGGTCTCAATGACAATCTGTCCACTGTGTTATTGTGTGCTTGAGCGGACATGCGCATGTTTGTGCTATTGTTTGGTAGAACATTTGTTAGGGCGTGAGCGTATTTAAGACTATGTGTGTGCAGGAATGTAACTTGATTACGATTCATTCGTTTTGAATTACTACTTTTCTAAATATTCTAATAAGGACAAAATAAAAACTAAATATGGCTGTTACATACTTATATACAGTGGACCCCCGCTCTTTGCGTAGGGTAGGGACCGCAAATAGCGAGCATCCGTGGAATTGACAAACATTGAAATGCATATGCTTGTACTGGGAAAAACAATTTGAGCTTATGAAAGTAATATTTGCAGCAGAAGCTTTGCGCACACAGTGCCCTGTGCATGCGCGATTAATTTTGGGCTTGGTCCGTCCTGGATCGGCAGCCTCCCTTCCTCTGGCGACCTCTGTTGGCGATAAGCACACACTGCAGCGTCTTTTAGGGCCGATTATCATTTTCCTTCAATTCACACCGACAGACTGGTCCTCAATTTAGAGGGAGCAGTCCACTGCAAGGACTGACAGCAAACTGAGCCACTCAGCATAAGTGGCATGGCCAGGGGTGGTCAGGAGAATCTTGCCCAACGGGAACGAGACTGCAAATTTCCCCAGTGCGGGACAAATAAAGGTTTTCTTATTCTTATTCTTATTCTTATTATTGCAAAGTGACCATGATTTTCCCCAAATGGTCTGTGCATTTCCGAGTTGTTTGGAACATTGTGATGGCGCTACCCAAACAACAAATTCGTTTCGCAGCATCCTGCCAGCAACACTTTATTCCTTCACTTTCACTGTAAATGTCTTCGATTCTTTTGTTTGCTTGCTTTTAAATGTTGAATTTGTATGTCTTGAAGCACATTGTGTCCCCTTTAGAAATCAAGCAGCCTTGGCAAGCCTCCATCAATACAGTTGTTTGTTCTTTTTTGCACGATCGCGTGTGCGCACACACACGCGATCGTGCAAATTTTATTCAAATAAAAATGTGTTCAATGTTGATAACGTATTTCCAAGTTTTTGTTTTTGCACCCCCCCCCCCCCCGAGAAAGTCTTAACCCCCCTCCCCATTGGTCTGTGCGTCTGTTTGCCAAGGTCCTTGGGGGGCTATTATCACCACATCTGTTGCTCAGTGGGTTTGCGGTTGTCCTGGTGATGTGTCGGCCCTCGATTGTCCCGAGCCTCATCACGGTCCACAGGGACCCACACAATCACCTTACGTGTGCAGGGATGGGGCTACACCAGGGTTGGGAGAGATGTTCAAGTTCTGTCAAAAATCTGTTTAGCCCCAGTAAAGCCCTTCAGCATTTTATTTCATATTCTTAAATGTATTAGGATCCAGACGTCTAATACCTAATACAGAAAAGAAATACATTATTCCCCCGGGAAAATGGTGTTGTCCACAAGAGGGCGCAGCTGCGAACACGCCAGCGTTTGTGCCCTTAAGCACTAAGCGGGAAGTCTGGTGGCCAATCATCAGATGACACAAATCGTGCGCACACACACCGACATAATCTTCCCTCCTCCTCCTCCTGCATGAATGGATTACAGTACTCCTACTCCGAATGTAAATTCTCACCACAAATGCATCAGTGAGATTGTGTTCACACGAGAATGCTGGGGGTAGAAGTTCGGGATAGGGAGTCGGCGCCGCACGTAAGGAAAGTGTAGTGTGGCTCCAGCCCTTCAGGCCAAGACCATTGGCGAATTTCTTTCTGGCAAGAGTCAAGTCAAAACACGCCGTTCACCCTCCTCCTCCTCCTCCTCCTCGCAGCGCAGCAAGCACAGCCCACGCCAGTCATGCATTGGCCCCGCCCACGTTGACTTTGCCAAGGGCCTTTGGAATATCTGTCGCACTTGTTTCGTCATTTTTTCCCTCTCGTTAGTTAGATCACATACAATGTAATTTTTTCATTCCTGCAAACCAATGGTTCATAGATTATAAAGAAAATGGATTTTGGACTTTTATTACTTAAATCAATTAATTACAAGTTATCCAGCAGGCATAAGAAGAGCAACAAGCCAAAGAGCAAAGTAGAAGTCACAAAATAAAAGTCCGGTTTATTGTCCAACAACAAACTTCGCACGTACACCAAAACAGGCGGCCGGAAAACAACCAAAAAACAAAAAAAAAAATGAGAAGAAAAGAAAGAAAGAGACTCTTCTTTTCTTTGGCCTTCCTCCATCCAAGCAAGCAAGCAGGCAAGCACAAAGTCGTTTTATGGTACAGCTCAAGTACATACATTAAATGGAATTGACTGGAATGCTCTGAGTTCAACGGCCAAAGACGTCTTGGACTTGGTTTGGGTGTCACATGGTCAAAAGATCTCATTAACCAAGCACCTATTTGCCTCCTTCCCAACAATATGTACAAAAATATAAAATGTAAATAAAAATACAAACTAATTCTCCGCTGGAGTCGCTGTTGTCGTCGTTATTGTTGTCGTTGAGGCCGGATTGTGCGTGAGGATGGTAGGCGGGCGGCGGGCGTTGAAATCTACTCGCTAATGACCACATTTTCTTTCATATCGTTTAGATGAGCACTCCTCCGGCCCCGCCCCCTGAGCCCAACCACAGGAAGCGGCCCAGCGGGTTGCCGCGCCGCCGCAGGAAGCTGCCCCATCAATCGTCGTCGTCTGTTTTCTGCTTCTTGGTCCCCACGTCGTCCTGGTAGCCACAAATATCCATTTTCAACCCAAAACCAACCAACCTTCATTTTCCCATTCCTTGACTTCACTTTGTATGATTATGTCTGGAGAATTGCACCGCACAAAGGAATCATTTCCCTTCCTGTTTATGTAACGAGTACTTTTTGAGGCACGCTTTCATTTTGCTTTCATTCAAGACCTTTGAAATGCGTTTGGATTTTGAAGCGCCATAACTTTACAATGCCAACTTGTTGCTACATCGGTCACATTTAAGATAATCTTTTCCTGGACTTGTATTTTGAATCAAGTGAAAAGGTGTTGTGGAAAGTCACCTCGTCGTCATCTTCGTCTTCGTCCTCGTCGGCCGCCCGCTTCGTGCCGCCCTCCAGCTCATCCTCATCTTCGTCCTCGTCTTCCTCATCACCTGGGTGACAACAACCATGACGGTTAGCATTTGAATCGGAAGGTAGATGAACATCATGGACATGTCTCAGGCACCTTCTCCGTCATCTTCCTCATCCTCGTCATCCACCTCGTCATCTTCCTCGTCGTCGATCTCGGGCTCACCGTTCTCCTCATTCTCCTAAGGATCCAAACTTTATATTGAGCCTTACTTTCATGTCCTTCATACCTTCTCATCTAGCTGACCTACTAACTAAATCGTGTAGAATCCCTAAATCAATTAGAATGCTCTTCCCTACATTACTGGTCAATTTTATCCTATCCTCAATCATTTGCTGAAAAACTTTTTGCGCTCACCCAGAGTTGTCCAATTTTTTAAAAGTGTTTTGGCGCCCTCTTATGGCAGCACACCGTAAAGAAAATGTTTAGTTGGGCGAGTATTTGTTGGGACACAGCTTTATACTTATTCATTATTATTTAGTCATATTCAAAGTTCTTGCTTCCATCTTGGTGTCAAGGAACCATGTGGAAATGGTTGTCCATGAAGAGTTTCATGGACATATGTGGTGCGAAACAATTAGCACCGTCTCTGGAAACCATCAGTGACTTGTGGCTTTTCAGGATCCCGTTCATCCCTGTCACCAGTGATCAATTTATTTTGCTTTCACTGCGATCATGTCTTTAAAGTCATTAAATAGAATGTGTCTTTCCTTAATTGAACCCATTTGACATAACAATGTCGACTGGCACTGTAACTTAAACAACTTAACACAACATCGTAATGTTTAGTAAAATAGCAAGTACTTTTTTGGGGGACGGAAGGGCGTTTTGGGGTGTTTTTGTTTAATGAAAGGGCCACTCGAGTGTCACAGTTTAGGGTGTGAGAATAATCGTGTCACCTTTCCATTGGTGGCAGCATCTTTGCCGTTCTCCTTCTCCTCCAGAAGCTTCTTGTCCTTCAAGTCCTAAACAAAACAAACAATAACATTTGAGCATACAAAATCCTCCTTTCCAGTACAGACGCCAGAGCTTCCTGTTGCCGAGAAGGAGCAGCAGTGCATGCTTGGAGCACTCCCTCCTCTTCATGTCTTGTAATAGGACACTTTGGTGACGGCCCCGGGGCATTGTTGGTATTGTAGTGCATAAGCCACCATATGTCGCCAGACACGCCCGGGATACGCACTGCGTTACCCACAATGCAACGCGCCATTGAAAATAAGATCGCGGCGCGGAGGGGGAAGGGAGGTGTGACGTTTTGGGGAGGGTGGGGGTGCGAGTAAGGGGGTGGGGGTAACGAGGAGTGGGGGGGAGGGGGAGCGCGTGTAACGAAGGACAATAGAAGAAGACACATGGCCGATATCACACCGGAAAACTCCCGCTCGGTCCTCGAACCCAAATTATAAAGAAAAATCATAAGGTCGACCTTGGCCTTCATTTAAGTATTTCCGACAACTAATCCGATTAGCTCTTGAACATGTAACAAAATGAACATCGCTTTTTTAAGTTAAGTTTCTCTTATCATATTGCGCTCAGACACGCGCGACGCACCGTTCAACTTAAGCAGGTTGTGAAAGCCAACACAAAGCGCGCGCACGACGCATCACACCTACGCGCACGCACGTACGCGCACGTATCTAAGTGCTCCGCATTAGCCGCCTTTGAGAATAAAAAAAAAAAAAAGGACAGAATCAATATAAAGCTTCCCGGGTAGACGCGCGAGCGCCACGACTAAGCAGCGAGCGCGCCGCCGAACCCGAGCCCATCAACAAACACAGCGGCTCCATTCAAAGCAACTTTCGGCACCGGAACCGAGCGTGAAGAACAAGCCGAGTCGCTTGGCGCCCCGCGGCAACATTTTTCAACATCCTGGCGGTCGCGGGGTTCCTCGCTCGGACAACGGTGCGGGTCGGTTCGTCCGCCGGATCTTGTAGGAGCGAAACCGAGCCACTCGTATAAACAAAGACGGCTCACGAGTCGCAGGCAGACAATGAGGCTGAGCTGGCGTCATTCGAGTGACATCTGGAAGCGCCCGAGATGCTCGCAAAACACGTTTGGCGCCCGCTTCTTCGAACGCATGACGGAGCGGAGACGCCACGAGAGCTTTTTCATTGGTTTCTTTTGAAAGAAAAAATATGTACAAAATATTTTTAAATGCATATAAAAACTGACGCGTGTATCCCGCGCAGCTTTGTGGAGGTGAGCGGCTTAGCGAGCACTACACGCACCGTGAAGGAAAGAAATCAGTTGTTGTCTTCTTTCTTACCTTGGCTGAGATTTCCGATACAGAGTCAACTTTGGCGTCTGCCATTGTTTCGGGGTAGTAAAATAAAGCAGGCGAGAAGGAAACTGGACAAAAGTAATTCCTCAGCGACGGCGTTCAGTGTGTTTTTGTGCCAATGGCCGAGCGAGCTGGCGGCTGAGTGGTTAATATATAGGCTAGTGGGCGGGGCAGAAGGCGGCTTGGCTCTCGCCCATTGGCTGCCCTCACCCCAGAGGGCTTCTCCGCTCGAACAACGACTCGAATTACGATGCAGCGGCCACGCCCCCTCCCACCCACGCCGATGCTCCGCGCTTTTGGTCTTCCAAAATTTCATTGTGAGCGACTCAAGTGCACAAAATGGTATCCCGCTCCACCGGGAAGGCCAAATTCACTCGTCTGCGTCGACCTACGCACTAAAAATGGCGGATAGCTGCCCCGCGGGGACATTGACACTATTTGATTGAGTGATATTCGTCTGGACCAATGAGACGACGACTTAGGGACCGAACGTCCCGCCCATTCAGACGGAGGGAAAATAATTTAGCGAGAACGACGCCAAAAAGTAAAGTTGTCCGCCAATTTTAACGAGGGCTGAGGTCTTTGTACATTGCGCTGCGTTTTCGCGTACCGGCTGCAACTCGGTGGAGAAGCGCCGTTCGAGAGTCGAGAACCAAAGTAAGTGGAGCAGCACCGGCGCCGTTTGAGCTCTGCTCTCGCCCCTCCCCTGAGCGGCCGGCAGCCATCTTGAGGCTCCCTCTTCGCGGTCATCTTAGAATGGCGCACTTCTTCGCCTTCCTTCACCCTTTCGTCTTTACACACCCGAGGACGACGACGTTCGACGGTTCCAACGTCGACGGCACGCCATTCGAGTCGGTCCTAACGAGACAACACGACCCGCTGAGAGTGAACGAGGCGAGCGACCGCGTGGCCTAATTTCCTTCTTTTGTTGGATACTGAAGTGGCGAAGTGCGACACAACACATGCGACTAGACAAGTGCGCCCCCCCCCCAAAAAAAAAGCAACATCGTGTGCTCGTGAACATTATGAAACACACCACGGACTTATCCTTACCGATTTTTGTACACATGGCTTTTACAAGCGGGACATGAGAAGGGGCAAAGGGACGGCCGCCATTAGATGCAGCAGTTTTAGTGGTGGCAGTTGGAGGGGGCGGGGGTTCGCCTAACGAACGGCTCGCAATGACAGCCGCGTTGCTGACGCAAATAACGCTCACGACAACTCCCATTGGCCCAGTTGGTCTAGTGAGTTGACGCCGAGGCACATTGGCCATGCAACGAGCGGCGATTGGCTGCCGCCGCCGTCCGTCATTTCAAACGTTTACAACGTCGGTGCGACTTGACGCGCGGTTGGACGACTGCAACTGCGGACAGGCGTCAGGTTTCACTGACGAGCGCTTCCCTTTCAAGCCCCCCCCCCCCCTACTGCCACAAACAAACACACAAACGCACACATTACATTTCTCATTGCGATTAATTTAAATGCCATTAAATCATTTCATCCACGCAAACTATTTTTATGCATGTTTTTTAATTCAGGAGAATAGGACTGTATGGTATAGCCACATACTCATACAGAATATGAAGAAAGGCGTTTTTTGGTAATTTAATTATTGTACAATGGGACAAACTGAAAGTCACGAGTGCGTGTTCATGTGCCTGTGTGCGCGCGCGCGGGCGTTCAAAGCGGGCTGCCACTAGTGGTATGCAAAGGAATCACTACATTAAATGTACAAGTAGCCTTTTTCTTCAAACACAGTGTTAAAAGTTGTGTAACCGGTGCCTAATGTTGCAGTGGCTTGGGAGGGTATTTTTGGGAAGTAGCAGCTGTGCATCCACCTACTGGTGCTTACTGAAACTGTCTTGTACTACTTTGCAGCTATTTCACAGGTGCCTTTCTTCTGTCCAGGTGACGAAAGCGCACCCGTCAAGATTGGCTTGCAAGTCAAGACAAGAAGGTGTGGCCGATGGCCACCAACTTGACATGACCCCCCCACCCCACCCCCGCCGCCCCCTACCACGGCCTTACGAAGCGAGCGTGGGGCTCATTGCAACCGTTTGTTTTGCTTTGACAAGAGATAGGATTCTTTGTCATCTGTGAAGGACCTCTCTGACTGTTGAGGACTTGTCTGTGTGTGCAAGGGTGTGTCTGTGTCGTGGTGCCACCTGGTGAAGGAGTTCCCAAATTAAAAGGTGCGACCAAAAAAAAAATCCTTCTTTTGAATGACATTGTTCCTGATATCTCCACTTTGTTATATCCCTTTTACCTCCCATGGACTTCTTCCATGGTTTTCCTTGTCCTCTTTCTTCCTTCAACACCTCCTTTTTCTTAATTGTTCCTTTTATCTCTTCCTCCCCATTCCAAGACCGATTTCTCCTTGTTCCTTCAACTTTTGCTTGAAGACCTTTGTATGACTGGTTACTCCAGGAATCTGTGAGTTGTCCTTCATGACCGCCTTGTTGGTCCCCGTTGACCCTAAAATGTCATCCTTGTTCCTCCTGCAGGGCTCCAGTGAAGTTTTAGAGTTGAATGAAGATGTCCACGCCATGGCACTAAATGTTCCGAAACACCAAACACGTTTTTATTGGGACCGTTTGTGCAAACACTTCCTGTTACAAGTGAATGTCTCACACACACACACACACACACACACACACACACACACACACACACACACACACACACACACACACACACACACACACACACACACAGACGCACATTAACGCGCGCGGAACGTCGGTGTACGTGGTGCTTTGTTCGCATTAGAAGTGCACGCATGACAATGGGAGGAGTGTTTTCTTTTCAAGTCCTCGGGGGAGGGGGGGGCTCTGCAGGTGGGGGAGGTGCTCACTGCGCTCCCTCGGGTAGTTTTGCCGCCTTCCAACACAACTTGAGCAGCTACTGTACTCACCAACATAGAACATCCCCAAGATTTAAATGCTCAAATCTGTTCCGTCTTGTATGGAAATGTGAGAAATACCTCAATGGAATGCACTTCTATTTCCTTTTTCTTTTGCAGAAATGATGAGTGCTTCTACTGCTATAAACAAAGGAATAATGTCACAACTGTTTATCCGTAACGTAATTCTTAGTTACTGTAAATCATGTAAACTTTTGAACTGCACTATATTTCTCAACTTTTCGAATACATTACATTTTTTGTAGCAACAGATTGTGTGTATTTGGCAAACATTTGCATTTAAAATTAATCGTTTTTAAATTGTTTCGAACTACATTGTTTTTTTTTTTAATGTCACATGTATGTACAATACATCATTCATGGAATCATTGTAGTTTATTTTATTCAAGCGCAATGTTCACGTTCTGAACAATAGTGTCATGAATGTTTAATGCTCAAGACTTTGTTTCCACCCGCTGGTGGCTTCTCGCAATTACACGTTAGTCGACCTCATTAGCATTGGGACCTGTTTCAGCACGTACACGCGCGACGGGTTTTGCTGCCAAGATCACCCGCGTCATTGAAGTGACTACCACAAATGAAATGTTTGTCACTGTTTGATCTATAGAAAATGTATCCCTTCTCTTTTGTTGTGATACACTTACTGGTTTAGCGTCATTTTTAATGTTTAACACTAATATTGTATTTAACTACTGGTTTAGCAATCTGTGAAATGAGCAGAAGGCATTTAATACACGGGGTAATACAGCGTTCAGCCACTGGATGGTGACACGGACACGAACGTCTCTTCCCGGTCGATTGTTTGAAAATGTTTTTAAATGTAAAATATAACATTATTCATCAACTAATACGAACATTTGTATCGAGTCAATGACAATTTCATTTTAAAAATGTGTTTTTTACCCCATAAAAACAACTCGTATAAGTCCTTCCAATACAGCCACACGTACACTAGCGTATTTACGCACGAATTTTCCACGTTGACTTACAGAAATCAAAGTCAATCAAAACGTTCACTTTGTTTGTGTCTTTGCATGTCACACAAACACACTGTATCTTTGTTCAACTCTCGCTCTCTCTCTCTCTCTCGCTCTCTCTCTCTCTCTCTCTCGCTCTCTCTCTCTCTCTCTCTCTCTCTCTCTCTCTCTCTCTCTCTCTCACACACACACGCGTCGTGAAATGGCGGCCAAAGGCAAAATGGAAAATGGGGACTGGAGTCTGCAACAAGTAGAATAGTTCAACAGTTTCCATTTTCTATTTTCCACTCAATACATAGATTACACATGAATGCATAATAAGGTTTTGTACACTAATGGCACAAAACAATAATGCACATTTAACACTGTACATAAACACAAATAAAAGCCTAATGATTCGCAGACCTTACTACAGTCTGTTTTACACACACATGCTCGTCCAAAACAGACAATGCACAGATTTAAATGGTTGGCATTTTCAACAACTTTAACTTGCATGTTCAACCTCATGCATACAACCTGTTAGCATGTGAATTAGCATCGCTAATAAATCCTTATTAGCATTGTCACTGCTTGCTGCTTGCTAGCATCTCTTACCGTCTCATTAGCATTGTTAATAATCTTGCCACCCATCCCCGTAAAATAAGGAATCGTCCTTGAATTGGGAATTAAACGTTGCGTCCCGTATTGAACCATTCCTATTTGTCCCATGCGTCTGTCACACACAAACGTGAACATTGAATTTCACAATATTGGACAAAATAAAAGACAGACAACTGAAAGGTGGCAACCCTAATTGCTAACCTGTATTAGCATGCTTGTTAGCATTTTTACAATCTCTTCAGTTGGGGCATTCATGAGCATTGCTAACCTCTCTTAGCATTTTCACTAGCATTTCTAAATTCTTTAAGCACATTTGATGGAAATTTGTGAGGCGAGAGTGTGTATCTGTTTGTGTATTTGTAGGCCCCCCTCACTTCCAATTCCTTTTAAGGTCGAAAAGGAAAATTCCGAGCAGGGAGGAACCCGGCCTACTTTGCCCAATTCTATTCTTAGAAACACACACACACACACACACACACACACACACAGACAGACAACTTGCAAGCACCACAGGCATGTGTGAATTTTTATGTGGGTTATGTTTCTTTGTCTTTTTTTACACTGCGCTATTGTGTGAGTGTCAGAGAGAGAGAGAGAGAGAGAGAGATCTTGGTATTTCCCAACAACATAGATGTGATCTTTAATTCGCAAACTACACAAACAGTGTCGAATGGAAGGTTTGACACTTCAAGAAAAGCTTCGTCCAGAGATGGCTTTCCTGAAGAAAAGTTGCCCAAGTGATGAGTATGCATCCACAAGTCAAGTCAAAAGCTAAAATAATCCATTTTGTACTTGGGTGGGAAAAGTGATGAATGCGGAAGTCCTGAGGAAAGGAGAATACCTGCACAACAGCAACCACGCACCACCATCATCACTTCCTCTTCACGCAAAAGCGCGCGCGCGCACACACACACACACACACACACACTAACACACTAACCCACACAACAGGCACACACACGCACAACAGGCACACACAGGTTGTTCTGGGCTCTTTATCATCCTTTGGTCCATGTTTACAGTGTTTACACGCCATGTCATCAAACAGCACCGTGGTTCCTTTTCACCTTTAAAAAGACCTATTGACTGATTACAAGTGTCAAGACATTTGCAATGCTAATGAGAGGACACACTTTGGTTGAACATGACTATGGCCAAATTATTTCCAATCTTTTTCAGGTCTACCACTTCAACCTTGATCTGAACCATTTCAAGACCTGCGACTTTAACAAGAATACAAATATTGAGTCGTCCAACGTATCATATGACTAGGGATGGGGCATCAAATTGTGTATTTTATAATGTACAGTATAGTCATTTCATATACATACATGTAGTTCTTAAAATGGGCGCTAGATGTCACTATTATATCCGTTCACAAAGCTATTTCAGTAGGAAGGGATCCTTCAACGCAGGTGTCCAAACAGACTAAAGGAACGAGACAGTCCTTGGACTGTGAGCTCGTCATGTTGCTTGTTTACTGATTTGAAAAGATATAAAATATTTCTGGGCATTTTGTACACTTGGAGTAACAGTAACGTATGTAAATAAAACACCTAAACGCAAAGGCGAATAATTTATTTCACAAGCGCGTCAATACACTCGACCTTCAACTTCAGGCTCTAAATTGGACTTAGCCACGACACGTTATTAATTCACCACAAAACAGGAAATGCTTTATATCCAACCTGTATGTGCTCCAAAACAATTACCAAACTTCACATGTATATTAATAATTACGAGGTGAAGACATTTGACTAATTATTGAAGTAGATAATGGAAGATATAGTAAAAGAACACGTCAGGTAAATATCATTTCACACATTTTGTGTAATTCTAATAGAGTACAGTAACTTTTACTGGCCCTGTTACACTTAATCTAAATTGCAGTTCACATAATTTAATTTACTTTCATTCAATTTTACTTTAGAACGTTTAATATAATCTGATGTCATTCAGTTCCTCCTGATTTCATCAACTATAGATTGTACAGGTATCATTTCGTCGAATCTGTAAGCGCCTTTACGACGCGAACGTTTTAGATGATGACCCATAGAATTTCCGAACACTTCACCTCACGCAGAATGTAATTATTGTTTTCGTCCGGCAGGGAGAAGCAGAGTGGCGGAGAAAAACTTCATTACTACAACAGCTTTGAAACCGTAATTGTTTTCGCAAAACATTGTTGTGATGATGATGATGTGTTGTTTGAGTAAAGAACGATATTTTTCTAAAATAAATCGAAGTAGTGTTGTTGTTAGTTGTGCTTGTTTTGGGGTGACCGATGCTACGTCGACTTTCCCGTCGCGTGGCGTTCATGTTCCTTTCGTCGTGTTGCCTTCTGATGATCTTGATGAGGCGTTCACGTTCCGCTGACGTCGTGGCTCCCGCGCGTCCGCCGATTGGTCGCTCATTCAGGAAACGTTTCCTTTTATAGTGAGCGCAGCGCCGAGTCGCCCACTTCCGGGTTGTCGGCATGTAGGATCACCTGGACCCGCCAAAGCCAACCCGTCGAACCCGCACCGATCCCGCCTCGATCACGCGCCGATCGGCGAAGGTGAGCACCGCGGTGGGGATGGTGGTCGGGATTTAGGTCTCGGTCTGGGTCTCTGCGGGTTTGGGTCTGGGTGGGTCGCGCCGGTTGAGACTCGTCAAGTCCTGTTGAGACTCGACAACTAAGTTCCGAGTGGAGTCTTTGTGCTCCAAAAGTTGCTTTTTGTTGATGGAGCAAAAAGTTTCGGCTGGCGGTCCCATCAGCAACATGAATGCAGACGCACACTTCCGGTTACAGACAGCATACAACTCGGCGCCCACTTCATTAGCGACACCATCTCCTCGCGTTCCTAATATTATGACGGCCAAATATTAGGAACTGTTTGTTGTAAAATGGCATCTAGTTCACATTTTGCATATTCGCCACCTGTTTAGCGTAATAATACATTAGTTGCCAAAAAGCACGTTGAAACACACAAGTGTCAGGATTTTGTGCCAAAATATTGCATTCCGTTTCGTAATAAAATGCATAATAAAAAAAATTGCAATGCAGACCTTTCTGCAGAGTGCACAGAATACAAAAACAACAAATACAAATACAGGCACAACAAAACTGCGATGTGATGTAGTTACATACTGTATTTACATAAAGTGCCTTGCGACCCCCCCCCCCGAACATTTTGACCCCTTGCCTCATTTCAGGCTTCAAACAAAAGCCCTAAAATTAATTGGACTTTTTGTGACGGATCAACCCAATTTGCATTATTGTAGACTTTTGCCACGTTTCGGGTTTCAAACCAAGATACAAAATTAGATATATATTTTTTAAATACAAATTTGAAGAGAACATGCTAGAATGACGTAAAAACTATGCAGACGAGTACCACCAATACGAGTACCGTATATGTGTAATACTGCAGAGATGTGACTCCTTGATGCAGACCAAACACCTGACTTCAAACCAGTCAGCTTCACTTCCTCTCATTCAAATTTAGCTCACACGTCATCACTTCCTCTTTCACTCTTTGCACTCCTCTCACTTGAACGTATTCTCTCAGTCTGTCACATGTCCGTCATTCTGTGTTTCCAACACGGTAATCGTGAATCACTTTGCTGGAAAGCACTTATTTAATCCAACAAATGATGTGCTGCTTTTTTTACTTTCAAGTCAACTTTCGTTTTGTCCGTTTACCTGAAAAAGCCTTTTTGGCAAGCCGAACCCTGGCTTGAAACTTGAATCAGGACTCGCTTCTACAAAGTAACTAAACTTACAAGAGTTGATCTTGGAACCTTTCGGTGAAATTGATGCCGATGCAAATTAGTGCGTTGCGGTAAAGTTTTGAGGGCTGTTGCCAAGCGTTTACAAGAGTACAAGTTTTGCACATTTTTTGGGGGAGAAGTGAAAATTATTCATGAGTGTCATGTAATAATGTAGAAATGGTCAAAAGGTCAATACCGCATGGACTTTGTCTAATCGTTTTGTTGAACGCTTTGCAAGGTTTTGTATGCGCGAGAATGGGGAACTTGATCAAAGTGCTGAGCAGAGACATCGACAACAACGCCGGAAACTTCTTCTTGGACTTTGAGAGTAAGATACACGCATGCGCATGCACAATCATGTAAATACACACACACACACATGTATAGTGTGAGTTATATGGTGTGTGTGTGTGCAGATGCGGAGGCATCGTTGTCCGAGAAGGAGGCTTGGGAGAAGGTGGACAAGGTGCTGACGGAGGCTCAGGTCATCCTGGACGAGCTGCAGGCCTACACGGGAGCTGGCGAGGAAATCCGGCTGGTAATGCGAGACACCGCTAATGGATGCACAGAGCGCGCGTATGAACGTGCGCTAGTCAATTGTGCACATGTGCATGCGCAGGCCATCCAGAGTCCCAGCGAGGAGGGCGTTCAGGAGAAGGCCTGGTCTGCCGTTCTCCCCCTCGTTGCTAAACTCAAACGCTTCTATGAGTTCTCCCACAAGCTCGGTAATGCTTTCACTCGCTTGCTCACTAAAATTCAATTCAATCACCTATTCAGTCGCTCGTCCGTTCATTTGCTGATTGATAGCCATTCTATCGTTTACTCCAATGTCCCTCTTTCTCGGTAATTCATGCATGAATTCTCTCATTCACTCACTCGTTCATTCACTTGCTAATCCATTCATCCATTTATTTCTTCACTCACTCGCTGACTCATTGCTTCACTCCTGAATGTTTTTTAAGCACGTCTCCTTCTGCGTGTTGTCCAATCAGAGCAGAGTCTGCGTTGCCTGCTGGACATCCTGACCGGTCCCGAAGCCCCGCCCACCCAGCAGCTGGAGAACAAACAGGCGCTGGCCAGGCAGTTTGCGCTCATCCTGCACTTCACGCTACGATTCGACGAGCTCAAGGTCTGGGCGCCGTCGCCTTTCTCCCTCCGTCATCCTCTTCCTCGTCATATGCTTTCCTTCTTCATATTCCCCCCCCCGTCACCTTCCCGCCATGTCGTTTTTGTTCGTCTTCCTCATCACGTTGCCGCCGCATGTCGCAGATGACCATCCCGGCCATCCAGAATGACTTCAGTTACTACAGACGCACAATCAGCCGCATGCGCATCAACAACCTATCTGTAAGAAGCACACGTGCGCGCACGCGCCGCGCCGCGCCTCCTCGTCCTCGTCTGCGTAACGTTCAAGTGCACTCGTCCTTCAGGGCGATGCGGACGCGGAAGTCAACAACGAGCTGGCCAATCGCATGTCTCTGTTCTACGCCAGCGCCACGCCGATGCTGAAGACGCTCAGCGACGCCACCATCAAGTTTGTCTCCGATGTTAGTACTGCGTCGGGTATCTCTGCAAATAAAACTCGACGTTGACGTGACGTGAGCGTATCGTGCGTCAACAGAATCCCGAGGTTCCCGTTGACAACACCACCGACTGTCTGAGCACCATGGCCAGCGTGTGCAAAGTCATGCTGGAAACACCGTGAGGCCCTCGACGGCATCGCCGCCGGCCGCCCCCCCCCCCCCCCCCCCCGACCACTTTTGAAAATTGATCTACTTTGTGTCCGCGCGCAGAGAGTACAGAAGTCGTTTCACCAGTGAGGAGACGTTGCTGTTTTGCTTGCGGGTGATGGTGGGCGTCATCATCCTCTACGACCACGTGCACCCGGCCGGAGCTTTCGTCAAGACCTCCAACATTGACGTAAGACCTTATGCGCACGTGCGAACACGGGAAGAAGATGAAGCCAATGATTGATTGCGGTTGCGTGCAGATGAAAGGCTGCATCCGGGTGCTTCGCGAGCAGCCTCCAGCCAGCGTGGAAGGTCTACTGGACGCGCTCAGGTCACTTTTTGCACTTCCCAACTTGCCGCTCGCTCGCCATTGGCCAACGTGTTGAACTCTGACCCCTGCAGGTACACCACCAAGCACCTGAACGACGAGGCCACACCCAAACACATCAGGAACATGCTGAGCATCAACTGAACAACAGCGCCTCCCTCTGTTCGTCCTCCACATTTCACGACAGCTCCAGAGCATTCCATGGTTATTTGGATTTCTTCTTCTTTGGTCTAAATTGTTCCTACCTCTCCTGCTGCCATCTTTACCCACAAGTCAGTGTGACTCGTGCGGGTGGCCTGCAACTGGAAGCTAATGTTAGCTGAGGCTAGCACCAAAGACGCAAGCCGACGTCAACAAGTTTGGAGCGATCATTTCAGACACGAGGGCCACATCAACCTGTAGCTCATGCTCATTAGGCACATAAGTATTCAATATTTTTATGTTATGTTGTGCTTAGGTTTTGGCTGAATAAAGTTTTTATATCGTTTTGTTTACATAAATTGTGCTTTTGTCTGACTTGAGTTGCAACACACTGGTTGTCACTGTCTCATGGCACATATGGACAATTAGTAGATTGGTCATCAGACAACATCAGGTAGACAAACAAGTACAGTCAAACCTCTGTTTTTGTCCAAAATCCGTTCCAGAAGGCTGTTTGAAAACTGAAACCACGCTCTTTTTAAAATAAAAATGTTCACTGAACACGTCTGCTCACAATGGAAAGCAACACGAGGAAGCGTCACTTCCTAGTCTACCCAAGGAAGCATCACTTCCTCATGTAAGGAAGGCGAGAGGAGTCAAATGGTGCATTCAAGTGCGCTCAGTTTGTTCGAGAACCGAAATTTGTTCGTCATCCGAGGCAGAAAAAAATCGAAATTTTTGGTCGAAAAAAATTAATTGGTCGAGAACCGAGACGTTTGTAAACCGAGGTTTGACTTTACTTCATTTGAATTATTAAAAAATCATTTTTTTCATAATTTATTTTTGTGATGTCCAGAGGTCCCGTCAACGATGACGGAATAATTTCGTTAACGACCCCTTTTTTCATGACGATAACAAAATATAGCACAGACCAGCATGGTTTTGGAGTTCAAAGAAAAGCAGGGCAGCAACGTGGCGCCCCCTTCAGGAAAAACATCCACGCACAGTAGTTGGGACTGCATTTGCATGTACTAACTGTAGAGGGCGCCAACGACTCCCCGCCACCCCAACCCACTAAGTACACGATTCGTGAGTATGTGAGTGCTCAGGGTGTGGCGTTGCTATGATAACCAGGTTGGGCGTGAGCGCGTTGTTCAGACTTGTGGGGAGTGTGTGTGTGTGTGTGTGTGTGTGTGTGTGTGTAAGCATGAGTAAATCTTGAGTAAATGCGTGTGTGTATCAGACTGCTTGAGTAACGTATGTGTGTGTGTGTGTGTGTGTGTGTGGGCGCGTGTGCATGTGCTGGCACTAGTGGGCTCCCTCATGTCCACACAAACATAACGAAATGTGCTTTGCTGGGCATGTCTAACTTGACTTAAAACATTGTTCACTTTGATGAGCTGTCCTTGTGCATGTGTGTGTCACTTCCTGTCAGCTTGTCAGACAAAACTTTTCGTGTTTGTCACGTTTGTCCCCGCTCTTCACATTTATCATAGTTGTGGTTTATGTTTGTCTTGGTTGTTCTGCTCATCACGTTTATCCCGTTTGTTGTTGTTTGCTGTACTCCCTAAACAAGCTTCAGAACTCCCTGAAGGACCGTCTCAAAGTCCTCCAAGCACATCTCGACTGGTTGGGTAAACTCGCTATCGAGGAACCTGCTGAGGATGCCTCCTAAATCATCCATCCATCCATCCATTTTCCGAACCGCTTGATCCTCACTAGGGTCGCGGGGGGTGCTGGAGCCTATCCCAGCTGTCTTCGGGCAGTAGGCGGGGGACACCCTGAATTGGTTGCCAGCCAATCGCAGGGCACACAGAGACGAACAACCAACCACGCTCACACTCACACCTAGGGACAATTTAGAGTGCCCAACGAGCCTGCCATGCATGTTTTGGAATGTAAACTCGAACTGCAAACTCCACACAGGGAGGCCGGAGCTGGGATCGAACCCGGTACCTCTGCACTGCGAAGCCGACGTGCTAACCACTGGACTACCGGGCCGCCGCCTCCTAAATCAGCGGTTCAATTTCCCAATGGACCCTCATAACCAGCACCCCAAATAGACTTTATCATCGAGGCTGTAATTGGAATACCCCTTTTAGTCCCTGCCTGTTTAGAGGCTCTGTCCCCAATATCCAGAGGGGGGGGGGGGGTGTCAACCAGGACAGCCCCACAACTTCCAGGGCCTTTGAGAACTCTGGCTGGCTCTCATCTACCCTTTGGGTCCGCGTCACTGAGGAGCTTTTTAAGCACCTCTGTGATTTTCGCCTGGGGATAGGAGAACATGCCCCAGTGCCCAGACACTGCTTTGTCATAGAAAGGCGTGGAATCGAGGAGTTCTTAGAAGTCTTTTCCCCACAGGCTCATAAGGTCATGAGTCATGGTCAGAGGCGCGCCATCTCCACCATAAACTGCTTTTGTTTTAAGTCGTTTCGAAGTTCTTGGTCATCACGTCGATACATTCCTCCCGCTTATGAGTTTTCAACTCGGAAATTGTCAAAGCGGCCAGCCGGTTACACTCAGCTGCCTCCGGAGTCCCTCAGGGATAGGACTCCTTCTTCAGATTGACGGCATCCCTTACTGCCGGCGTCCACAAACGGGTTTTAGAATTGCCACCACGACAGGCCCGTAGATGTCCTCAAAGTCCTCCGCCTTAGCCAGCGGACAGTCCAAGTTTTGCCAGAGGTGGAATTTCAAACTCCTTCGGCCGGGGGGACTCTGCCATATAGTTCATCAAGCTCATAATGTTTGTCGTATTTAATCATGTTTGTCTGTCACGTCTGTATGAATCCAGTTTGGAAAGGAACTTGTACCCAAGCAGACATGTTGGGGAGTTGAAGGTGCTGTAAAAACCGAGAGCAACGCCCAGCACACACTCATGCCAGCACACGCATACGTGTATGTGTGTGTGTGTGAGTGTGTGTCTATGTGTCTATGTGTCAGTATGGTCGGCGTGTCCGGACATGCCGTGGACACACGCATATGTTTTAAAAGCGGAGTGTGTGTGACTTTGAGTAGGATTTGAAGGCGCGGTATGAAGAAGTCAACATGAGGATTTCCTTCTGCGTGGTTTTCTTTGCTTTTAGTGTCGCCACGGCGACCGAAAGTAAGTAACTTTTGTTTCCTCTCACCACGATAACATCAGCCAGGCTACTATCTTGTTTGGCCGGATTACAACTTGACCCTTGACCTTTCGACTCAACTCGCTTGTTGTCGCGAGCGCGGCCTCTTTGTTTTTTTGTTTTTTTGTGTCATAATCAGCGGACTTAACTTGACTTAACTTTTGTGTGCACTTTGAACCAGAACGTGATCTTGAACTTACTTTCTAGTCTACAATTGTGGAGACTTCAAAGAGATCCTGACAGTTTTCTCACAATTACTCCCAGTAAGCGCAATAAGAGTAGACGTCGTAAAGGTAGACTGTAAAAAAAAGTAGAAAGTGTAGAATCAAAGCAGTCGATAGTGTTTGTTGGAAAAAGAATCATAGAAGCCTTCAAAAGGAGGTCCTTGTCATGGACCTTGGTACTGGCTTTTAGCTCAGCGGTTGGCGCTCTCTTTTCCGAGCCGGTGCCGCAATGGCGGTTCGGGTTCCAGTCCCGAGCAGGTGCCCGCCATCACAGGGTGAAAAAAACAAAACGGATTAACTGTTACTTTTCCAAAAAACTTGACTGCCGTTGTTCATTTTGTTCACTGGAGAACGTACTGCCAGCCATTTAAATGACGTGATGAAATTGGCCCCGCCTCAGGATTTGAAGCCTTATCTCGATGCACTTGAAGGCAAATTGATGGCGAGTTTCACCAGCGAAGGAAGCAGACTTGAGAGAAAAGGCCGCTCTGCCCCATTTGCACTGGGAACGCACTAATAAAAAATAAAATAAATAAAATAGAAATATCAAAAGAAACGGAATATTGCAAAATACTTGTCAGCGGCGTCCATTCAGAAGAGCTTGCTTTAGTGGAAGCCTTTTCTTTTTATTTATTTTAATTTTTTTCCCCATGTTTGAGTTGAGTGGTTTGTAAACTAGGCAACCTTCTTTCGGAAAAAATTCCCACTTGAATGTTTATGCTGTGATGAGTCACCTGAGGAAGTCCACATTTCCAGATGGATGCGCAAATCTGCAACTTGGAAGTCGTTTCAGACATGATGAAGTTGCTGTAGGAACGCTATGATATAGGTCACCATTTTTTTTTCTCACAGATCTGCACCATTGGTCAATCCACACGTGTGCGTGTTATTTTTTTTAAAAATAAATTACTGATCAATGTCAAGTGTTGAAAATGACCAGTCAATTTCAGGGCATTTGTAGACAAATGATGGACTGGTCGCCAGTGATAGGGCACTAATAGACAAAGAAATTACAAGTTGCTAGGTAGGCGGCCCGGTAGTCCAGTGGTTAGCACGTCGGCTTCACAGTGCAGAGGTACCGGGTTCGATCCCAGCTCCGGCCTCCCTGTGTGGAGTTTGCATGTTCTCCCCGGGCTTGCGTGGGTTTTCTCCGGGTGCTCCGGTTTCCTCCCACATTCCAAAAACATGCATGGCAGGCTCGTTGGGCACTCTAAATTGTCCCTAGGTATGAGTGTGAGCGTGGATGGTTGTTCGTCTCTGTGTGCCCTGCGATTGGCTGGCAACCAATTCATGGTGTCCCCCGCCTACTGCCCGAAGACTGCTGGGATAGGCTCCAGCACCCCCCGCGACCCTAGTGAGGATGAAGCGGTTCGGAAAATGGATGGATGGAAGTTGCTAGGTAATGTCGTCGTAGTCAAACAAAGAACTGGTCGTCTGCGTCAGGGTACAAATCGGCAATTGACTGGTCGCCAAGGTAAAGCTGAACAAACAATTGAGTGGTCGCCAGTACATGTCACGTTGACCGGCGTGTTTGTTTTGTGGTCTTTGATAGCGCTCCGCTGCGAGTGCAACGGCCGCTCGAGCGTGTGTGTGCGCGATGCCCGGGGTCTTCGCTGTGTGGACTGTTCGGGAAACAGGCAAGGTCGGCAGTGCGAACGTTGCAAAGATGGATTCTACCAACAGGGAGCGACTCTCAGCTGCACACCGTGTGGCTGCCACCCCGCAGGTGAGGGTATCCGCCAAAGCTCAACGTCAAGGCTCCATTGGGAACCCCTCCCTATCCGTGACGCATCCAGTGATTAGCTCGTTTCAGCCCATGTGTCAACTATGAACTCCGTGATATATAAATGTCCATAAAGCGATGCGGGAGTGTTTGGGTTAATCATTTAAACCCTTGAGTCATCAACTATACTGTCCACAATGTAAAAATCCTGATATGGTGATTAGGGCGTCTGGAATAAGTGAATGATTCCATTCAGAATCATTCGCTCATCCTCGACACCTCATTCATGAGTAGACGACTCCGGTCCTGGAGAGTGCCTGTTTTAGAAGTTTCCCTCTTCCAACACACCTCATTCAAATGATCAGGATCGTTACCAAGCACTTACAGAATTTGCTGATGGAGGGAATCGTTTGAATGAGGTGCGTTGGAAGAGGGAAACTTCTAAAGCAAGCAGAATCGCTATGCACGGCTTCTTTTTATAGTGGACGTAGATAGTTCATAAAAATGCCGTTGTACTGATTTGGGACCTGGGAATGAGTAAAGGATTCTGAACGCAGTCGCAGCATTCGGAATGATGTCGTTCAATCATCTGGTCGCTCATTCCTGATACCCGTACTCACTACACAGGATTTTTAGTGGACATTTTAGGGACAGTAAGTCAAGTACGTAAGATTCCCTTATTGTGTGACTATGGAGTTAGGAATGAGTGAATGATTCCTGGTGTTCCTCTAGGTTCTGTGAGCAGCAGTTGTGACAGCAGGGGGCGCTGTACCTGTAGAGAAGGAGTCACTGGAACAAAATGTGACCGCTGTCCCAATGGGCCCATCGGGCCCCAAGGATGTTCACCGAGGTTAACACCAAAACATGAAATTTCAACAACCACAACAACAAAATACAACTGAAATAATTCAGCTCAACCTGTCTTCTTCCTTGCAGACGACGACCCAGAGAGGATTCTGGGAGTGCATTCTGTTTCTGTTACGGTCACAGCAGCCAATGTTCTCCTCAGTCGACGTACAGCGTCCACAATATCTCGTCCACCTTTGAGCAAGGTAAGCTTTCGTAATTAAAGCCCGTTGGAAGGAAACTGATAGGTCCTGTCTGCAGGCCCCGACGGTTGGAAGGCGGCAACGTCTCATGGCTTAACCCCAGCGGACGTCCACTCTCGCTGGTCCCCCAAGTACATGGACATGGAGGTGATCTCCAGAAACAGTCTGCCAGTTTACCTCTACGCGCCAGGTGTGAACAGACCTAAACCCGCTTGGGCCTAAGACCAACCCTAACCCTTGCACTTCCCGAGACTTCCTGTCCTCCAGACCGCATGAAGTTTGTCTTTTCCGCAGCTTCTTACCTGGGCAACAAATTGCTGAGTTACGGTCACAACTTGTCCTTCTCGCTGCGTCTGGACCGCGGTATCCGACACCCGTCCATCAACGACGTCATTCTGGAAGGTGCCAGTCATCGGGTATCTGCCTCTCTGGGCGACCTGAGCTCTATCGTTCCTTGCGGACAGAAGATCAACTACACCTTCAGGTTAGAATGCCGCCAACACAATTAGATTCCGGCTGCCGCAGGAGCTTGTTCGGGGAAAAATAGGAACATTCCAGGCGGCAAGTAGAAACAAACCAGGAATTTGCACCGCTCGCGCGGTTAAGTCATGACTCGCAGCACTTCCCAACTTTTAAATGAGACATGTTTTTTTTTTCCTTGCGGCTCAATTAAATGAAGCCGCAGCTCACCATGTTTCCTTCAAACCTTCATTTTAATGTCTGGCGCCACTGAAATTGTATCGAGTAACTAACTGACACAAAGGAAAAACGTGGAACGCCTAAAAACACCAGAGCAGGACAACGGCATCGCTATTTTTGTTAGAACTTGTGTGTCAGTGATTGAAAAACCCGGTGGTGGGCTCGTTATTCCTGTAGCGTGACAGAGGGCCGCGATTTCAGAAGGGCTCGCTCACAGACTTACTCTCCCTTCAGAAATAGTCTGATCACAGAAGATTGACTTTGATGTGACTCTTTATTTGTGGGCCGGCACGCAAACTATTTGGGGTTACAAATACAGTAGTCTGTTGATGAAAAGGCTTGGCGCTTTAGATCTGGCTCCCACTTTTGAGGTGTTTCGGGTGGGGCAAGACAAGAAAATCTGACTAAACTCCTCGGCTGTGGATTTGGTTCAATAAACATACAAGTACGATAATTGGCTCGCCCATCATCAGTGTTCAACTCCCATCGACTCAGCAGTGGTGTCACTTTAACTCATTCAGTACCAGCCAATTCTAGACCAAGTCTGAAAAGACGTTTAAAAACGTCTTTGGGACTGAATGGATGGACACAGCATCTCCTTCCAAGCGCAAACTATAATCCTGAGGAAATGGATGGCATGTGATCGAGTGATGTGTCGTGGTCTCTCTTTTGTGGCATCAGACTGGACGAGCAGCCCGGCAGCAGGTGGCGGCCTCAGCTCACCCCTTTCCAATTCCAGACTCTCCTCCAGAACCTGAGCGCCATCAAGATACGAGCCACCTTCGGAGACAGAGGTGAGCTCCTACCGTCGGATCTTGGCTCAGCCGGTGCACTCTTCAACTGTTGTTTGTTTCTAGGACGTGGTTACCTTGACAATGTCAATCTGATCTCGGCGAGGCGAGGGGAGGGCACCCCAGCCCACTGGGTGCGGACCTGTGTCTGTCCCACGGGATATGAGGGGGACTTCTGTCAGCAATGCTCAGCGGGTTTCAAACGGCGAAGGTCGACGGAAGGAGCGTTCAGCCCTTGCGAGCCTTGCAGCTGCATGGGGGGCGACTGCGACCCACAGACGGGTGACTGCTATGCAGCAGACGAGACCGAGACATGCTCGTACGGCTTGTACTGGGACTTCTGGCTTCGACGCTGCATTCCATGTCCGTGTGCCGACGGAGTATCATGCTCGCTGCTTCCTGGATCGACACGACCTCAGTGTCACATCTGTCCACCTGGAACAGCAGGTGGGTCCACCAAAGATAAGACAAGATGGGACATAACGAATTGTTGTGATTTTATAACCCTTGTCTGGTGGCGTGTGCTCAGGCCCTCGCTGTGACGAGTGTCAGGAAGGTTCTTACGGCTCGCCAGGAGGGGGCGCTGGAGGGTGGCCGCCGTGCCGACCCTGCCAGTGCAATGGCCACATTGACGTCAGCGTGGCGGGAAGCTGCGATCGAACCAGCGGCGAATGCCTCAAGTGTGTCAACAACACAATGGGTCGCTTCTGTGAAATATGCTTGCCAAACTTTTATCGCCGCAACCTGAACGACGCCTGCAGACGTAAGTTACTTTAACCAAGCTGACATGCTGGTGTTTTGTTGATAATAACGCGACGATTCCGTGTGTTTGGTTGGTGCAGCATGTGACTGCGATCTTCGGGGCTCCGATTCGGCACAGTGTGATGACAACGGTCAATGTCGCTGTAGACCAGGCTTTGAGGGTCCAACGTGTCAGACATCGCGCGAGTGTCCCGCCTGTTTTAATAGAGCCAAAGCCAAGGTGAGAGATCATCTTGGATCATTCACACCCCACAAGCCAATCCGAGCCATTTCATCCATCCCTTTTCTTCATGTGCGATTTCCAGATGGACGAATTAACTTTCAAACTTCAGCAGTTGCAAATACAGAATTCCCAGATTGGTGGCGGGCTCAATACCGGCAACAACGGCAACGTGGAGGCTGTGCTGAATGCGGCCAAGGAGCTGACGGACAAACTGGAGGTTGACGTAGAACAGCTGGCCGGTGCGACGTCATCACTTATATTGCGTGTGTCGGACATTTGGACTTCTTGTGACGTCATGCGTAATCTATATCCCGCCTGTGATGTTCTACAGACAAGGAAAAGCGGATGCAGGACAGTCTGAAGTCCATCAACCGTACTCGTCTGGCCGAGGAACAGGATGTCCAGAACATGGCCGAGGCCACCGGTGACATCAAACGACGGCAACAAACTTACATGACCAAAGCAGATCTGCTTCAGGCTTTAATGGAGAACATGAAACGTAAACTGGACGAGGCCAAGACAGGTCTCCGATCAGCTGTAAGACCTTACGCCACATTGTCACATTTGGAACTGTACACAAGGTGTCAGCTGACTGGATTCAGTCACTCAACTGATGTGTTAGGGGACTGGATTGTCATCAGCTGACTTGTTTGGGGAATCAGGTGACTGGATCCAGGCATCAAATGACTAGATTCACATGTTAAGGGTCTGGGTTAGGGTTCTGGGTGACTGGCTAAAAGTGTCGGGTGACTGGCTTCAGCCATGTTGTAGCAATTCTGACAATGAAGGGACAAGGACTTTGATGTTAAGCCACTCTTATATATTTTTGTCATTCCTGTCAGGAGTTTCCAGCGGGAGATGCGCCGCTGGGTCCAAACCTTTTCTCCTCATTGGCGCAGACTGCAACAGGCTTGGCTGATAAGTGTGTGCAACAGCTACTCATCAACACAATTTTGGGAAACTTGTTTGGGTGTTTAAGTGTGGATCTGTCATCAGACATCAGACAAAGGCGGTGGCAGTGGAACGGAGCGCCAACGAGGCTCTGGGCGACTCCGAGAAAAGTCTGGAGCTGATGCGGAACCTTGTCACCAAAGGGAAAAATGTCAACGATTTGATTGGAGGAGTAAAAACTGTGTATGTTGTCCTTTCATTCCACCAAGTGTTCAATTGGGAGCAGCGTCTCGCTCTAGTTTTGATTGCGTGCTTATGCTCCTCAGGTATGACGGGATGGCGGGGCGGGTCAAAGGTTTGGAAAACCAGGCAATCCGCGTGGGTGACGATGCCAAGGTGGAGAGCAACAAGGCCTACGGCATGATGGAAAACATAAACAGGATGGCCAGAGACATCCCGCCCGCCCTGACGGTTAGTCAGTCAGGCTGTTTTTGTCCTGATTTTGTTCCTTCCCTACCAAGAACATCAAATGCCTGACTATCTTCTGCCTTCCAAGATCGGCCTAAAACCTTTTTTTTTTTGTAGCTTTTAGATCAAGATCTTTGAGTCATGCTTTGTCTGGTCCCTCACTTTTGCCAAGGGGGACCAAAATACTCTGTATTTTGTTTTTTCTTTTATGTAGTGGTTAATCTTTGCATGTATTATTATTAGAAACTAGTTTCAGATGTGCCGCCATCTGCAAAGATTAACCACCACTGTTTAAAAGGGCTTATTGGTAGTTATTTTCAGTAAAAAAGGGGAGGTTGTCCTGTGTCCTGATTTTATTTTGAAGTATCAGGTACCATATATTGTTAGGAGAAAAGTATCCATTCAACCATTTTATTAAGGAAATTGTTCAACTCTGTTACATTAAGACAACTAGTGCCCAGATGAAACATTCTGGCTCCTCTGCATCCTAATACGTCTTGAACCTCCCCATTTCATTCAGGGGGAGACGGACTCCTTGGCGGCCAAGCTGAACCTCATGAAGAAGGCCGTAGATGGGAACGTGGCGGGTTTCACTGCATTGCGAGACGACGTAGGGCGGGACACGGTCGCCATCCGTGATCTGCTGGAGCAAGGCAGGGATGCTATGCAGGTAAGGAAGCATTGTGGGAATTCATGATTAGTGATGACATCAGCCAACTGGCCACGGTTTCCTGTCGTCAATTCCATCCGGATCATTTTCCATCAATCCTGTCCCACCCTGTTGTGGCGTAATTGCTATTCCATGTGTCTCTTCCTCACTGGTTGTAGCACTCCCTATCTACAACCCCTGTCCTGCTTGATATTGACCAGTTCTGTTCCATCCCATTCTGTCCTGTCCTATTTACTACTCATTTCCTCCCTTCCCCACAGGGGGGTAGGCCAGCCTGGCACATAACCCTTTTTCTCTTCTATCCTATTTCTGTTTTGTCCCGCCCTGTTCAGTCCTCTCGTGTCCATTTGGCTGCTTGTTTGTTTAGAACTGCCCAGCTACAAACCCTGTCTTGTTCTATCCTGTCCAATCCTATTCGGTGCATGTTGCATCCTTTCCTCACAGAGTGTAGCACTTCCCGGATGCGTCACTTATCCAGCCCTCTGTTTGATTGCCGATTTTATGATGTAATCAATGAATGGGAGGGCCACAGCTTACTGTTTTATTCTGGACATTGCCAGGAAGTAGACTGTGAGCGTGATGTCATGTGATCCTTGCAGGACATGGATGTGCTGACAGGCAAAGTGGATGCTGCGTATGCCGACACCAAAGGGGCGGTGCAGCGCATCAACAGCAACACCAACAAGCTGGACACCGCCCTCGGTACTCTGAGAGGTAAACGGAAAGTCACACAAAGAAGAAGAAAATCCGCCGATGTCCTGTCCGTCTTCATGGCTCACGCCATTCTGTACATCCTCAGGCTTTGACCAGCAGATTGCGAACGGCCAAGCACTGGCTGACGCCGCCATTAAGCGACTTCCTGCTATCAATGCGACCATTCAGCGGGCTGCCAAGAACAACGTAGAGACACGGGGCCTGCTGGACGCGGTGTCCGCTGACTCCGACGGAGCCATGGCGTCCATCAATCGACTGGAGAGCCTGATCCCCAGTCTGGAGGTGCACCACCGCCAACCTAACATGGCATAAAGTGATGGTGTTCATTGACTAGCTAAGATTCAAGACTTCAACTCTGTTTCTTCTTTCTGCGGCTAACATTCTAAGAATGATCAACATAAGTACAATTTTATAGGTGAAAGCAAAGAACATTCATATTTGGTCCGTCCAGGAAATTGCCGTAAATTCCGAACCAAAAAAATGTCTAGTCCTCAGGCTCTATTTTTGTAGATGGTGCAAGTGCCATATTTTTGCCAATTTGCCAGATCACTCTCAGGCGAGCTAGATGTTGGAGATGTGTCTGGCAGGGCAACAATTTGGTGGCAAAAAAAACCCCTGCTCAAACCTATGACTTCCAAGTGCCCACATCATGGCAAAGGTGTACTTCTGCCATGTCGAGACTCTGGTGCGCCACATTCAAAGGGAATAAATGGAGATGGATGGAAATTTGCTGTGTCCACTCCAACAATGGCGCAGACCTCTCTCTCGCAGATCCGCCCGCCAAAGCTCATCTGAGAAATGACCAAACTCTGGGCTAACCCCCCCCTGCACGCAGAATTGTGCCACACAGGATTTACACGGTCGTGAAAGGAGAGCCCCTAAACTTTGCATAAAGTGACAAAAAAATTTTTACTTGCCAGGGAGCCATCAGGTCCACACCGCCGCTTGGAAACGATGTCACCACATTTCACGATGCTGCCAAAGAACTGCGGGTGCTGGCCGGCGACGTCGGCGCAGAGGTCGCCGGCGAGCTTGACAACGCCAGGAACCTTGAAGCGGATGCCGCGCAGGTGAGGCGTCGACTGCCACTGGTCAAAAGTTGGTGACAGCAAAGTAACGCGTTTCAACCACAGGCCGGTGACGCTGCCGCCGGCGCCATGAGGAAAGCCAAAGAAGCCAGAGATGCTGTAGGACGAATGCTCCGAGACATCGCCGCCGGACTGGTTAACATCAGTAAGAAGCGCGAATCTCTCTCTCTCTCTCTCTCTGTCTCTCGATCGATCGATAGATAGATAGATAGATAGATAGATAGATAGATAGATAGATAGATAGATAGATAGATAGATAGATAGATAGATAGATAGATAGATAGACAGATAGACAGATAGATAGATAGATAGATAGATAGATAGATAGATAGATAGATAGATAGATAGATAGATAGATAGATAGATAGATAGATAGATATTTTGGGAGGCACTGGCCATTGCTTTACATTGGAATTGACAGTCTTTTGGCGCCCTCTGGAGGCCATGAAGCGCTTAGCAGCGGTCTCTTGTCTAATTGGCGGGCAAGCTTTTTCATTTATGTGCCAAGGCTCCTCACTTTTTGGTCGAAAGGGCTCACGGTCCCCCGCAGGTGTGTCTGCCTAGTTTAAGAATCGCTGCGACCTCTGCCCTTCTTCCCGGCCCACAGACCAACCGGGCACGTTTGACCCGAGCCGCCTTCAGGAGCTGGAAGATTCGGTGGCGGCGACCCGGCGAAACGTGGAGACGAATCTGGAGCCTCAGCTGAGAGACGCGATTGCCCGCGAGGCGGCGCAGCGCCGCCGACTGTCCCTCTTAGACAGCGACATCGACACCATCTTGTGGGACATCGCCAACCTGGAGGACATCTTGAAGACCGTGCCCAAAGGATGCTTCAACAGCCCCCCCATCGAGAAGCCCTGAAATGGCACCCGTCACTTTTTTAGACTGTATCCACGTGACATTCCTTGGGGGAATCTCCTTCCCTTTTCACAGCCTACACGGGCCTGTCCTTGCCGTCGGGCGCGTACTCTAAATTATGGCACTCATTGCTGCTGCTATGATCTGATTTGCTGCCAGCCATTTTAGAGCATTTAGACTAATCTGTCAAGGCCCACATACTTTAGTCTTCTACAATTTTATCAAGAAACATAACAAAAAAAAGACACTATTCAAAAGCTATTCAGCAGTAGAACATGGGTTGTTTTGTTTTCACACAAAACACAGCTTTCTGACCAAAACGCAGAGAAAACCAGCTTTTGTGAAAATAACAACAGTGACCTAGATGCTCATATATTTTGGGCCGTGACCGACGCTGACTCAGAGCATCGCTGGCTTTTTTTTTTTTACATAGTCCAAGCCGTTCGCTGTGTGTTTTGTCTACTTTTCTCATCATCGCGACACATACATATAAATACTCCTTTGGCGTGTGAGGTGGCTCCGTTTGTCCGAGATGTGGCCATTTCGCTCCCTCATTGACGTGAGAAGTTGAGATTCATCTCCTAATCTTTATCTTCAACTCAAAGGCTGTGCTGATCTTAATCCGTGCTAACCCGTTGAAAACTGGCAAATATATTCATCGGCTTCCAGTTGACAAATGGAAACGTGAGTTAATGACGTCATGAGTCCAAGTGTTAAAAATAGCGTCCGAATTTCAACGAGATGTTTGGGAACTCAATAAACGACTCATGTTTTGAATTTCCTGAGGAGGTGGGTGCTTTTGGAGATGAGAGCCTTCCGCCTGACAGCCAAGACACGCACGCCCACAGTCTCTTACCTTGTGTTTCCTATTTTTCTATTTATAGAATAACGTGTCCATACCTCTTCTGCTGTAATGTGAGCCGATCGATTGTCACATGATCAATACGATTGGTTTGACATTGAATAAAAGGCTGCAGACCAAGCGTTTGTTCTCGTGTTGAATTTTAATAAATCGATCAAAGTCATGCCACAAGCACAAGCAGAGTGTCAACATGCTGCACAGTCAACACCGACACTGACAAGCAGACATTCACGCAGGCTTTCACTTTGAAAAGCCATCCGTTCACTGAAGCTTTTACTTTGAAAAACTATCCATTCAGTACTACCATACTTTGAAAAAAGTGGGTCTTTGTCAAAAAGCTTCAGAGTCCTAAATTCCTCTAAATTTACGCGGAATGTTTTAAAAGGGCCATATTGTGCACAATAGAGAAGATCCAGCCCACTGGTTGCCATCGCAATGAAAGCAGGGCTCACCATTGGTTGAGCAGTATGTGAGGAGGGATGAGGGCAAAACGAGTCAATTTTACGGTGGCAAGAAATACGCTATTTAAAAAAAAATTACTGTCAAAAAAGTGTTGCATTATTGGCCTATTTTGCTGAAGGCATGCCACAGACCAGACCGTTGAACTCTCTTGAATTGGGAAGGAAAAGCACAATATATCACCTTTAAGGATCAACGTGAACGCGACATGAAGAGAAGCCCAGTTCAGGGTCTCCACTGACATCCAATAGGGGGAGCTGTTACCACCAATCGCTTCAACCTAGCAGCAAGCGATGGCTAACGCGCTAATTGACTTCAAAATGGGTGTATGTGGGCACAAACTGTACAGTTCCTAATCAGCAGTGGGTTCATGCATCTGCTGACTGGATGAAAAACAAGAAGTGGCGCCAAAGTGAACCCCCCCCCATCCCATCCCTGCCCCATGAAACACATACACACACGCACACACACATGTGTGTGCATCAGTCCCGCAGTTACAGTGAACCCACACTTAGTTGCCATTTATCCTCCATGGACTCCGCTATGTTACACATTTGAAGCAAATTCCTTTTACCGGTTTTCACAGTTAACAGGCAAGATCGAGTTTTGAGTTGTGTTAAGTGTAGTACCACATTGTGCCACAACATGTGAGGCAGCACTGAGCTACACCCAAAGACATGTGCTGTAATTACGAGCAAGACGAAGAGGCAAAGAGGGTCCTCTAAAGCAGAGAAAATATATGCCAGTGAGTATTGTCGAATGCTGTTTCTATGCGTAGATGTTCTGTTTGCGTGAGTTGGGCCTAAAATTTCAAGCTGAAGGTGAAATATTTTCAACAAAAATATTTCAGTTGCCTCAACTGGCAACCTTTGTCGATCATGACGTCTGACAATATGCCCGGACATAAAGTGGCCAATTTTAAAGGTTTAGAGCTACCATAATGTCAATGATCATTTCTGTCAGCCTCTCTATAGCGTTTTCCATTTAATGTTAGCATTAAGCTAATGAACTTTGGTTCGACTTCATCATATGGTTTGGTTGAGCACGTTGGTATTTAAATACATAATGGTTAATTGTCTTTCTCTTATATTTGTCCATTTTTTTTCCCAGTAAACTAACTGCCGCGACAAATAAACAGCTTGAAGCAAGCACACTGTGCCTCTTCATTTGGAGAAGATGCACAAAGAGATACTCGGAAAAAGTTGAACTATGTATGCTGAATGTCAATGTGTTGAAAGGGCGAAAAAGTTGCTGTTTAGGCTCTGGTGTGATGCGGGTGGATGTGGAACGTCGAGGCGAGAGGCATGGGTGAGTGTTCACTGCACTGAAGTTGCGTTGTGATAGCCGAGCGGGAGACATGTTCGCGCAGCACTACGAGCGGCACCTATCCCGAAGCATTGATGTAGAGTTGCGTGTTGAGGATGTAGTCGATGACCGGCTGACACAGATAGTCCACAACGTGGCCGTCGCCGTGCTGCAGCGCCAGTCTGTGCACAAAAACAACAACACATCACTTCCTCCTCCTTCAAAATAAAAGCTGACTGTTCATACATACATCCGCGTAGGTGGCGACGATCTCACCTGCTCTTAGTGGAGCTGACCTTCGCCATGGGATGCTTGCCGTCGTCCGTCACCACCACGATGCTGTCCTGAGAGCAGAGGGCAAATCAAGCAAAGTTGGCGTGTGGTCACAGCAGCCTAACCCGGCACATCTGCGCACGTTCCCCAAAGCGCAAAAAGAAGTGGGATGCTGCCAACCTGGTGTTTGCGCAGCACCGATGACTGCTTCATGATCCGTTCCGTGTCAGCGCCGTCACGAGGAACCACCACCATGCCGAAGTCGCCCACGATCACCTCCATCTGCAAACACGCTGACTGCTGATTTGATTCGCCCCCGAGAACAAGAATCACAACTTCTGTTTCCGTGGCAACATTCCGGTGCTTGAGTGGCTGCTTTTTAAGACGTTTGAAAAAGTTTCTTCACTCACTTTTGTGTTGTTTTTATTTTACGTGCTTGTAGGTTAAATTGATGTTGCTCCAAATTTCGGTGTGGGGGGGGGGCTTGTGTTAGTCATTTGTGAGTAAATGTGTGTATGTTTCAATGGCCAGTCAGCTGCTTGTGTTAAAGTCCCATTGCCGACTTGTTTTGAAGTCAAACTCATGTTTGCGTGTGCTGGAAATGTGTGTCGAGTGGTTCCTCTGCCCAGAAGAAGTGCAACATGGGAATGACATTTGGGGTGGGAAAGGTGTGGGGAGACTGGGGAGAGGGCGGGGGGCAGGGGCAGGATGACGGGGGCGCTTACATCACTGTCCTTCCACAGGCCAGGAATGCAGAAGGATTCCAAGAGGTCACTTCCACACAGGAGCAAGATGCGCAACTCTACACACCACAGCGGGCGAGTGGACGGAGGAAGGAAGGAAGGAAGGAAGGAAGGTAGAAAGGAAAAAGACACACCTTCAGTAAAGCACACTTTTTACTGGATACACTGGGGGGAAAAAATGGTGGATACATTTTTTCAGTTGATGTGTAGTCGACTTAAAAAATGTATCTAGATACAGATTTTATTTTGTGCAACCACTTGACGAAATAAAATTGAATAAATTCAACACACCATTTTTTTTCAGTGTAAACACACACACACGCAAAGCGGATGGGCAGCGCCACCGCCACTCACCGATCTCCTCGTATGTCATGGCAGGTCCTAAGTTGGCGTTTTCATCTGATGCCAGAAACATGAATGTCAGTGATATGCGGGCATGCAGGCGAAAAGAGTTGGGCTCGCGTGTCACCACTCACCAATGAAGGTAAAGCGTTCCATGTGAGGACGCACACAGCAAACTTTGGCCAAACTCTCGTTCAGCTTTCCCCAAAGTTTCACTGCAAGCCACAAATTCCTCAGCATCCTCATTTTCATCGTCATGTTCGCGGGGACGGCCAAAAACGTACCCGAAGTGGTCTTGTGATTCAAGTTGTTGTGGTTCTGGTAAATGGGCGGAGCCTGTGTCTGTGGCTGACCGATGACGGGAGTCGACGACGGTGTGTTGACGTTTGATAAAATGCAGCCCGTCACTCGCTATGGGGACAACGACATCATTTCAAACATCAACCACCAACCATCACCATTTTCCACACAAATACCGTATTGGCCTGAATATAAGACGGTGTTTTTTTGCATTGAAATAAGATGGGGGCCGTCTTATATTCGGGGTCGAGACATTATACCCATTCACGACGCTAGATGGCGCCAGATATCATTGAATCGAATGCTGAACTTGACTCCCCAGGCCAAAGTGAGCCCCTGTCACGAAGAATAAAAATAAAAATAGCGGTAGCACGAAGAAGAAAAATAAAAAATTGCAGTACGAAAGAAAAGAGAAGAAAATAATAGAAGAGATAACAGAAAATGGAGAAACGTAGCGACAAGCTGGAGAAAAGTGGGTCGAAGATCGGCCAGGTTAACCGGCCGCTGAGAAGATGTTATGATGTAATTTACATTTCAAAAAGCAGAAGCCATTCATTTACGAATGTGATTGGACTTTAGTTTACATATTTAAATGTTCAGATATTAAGATTTGAATGAGGCAAAATAACATGCTTTTTCTCTCTTATATTCGGGCCAATACGGTACTTCTTCACTCTCACAGCACTGAAAAACATCTTTGAAGTTTCTGCCATACGAATACATCCGGTGAAATAAGCTAACAGTGAGCTTGACTTTCAGCCCGGCGACTGTTGATGATGCACCCAAGACAAGCGTGTTCGGACATGTTTATAAGGGTGCTGCAAAGGTTATGAAGGGGACAGATTGAATGTAAAAAAAAAATTTTTTTAAAAGAGCCGTCACCTTCATCAGGTCTCGGTGGTGCTCCAGGACACTGCAGGTGGTCTGCCAGGTATCCTGGTAGCACTCCCAGGGGTCCACCCTGCGGCCACAGGAAAGACGTTAGAGCAAGCGGCGGCACTGGCTGACTTCCTATCACACGACTCACCTGATCCAATCGGACGACTGCACGGCCAGCTGACACATGGTCAGACGATGCCTGCTGGACACCAGACCCTGACGGACACACAAGCAGTGTGACATCATCGTGGAGCATGAGAGGTCTTTTCTGCAGGTGGCGCTGTGGTGTATGCTTTCTGGATTTTGTGTGCCAACTTCAACGTATTAGTGACAGTCCCTGTTAACCCTTTCATGCACGAATAATGATAACCTGTAACCCGATAACATGATAAGCTGTCCACTGTAGTCACCGCTGTCCCTAAAAGGGTCAATATACTTCGCATAAGTCTCCAAAATACTACAGACAATACAAAAGCCAGACGTTACGAGATGGTATTATTATGATATGAACCCCATGATTCGATTAACTTGACTCATTCCCGACACACGTTTTGGATTTCAGGCTTCTGTCAGAATCCTGCCTCCCGGTCAACAACAACAGCGACAATTTAAGGCCAGGAGGCCAACTCACAGCTTTTCCGTACGAGTCGTGCACTGGCGAAATGATCCCTCCGATCACGATGAAACGGCCACTTTTGTGCAGGTAGTCCCTTGCCTTTTCTGTGCGCACGCACGCACGCACGCACACACACACACACACACACACATACACAACAAAGAAAGTTGGACGCAGGAACAAACAAACTTGACATCAAGCTCGAGTATGTTTTACCTACGGATGCATATGATGTTTTATCGACAAACATTTTCAACTCGTGGTTCGTGGGCAGGTAGTAAAAAAATTCAAGAGGGTCTTCGGTTTAGGACTGCATACAACATTGCTTTCTATGGAATTATTTTACATTCATGTTTTTCATACAAATACCCTATCACGAGTAATTAGAACCTTACTCCCATGAGAGCGTGTACATTTACAAAGTGCAATATATTTTCAAAGGCATTTTTTTTAAGAATACATTCAAGTGGGTGATGACTTAGTGTCAATAGTGAAATGGGGGTCTCAGGGTGACAGCAGTGAAATGCAAGCAGGCATTTTGTCCTTTTGCAAGTGGCTTAGATGAATGAATGATATGCGCGTTACTTAGTATTACTTGTTTATGTTCATTCCTGTCTATATGTGTTTTGAGTTATTTTTTGGTTCCTTTCTCTTGGGCTGTTTATAGTGACGTCTACATCTTTTCTATTATTTTGAACCTTGACGTTGATGCGCGCCAACTCGTGAATTTTCCACATCACTATGTTGAAGAGTTTAAAGCCTTTGAGATATTGGTCATGTATTTGGATGGCGAGAAAGCGAGGACATTTCAAATTAGGGATTCATTTAAATATGATTTGAAAAAATGAATGAATGTGTTCATGATCTACTCGTTGTTATGTTCCTGTTTTGAAGATGTTGATGATGAGCTTGTTGTTTTGTGGGCTGCGTCACATCGCGGGTGGGGTTGAGGCTGCGTTGTTCTCAAGGCCTGCCCTGCCTGCCTACCTTCACGGCAACAGCTCAACCCGACGCATTCGACGCGAGCAAAGCTCAAGAACGCTCAGTTTCAGCACCGGAACGCTGGACAGCGACGAGCGCGGCCGACCCGAACAAAAAGCGAGGAGGTGGTGGGAGGCGTTTTTTTTTTCTTCTTTCATTGTGACGTCGCAACGTGCCATTCCCACACAAGCTCTTACCGAACATATGGATGTGTCCATAGGTGATGGGATTGAAGCTGCCGCACGACAGCAGGATCACGTGAGTTTTGCTGGTTTCTGGCATGGTCGCTTCTTGTCGCGGTTCCGGTTCTGGTTCTAGTTTTGGGTTGTGTGGCGGCAGCAGACGCAGAACGAGAGGCGAGGTCGCCCAGTCTGCGGCAGGATGCTGGGGTGGGGGGAAGTGGCGTCACTGTTTTCACGGGCACGCTGGTCACGTGATTAGGGGAGAGCGAGCGTGAAAGGGGTCAAAAAGTTGTCGTCTTCTTCACTTAATTAATTTGAGTGTATTTGTGGTCGAAATTGCGCGTGAATGCTGATTTGTGAAATGCGGAACACTATTGAATGATATGAATCGGAATTTGTGTAATTTGAGGTGATGCTTAATTGAAAATACCGCACAGCACATTTTATTCACTTAGAAATTGTACGTAAAAATTTATCAGAAGTTATTTGTATAAGATATAGTCTTATCATCTAGCTTTCACAGCACACGAGGACACACACACTAATTAGCCATTATGACACGAAATAATAATGCAATCACATAGTAACACTCTTCCGGGGCAGCCAGGTCTGGGCCTGATTTATAATCCTTTATCTCATGAGGTGGCGGTCACCCAGGGAGACAGAGGTGCTGGGTTGCACTGCTGTTTCTACTCAACCATAGCTTTTGTACCCCCTATTTTTTGTATTGCACACTCAAAGACAAGTGGATCAGATAAGAATATGATTTAGTGACAACACCACCTGCAAATCTTATAAGAACCAGGGAATTCCACGGAGGATACCAAGGATGGCGCTACACAGGGGCGAGGGGACACTGCAGCTCCGTCAGAAATCCCTGTAGCTCCATCTGATATTCTAAAATAAATATAAAATGATTTTCTCAACCCCGCTTTGTGTCGGTGAAGGCCCCGTTTATTCCCGTGGAGAGGAAAAAATCCTGGAGCCCTGCCTGGTGGATACTTTCCCCTGACGAGTCTGCATGGCACTCTCTTGGGGGCCTCTTAGAAATCATTTCCCCTGACGAGGCTGCATGGCACTCTCTTGGGGGCCTCTAAGAAATCCTAACACTTTAACCAGGAAACAATCCACGATTAAAAATGTGCCAAAGCTCCCCACCGATGAGCTCCTCGTATAACCTGAAGGCATCTTTTAAATAAGAGGAGTATGTTGACGTGAATGGTGTAAATTATGCTAAACTATCACAATATCAAACATGTGACATTATTATATTACACATTGCATTGTTTTATTGAATGTGTGTGTGTGTGTGTGTTTAGGGGGGGTCCGTTTGGTCTTTTCATTCTGATCATTCTATCGTGCTGAGCCGAACGGTTCCGATAAGTGCCGAAGCTGCACCGCTCCGACAGAAGAAAGGCGACCAGCGAAAGCGCAACCGATTTGTGAGCGCTTCGTAAACTGAAAGCTCGTCAGCTTTGTCCGAAATAAGACGAATAGATTGGCGTGTGAGTGGTGTGATTAAAGCGAAACGATCAAAGTAGCAAACGAAAGACACTTCATTATGTTACGCATTGTTTTCTTGTTAAAGTATGTTTTGTCGTTTCAGTCTGACTTCGGTTCTTTCGTGCTGAGACGAATGTTTCCGGAAAGTGTCGAAGCTACCCGGCTACCCGCGTACACCCCCCCGCCCGCGTGCAGGCAGACAGTCAGGCCAACAGGAAGCAACAATATGGTGGCGGCGTTCGCGCAGTTAGCCCGTGAGCTCGTCGTAGCGTGAACGCGGGCGAGCTGTCACAATGAGCCTCTGCGCGCACTTTTTACGGTAGGTCGTGCTGGCGGCCTTTCATACCGACACACACGACATGACGAGTGACTGTAAGTGACCTGTGAAGCGACGCTCGCTGTTGTTTTCGTGGCGTGCTAAGGCTAAGGCTAGCGTCGGCTAGCTAGCTTACAACATCAACAAACAGCCGATGTCATCACAGTCCGCGGATAAAGTAACTTTTGCGCAAATAATAGGGCCACACCTTCAAACGTCACCTTCACTCGAGCATCTTTATCAGAGAAGTGAAACTCGTCACTTGTCCACGGTGCTAGATTTAGCTTATTGCTAACATTGTCGTCGTGCAAGGTTGTGTGACGTCACGGGGGTGAGTTATCCAAATTCTTGACAGATGGTTGTTGTTATTGTGCAACTGCACGACGCATTGCGCTCCCTGCCAGGGACTTTAGCGTCACCGCGACATTTGAATGACGCGTAGCCGCTGACGTCATTGGGAGGATGAAGTGTGTTGTTTAACTAGCTGCTCTCTTGTTGTGTTGACAAGCAGACAGGCAGAGGCCCTGAAGGCGGACATGACAGGTGAGCACCTTCAGCACGTCAATAAAATACAACCAAACTTCATTCTTAAGAGTACATTTCACACACTAAATAACACTTCCCCTCATTTGGTCTGAAAAGTTCATGTTGTGCTTCCATGGTAACAAGATGCGTGCACTCGGGCGATGAACTGTCTAATCACATTTTCTAATGATGTGTACATAAATAGGAACTTTTATGATTAAAGGTTACACATGGTTGTCATGTTCTTGACTTTTAATGGTGAAATGTGAATAATGCGGTAACAGAACACACTGCCCGCGAACCAGCTATTATTATATTCACAATGAAATAATCATCTGTAAATAAGATATATCATAATTTCCGGACTATAAGCCGCGACTTTTGTCACACGCTTTCAACTCCGCGGCTTATTTAATGAAGCGGCCTATATAAAGACTTTTTTAACGGCCGCCTGTGTACTGTCTTTCTCTGTAAATATCTCATGTAACAATATGGGCACCTGCGGCTTATAGACAGGTGCGGCTTATGTGTACAACATGTTTTTTTCCTTTAAAAATGTAGTGGTGCGGCTTATAATCAGGTGCGGTCTATAGTCCAGAAATTACGGTAATCATATTGAAATGGTGAAAGCTACCACCTAATCATGTACTTGTACATGTGACTTGGTGTGAAACCCCAGCCTGTTACCATGGCAACAGAATACACTGTACCTGGTTGAATGTTTTTAAATGCGACTATCATGACATGATTTTGGCGATTCTGTGGAAGAGATTAAAGAATGTGAAATGACTAAAAGTTACCAATCATCATGTTTATGACTTTTAGTGTGGAAGCATGCCGTTACCATGGGAACAGAACACTTGCATTCTAGATTGAGAATAATAGTGTATCGTTTTGATGCAATTATGGTTACAATGACTGTAAAATTCGTGCGGGAATATGAAGTGATGAAAGTTCCTATTTTATTGATCATGCACATAAAATACAGAAAACGCAAAGGTCAAGGATCAGTATAATCCCGGCCAATAATTCAATATCAATAGAAATTTCTCTCACTGTAATATCAATTAAAAAAAAAGTTACATATTATATTTTTTTAATTGCTTTCATTCAGTTTTTTTTCTCCTCCAGATCTTTCTATTGAATAGTTAAAAAAAATGAAGCAATGTCAAGTTCCTCATCGTGCATGTGACTTGGTGTGGAAGGCTGTAGTTGCCATGGTAACCGCACCGTCGCACTACTATGGACAAATATGAATTGGCGCACATGTGTTTGCACGGTGCAGACTCTAAGCTGGCAGCGGCTGAGGCGTGGACGTCCCGCCAAGCCTTGCAGGACTTGTACCAGAAAATGCTGGTCACGGACCTGGAGTACGCCTTGGACAAGAAGGTGGAGCAGGACCTGTAAGTAGCGTCCACTCACCTCTCCTTCCAAGCTCCCGTCGCTCCTCGGACGCTCGTGACCGCAACTAACTCGCGTGTCATCTGTCCTTGTAGGTGGAACCACGCTTTCAAGAACCAGATCACCACCTTGCAAAGCCAAGCCAAGAACCGGGCCAACCCCAATCGGAGTGAGGTGCAGGCCAATCTGTCCTTGTTCCTGGAGGCGGCCAGCGGTTTCTACACTCAGGTGAGCTGATGTTCAGATGAGTTGCTGCTTGGATAGGTTGCAAGCTTTTTGTTGGTGTCCGCTTTTTTGCAACAACATTAGGAAATATCAATGTGATTGTATTTTCAAAACAATGAACTGCATGTAGGATTTATTGCTTGTAGCGGGTGTCACATGACATGCTGGCCGCCGTGTGTAGCTGTTACAGGAGCTTTGCAGCGTCTTTAACGTCGACCTGCCGTGTCGCGTCAAGTCTTCGCGGCTGGGCATCATCAGCAATGGACCGAACGGCGGCGGCGGCGGCGGCATCGTGACGCCACAGCCCAGCTCGTGCTCGTACATCTGCCAGCACTGCCTGGTGCACCTGGGTGACATTGGTGAGGAAGAGGAGCGACACAGGCCCGGTGCTGATGAAGATGGCATCTGACATTCTCTTTTTTTTTGCTACTTTCAGCTCGCTACCGCAACCAGACCAGCCAGGCCGAGTCATACTACCGGCACGCCGCCCAGCTGGTTCCATCCAATGGTGAGTTCTCACAATGGCGGCCATGTTGTGTATATGTGGAACATTCAGCGGAAGTTTGAGAACATGTATGAGGCTGGGAAAGGCGTCGTCTTAAGCTAGCTTCCAAAGTTACCCCTCACAGTAGAGGAAAGGGAGACCGGCCGGCATTAGCTTCCAGATAATCCAGCATTGCCTCCAATGTTAGTGTCCAACGATTCATTCCAAAGTTAAAGAACAACGAGGTCTTATTATGCCGATGACTGTCGTGTTTCTCAGGTCAGCCGTACAACCAGCTGGCCATCCTCGCGTCTTCGAAAGGAGACCATCTGACCACCATCTTCTACTACTGCCGCAGCATCGCCGTCAAGTTCCCCTTCCCCGCGGCCTCCACCAACCTGCAGAAGGCGCTGTCCAAGGCTCTGGAGAGGTAAGCGCCACTTCCAAGGCTCTGAAATCACTCTGGGCCTTTTATAGACAAAAACGATATCATGGCTTAGAGTTGCCGAGGTGCGAAATATTTTCGATGCGGAAAAATTACTCCCCAATCACAACAAAGAGATTGTCAGTGGACATTGAAGGAGCTATCTCGGTCCGTCGTTGAAAACCCACAACATGTTTGCGCAGCCGCGAGGAGTCGAGAGGCAAGTGGAGCGTGTCTGACTTCGTCAAGGCCTTCATCAAGTTCCACGGACACGTGTACCTGAGCAAGGGTGTGGAGCAGCTGGACGCTCTGAGGGAACGTCTGGAGGAGCAATTCCACGTAAGTGCCGTAACTCCGCCCACCCCTCCACTCCCGGCACGTGCACGCTCCCGCGGATGCTGACGTATGTGCGTGCAGAGGCTGATCCACCAGAAGGCCTTCAGCTCGCAGCAGCTGGTCCACATGACAGTCATCAACCTGTTTGAGCTGCATCACCTGCGAGAAATAGCGGCCGACGGACAGCAGACAGTCAGCTGGTTCCAGCTACTCGGGCTTTTCAGTAAGAAACCGAATCAATTTTGGGGGCTGGGTCATTCGCCACATTTTTCGAGGGGGGTGGGGGGGGGGGGGTTCTAAATGGCGGGCATGCAGTGTTTTCCAAAATTGCCTGAGCCAAGGCACATTAACTATCATAGAAGAATCAGTCAATCCTGTATTTATGTTTTCATTTTGAAAGCCGGAGTCAAGTCAAACGTTTTCTTGGCAATATGTTCAACTACAGTCAAACCTCTGTTTTCGTCCATAATCCGTTCCGGTCGAAAATCGAATTGTTCAAAAACCGAAACCACCCACTTTTTAAAATAAAAATGTTTATTAAACACGTCTGCTCACAATGGAAAGCAATACGAGGAAGCATCACTTCCTCGTGTAAGGAAGGCGAGAGGAGTCAAATGGTGCATTCAAGTGCGCTCAGTTTGTTCGAGAAACGAAATTCGCTCGTCATCCGAGGCATAAAAAACTCGACATTTTTGGTCGAAAACCGATTTGGTCGAGCACAAAGACGTTAAAAAAACAAGGTTTGACTGTATTCTCAACATCGTACTCTAATCAATATGGAATAAGAATTAAGTAGACTAATTCACACATTTTCAGTCCTTTTAGGAGGCTGACATTTTATGAAGCCCCGCCCCTACGTTGGGCCACGGGCACACCTTGCCGGTGCCCTGACTCACCTGTTATTTGGCTTTAGTCACACGGCGTTCACAAGGCGCTTTTATTTACAAAGAAATGATTGACTTCCCAATTTAAAAAGGAACACAACCCCAAATCCCACAATGCACCACAAAATGACACTGGAAGTACAGTTTAATCCAGTCTCGATTTACTCTCAAATACACTCACTCACTCTGCATCGAACTCTGCATGCTGTTGTGTTGTATAAATAGCAACATGTGGATACATTGCTCATTGTTGTCGCCGTGCCATCTAGTGGGAAGCGTGTAAGTGTTCTGCATGTCACTCAATATGCGGTCCGTGGCCTGCACCTGTCTTGCCAGTGTCCTTCCTGGGCCTCATGTGCAGCCGAGTTCTGCTCAACAAGAACCGTGATGAGGAGGAGGTTGCCGGTGAGTGTCCTCTGCCGGCCATCAAGGTTTCTCTGGACTGGCTCCGCCTGAAGCCCAGCGTGTTCCACGAGGCCGCTGTCGACCAGAGGCAGCAGTAAGTTGGCGCTCGCGTGTCTCCCGACACGCCGAGGACTGGCACTCACTTCCTGTCACTTCTTGCTCTTTCAGCGTCTGGCCCTGGCTGGTGTCCATCCTCAACAGCTTCCAGCCCAAAGACCAGCACGTGTCCGCATCCTCAGGTACTCGTTCCGTCTGGATTCTTAAAACAGCTGGCTTCTGACCTTTTCTTTTGGTCGATCTTCCTTTTCAATTTTCTGACCCCAACACCGCAAGAGATATTCAAACCTCCTTCAAATTAAGACGAAAATGTCTTAACGCTCATTTAGTCTGCTTCGGGCTTTGTAAGTTGAATGATTTTTGACTAGCCACGTACTAAAAACACATCAGTTACTGGACTCGTTTGCTATTGGACCAGTCGGGTACTGGTTTTGTCTTGATTGGGGACAACCGTGGTTGTGGTCTAAGCTATATTTGACATTTTAGCCTGTAGACTATTTCCCACTTGAGTCTTTTGAGCTTTCCATGGAGAAACATCTGCTTGTGGTGTGGTTGGTGACTTCTGGAATGTCGATGTTCATCTTCAGTGACGCCACTGCCGGAGGAGTTTGAGCTTCAAGGCTTCCTGGCTCTGCGGCCGGCTCTCAGGTAGCGTTTTTGTACGGTGACGCCCCTCACGATCAAGAGTGACAATTTCCTGTTTTGTGACCCGTTAACACTTTTCAGGGCAGTGGACTTTACCAAAGGTCACCAGGGCGTTCCGGTGGACCGCGACCTGCTGCTACTCCGCACGCGTCACCAGAGACTGATCGCGCTGGGAAAGTGGATCGCTGACAACCAGCCGGGGTGAGCCTCAGGTTTTGTTATAGAGCACTTTAGAAGAAAAAAAAAACTGCAGGAGCAAAGTGCTGTCCATATATAATATAAATATATGTAGTCAACACCCTCCCAGACTCACGCAGGGTTCCCACAGGTCCTTAAAGTTCCATAAAAATCCATTAAAAAAAAAACAATTATGTTTTTAACTCATTCACTCCCAAAGACGTTTTTAAACGTCTTTTCAGACTTGGTCTAGAATTGGCTGGTATTGAATGAGTTTTAATTGTCCTTAATTTTCAGGGCAAGCTTCTAAAATCAATAAAAAGCCTTAAAAATTAACCCGTGGTGTTCATTTCATTTGTGTATGTCATTTTCCCCACCCTTCCAGTTAATAGTTTTGTCAGAAAATGCGCCTGGCGCCCTTCCCCTCAAACACCCGCTGTTGGGCTACATGCCTTCCTGGTTCCCGCTCTGCTTTTCCCGCCATCTCCGATCAGTTCTGATGATGATCACGTGATCACTTCAGGTCAATTGACCTCAGTATGCCTGAATTTGATGTTGCCCTTGCTACAATGATTTGAACATAGTCAAACGTCGGCTTAAAGGACCGGGTTTAGCTCCGGCCTCCCTGATTATCCCTAAAAAAATAGTGTGAGCGTGGATGGTGTTCGTCTCTGTGTGCCCTGCGATTGGCTGTTGCCCTACTCTGCTGGGATAGGCTGGCTAGTGAGGATGAAGCGGTTCAGAAAATGGATGGATGGATGATTTGAACACCAGCTCAGTGATATGTGGCTTTCTGTTCATTAAATCCACCGTGAATCCCCTGCTGAATGGAGAAAAAGTCCTTAAAAATGGCTAAATTAGCCCTTAAAAGTTCCAGAAATAAAAAGCAAGTGGAAGAGTGGGAACCCTGTCACGGCAGTTGTCTGCATCAAAGTACGCAGAGTCATTCACGTCGAAGAAACTGCCATTGAACAGTGAACAGCTTTCGCCAGCACGCCGCTGAAGGCTGGCAACAGGCACCGTAGAATTCAGTGTCGGCTTAAATAAGTCATTTTTTAGCGCCCTTAATTTGCGATTGAACGTTGTGCCATTGAAGTCGGTAGTAAATAGCCATAATTTGTAACGGCATTGCCTCAGAGTCAAGTCAGCCATTACGTCAGGCTACACTGCCGGGAACAACTTCAAAATAAAAGCCTACGTAGGCATTTTATCAAGTACAGTCAAACCTCGGTTTTCGTGCATAATCCGTTCCAGAAGGCTGTTCGAAAACCGAAACCATGCTGTTTTGAAAATAAAAATGTTTATTGAACACGTCTGCTCACAATGGAAAGCAACACGAGCAAGCGTCACTTCCTCGTGTAAGGAAGGCGAGAGGAGTCAAATGGTGCATTCAAGTGCGCTCAGTTTGTTCGAGAACCGAAATTTGTTCGTCATCCGAGGCTTAAAAAACTAGAAATTTTTGGTCGAAAAACGAATTGGTCGAGAACCGAGACGTTCGAAAACCGAGGTTTGACTGTACTTATTCAGCAATGTTGGCACTTGGTTGATTTTGTGTGACTTTTACCATCCGTCCCTTTCCCGCAGGCTTATCCAATGTCGTGCCGGCGAGAACGGCCTGCTCCTCTTCCTCAGCGACATTCCCGAACAGGCCATCGAAGAGCCGGCGGAGACGGAGCCGTGCGTGCTGCAGGAGGCGTCCAACGGCGAGCGGGCACTAGGCGAAGGCACCAACGCCGGCCTCAAGTCGGTCCTGTCGGCGGGAAAAGCTGCTAACTCTTGGGCGGATGGTGCCGAGCGGCCCGTCGTCACCTTCAAGGAAAACATCAAACCGCGCGAGCTGAGCCGGGAGCCCGCCCGTGGAACCCATCAGAAGGATGGCGGCAAGGAGCGGCGAGACTTGGTCAAAGGAAACGGTCTGGCAGCGGCGGGGGTGGCGGCGAAAACTGAGCTGAAGCGCGATGGCAAAAGGAAGTGCGAGACCAAAAAAGCTGCTCAGGAGAAAGTTCCGGAGGCTGGGAAACAGGTCAACAAAGCGCTGCTTCAAACGCCTTCCATACATTACTCCTCATCTTCATCCTGTCTTCTTCTTGTCCTCCTCTTCCTCATTCCAGGTGAAAGCTCAAACAGAACTGAGGAAGACTCCAGTTTCGGAGGCCAAGAAGACTCCGGCTACTCAAACGCAAGCAGCCACGTGCTCTTCCCAGTTCATCCCGATCCACCACCCCGGAGCCTTTCCACCTCTGCCGAGTCGCCCTGGTACGTCGTCACGCACGCACGCACAAGCACAACCGTACGACTCGTGAGCGCCCCCCTGTCGCTTCTGCAGGCTTTCCGCCCTCCGCCTTCGTCATCCCTCCCCCGGTGGCATTCCCGGGCCTGCAGGTGAATCCGGGCTTCGCCTTCTCCGCCGGCGTGTCCGTGCCGGGCCCCTTCCTGCAGCCGGCCGCGCACGCGCAGGCGGCCAACGGGGGCAAGCAGTCCCACATCCCTTACAGTCAGCAGAGGCCGTCTGGGCCCGGCTCCTCGGGGCCCGGCCAGCAGCCGCCCCACGCCCTCTCCCACCCCCAGCTGCAGGTCACGTCGCCCAACAAGCCCGTCCAGCAGGTTGCAATGGCCAAGAGTCCGCCCCACCTGCAGCAGGTCAGTTGCGCTCCGCTTGCCGCCGCAGCGATGTCGAGGACAACTGAGCTCCTCCTTTGTCACCACTAGGAGAGTAATTACCGTATTGGCCCGAATATAAGACGGTGGTTTTTTTTGCATTGAAATAAGACCAAAAAAGTCGGGGTCGTCTTATATTCGGGGTCTAGACATTAAACCCATTCATGACACTAGATGGCGCCAGATAGCATTGAAGCGAATGCTGAACTTGACTCCCCAGGCCAAAGTGAATCCCTGTCACGAAGAATAAAAATAAAAATAGCGGTAAGAAAGAAAAGAGGAGAAAATATTAGAAGAGATAACAGAAAATGGAGAAACGTAGCGACAACCCGATCTCAGTTGTTTTCTGAAACATTCACCAATTCCCATTTATTGATTTTGCTTTTTGCATCCACCTCACTCCCTTGCCCTGTGAGTCATTGCGTGAATTATGGGTGCAACTTTCGGTTTGAAATCGCCATTTTGTTTACATGCTAAATGTTCTTACGAGTCCATTTTCTATGACAGCCTTTTGAAAAACAAAACAATGCTGATGCCTACTAATGTAGCCGCGTAAGGGGGATGACACCAGAAAGTGGCCAGCGACAACGTACACTCCCATGTTTTGCTACGTTCCGAACTTTGACACAATCTCAAAAGTTGTAGCTACTCCGTCACACCACTAGCATTCTGTCAAGAGGTCGGACGCAGCCTAAAACTCAGCCCAACCCTTAGTTTAATCTTAGATCACGGTGGTAATCACATTACCTATGGTCTCCCAAAAAAACTGGTCCATAATTTACAGCAATAATTTGAAATGCAGATTAAGATGAAAATACTCAATTGTTAAACAATTTGTTTGTGTCAAATTTTCATTTTCAGTCAACAGCTGGTGGCAAAATGGCCACCCCCTGAGATCGGTAATAAGGGCGCATTCTGCTGCTGCACTGATATTACACAAGCTCAATATCAATATAAACACGGTATACTGATCAATAGTGCCATCCATTTTCCGATCTGCTTATCCTCGCAAAGGTCGCGGGGGGTGCTGGAGCCTATCCCAGCCGTCTTCAGGCAGTAGGCGGGGGACCCTGAACCGGTTGCCAGATAATTGCAGCGATTAATACTGCATTTCTGGAAAATGACGTTTTGATCCATTTTTGGGGGGGCGGCTATTTTTGCCACTTGCTGTGGACTAAAAGTGAGATATATCACAGTGCTGGGCGGGCTCAGCTTGCAAATGTTACATGACTAAAGCCAGAGAAAACAGGTGAGTCATGACCTCGGTTACCTGAACCTGCCCGGCCGGCACCGTGATGTCTATTTTCAGGCCCCGCAGCAAGTGGCAGTACAAGGCAAAATGGCTGCCCCGTGAGATGTAACCCTTTCATGCCCCCTGGAACCTGATAACATGATGAGCTGTCCATTGTAGTAATCGCTGTCCCTGAAAGGGTTCAACAAAACAAAATGGTGGATTCGGCTGCTTACCTCATATCCCACAAACGCAGTAATAGCAGCCTCCGGGTGGGATGTGTTCTGACATGCAACTTGTGCTCCCCTCTCACCCCCAATGACTCATGTTACTCATTTGTCACTTTTAATTACGCACATGGATTTTTTTTTTTTTTTCCCTATCACATGTTGTGACTTGTAATCTGCTTTTGAAACTAGTTCCGCCACAATAATGGCCCCACACCCACCGATATTACTCGTAAATTAAAGTTCGATATTCAGGTTCTGCTAGTTAATTTCGATACGTTTGCATATTTTTACCCTGTAAGTAATTTGGCTGAACGTCTCGCTGTGTTTGTGTTTGTGAGGCGTTTGTCCAGGACGCGCAGCTATGGAGTCCGAGTCAGGCGGCGCTGCAGAAGCTTCCGCCGTCCGTTCAGATGTCGCTGAAGCCGCAGACCTTCTACTTGACGCCTCAGGATGCCGTCAAAGTGTACGAACAGCAGATGGGGCCGCCGCCGCCGCACGCCTCCGCTGTGGACAAGAAGATGAAGTTCCCGCCCTACTGGGATGCCCCCTCCTTCAGGCTGCCCGATGACAGGATGAAGCGGCCCCCACCTCCCGAACAGGACGCCGTCGCCGCCACTGGGCCCAGAGGAACCCCCTTTGAGGTGATCACAGCTTACAAATTCACACGCCAGGGCTAAGGGTTTCAAGGAGGTCTCTGCGTTCCCAGTTCGGATTTCGAAGAAGCGTTTCATGCCTTGTTTCGGTTTTTGGGTTTCAAGTCGAGGTGAGTTTTCAAAATAGGCTTGCAAGCCTTGTTTGCGTACCGACTGGGGTTTGGGGTTCATGCCTGTCTTTAGCTTTCAAAGTAGGGTTTTAAGAGAGGGTTAGGGTTTTAAACTAGGGTTTTGAGCCCAGGTTAGGGTTTCTAAGTTAGGGATTCAAATCTAGACTGGGGTTTCAAAATAGGTTTGAGAGCCTTGGTTCTGGTCTCAACTGGGTTTTCATTTTCATACTATCTACTATTATATTCTATAATACAGATTTATTGCTTGTGTTTGTTTTAAAAAATGCACCGGAAGAGGGTCTTGCAAAAAATGGCAAATTAACTCATTCACCCCCAAAGACGTATTTCGAAGTCTTTTCAGACGCCACACAAAGGGTCTGAGTTAGACCCTTTTCAAGTACAGTCAATATAAAATGAGGAGCTGGGATTCACTCATTCAGGACCAGCCAATTCTGGACCAAGTCTGAAAAGACGTTTAAAAACGTCTTTGGGAGTGAATGAGTTAAGTGGAAATTGCAATACAGAAACTCCTCTACAACGAAACCTACATAGGCGAAAAAAAACCCTATTGTGAAAAAATCTTAATGCGTGTGTGTGTGTGTTTACGTCTGAGATCAAAATTGCTACAGTGAAAAACCCCCTGTTGTGAAACATTTCTTGCTGCAAACATGATTTCATTGTAGAGGAGTTTCACCGTATTGAGGGGAAAAATAAACTACAAAGTCGCTTTGATTCTTTTTGAAAATGTTTCAGCCCTAGTTGCGAGCCTGGGATACAGTTTCACACTCAGGGCTGGGCGCCAACATCTTCGTGAATCTTATTGACTTCCTTTGGCTGTTTTGCGCTCTTTCTCCTGCCATTTTCCCGCTTTTCTGCTCCCGCCGCTCAGGGGACCTCGCGCTCGCCTCTTCTTCCTCCCGACCTTTTGAAATCTCTGGCCGCCGATGTGGAGGACGAGGACGAGCTGCTCTTTTCTAAGCCTCCCAATTTCTTCCGGGCTCTGTCCGCTCCTCTTAGCTCGCTTCCCGGACCCAACTTGTTTGTACGTAGTCCCGTTCCCTCTGCCGCCCTCCTCCCCGCGTTTCTCGTTCCTCAAACTCGCCTCCGCGTCGGGCGTGGCGCCGCCTCCCTTCATCGTGTCCCCTTTCTTCCTCCTTTTCCTCTTCCCCCAGCTGCCCAATCACAGCAGACAGATGGACGGCGGCCTCGAGGCGCTCGGCCAGTCGTCTTCCCTCTTGCACGCGCAGGTTAGCCCCGCCTCCCGCCTCGCGGTGACCTTTAATCATCTCGCACGGCAAGTTCCAAAATGCCATTTTTTCCCCCGATTTCACAATTCACGTAAAAGTGTGCCGCGGGTACCACCACCAGCAGCAGTATGACTTTCTCTCTTGCAAGATTAGGACGTTTTTTTTCCTAAGAGGAAAAAAATAATAGAAAAAAATTTTTTTTTTTTTTTCCCCTTACTTTACTGCCCCTTGTGGTCACTTTTTTTTCTCTTGAAAACATGGTTGTTGTTTTTTTATTAAGATAAAATACATATATTTTTTTCCATAACAAAAATGATTCACTTGAGGGGGGACAAAAATCGGGAGGGGGGGAACATGACTTTCACGCACCAACGCTGACCTCTTTCTAATTCTGTCTCAACTTTTAACTCGTGTCTGTTTTTGTCATTTTTGTGTCTTTGTTTTGTTTCTGTGTCTTGCGTGAGTGTCAGGAGTATAACCAGAACAGCATCTTCAGTCAGGCCTACGGGAAGAACATGCCGTCAAACTCCAAGTGTGACGCTCCCATGATGCACCAGGAGACATCGCTGTACTCTTTGTTCGAGTGGACGCCGTGGTCGCCCTCGCTGCCCGCTAGCTCAGGTGCGTAGCGTGCGCACATGTCCGCACATGGCGACGGCGTGTCGTCGGTTCACCGGCTGCTCTCTTGATATGCAGATCACTCAACCCCGGCCAGCCAATCCCCTCACTCATCCAACCCCAGCAGCCTGCCGTCCTCCCCGCCCACCCACAACCACGCGGCGGCGGTGGCCGCCACGCCCTTCTCCAACTTTGGGCCCATCGGCACACCGGACAGTCGCGAGCGCAGAGCACTTGACCGCTGGAAGCCCGACAAGACAGGTGCGCTAAAACAAAAAAATTGAAATCGTCCATGATGTCACGTTGGCAAAAAAAAGTAAACCGGGTGAAAATATGGTTAAGAATTCTGTGCATTGCTTTTGATGGCAACATTTTACTTTGTGGTCTCAGGTGGCGTGAGCGGCGGCTTTGGTTTGGAGTACCTGCCGGCCACCGCTTCGGACGCCAGCTGGCACCAAGCCCCGGTCAGCGGCAGCTCCTGGACCAATCAGGAGTCTCCGATGGAAGAGTCGTCCTCCAACATGCTGCTGGACAGCTTCAAGGTAACGAGCGCTTGTCGTCCACGCCGCGCCATGAGACAGACTTCACAGCCTTTTCAAAGCGCCACCCGGAGAATTTTATTGTAGCACATCTCCGATATTTTCACTGCAAATGGTACCGTGACAAAATGGCTGCCATCATTGTTGAATTGTCTTTTTCTTTTTTTTTAAGATGAATGAGCATTTCAAGTACCTCTGTTTTTTTCCCTCTCTCTCTTTGAATGCTATTTCTTTCATGTATCCACTGTGGCTGATGACCTGCAAATTTCACAAATGAAGGGGTTAGCTTATGTTTAAATCTTGCCTAACAGCAAATTTGGGGGCGAGGGGAACAATTCATGTCCCAAGTGAACATGAGCTGTTTTATATTATGGCTTGTGTTGACTTTTATTATTTTTGTATTTGGTAACTAAGAACCTTCTTGAGCGTCGTACAAACTTTGCTAGTGTAGACCTGCTCCTTTAATAGTAAATCACGTGTGTGCATTTCAATGCACTTTATTTGTCTTTGTTTTACATTTTGTGACTCACCGGATTCTTTGTGTTTTTGCAGTCGATCTGGTCGAGCTCGATGATGCAGCCTGGCCCGTCGGCGCTGGAGCAGCTTCTGCAGCAGCAGAAGCAGAAGCAGCAGCGAGGACACGGCACCATGAACCCACCGCACTGAATCCCCCGCACGATGACATCATCGACAATCATGGCTGCCACACTTTGACGAACACCAGCAACCGTTGGTGGACGCAGGAGGGCTGGGGAGGCACGACCCCCTCACCTCCCAAAACAAAGACACCAGGATGAGACTCCACCCGGACGAGGTCGCCTCCGCTGAAGGGAAGCGGGCCGATGCCAACGACGGGCGTTGCGGGACCGCGCGCATGCCATCATCGCTAACTAAACAGATGTACACACAACACACCCATAGAACAAAAGCACACACACACAGACATAGAACAAAAGCACACACAAACATGCACGCGCGCGCACACACACACACACCTACACAAGTGGATCGGCAGGACTAGTTTGTCCACGCCGGATATCCTCCCAAGTCCACGCGAGGCTTTTTCGTGGCCTTTTTGTGTCTTTGGCAAATCTGAGGGTGAGCGAGGACCCTGTAGTGGTCGGGTGACTTGGAAGATTGAATTCCTCACTATTTCTTTCCTTGCTGAGGAAGACGACGAGGACGTCTAAACATGTAAATGCGCAAAAGATGGGAAGGCCAGCGTGCCAGATGTACAAAACGATGTAGTTCGTGGTTTGTCGTTAGCCGTCTTTTAGCGAGACAGCTGCTGTAATAATCCCGCTCGGTAGTTTAGCCCTTGTTAGCTTTTCTTCCTCTTCCGCCAGTTCTCGAGCAGACGGGGGGTCGCCTGGACCGAAACTTTTTAACGACTAGTCACTTTTTAAGCGGAATGGCAACGGAAGACGATAATGAACAAAAAGTCAACTTTTTTTTCGTTGGCAAGCATCATCGTGTAAAGCGGTGTGAGGCGACGGCCTGCCCGAAGCCCCGCCTCGAAATGCCCGCTGATGAAGGTGGCCGTCGTCAATTTCCCGCCGCTACGTTGACGACACGTAAATGTTCATGATTGCGTGAGAAAGACAAAGTGATGAAGATAATGAGCTGCTAATGCTCACTTGTCCTCTTTCCTTTTCTTTTATGTCCTTGCTGCCAATAAATAAGAAATCTCTCCTACTATACTCAGTCCCTATGCGTGTGTGTTTGTTGGGGTGGTGGGGGGAGGGGCATATTTTATGGACAATGTGCACATAAGGATGAGCCATGAAGAAATATGTGCGCCAGATACAGTATAGCAAAATTCTTGTTTTTCAAATTGACAAAATGTATAATTCAGAAATCAATATACAGTCTGTCTTTGCAGCAGTTCTTAAGATGTGAAAGATAAAACATAATAGGGGTTTATTCTGTCAATTCTTTTTTTATGGATTTTTAAAAAAATTATACATTTCCATCCTTTTACTATACAAAAACGACACGAAGCCTAAATGATTCCGTTTCTGGTTTAGTGTGTAACGTGCAGTGTTGGGGGTGGAGGGGTCTTCGCTACACTGCTCAAAAGCTGTAATGTAAGAGCTGCGAGTGCTTTCTTGGGGTGATCGGCAATGTTTTGCATTGAACGACATATGCTGATCACATCCGAAAATCGGCCCATCGGTCGGAGCGCTACCCGCATTAGCCTGTGATCAAATTGTTGGCTAATCCGTCGCCAAGGGCGGACGATGTGGGACTTTATATTTTTTAACCATATTACTTTATAATTTTAGAAAACGCTACAAAGTCCTAGTATGTTAACCTGTACCGTGATTACCAATTTGCATACTTTGGATAACGTTATTGCGTCAAAAGGGAGTTTATGAGTTAAGTTTCATAGTTACATTGACCTTTACCATGGTTACTAATTTGCAAAGCGAGTTCTTGTGACTTTTCCGCCCTGCTTAGAAAATGGCTACAAAATCCTAGTATGTTAACCTTTACTATGGTTACTAATTTGCGTTCTTTGTATGGCGTTCTTATCAAAAGCGAGTACACGTCAATTACTGGTGGTGATGCACGGTGTCACAGCTGCCTCGAGGACTGGAGACGAGTGTGCCGCACAGTAGCTTTCTGTGGCTGCCGAGCCGACGGTGTTGTGAGTTCGTTTAGCAGCGGGCATGTCCCCTTTAACAATAAAAGTGTAAGCTTATGTTATATTATTAATTATCATTTTATGTTTGAGCATCATATTATTTCATATTAAGCATTCCCAAATTATATTCTGTTGTTTAATAATTCCTTAGACATGTTTTTATGTTGATATGTTCTGATTGGCTGTTAAAGTAAGAGAAGCAGGAAGTGGTTTTAGTTACGGGAGTTGTCTTCTCGAACGTGCTGCGGTGCAGACGTCTTTTTTGTTGTCCTTTTAATAAAGCTGCATTTAAAAGGATTCCCTCTCTCCTTTTGCCGTTCGTAAAGTAGTGCTATCCACTGAAGAACAACGAACCCCTCAACTTACAAAAGTATAAATGTAATGACTGACGAAACACTTGTGGCACTTGTTTCTTCATTTTGGAATCGTGCCGGGGTGTCACGTGACTGTACACGCAGTTTTACTTCCGGTGTGGAGTCTAGTTTCGAGCACGCCCGTGACTTCAAGTCCCGCCTTCGGCAGCTAAACCGAAGTGACGCTCGTCGCGCCCTCTGATTTGTTTGGCGACACGCTGCGACATGCTCCAACCGCTGGCGTGCGTGCTGCTGCTCATCCTCGCGCTCGTCCACATCGGACGACGCCGGCGGAAAAGGTTGGGAATGCTAAAACGCGTCCTATTGCTCGTGACGTCACAGACATACGTTGGTGTTGTCCCGCACACTAGTCGAGTCGAGGCGTTTTCGTGGACGTCAAACTAGTGAACTTTGTCAGTGCAATCGATTCCTGAATTAATCATTGATCAAGTGATAAGAAGCTTGAGCGTCAACGTCACACATCCATTTTGTGGATCTTGACACAAAATGGGGAGGGGGGGGGGCGATAATATTGAACTTGCTCAACATTATCGCATAATGTTGAGCAAGTTCCTGCCAAACTGGAATACGCTACAGAGGAGTCACTTCACTTGCATTTGAAAGTTATATGTTTCTTCACAATAGTCGAATAATAAGTTATATATATTATATATTGCATCTGAATTCGAAATAAGAGCTAAGAAAACCTTTATTTGTCTATTAGAGTTAGTTTCCGTTCATTTTACTAACATATGACGTCATTTCAGTTCACCTTTGTAAGTGCATTTCCCTTTTGTTTGTTGTAGTCATTTTGTTAGCTTCTGTGAACTAGAATACAGTAAACCGATGTGTGTGTGTGTGTGTGTGTGTGTGTGTGTGTGTGTGTGTGTGTGTACACACGTGTGTGTGTGTCAGTCGTCCGGGCGAACCTCCGCTGATAAACGGCTGGATTCCGTTCTTGGGAAAGGCTTTGGAGTTCAGGAAAGATGCTCACAAGTTCCTGGAGGAGCAGCAGAAAAACTTTGGAGACGTTTTTACCGTTCACATGGCAGGTTGGTCTCGCCGGCTGTCGCCAGTTGCCAGGCGACGGTGTCCAGAAAACGGCGCCAAGTCCGTCTCGAAATGAAAAGGCGACCTCACGTTTGAGCGCAAGTGATTTGGGCCCGCTCGGCGGCTCTGTGTGTGCGCGGCAGGTCGCTACATGACCTTCGTCATGGACCCACTGATGTACCCGGCCATCATCAAAGAACGCCGACGTTTGGACTTCCAAGAGTTCAGCCGGCGGGCGGCGCCGGCAGCCTTCGGCTACACGCCCGTCACCGAAGGAGCCTTTCCGGGCCTGCCTGAGCAGATCGCGCGCGCCTACCGCCTCCTCCACGGGGAGCACCTGTCGCCGCTGATGCAAAGCATGATGGGAAACCTGATGATGATCTTCCGCCAGGACCACCTGCGCCCGGGCGGCGCATGGCGCACGCGAGACTTGTATGATTTTTGCGTGGAGGTCACGTTGGAGGCCACCTTCCTGACCTTGTACGGCCGGCCGGCCAAGGGCCTGCGCCACGCCGACGCGGCGCAGCTCAAAGCCTCCTTCATCCGTTTCGACGACGCCTTCCCGCTGCTCATCGCGCAGGTTCCCATCTGGCTACTAGCCGGCGTCGGCGGGATCCGCCGGAAGCTGACGAGCTACTTGGCGACGCCCAGGACGTCCGGCTGGGCGGGCGCCTCGCAGTTCATCCGGCGCCGCGCCCAGCTCTTGGAGCGCCACCCCATCCTGGGCGACGCCGACAAAGCGGGTCAGTACAACTTCTGAAACTCCGCAAGTTGAATGAGTCTTTGCGGCGCTGAATTGATTTAGCTTTGCTCCCGTTGCCTTTTCAGCGCACCACTTGGCCATGCTGTGGGCGTCGGTGGCCAACACGGCGCCGGCCGGCTTCTGGGCGGCGTACCACCTCCTGAGGCATCCGGAGGCGTTGCGCGCCGTCCGCCAGGAGATCCGAGACGTTCTGGAGAGCAGCGGACACCAATTCAGCGCAGGCGCCGACCTGGCGCTCAGCGCACAGCAGCTGGACGAGATGATTCTTCTGGGTAGGAAACTCGCCGTGAGCGCATCCGCCGCTCTCGTGTCTGCCGAGCCTGACTTCCCGCGGGGTCCTCAGAAAGCGCCGTCCACGAGAGCCTGCGCCTGTCCTCTGCGTCGATTAACATCCGCGTAGCTCAGGAGGACCTGACCTTGCGTCTCAACAACGAGCGCGCCATGGCGGTGAGGGAAGGCGACATTGTGGCGTTGTACCCGCGGAGTGTGCACATGGATGCCGCCGTTTACGACCAACCGCAGGTAGTATTCACCGCCGCCGGGCAATCACGTCTTTGCCCCACGATTTTTTATTTTTTTTTGTCCCATCAGACATTTTGCTTCGACCGCTTCGCCCGTCAGACGGAATTCTTCAAGAACGGGCGCAAACTTCACCATTACCTGATGCCATTCGGCTCGGGCGCGTCCATCTGTCCCGGACGTTTCTTCGCAGTCAACGAGATCAAGCAGTTTGTGTGCCTGCTCCTGCTGTACTTTGATTTGCGACTCGAAGCGGGACAGCCCGACGCGCGCCCCGACGCCAGCCGCTCGGGTCTCGGCATCCCGCGGCCCGCCCGCGACGTGCGCTTCCAATACCGCATGCGCGGCGCAACGCGTGTTAGTGAAAACCTTTGGGCAACTATCACCAGCTCTTTATCTTAAATGTTTGTTATACTATCAGTAACTAGCAGCAGTTTACTGTGCAGTCAAACCTCGATGTTTGAACGTCTCGGTTCTCGACCAAAAATTTTGATTTTTTTAATGCCTCAGATGACGAACAAATTTCAGTTCTCATACAAACTGAGCGCACTTGAATGCACCATTTGACTCCTCTCGCCTTCCTTGCACGAGGAAGTGACGCTTCCTCGTGTTGCTTTCCATTGTGAGCAGACGTGTTCAGGAAACATTTTTATTTTAAAAAGAGCGTGGTTTCGGTTTTCGAACAATTTCAGTTTTCGAACAGCCTTCTGGAACGGATTCTGGACCAAAACCGAGGTTTGACTGTATATTCTCAATTGGACTATTCAATGCATCCCTGAAATGTTGATACGCTGCTTTTTCCGTCAGATGCGTAAGAGTTGCTTGTTTTACGTAGGCGTAAGGCAAGCCTTCCAACTGCCGTTTAGCCTCCCGTCTTCTCACGAGCTCACGGCGGGACAGGTGCACATACCTTCAGGGTGGCAGCTTGGGAAACTATTGCAACAGTCCACATAGCGCACGTGAAGGGTTGATACAATACATTTGTGAAAAGCAGGGTGGGCGAATGAGTCAGCATTTGGACTTGAGAGGCACGACGCAGCAAATTGAGACTAAAAAAAAAAAAAGGGATCAATACCGAGTAGTCGACATTGAATTGACTATCGTCCATTTAAGTTCTGTCGCCCCCCTCTGGTGAAAGACTGCATTACAAGGAGATGCCAATATTTTGTCTTATTGCAAACGAAAGGGAACGAGCCTGCTAATTGTTAGCCAAGTACAAAAAAAATTGGTAGCGTGTTTGTGAGTGTTTAGTGGACAGACACCGAAGCAAATGTTGAAAAATACAGCAAAATGTTAAATGCTTAACCAGCATTCTATCATCTCCACTAGTATTGGCTTGTGTTTTAAAACATGAAAATGTTCGAAATTACAGCTTTATTGTGGACGAAAAAAACAAAAAAAAATCGGAAGGGTTTGAAACCCAAGCGTAACGTGCTAAGCTTGTCTATGAGACAGCGACCGTCGCATGCGTTCACTTTTTTTGGACCTCTGTGTGAATTAGTTTCACACATGCCATGCTAGCATATGCGGCTCGATTAGCAAGTTCCGATAACAAAAATGAGCAAACAGACTGAAACGACGCAGTGTCAAAGTTCCAATTGCGTAAAATTCAAACGATAACAAGACAAAGTGCGACAACAAAGGCGCATCAAACTTTTCAATATGTAAGCTTTCTACATATATCTTGCCTAGAAATCGTAAATGACACTAACATTCATGTTTATACATAGCATTTGACGAAGATGTTTGAAACTATCTGCTTTCATGTGGACAAGTGTCATCAACATTTTTCACCGATTTTATGAAGGGATGGAATGGGCCAAAACCAGGAAATGAATCATTGTCAACTTCTGTTTGCAATTTATCTTCTGCACTGTGAATTTGAAATCATGTCCTGTTTTAGGAAACAAGGGATGGATTTTTATTTGTTAGTCAAAGCAATCATCGACAGATTATTAAATATAGTCGCGAGTTGCAGCCTGAATGGTTATCATGTCATGAAAGCAAATATCTGTGAAACGTCAAAGTGTAACACTCGTAACTTTTGTGTGTGTTATTTTTTTTATTAAAGATGTTTTCCAGACGGGAAAGTTTGTTATCTTTAGGACAAAAAAACGAGCTGCATCGTGAAGAAGTAAAAGCAAGTCATTTTGCGGCACGTGCAAGCCGACCCACGCGAATTGCGGGGAAGACGGACGTCAGGCAACCCACAGAGCCTGCAGGAGTGACAATGGCGCAAGACAGGAAGTGATGCGGGTTCAACTTCCCAGCAGGATTGCGGAGAAGAACGATTCAGGCAAGACGCTGATGTTGGCGCCGGTGGCGTTGTCCACGTAGACGGACGCGTACTCTCCAGCCTAAGACACAAACGAAATGCAGTCACTCTCCCAACTCTCTCCTGCCCTCTTGCCGTGGTTCTATCTGATTTCCATAAAACTTCAAACCAACGCGCATGTTCATTATCATACGTTAGCCTTAGCGCGAAGCTAAACGACCTGTAAGAAGAGTGTTCCGGTCAGAGTGATGCTGAAGTCTCTTCCCACACTGGCCACGCCCACCACTGACTCAATGGAGCTGGAACACACACGTAAGGCGTTTTTCGACGAAAAAAACAACCATTTTAGTAAGGCGTTTTTTGATGGAAAAAAATTACCGTGAAGAGTAAGGTGTTTTTTGACCAAAAAAAACGACCATATCTAGTAAGGCGTTTTTTTGCCGAAAAAAACGACCATGTATAGTAAAGAGTTTTTTGCCGGGAAAAAAAACGACCATGTATAGTAACGCGTTTTTTGCCGGAAAAAAACGACCATGTATAGCAAGGCGTTTTTTTTGCCAAAAAAAATGACCATGTATCGTAAAGCGTTTTTTGCCGAAAAAAACCGAGCATGTATAGTAAAGCGTTTTTTGCCGAAAAAAACGACCATGTATAGTGAGGCGTTTTTTTGCCGAAAAAAACGACCATGTATATAGTAAGGCGTTTTGGGCTGAAAAAAATGACCATGCACGTGCACTCAGAGACCACCGTGACGACGAGGCACACGGACACAACGTACTCACAGTTTAGTGTGACAGAGTGACTCGACGCAGATGGCCGCCTTCACGCTCTCGTGCAGTCGCACCTGAACGCGCTCACTTGACTCTTCACACACGTGCCACATAAACACACACAAGGCATGCGCATGCACACACACACACACACAGACACACACACCAATGTATTTACAAACACGCAGGTAAAAAGACACAAAAATATATGCGCAGATGCAAACACGCGCAAACACATGCACACAGTCACGCAAATATACACACAGATATGCACAGACACAAGCACATGCAAACATTGGTCAGGTGTGTGCATGATGATGTCATACGTGACTAACTCAGGCGTAGGCGGGCACTCAGCAGGTAAAATCCGGTTATCGTGGCAGCGTAGCGTCCGTGGGTATTGTTGACCCTGCAACCTTCGTTGAATAGCACATACGGAGGGCGGGGCCTGTGAGGTCAGAGGTCACAGGCGTCACCTCGCTGTCCAGCGGGTCGTTTTGGAATGACGTCACCTGACTGAAGGGGCGAAGCTCCACCAGGCTGCGACGAGCCACTCGCACCACTTGGGGGAGGCGGCCAAAGAAGGAGGCGGAGATTCGAGGGCGGCACTCGCACAACACGCAAAACATTTTGGAAGACATGCCTGCAACACGCGAGGCATTGACAAGGAATGCAGGCCGCTGATTAAGAGAAATGTTTGCGCGCACACTCACATACACACACACAAATCCACATATGCACTCACAAACACAAGCACACTTGCACACACTGCTTCACACACACACACAAACACACCCGCATCCATGTACATGCCGACGCACAGACACAGTGTGCTAGCTTAGCATAATTTGGCTAGCTGTGACCCTACCGGTGAGCGTGCCGTGCAAGTCATCGATGAGCTGTTGTGAATGCGGTCGAGGCGCCGGAGGGCCACGAGCTCTTGGAGGTCTCTGGAGGACATGCTGCACACATCATGACATCGCCACCATGATGATGACATCAGCACTACCATCACGTCGTAGGCTGAAAAGTTGTCAACAAAACGACCCCACCATCGTGTGTGTGTGTTGTGAAATTGAGTGGGTGTGGAAGAAAGTGCGGGTGAGAGTCTGTATGCATGAGTGGAAGCCCATTTGTGTCAGTCTGATGATGATTGTCAGCTTGCAAGTCACCTTATCAATTTTTCGGGAGCTTTTGCGCACGTTGGAGTTGTTGATGAACATGAGCCAGGAAGTTCGAGGCGAAGGTGGCGAAGGTGGCAAAGGTGGCGAAGATGGCGGAAGTGGAGAGTTGCCCAAGGGCGGCCAGTCCTGGAGGAAGGAAAGCTGTCAGAGCAAGTCACTCGCAGCTGCTTACCTACTACTTTTTTGGGTAACACTTGATCCGGCCAGAATCCATCTGCACACAAGTTGTGTTTGAGAGGACTGCCTCCAAATCAGAGTTGAATTTGTTACTTGCCCACGCTCCGAACTCAAAAGATGCCAAATCATCCTCCTCTGTTGAATTGAACACAAATCAACTTTCAAGCCCCAAAAACTAATTGTGTCTGTTCACGAGCAAACATGCAGTCATCTCGACTTCTCAGTACGGCAGCCATTTTCCTTGCTCTTGGCAGCAGATAAAGAATTTATGTCTGCGATTACTGTAATACAAAATGCTTAATGCTGTTTAATGCTAACATAAAACCTGTGGTTTTATGCAATGTTAGCTTAATGCTAACATAAAACCTGTGGTTTTATCTTAGCATTAAACTAGCTAGTTTAGGTTAATGTGATTGTTTGAAATAGCTACGTTTAATTATAGAGTAAACCTCAGGTGTTAACAATAAACAGCTCTAAAAGAAAAGGAAGTAAAGCCTCTTGTTGGACGGATGTGTTCTATTTGACTCACGCTCGCAAGCAAAACAATCGACCCAAGTCAGGTCACTGATGTCTCAAGGGATTGTTTTCCTTTTGTGGAATCATAAAATAATGTGTGTGCGCTTTTTACCTGGACCACCTGGTCATCCTTGAGCACCGCAGCCCCCTGACTGCTGCTCACCATCATGGTCACCATCGTGATCGTCATCATCATCGTGCGACATCTAACAGCGAACGTCCATCTCTTCATGTTTGGACCACTCGCTCTGTGGGAAGTAAGGTGGAAAGCTTCACTTTCTCCTCTGCTCTTCATCATCATGGCACAACCGTCGCTTCCTTCTTTTATCTGCCAGACGCTCAATACACACACATTTATACACGCAAACGCGCACAAATGTTGGAGATAAGACGGAAAGGGGGCGGGGCCAGTCTGATGAAATGTTCCCTCAAAGACCCTCATAGGCGTGCCACACACTTATTATTGCATCACCCACATGTCATTATCTTCTGCTGGACCAACATTACATCATCTTTTGATTATTGTAATTTTTTTTAATTTTCTCAACTCAACTCAACTGTATTTATAGAGCACTTTAAAACAACCATCACTGTATATAAAGTGTTGTACAAATATCAAGCAAATATCAAATATCATATATACAACAATAAAACAAGAAATTAATAACAAAGGCAGTCGAACGCACCAAACAGTAAGATGATTGTTCTTATTAAGTACATCATATATATATTACAGTATATTATATATATGTATGTATGTATTTTTGTACAGATATATGTATGTATAATTTTTTACATGTATTTGTATATGTATTCTATATATACATACAGTATATATATATATATATATATATAGATACAGTATATATATATATAGAAAGATATATATATAGATATATCTATTTTATATATATAAATATATACTGTATATATATATATAAATATATAATGCTATATATATATATATTTTTTTTTTTCCCCAGTATGTAAAGAAAAATAGAATGACTGTTTTATAGCACATTTCATACAAAAAGTAATTCAATATGCTTCAAATACTGTAATTCAAAGCACATTTGAAAGCAGATTTAAAAGCAAAGTAAAGAAATCAACATTCTCTTACTAAAATGACTAAAAGTGTGCACGGTGCAAGAACAAGATTTCAGAAAACTTTTTAAAACACCTTCGCCAAGTAACGGGGGAGGCGGGGCAAGTGACGTCTAGCCAGGTGACTTGTTCAGTCGCTCAAGTGACGTCACAAACTGCAACCTGCGCAATTTGCTTGTCAAATTGTGCCGTGAAGTCCCGACGGGCGACCTGGGTGACCGGTGGTGTGACGTCACCATAGGCGACTGCTGGTGCGACTTATCCGACCACCTGTAGCGCGACAAGGCGGAAGGCAAACGCGTTCCAGCGACGGGCAGGGTGGGCTCTATCCTGACCGTGTTGTCCCCGTACAGTCGCCTCTCATAGCTAAGCAGCTGCTCCCAGAATCCGACGTTAATGCTGACGCAGGGTCGGCTGTTGCGCACCCATAGGTGCGCTTGGCGCAGGGTGACACCGCGGTACCTCATGAGGTAGGCCATGATCAGGGCGGGAGAGCGGCTCCTGCCCGCAGCACAGTACACCAGAGTGCCTCCCGTGCGGTTGCTGTGGATACGCCGGCCCACCGGATCAAAGTGGTCCCCAAGGCGAGCGTCTGGCAGGTCGCGGACCGGCACCCGCAGGACCTGCACGCCCGGGTAGGCGGGGCAAGGGTGGTTTAGCGTGGCGTTGACCATCAGGGTGATGCCTTTACGTGTCACCATGGCACCATTCAGGGCGGCGTCCGCCCCGCCCAGGAACAGGGTGGGCGTGATCTCGCAAAAGGACATGCCGCTGAAAAAGCAAAACTCACGTCACGCTCATGGCACGCCATGAGATATTTCGAGGACTGTATCATGTGTACACCGCAATGAAAACATGTTTTCATCATGCTATTAGCGTTAAAACCCGATCACATTGTAACATGGCGATAAAATGCTACAATCATGGTTAATCTCATGACCGTAACATGTTTATTGTAGGATAAAACGTTTTGTCATAACAATGATACGTTTGACAACTTTGGTACTGAGCCACGACGCAGGCGCGCGAGACGTGCACATTGAGTTTCAACAAAAATCAGCGAACCAACAAACAAATGGGCTCCTGAACTTCTTTTAAGGACAAGGCTGGAACTAGCGGGCGCTGTAGCTCCGTCAAAAATCAGCATTTTATTTGATGATCCAAAATATATCCATAACTTATTTTCTTAACCACCCTTTATACCTAAATCTTGGAGAGATGCCTGTTTAACAACATACCGTAATTGTAACATATTCATATTCATTTTGTGTTTGCGTGCAGTACCTGCTCGACTTCGTCGTCACTTGCTCTTGCTCTCTCTCAACCGCAGGCAGAGACGGAGTGTGTCGGCAGGATAATTTAGACGGACAGCTGAGCGTGAACTACACACGTGACGTCACAGACTAACATTCATGAAATAAAGTGCAAAGATATTCAGAAGCTTGCTCAACACACTCATAACAAAGCAAGAGCACGTCTAAAGTATAAAAGGCACGTTGTGAGGCGCTTCAATTGATATACAGTTTAAGGCCCTTTTCTTTTCTTTTGTGTACTCTCTCACAGTCGACGTCTAGCTGATTTGCTTTTGCTTGCTTACAGGCAGGTTGTCACTCTCACTTGATTGTTTTCCGTATCGCCGCTAGACGGCGGTAAAGTGTAGTAGAAGCAATGCAGCAGAGCAGAATAAGATTAGCTTGAAAAGTGTACAGTATTCTGATCCAAGGCACTCTACGCAGCCCGTCTCCAGTGGAAACGAAGGCCAGATCTGAAGCCCGCGGAATTTGAGCGATGCGAACACGACGTTGCGTCATTTAGCCAACAAATTGGGCCTTTGGAGGACACAGTCCACGAATTTTAACTGTTCAAACATACTTGAAGAGACTTCTGTTTTGTCACCAACTCAGTCTGTTTTTTGGGGTTTTTTTTAGATTGAGGGACTGAAACCATAATAGTATATCGTCACCTTGTTATAATACCCCCCCCCAAATAAATAAATAAATAAAAATAATTATAAACCCTGAAATATCTCGGGGCATTCACCACCTCTGCAAAAAGGGGCTAAATCCGATAGTCAGACGGATCAGTCAATCCTACACCTGAAATTAAATTATTTATAAACATATTAGAATCAATATTTGGTTTGTGTTTTCAGGGAAAAATTGACTTGGGCGATTATTTTTGGATGGTGACGATATAAAATATGGGATTGGAGAAATTTTGTGTTTTTATCGTGTCACATTCTTTCATCCTGCAGGGGTCACTAAATCCCCGACAGAGCCCGCGAAGAAGAAATGAGCGAGGAGACGGAAGCGGAAAACATCTTGCATTGTTAGTAGCTGCGTCCGGGTTCTGAGTGTTTTCGTTATGGCAGAGTTGAACCGGCAGCTTCAGGAGTATTTGTCGCAGTCCAGAGGCAAGTCCGCCCCCGCATCGTCGCATTCTGGATCCAGCACCGCGGTGGAGCTCGGCGACCCTGGGCCCGTTCCCGGGAGTTGGTTCGGACGCTGGTCCAGCCCGTGGTCCGGGGGAGGCGGTTCCTCGACCTCGGCGGCTCCAAGCTCCGGCGGGAGTTGGCCGTGGTCGTCCGACCCGGACCCGTGCCTGCCGGGTGTGAGTCGTCGCCAGCGGCTAGCTATCTCCGGGATGTTTGCCGCCCTGTCAGCGCTGTGCTTCGGCCTGTCGGCTTTATATGCGCCGCTGCTGCTGCTCTACGCCCGCAAGTTCGCGCTACTCTGGTCGCTTGGCTCGGCATTCGCCATTGCGGCCGTGGCTGTTTTGCGGGGACCCTGGAGACTCGCCGCTAGCCTGCCCGGCTCGCCCGGGGCCGCCGTGTACCTTAGCGCCCTCATAGGGACGCTGTACGCCGCGATGAGCCTTCACAGCACAGTGCTGACGGCTCTCGGGGCTGCCGCGCAGGTCGTCATCCTGGTTGGCTACGTGGTGTCGCTGCTCCCTGGAGGCACCGCCGGGATCCGATTCGTGGGCAGCGTGGCTGCGTCCACCATCAAAAGGACCGTGACTGGGAAAAGCATGGTGATCTGAGCAAAACCCATCGGACCGATAACCGACGACGTCACGACGTGCCAAGTGCCTTTTGCGGGGACAAAGCCAATTTGGACAAAACGGACCATTCACTCTTCGCTTCATACTGGCGGCCTGGACAGTGACTTGGCCATTATGGGACGAGAATGAATCACTGAAATAAATACAATTAACCCTGTTCTAATGAAGCTCAGAGTCATTAAACGACTAAGACTCTTGCTGTAAATCACCATTTAGTTTTTTACTTTACATGTACAGTAGTGCCGTTCAGTGTTGTTTAACTTCAGCACAGTATGGTTTTTAGGACCAAAAACCTCAGCCTGTCTATTTTTGGATTAGACTGTTTTCAGCTGACCAATTGATTCCCATTATAATTCCCATGGAAAAAGAAAACTGTCAACTGTGTTATTTGGTGGGGGCAGATTTTCACAAGCCTCGGTCTCAATTCACCTGAAATAACCCAATCAAGTCAGTGAGCAAGATTCAAAGCTTCCACGTCGGTGTTTATTGTCCAGTCAGTGAAAAGACAAAACATAGAAATTTCTTACAAAAAAACCCCAAAAACGACAAGAAAAAATTGGCAGCCGATGAAGTCCCATGATCATGTCATCTAGCGGCCGCGGCCCCTCGGCGCGCTGCGCATGGGGGGCCCTCCTCTCCTGAGACCGGGCCCCCAGCCGCCCCGCGCTCCCCGCACAGGCGGGCCGTACCCATCGTCCCGCTGAGGTCGACCTGTGGGCCGGTGGACACGCAGGCCTTGTTATTCTTTAAAACCTTATGACCCTTGATTTCAATTCAAGCGTTAGTCAAGCAAACGTCAATCAAAAGTGACCTGCGTCTATGCCCGGTCCATCTCGTTCTCTGGGGTCAGCCGTTCCTGGGCCGTCCTGCCAGGGTCTTTTCCGTGGTGGCAGCGACGCCATGTCCATCCCCTGCAGAGACATCGACCGCTCACGGCCTGCTGCGGACGCGCCATCGTGTATTGGGGGTCCATCACGGTAGCCGTCATGACCTCAACACATCCCACAGCACAGTAAGCACACAAAGTCGGCAGGGACCCCCATAACCAAATCAAAAGCGTGACCATACTTCCTCGAGGTGGGGGCCCACCTCTGGGCCAGCCCCTCAGGTCTTCGGAGGCGTCAAAGCCCTCCTCCTGGGCTCCATACTCTTCAGGGTAGACTCGACCTCCAGGCCGTCCCGGACCTCCCCTGAACCTGAATCATTGACATTTTCAGCGCTTTGGGTTCCAATCCATAACGGAAACTGAGTGTGGCTCACCTGTCATCTCGCCGGCCTCTGAAGTCTCCCGTGTCTCGGGGGGGCCGGTCTTCGGGACCCCAGTTGGCCCCCACCACCACGCCTCCTCGGGGACCCGCCCCGACTCGATGACCCGCCGCCCCCGGAAAGGCAGGTCCAGGTCTCCAGGCCTCCTCCCCTCGGCCGTGGAAGTCCTGGCCCCCGTCAAAGTCCTGCGGTTTATGCTGTCCATCCCCCAGAAGTGCTCGTGCCCTACTGCACCTTGGCGATCCGAAGGTCCCATGTGGTGGTTGGGGGCCGGCCCCCGGGGGTCTGAGGAAGAACAAGATGCAACATCAGCATTGTCGCTCAGTCTGCTTCTTGATGATTACAAAAAAAACCAAAAACATGCCTAAAGAGGCATGTTTTTTTGGTAATTGTTTATGTAAATAGTGGTTTAAACTTGAGACATATTTTGATGGAGCGTGAAAAAGAATACGCAGCGACATCGCCGACGAGTCGCTGCATTCAACCACCGCTGACACCGGTTTGCGAGAGTCACCAAAGTTAAGTTTGCTCACACTGATGTGTCGCGATGACAACTTCAAAATAAAACCTTGACTAGTAACTACTGTACATAGACGCCTTCACTGGTCTTTTATTCTGAAGTTAACCCTAACAAGCAATCGTTGCTGCTGAATTCCCTTTGACTTGACTTGAAGTGGACTCGCAGCCCTGCCCACTGTTACTGAACTGCAAAACGTTTGACAGACAAATGCACAAGGAGTTAATCGAATCTGGTGGGCACGGGACTATTTTCACCACATCTGTGCACCTCTTGCAGGCACCCCCGATTATAATGGAAGTATCAACACATTTTAATGTGAAAAGTTTTATATTTCCTGATCCAAGTGTCAGCAAGGATCAGGTTTTTTCCTTGTTTCTTTTCATTCCAGTTGGGCATATTTATGAAAAGAAATGCCTGGCTTTTCTTTTATGTAATCAAATACATTTAACAAATAAAGTAGATGACATTTTCTTATCCTACCTATTGATTGAAAACAAACACAGATAAAGGTCATGGATCTGAAAATTCTAAAATCCAGAGATTTTTTGTTTTGCAAGCCTCGACGAGCCCAAAGCACACGGCTCACCTTTGTTGTTGGGGCCCTGCTGACCCCTCCCGTGCATGGGGGGCCCTGAAGTCGGAGCCTGTAAGCACCAAAGAGCACGGGGTCAGGTGGAACGCGCCAGAGCAACACATCTCACGCGTGGCGACACGATGTGCCACTCGCTCACCTGGTGCTGCATGTAGGGGGGCGCCTGCATGTTACTTGGCAGAGGCCCGTGCATCCCCCCCATCCCAAAGTTATTATGTGTCCTGGATGGGTGTCCCATCATCCCCCCCTGAGGTCCCATCATGTTTCCTTGAGATGGCGGCGGCATCATGCCTCCCTGAGGCAGAGGGCCCTGTAGGTCCCGTGGCCCCATCCCTCTAGCGGGGGGCCCCATCATGCCCCCGTGAGGGCCTGGCATTCCTCTGGCTCCGGGCCCCATGTTGTGAGGTCCTTGAGTGCTCATGTTCCTGGAAGTGGCGGAGTGTCTCTGCATGTCCGGCGGGCCCATCATGCCCTGCCCGTGCCCAGACGAAGCACCCATCTGAGCGGGAGACATGAAAGAGGGCCCTAAAGGTGGGGGGCCCATGTTGTTGGACTGCGGAGGAGCAAAGTTCTGCTGCCCGGCGGGGCCCGAGAATGGGGGCATGGGGCACGGTCCCTGCTGGGGGCCGTCCGAGCTCTTCTGGTTAATGCGCTCCATCTTCATCTGCTGCAGAAAGACAGGGGCCAATTAGTACAAGGCACATGCACGCGCATCCCGCCACCCACGTCACTCACCTCCAGCAGCTTGGGGTTGGTATACTGCAGCGCCGCCATTTCTTGCTCCAGCTCCACCTGACTTTTCTTCTTGCCGTCCCCTTTGGGCTCCACCTTGCGTTCTTTGGGGCCCTCTCCAGAAGGGGGCATGGAGGGAACTTTATTTTCCGCCCAGGCCTGAGGAAAAAGGGCCGAGGTTTCCAGATTCAGAATATGGCAGCGATTAAATTGCGACTGACTGACCGGTGTGAACGAGATGTGCGATTGACAAGCACAAGCTGACCTGCTGGAACTGTGCTGGGATGGGTTTGGCGTAGGGGACTTTCTTCTGCGGGACCCTTTTGTTGTCCTTGCCCATCACCTCCTCCATACCCCAGTCAAGTCCAGGGATGGACATTTCCTCCGGCCCCGCCTCCTTGTCTGGACACAATGCGGTGTGTTTGCTTTCTTTAATTGTTTGCTTTGTTGAATACAAACACTTGACATATTCCACAAAGAGAACTTACGAGTCTGCTCCTGCTCCATGGCGATCTTCAGCTGCTCGGGAATTCCCATTCCAGGGATGGCGGCCATGCTGTTTGGCTCCATGTCATCTGTCATCACCACACGGACACGCACATATGAGACCACAGCGGCACCACTGCTAATTACTCTTTATTACGGCTCCAACTCATGGTTATTTTAATAACCGATTATTCTTTCAATTTGGAGATGGTGCTAATCCACATGCTACATTAGCCATGTTAGCCAGAATGCTAACAAGTGTTAGCCAGACCAGCAAACATGCTACGAAATGCCCCCCCCACCTCCCCCATCCATGCTGAGAAACAAGCAGCTTAGTCACAGTGGTGAACAACGTTCATCTTTGTCCAAGCTAACAAACAAGCGACTGGTTCCGTGTGTGCACGTGTGGCATCCACTTGGTGACGCTACGTTACTGACCGTACTCCACACCGTCCTCCGACATGCCAGGTAGAAGATTGAGGTTGTAGCGGTCCCTCATTTTGTCGCCAGGACGATTCCTGGTCCAGAATTTGCTAACAAACACGGAGCATACAGTCACTTTCGGCCTGTGGTTGCACACGTGCAGTAAGCATGTTCGTTGTGGGTATGTTATGTTGTAGTCATGTGACACGAGTGTAGTAGATTGCGGCCCGGTTGCACACATGAAACGATTGGCGAATTATATACATTACGGCCGATCAAAAAAAATACGCACAAAATGCAAAATATCAGAAAAGTCTACATCCATGTGTAGTTTTTGAGCAACCATGTTCCACCGATGTAGTTTGTATGTTGCAGCCATATAGTAAGCGTGTTGCAGTAAGCGCTACCTGGTGTGGTCATTGGATCCCGAACAGAGGATGTGACCGAGTGGGTGCCAGGCCAAACTCCAAATCATCCCCTCGTGCGCCATCTCCATGCCTCCCACTTCCTTCTCCACCCTGAAACACGCACACACGCACAAAATGCATGTTGAGACTTTCACAATAAAAGCTAGCTGGGAATCCCTGGCATGTTCCCTACCCCACGTTCCAGAAGAGCAAAGAACCATCGGAACCTCCGCTGGCAAACAGCCCTTCGTGGATGGGATGCCAGGCCACGGCTGAGGACGCGCAAGAAAAAGGAAAGTGTCAGTCTGCTTCATTGGGATTCTGTTGGCATGACGAGGCGGACTTTGGGAAAAGGTTTGTGACAGGCGATCTGTGCGTTAGCTCACCGGTGGATTCCTTCTTGTGTCCTCGGAACACCTGCAGCTCTTCCTTTAGGTTGCGGATGTCAAAGAGTTTGCAGAGGTGGTCGCGCGACGCCGTCAGCAGCCAGTTGCCATTACTGTTCCACTTCACCTCCATCACCGTGTTCTTGTGGGCGTGGCTGAGGGGGTTGAAGGTCACGCATTGCTCAATCACTCCAATCATGATGATGTACTACAAATAAAGCCTCTCTGTTCATCGATGTATGCCAGCGACCAGACTAAGAATTTTTGGAGAAAAGCCAGTTGGGATGAGCTCATCAGTATTTCTACCCCCCCCCCACCTTGTAATTACTTCAGATGAAAAAAAAAGTCTGTGAAGACAGCACTTTGAGAGATTCTTTAAGTCTTGTGCGCAGGATTGGTCAATATTACACACTAACCATGGTGAGTTCAGGGGAAGAAAAAAAAAAAACACCAATCATAACAAAAAAAACATAACAGAACAAACTTGTGTCGTGTGCTGAACAGGAAGGCCCAGTTTTTACTCACAGGGTTGCCAGACTCTGTCCGGACTTTGGGTCCCAGAATTTGATTGGCTGCTGACTGTCTTTGCTGCCGGACACCACCAGACCTTTGGTGGGGTGCCAATCCACACACTTCACATCGGCACCGTGACCTGCACACACACACACACACACACACACACACAAAAAAAACCCATTTCAATTTCATTCTTTTGTGTTACGAGCATAACTCTCCGATCCTGGTGGAGTTTTGTGCAATTTCAGTTGACTTTTCGAGGCAGGACAAGTTGAGTTGGAAGCCCTTGGAAAGTTTGGTCCGTATGAGCCTACTGGTGGAGATTTTGAACTGAAACTTGTCAGACAATCGCAGGGGGGCTTCCCCAAGTAGCAGAGACCAAGCAAACAAAATTAAAATAAACAAAGTTTTTTTTAAGGTCCAGTTTGTTAAACTTTACTCTCATTTGAAGCCCTTTTTGGGACAAATTATCTAATGGAGATATACGCCCCAAAAAATGGACCCTCCCACCACACACACTTCGCCATATTTACAGTACCCATCAATTGATTTCACAATTTCTGCGACATAGCACAGTAAAACCAAAAATGTAATTCATTTTCCATAAGTGGGAGAAACTAGCTAGCTGGTCGAAGCATCAGACAGGGTAAAAGGTAATAATTAAATAGAACCGAAAGCAAGGTGCATGGGGATTGGGGGTGGGTGGGGGGTGTCTACTACCTCGAAGGATACGCTCCTCATGGCATCGCTGGAAGTCCCAAATCCTAACGGTGCCGTCATCCGAGCAGGTGGCAAACTTACTATCAGTAGGCGAGAAACTAGAGAGGACACACAGGAAGTGACATGTCACACACAGGAAGTGACACGTCGCGGCCGCGAGAGGACACCGGCCTCCGCCATCAGGGTTGATGAATCGAGGACTTCTTGAGGGTTCAGAGTAACATGGCAGCAGAATATTGGTTTCCATCGTGACCACCACACGTCCACATGACAACACAACTCCAAATGTTAATTCGACTTTTATTGGCTTCAAATTCATCCCTGCATTTTCACGGGAAACTTTATTTTGGACTTTGAAATACTTTTGACAATGTTGTGAGGAAGCTGTCACCCAAAAAGTCCTAGTAGACAAACTTGGGCATGCTGGCCTAGACGCAATGTCTCCCCCTACTGGACACCAACTTTAACAACACGTCCGCGCGGCGTCGGCACGTCTTTGAACAGAGGAGGGTCGGAGGTCAATCAATCATCACTCCAAAGTACAGGAGAGAGGAGAGAAGACCTCCACCAAGGCCTAACCATACACACGTAAGAAATGTGTAGAAGAAATGTTTCACAATTTCTCATCAGCTGCTTCTTGCGCAAACTTACAAAGACATCAACACATGTCAAGTCATCCTCATCAAGTCCTGCCCGGCTTTCCCACACTCACAACCTGTCTTGTCACATTTCACACCTTCAGGAAAAGCTCAAAGGTCAAGTCCAAGTTTAGTCGATCGTGCACATCTTTCTACAGTGAAACTCCTCTACAACGAAATCTACATGGGTGGAAAATACCCCCTCGCGTGAAAAAATCTTCATGCATTAACACCGTTCCCACTTTCCCGTTTCAAATTTGCTACAGTGAAAAACCCCCTGTTGTGAAAAATGTCTTGCTGCAAACATGATTTCGTTGTAGAGGAGTTTCCACTGTATTTCTGAGCTGCTCACAAAGCATGATTTGAATCATCGGTTAATATGTCCATTATTTTGAGTGCTTGATGAATCCTTTTTTTCCCTATCCAAATTAGCATCCCTTTTATTAGAAAAAGAAGAAGACATGATTTGAAACTGACAGAGCAGAAAATGTACAAACATACGATTCATTTAGTGGCTTGTGCGCCATGTTAAGTGAAGGGGCACTACACTGCACACAGGTTGGCCCCGAGTTGGCTGCAGGCTACAAAGCACCAGTGGCGGGTGATCGCTTTTTGTGGTCTGCAATGAAAGACATTCATCGGACAAATGCAGATCACGGAGTTTTCCGCGGAAATCTGCCAATTACGATCGGTGGCCGATCAACCGGAGCACCATTTGTGTCTAGGTTGAGGACTGAGTTCACTTCTGGGTTGACGGATCAGGTCTGATATCAAGGTTCAGGTCTGTGTTCGGGAATGAAATCAGGTCTAGGACTGAGTTCAAAGTCTCCATTAAAGGTTTGGGACTGAGATCAAGTTTCCGGCCCAAGTTCAGGTCGAGGTTGAGGACTGGTTTTATGCAAGAACTGAATTTCTGAGTTTGTGTCTATGGTAGGGTTTGAGGACTGAGATCAGATACATGCTCAAGTCTGGGGTCTAGTTTTCGGACTGAGTTTCAGGATTAGGGCCGGAGTTCAAGACTAAGGACTCAGTTCAGGCCTGGGTTTAGAACTGTATTGGCGCACTGAAATGTGGAACAGCATGTAGGAATGAGTAAGTGACTTTGGCGTGGACTAGCCGGCTGGGAGAAAGTGCACGCCCTTGCAGCTAGGTGGCGGTCATACACAGGAAGTGTCAAATGTGATAAACTTTATTGATCGCTGACAGAGTGCCAGTCTGGCCTTTATTGATGCCACTTTATTAGCACACACATCAACAAGACATGAGAGAAGGTCAAGTAGGGAAAAGTGGAGATTGGGTGTAAACCTGGCTTCTCTCACGGCCTCCTTGTGCGCCTGGAACATCTTAACGTTGTTCATGTTGGACTGCCAGTACTTGACGTAGCCGCCGTGGTCCGCCGTTAGCATCCACATGTCGTTGTGGGACCACGTCATGGCGCGCACCGGACTGTCGTGGGCCTGAGGTCACAAAAAGCCACGACCCGCAATGAGCCGACACGATAAATGGTATTTCAACTTTGGGGGGGGGGGGGGGGGGGGGGGGTTATTGTAGTTTCGTCATTCGACGAGCGCCGACATGCGTGTTCACCTGGAGAATGGTCTCAAAGTTGAACGTCAGTCCGTTCCACAGCGTGAACTCGCCACTGGACGCTCCCGTCACCAGTCGACGCCCCTCAGGAGTCCACTGCATGTATTCGCGCACACAAAACAAATCCACGTAAAAATTCCCCCCCTGCTCCATTGAGCGCCAATCTGACAGGCCGCACAAGAAGTAGCCAAGCACGTGTCACAAACTCACCCGGATGACAAAGACGGGGCATTTGACTTTGTTGGTGGATGTGCGCACAAACTTGGTGGTGACGGCATTCATGGGATTGTTCAGCATTCCGATAGGGGGGACCAACTGTGGGACAACAAACGCACGTCAAGTCACGCTGCTTGAGAGAGGATGAGGAAGGAGACAAGGATGACAGAAGAGGAGGAAAGAGTTTGTGAAGGAGGAGAAAAAAAACCAAGGCTCACGTCATTGTAGCATCCGGCATCGGGTTGGATGGCTCGCAGGTCGCGATGGTCTCGTTGCCACTGACGATTCTGCCCACAAAAACACGAGAGTTAACGACGCGGCTGACACCTCACAAAAGGACCGCAGTGATTCATCGGCCCGAAACATATTTATAAATGCTAATTTATTTTGACTTTCTCATCATACAGTAAATGCTGTTTGTGCAGTGGCGGTAGAGCTACGCAGAATGCTGTCCTTTGACCATATGTCCAAAAGATGGCGCTCTGACGCCATTCCCTCCAATCTGGTCTTAAGAGCGAACCTTATTTCGTAGCTCATTTATGATCTTCTCAGCACTAGTTTAATGATGGAAAAATTAGTTCATATTCTGTGCTCGTATCCTCCAGTCAGTCTGTATCGCCGTGCGTCTGTTAGCCGCATTAGCCCACTAGCATTGGCCACAAGCCGTTCACAGCACACATGTGAAGTGCACCATGTCTTTCGGATAAAGTATTTTATTCATTATACAGTGTCTAACAAAGCATTTTTTGAGTGGCCAGACCAAGTTGTGGTGGCTCTGCCAGAAACGGCATTGGCCCTTGTTTATAAAAAAAAATACTTCACAAAATTCCTAATTATCGACATAGGCCTGCCTGTGAATGAAATACTGAAGCGTTTTGTCTCAGTGGCCAAAATCCACGCAAGTACAGGCAATTAAGACAGCAACTTAAAAAATATCCACACTCTCCACTGCCGTATTACACAATGTGTCAGTGTAGTTAGTGTTTTTGGGGGTTTTTTTGCATCCTTGTTAAGTGCCAGAGAATGATTTCAGGATGTTGTGGTGTTGATGTTGGTGGCAACAGTTTACAATGGCAATAAAAAATTCGAATTGGGAACCTCCAGTCAGCAAAACAAGTCAAGTCAGTCGCCACGCCAACATGCGCTGCCAAGAAGAAATTCAAAATAAAAGCGTACCCAGCCACTGATGTGCACGTATTTGGTACAGTGGTGTCACAATACCAAAATTTCGACTTGGGTACTTTGCCCACATAAAATACCCCAATACCGGCACTTTACGATACTGCGTAAAAAAAACGTAAAATGTCCATAAAAAGCAGTGTAACAATCATGGTTAGCGAAACAACTTCAATCAATTACCATAATGGATACTTAGGATGAAATAAAAAAATACATTTAGGACATTTCAGAACAATTGAAGAAAATCTTCAACACCACTAACTGTACAAAAGTCTTCGGGCAGCAAAATATTTCATTTTTATTTAAGCCTTTGAGGAATACAAAACCCCATCGAATTTTCAACATCCCAACCACTAGATCGAAGGATGGAAGCCTTGTGATTTGGCGATGGTAAAGTCACATGATTTTTTTAAAGACCTCCTCCTTTCCATTGGGGACAACAAGTCGAAGGGGGGGAATAAATAAAAAATAAAAAAACACCACCAACGCACAAGCTACTTCACGAATAGACACGGACCACGGGATGAGACGGAGGTCATCCTGCAGTATTTTGTCCAAAAACGAAATGCATACAACGCTGGTCACTTCGCCAGACGCTGTCTCCTGCGCTCAACGCCAAATGTCACAACTACTTGTTCAAGAGCAGCCGAGAGCTCTAATGCGCCGCATGCCAGCAAACCACGGTGCAGACAGAGAACGTGACAATGATGAGCCGTTGCAAACTTCAAACCGCGCTAAAGTCCAGAAAATGTTTTCGCTAAATGGACATCTGTCGCCGCTTCGTGCTTGTGTGACAGCAAAAAAAAAAAAAAAAAATCTAAAATAGAGTGGGAAGTAAAAGTATGTGAACCGTTTGGAATTACCTGGATCTTTAAGTCAAAACAATAGACAAATGCAGACTGCTTGAACTAGCACCACACAAACAATATGTTCTCATGTATTTTTACTGAACACGCCATGTTAACATTCACAGTGTGTGGTGGAAAAAGTAAGTGAACCCTTGGATTTAATAACTGGTTGACCCTCCTTTGGCAGCAACAACCTCAACCAAATGTTTCCCGTAGTTGCAGATCAGACCTGCAAAACGGTGAGGGGGAATTTTGGGCCATTTCTCTATACTTGTGTGCTTTGGGCCATCCCCCAGTTTCTGTTGAGCTTCAATTGGTGGAGAGATGGCCTTAAGTTCTACTGCAAAATGACTTGGTAAACTACGGAATACATTTTTCCTTTGATGATAGCAACCTGTCCAGGCCCTAAAGTAGCAAAGCAGCCCCAAACCATGTTACCCCCCTGCACCATACTTCACAGGTGTGATGAGGTTTTGATTACTGGTGTACTGGTGGTAAACGGCTGATGAATTTAGAAATTCTTGTAATTTCTAAATTCATCAGCCAAATAAGCAGGAGTCAGTATTTTTGCCTTCTAAGTATTGGGGCTGGCAACAGCCCCCCCCATAAAGCCATAACGGACACGCCATATGCCCCTAGTCAACAGGTGGTCACATGTGGGCCGTCTGGACCTACCTGCAGGTATCTGATGACAGAGGGGTTATAATCGATGGTCTTGCGGTTGACTGCCTTGCGCATGCGCTTGCCGTCGAAGGTGAGCTGCTGCATAGCCTGCTGCTGAGCGAAGTCGGGCCGCTTGTAGAACACCTGCCGCGGCGCTTGGTGCTGGAAGCGCGGCATGTGGAAGAAGCGCTGCGGCGAGCTCACGTCAGTCGCCATGTTGACACGCCCGACGGACCTGTGTCAAGAGGGAACGTTACCACACATCCATAAAAATTGCATGCAAAACTGTCAAAAGACGCCTTTCATCCAGTGTATTTCTGAAGTCTGATATGCATGAACTATTCCACTGCCATTACAAAGTTCAATTTTGGCGATTGCAGTAGGTAGTGTGCAGCAGGCAAATGACAACTTTTCAACATTTGATATACCCCTTGGAATTCTGACCCGCACGATCTTATTTTGAACCATTTGAGAAAGAGCTTCCCTGAGAAGCAAACAAGGGACATGCACGTATCGATACCGGGTATTGTATAGAGCTGTAACTGGCTTTATTTCAATGTACTGGGTACTCATGAAGACTGCGGATGCCAGCAACTGACACTTAAGGAAAAATGATTTTTAATCAATAAATCCAACTTGGATTAAGTCATCCTCAACAGGAACTCTGCTGGCGCCCGATCCAAGCGACAGTTGTGAACGTCACGTGGTCAAACAGGGGAAAACAGGTGATCGGAATCCCTATTTGTGCTGCAGGTTGATGACGTGAGGTCTGAAGAATATTTAGCAAGATCAGATTCAAACCATCACCAGAGGATTTGGAAAATTTCCAAAACGACATCTACTCAACACAAACGTTTAACAAATCGTGGTTGCCAATTAAATTGATGATCGATTAGTTTGTGAAGTGATTGCACCTCTACGTCAAACACACTTGTAAACAGAGAAAACAGTGCATAAACGTCAGGATTCGCTTAACCGGTGACGCTTACATTCAACACGTTTAAGTAAAAGGACGATCAATAAAATGAATATAATCCCACTTACATGCGTTGCTGTTGCTACAAATTGTTCGTGAGCCTCAATGATAGCATTGCGCCTCACCAGCTAGCTACTAGCTAAGGCGGTTAGCATGAGCGGCTCACTCGTGAAAACAAGCTCAGTGTGAGTAAAAGCGAACCGCTGCCGTCCAAAAGAGTGAAAGGCGTGTTGTGAACGTTTAGCACCTGCTTTGGCTCCGATAGAATGAGAGCGAGTGCGTGTTTTCTTGGGCTTGTTTTGTCCCGTTTGCTAGCAGCGTGGCTAACGGCGGCCCGTCGAAGGCTACTCGCCACTCACCCAAAGTCTCCGCGGCAAGATGAGCTCGCAGGCAAGCGAGCGGGCACCAGCTGCGGGCTACTCCCGCCGAACTTCTCTCGCAACTCAACACCACAGATCCGAATCGAAAGAGCCCACTCGGGGTCCACTTACTGCCGCTTTAGCCGGCAGCTAACACGAGCGGCAACGGCGGCGGCGCAAACATGGAGCGTGACGTCGTCGCGTCCATGCGTATGCCCCGCCCTCAGCCGAGCGCGCTACGTCCTTACGCACGATGTCGTCATCACGTCATGAAATCTGTCTTTGTCAGTTAAAAAAATGATCAATAATATCAATAATAATAATAATAATAATGATAAAAAAAGGTTTGTCACAAAACTATCAAACAGAACCTGAATGTGTGACTCAATTGTTTTATTTCAGATTTGGAAAGTTCAAAATACTGTAAAAAGATACGCTGTACTGTGCAAAACAACACAAGAACATCGTCACTAATTTGGAATCCATCCATCCATCCATTTTCTGATCCTCAGATGAATATGCATTCAGAGGTTTACAAACACTTATCCATGGATTACGACCTGTGGGAGGAGCAAAGAGATCGGGTGCACAATGAGCTAGGGGGCGGGCACATAGGCAGGGACCTTGATGGTCCTGAAGTTGCCTACGGGGATGTAGACAAGACCTGGATACCTCCCTACCTTGCTGAGGTGTTCAGGGCAGGTTCCACCCGGGAGGAGGCCCCGAGGACGTCTCAATGGCACAGGGATTCCCCTGGAAAAGTTGGATGAAGTGGCATGGCTACGGAAATGGCAGTCTGGGCTTCCTTGCCCCCGTAATTCGACCTCGTATAGGTGTGGAAAATATTTGGGTGGAGGTTTTTAAACAATAACTCGGTCAACACCAAATTTGACTCAGACCATGTGTCCATAAATGTATTTACACTGATGCTTATTTTTTTTTCTAATACAGCAGGTTTTTGCGAGAGTTTAATTTTTTTATTTGGAAGTTTGACTGATAAAAGCATGTGCAGCACAGATTTTACCATGCATTGCAATTCATACCTATGACGTTCAGGGGGGCAAAAAAATCCACCTGTTCCTGTTTCTAAACCTAGCACTTCATTCATAAACATTACAAAAACAATTACCACATTACATAAATTATAATTGTTGTTGTTATTGTTATTATTATTAGTAGTAGTAGTAGTAGTAGTAGTAGTTGTGGTATCAAAAACCAGATATGCTAGAGGAGAAATGCAGGTAGCTCGGAATCGGGGGGGGAAAAAATTAATCGAGAAAAAAATTACTTGCATCGCTGATTAAAAAAATGTCGTAAAAAGTTGTTGACCAGTGTGATTGTCGAGGAAATTAATGTAGCTTATCCCTCTTTTTTCCGTTTTTCATCTTTTCCTCCTTTGTTACTGTTAATAATTCAAGATTCATGGTTTTGCCTAAACAACCTGGAATGAATAAGTGTAAGACATACAAAACACAATGTAACACATAACGTGTTACAGAATGTACTGTAAGACATAACACAAGTACTTGTCACACGTGTGTGACATACAACATGTGACACAAGTATACACTAAACATACCAGAAAACACACATGTGCGCACACATGTAAGTGTAAACATGAGGACGTTGTCACCTTGTGTCATCAGCAAGTGGGTTTAAGTATTTGGCTATACAGTCATGACAGAAACATGATGTGGAAAGGGAAGACACGTAGACTGAGAAAAGTCTGGGCAGACAAAAATATCCTCCAATGTACATAGAGTGAAATAACATTATCGTCATCTTATCTCATTATATACGGAGTGTTAAATGTTTCCATGTTTTGCCTGTCACTATACGTCGCTGGCATGAATAGGAGAACAAAGATAAAACAGGTGTCGTGGGCTACTGCTCAGACCAATTAAGTGAAATTGCAAATTTGTTGGATCCCCGAATTACCACTCAATTCCTTAATTTAAAGTGAACACACACAAGCTGAGAGGAGCCGTGTCCTGTCCTGCTTGCTTTGTTTTTTCACTCTCCAGCTGGAATTGGGCGTTTCCTCACGAGCCGCACCTGACACGGAATTGGTCTTGTAACCTAATGCCTTTAAAACGCTATGCCATGCACACTTCTTCTGTTGGAAAATTTGCCTTGCTCATGACTTGAATTCTCTAGATGCTTAATGTTCATCATGCCTTGTAGTTTCTCGCCTCATATTTTCTTTGTTCCATGTGAGTAATGTTTTGGTTGATAATTATAGTCTTGGTTTGAGTTTTCTAGTCCTTTTATGACAAGTTAAATTTATTTGTCCTTCACTTTGCTTGCGTTTTTGGTTTATCGTGTGATTTCCCAGTTTATTGTAACCGACATCCTTTGTTGGACTTTGTCGTTCTTGCACATTTTTGTATGAATAAAACCTTTTGGTCAATCCTTACCTGAGTCTACGTTTGAAGAATCCAATTCTGTCTGGAGAACCCTGGACTACATTGACAACGGGGCCTCATCGGTCAAGAAAAGAACAAATCCCCGTTGGAAGCCTATCCCGATCATATCCAGCCAGCCAGCTGTCACTTGATGCTACCTGCCCTGTTGTCAATAATAGTGGTCATTTTCACCTGTGACCATGAGACCCACTTACATTTTTCGATGAATGTTAACAATATTGGACTAGTATACATTCATTCGGATGCCGTTCGCTCATGCGCGTGATCGCCAAGGAAATCCTGTCAATTTGAACTGGGTTCTGTAGCCGACTAAATGTACCACATGTAAATGGTGTGTGTGTGTGTGTGTGTGTGTGTGTTTTGACAGTATGCTGCAGTGTAAAGAGGGCAATGGGAGATGCGGACTCCAGAAAGACTATAACGATGGCGTCAACCAAAGCTATTGGAGATCCGAATCAATTGAATAAAAATGAAAATCCATTGAATCTGATTTACTTTTGGATGTTCTGACATGGTGTTCCTAATAAAGTGACTGCTTAGTATTTCATATGTTTCACAATTTCCCATTGATATTTATCATTACATGTCGTTTGGAGATGAAAAACAAAAATGTTTTTTACCCAGCAATTTTGTCACAAAGCTAAGGTGACATATAAAGAGTGACGTCAGCGGCGATGGGGGCCAATGGGCGAGCGGCTCTTTGATCGGGTGGCGGTTGGAGGTCAGCCGTTGGACGCTCGGCGGCGGCGGCGGCGAAAGGAACCGGCAACGTCAGTTGCAGTTTTGAGCTTTTCCGCCGCTTCCACATTGCGTAATGCCACTGCGATTGCTCGGAGCGGCTAACGAAAGCTTAGCTTAGATCGTTTGCGCAAAACTTAGCTTAGCTTATTTTAGCTTAGCCTCCCGACTTTCAGGTGAGTTCAATCATCAAACATCCCCACGTCACTTCCTTGTAATGGCTCGCGGCAATCAACTTCTTTGAACACTTTCACAGGATGCAAATCAGTTGTCATCTTTGTTCCCTTCCAATGTCTGATCTGCTTGTGATTATTGGCACGCTTTTACTGTCAAAAGTTCATATATGTGAAATATGTCTTTTATTATTTGCCTTTAATTGGGCCAGGTAAGGCTGTCTAATATGACAGTCTTGCTTTTGCGCCATCTTGTGGCATTCGTAAGCAACCAAAAAGCTTTTTTTGGGGGGGGGGGGGGTTGCCGATGACTAAATGAAGCCGCGACATGAATGATGAATGACAAACAGAAGAGACATCTGTGTGTTGGCGATCACAGGGAAGTCAAGCCTGTTGATATCCTTCTACTTTTTTCCAACATGTTCATAGCGTTTGTGTTTTAAATGGGTTGCAGGCAGGCTTGGTTGGAGAGTTGCCACCAGCCGCGCGATGAGCAGCCGAAGCCACAGATCCGGGTCAGACCTCACACACACACATACACACAAACACAAACACACACCACATCAGTGCTTCCCAACTTTTATTGTCAAGCACATATTTAAATAAAATGTGCCACGGCAGGGGCGCTAAAACAAAATGGACACCCAAACAATGACAATGTTGTCTTGGTGTAGTCCCAAAATGGACTCAGCGTGAAATTTGGATTTTGTGTTTAGTTTGAGATGTTGCCGTTATTGTCGCATGAATGGCAACAGAAAGTTCAGCCATCTCGTTCGGGGAAGAGCATTTAATTGTTCTGCCTGCCTGTCATGATACATGGCTGGCATAAATAGATGAAAAAAGGACACAATTTTTTGGTCATAATTAAGTCAAACATTCCAGCGCAAGTAAGTGGACTTTCCCGCAGCGCACCTGACGGAAGAGGTTGGGCATCACTGCGCCACACAAGTTTGACGTGGATGTGTTGTGTTTTGCCGTGTTGTGTTGCCGTGTGTCAGCGCCAAGCGTTGCTGCTGCTGCTCGCCGGTCAAAGATGAGCGCGGACGATTTTCCAGAGTGGCTCAAGTCAAGTCGGAATGGGTAAAAGAGGAGGAGGCAAGTGCGCTCACTCGTTGACTTTGCAATGACGATACTGACAGGTGCGATCTCTGTTGGGTGAATGCCGAAGAGCTGTCGCCTAACCGAAATGCTGGGAGAATAACTTGAAATGGGACAAATTGAAATGATTGTGGTACGTTTGTAAAATGCATCCAAAATGGCAAAGGGGGGGGTGAAATACATCGAAGCTCTTTATTTGGGAATTTAATTGGGAAAATGTGGCAATTTTCGGGTATGCTGTGATACTTCTGTATCCAGTTGATCTAAAAAGTTGATGTAGCCCTGTTCAAAAGGTAGCACTTAGATGTGAAAACTGAGGCCAGATCAATCAATTGGAACCGACCACTTGGACAGACGGACTTTATTTGGGCTGAATTAGATCGGAGGCACTTGAAAGGTTGGCAGACGTTCGCAGGTGGACGTGAGCTTCACTGTGATTGGCAGCTAGATCCCCACCTGTGGGTGTGTATAATTATGCAACCACCCGTCCTGAAAATAGTTTTATTTTCTCGGTCGAGTTGCACATTTTATAGATCAGGTGGCTCAATTTTGATATCACAGAACTCTGGCATTTGACCAGGGTTGTGTGGATCTCTTTTGTGAATCCTTTCCAATGTAGTGGATCAAAAAAAAAAATCCATACACCCCATTTTTTTGGACATCGGAAAAATATGTCGCGGACCAGGGGGTGTGTAGACTTTTTCTATCCACCACATGTCCCGAACGAGCTCTTCAGCATTCGCTCAACGATCGAAACAAGTTTCGAACGACGATAATAACGCAGACTTGGAACGTGGTCAGGGCGAGGGCTCGGTGGCCGAGTGGGCGCAGGAGAAGTGCGTGGAGCCGGTGAAAGGCCCGTGGACACTGGAGGAGGACGAGCGGGTGAGTGTGCGCCTTGCGGCCGGCCGGCTGACGGGCCGGGCCGGGCCGGGCCGGGCCGGGCCGGGCCAGGCCTGCGCGTGATGGTGACGTGTGGCAGGTGGTGGAGCTGGTGCGCAAGTTCGGCAAGAAGCATTGGTCGCTGATCGCCAAGCACATGCGCAGCCGCAACGGCAAGCAGTGCCGCGAGCGCTGGCTGAACCACCTCAACCCAAAAGTCATCAAGAGCCGCTGGACGCCTGAGGAGGACCGCATCATCTGCCAGGCGCAGCGCGTGTGGGGCAACCGCTGGGCCAACATTTCCAAGCTGTTGCCCGGGAGGTAGGTGGCCCGGCCTGGCCCCGCCCACCCCGGGCCGCCGCCCGACCTACCACCACCGCCTGCCGTGTGCGTCTCCCCAGGCCCGACAACGCCATCAAGAACCGCTGGAACTCCACCCTGAAGAGAAAAGTGCAGAAGGAGGGACCTCGCCAGATCCTCCGGCGGCACCCCGACTCGGACGCGCACCGCACCACCTCGTCCAGCTCCTCGTCATCCAGCTCCTCCGACTCCGCCTCCTCCTCCTCCTCCTCGTCTTCCTCCGCCGGACAGGTGGCCTTCAAGGCGGACGCGGCGGCCAAGGTGTGCACGTCACACTCGGGGAATGATGAATGGTTAACCAAGGCAATTCAGTAAACATTTCCGATGACTATTTGGCCGATTGATCAAGAAAATATATGATCAATGAAATCACTTTTTGATGCTTACAGCAATGAAAATACGAATTTAGGGCAAAACTTCTGACTCTTTGACAATACTTTGTCCTTTAAAAAATTGGGGGGGGGGTGGCATGGAGAAGTGTCAGGACGATGTCACATTTGCACTCCAGGAACACCTGATGAGCAGCGAGATCCTCAATATACTGACGGACTGGAGCCCCGCCCACAGCGGCGAGCACAAGGACCGAGCGGCCATCTTGTCTCGCTCGGAGGTAAGCTCTTAACGGCGCCGCCGCGCATTCTTCATGCCACGTGTGAATTGTCATTTCTCACAAACACCGAGCGATGTACTTCCCGAAGAATCCAATTGGTCCAAACGTTATTTGTTGATTCCGTTGGTTTGCACAGTTTGCTCGTGGCGGAGAGTGCTTGTGGGCGTGTTGAGATCTGACCAAATACCGCGATGTGTTTTGCCTTTCAGGATCATCCGATGAGCGGCGATATTCTAAACATGCTCAGCGAGTGGAGCCCCTCCCACAGCGCCGAACACAAGGACCGAACCGCCTTGATGTCTCGCTCCGAGGTGAACCATCGTCTATGGCGATTGAGCATAAAATGAACAATATAAAACGTGGACAAGAATACAATTGTAGCAACTGTTCCTATTGCGTCCAGCTGTTGAGTCTTGGAGGTGCGGACACTTCCTTTGAGGAAGAATGTCTGGTGGGCGGCGCGAATCAGGCGGGGGCGCCCCGGGTCTCGCAAGGCCGCGTGGCTGCGATGGCCGCGGATGACGGCGAGTTCTTGTGCTTCCCGCTGGTGGGACAGGAAGTGTGGTGGTGCCTGCAGCCTGTGGATGGCACCGACATCGGCGAAACGCTGAGGATCAAAAGCGAACCCTTTGAGGTGAACACCGTGTGCACCCACAAAAACGCAAAACGGGGGCAACCTCACAGGTGGGTTTGAAATGAAACAAGACGGGATTTCAAAGACTCACGGCGGGGATTGCCAAGCGAGCCGCCGTAGAAATGGACCCATTTGTTCTTTGTCCTCATGCGATTTTATGCGAAGGTCAAGACTGCCACTAAATGGTGGCATTTTGCTCCTAAAATTTGAGACGGTGTCAGTCATTTTTTTTTTTGTACTTGAACCATGCGACCAGTAAATTTGCTGATTTATAACAAAAAAAAAATCTTGAATGTATTTCTCCTCCACACTTAAGCCCATTTCCCAGTAATAATAATAATAATAATATTTATAAGCGCCTTTCAAAACACTCAAGGACACTTTACAATCAAAACAAGAACAATAAAACCACAGATCCTTTATTTAATTATTATTTTAATACATTTAATTAATTTAATCATTTTTTAATTAAATAAATTAATAAAAAATAATTAAATTAAAATAATTTAATAAACACCTAAAATGTTACGTTTGGGGCCACTGATGTCGGGAAAAAAAAGTTACATCTGGAGCCTGCTTAGTTCCTCGATCCACAGCGCGAATTTCGAGTCATGGGATTGGGGGGGGGGGGCAGAAGAATTGGAAGGTGCGTCCATAACATGACAGAAAGCACCGTCCATCCTAAGAAATTGACTTCATCACCGGGAAAACAACTTCCCGGAGGTTAAGGAATCATAACAAGTTCAGCCCGATGCTCAGCTGTTGAAAAAAAAATAAAATAAAATCTGGCTTCCAAACGGCAGCCCAGCTCACACTACCAACATAAATCGACCAAAAAAAAAAAAAAAAATGGCTCTATGACAACAGGAACTTTTTTCACCTTTGCATCACACAAAGACAAAAGATCAAAGCTGCAAACGATAAAACAATGGCGGCACCCCTTTTTGTGACTGGAGCCCAAATCAACTTTGTCCTGAATTCAAGAAGCATCAAAAACAAGATGATTTCTAAATGGCCTGGTGATTCTTTTTTGCTCTCGTTTGCAGAGAAATGCAATGGGTGAAGCCTGCGAATCAACATGAAGCTTCGTAATCACATGGACTTGTCATCATTTACAAATGTAGTCCCATCTGGAATTGAGCGTGTGCATAAGTAGGAATTTATGTATGTATATATCTGTGCTTGTCCTGAACTGTGGTTTTATTTGAAAAGGAAATGTGGAATGTTCATTGCGTGTTTTATCTGATTGATTTCTTGGGCAGGAACATCACAACTTCGATTTGGATTCACACACGACACTTTGAATGTATTTTAATCTCCTTTTAACGATGAATGTATTTCAACACTTTAAACTTGAAATTGATTTCAAATGAAGCCGCACGTCCTTTTAACGTCAAGATTTTATTGAGTAAGGTGACTTCCTCACAAGCTGATTTGACAGATTTAATGATTCATGAACCTCAAACAGAAGAAAGTTGATTGCTTTGACATATTTTCCTGTTGTTGATTTCTTCATTCTTCTTTTTTTTCTCCTTTGAACTACTTGGAACATTTTCATAAGCGCACAAATACGAGTTCCTGTCACCTGATGACATTTTTGGGAATGGGGTACTTGCTGATTCATGAATGTGAATGACAACAAACTGACTGATGTGGTGTTGTTTAATATTTCCCTTCTTATTCCCTCTTAGTTCACTGTAAAGTGCACTTATAAGGATTTAATGAAAAAAAATCTAAACTTGTTTTGTATCAAAAACTTCCTAATAAAAAGCCCCCCGTGCTGCTAAAAAAAAAAAAAAGTTTGTGCTAATTTAAGTCATTCGTGTGTATAAACTCGGCAGCTGTGGCCAAGCGTTGAAGGCACTTTGCTGTTGATGTCACAGGAAGTCACATCAGTAAAGCTTCATGGAGGCTTCGAACAGACTCGTCAAGTCGGCCTCGCTGTGCTCGCGGGGAGAAAGTTTGGTCACGCGCTCCTGAAAAGACATTCAAATGTTTGTCAACAGCAGACAGGATAGGAGACAAGGAAGCGAGATGAGTTTGCCACCTGCGGGATGGTTCCTTGGACGAGCGCGGGGACGTCATCCTTGCTGTATCCCACGGCGGCGAGGCCGTCCTCCACCTTCAGGTCAAACAGGAAGTGACGCAACGCGTCGGCCAGCACGGCGCCCGCGTCTGCTCGCTTGGCGCGACTTATGTCGGCACCTTGGGGCGACACGCATACGTGCTGATTGTTTACAGATTGCGGCTGACACCACATTTGAGAGTCCTCGATTCACACGTACCGAGTATTTCCGCTGCCTCCAGGTGGCGCTCCGGACACATGGGAGCTGTGAAGCTGAACACAGCTGGCGCCGTCAGAACCACCGACAGGCCGTGAGGCTGATAGCACACACACACACACACACACACACACACACACACTCAGTAGGACATCTAGTGCAATTGGTGCGTGTACCTTTGCGACACTCACCACAAGGGGGTGCTCTACATTGTAGCCGTCAGCTTTGTGCGTCTTGACGTTCCCAGCGATGGGATATGACATACCGTGGCTGTAACAGAACTGGACATTGAGCGACTGCACGACGAGGCACTCTTAACAAACTGCTCACCAAAGATGAACGCCGGCGTTTCCGAAACCGATGCCGGCGAACACGCTGGCCAGGTGCATGTTGGAGCGAGCTTCCACGTCCTCCGGGTTTTCAACCGCCCTGCCGCCATGCACACAGTTGAAAAGGGTGTTGCAGAAAGCCGCAGCTATTTGAGTTTTATCGCGCGACATACCCGTCATCTTGTTTTACCTTTTCATATACTTGGCAACCTGTCGGAGGGCGTGGCGCGCCCACACATCACTAATGGGGTTGCTGCCTTGATAGGCGGGCCTACTGAGAGGGTCAGGGGGGCAGGGAGCGCGGCAGTGGTACGGCAAGGCGGTGTATGACTCCAGAGCGTGGCTGCGACAAAAGACAGCGGGGTCAGAGGGGTCAGAGCGCTTGCTCCGGGAAGCCGTCAAAGAGCGACCGCTCACCAGAGAACATCGAAGCCGCTGTTGGCGGCGACCCTGGTGGGCATGCTCAGCGTATGCAGGGGGTCCACCACACCCAGGGAGGGGCGCAGGGCTCGACTGGCAATGCCTTAAGGCACAAAAACTCAGTCACTGATCGAGGCGCTCAAATATTCAGGGGACTTGCTCACTGACTGTCAACCAATAGGAGAACTGCCATTCAGAAGTGGGCGGGACAACGAGTGCTCCTTACCTGTTTTGGCTTTTAGAGGCTCGTAGTCAAAGATGGCCACGCCTGTAGTCTCACTGCCGGTGCCGGCGGTCGTCGGGACTGGCGGGGAGAATGGGTGCAAAGTTTACAGCAGCCCACTTTGTCACAGTGGAAACGGTGGCGTCACCATGGTAACAGTTCAGCATCCTCAGGGCAACGTTGCAGCATCACCATGGCTACAATTTCCCATTGCCAATTACCTGCAATGAGTGGCTTCAAGGCGCCGGTGACAGGAATCCCTTTGCCGATGGGACTGTTGACAAAGTCCAGGAAGTTGGCGTCGGGGTGACACGCGTACAGATTGGCTGCCTTGCACGTGTCAATCACAGAGCCCCCACCCACTGCCACAAAGGCATCGAAGGCGCCCTTCTTGGCGAAAGCGATAGCCTCTTTGAAGCTGCGAAACAACAGCAACGAGGTAAGTAATCAGACGCCGGGAAGCGATGCCGGGAAGCAGAGCTCGCCTCACCTGGTGTCTGTGGGCTCTACGCGAACGCCCTCGTACATTTTGTAGGGCACGCCGCTCTTGGCCAGCGACTCCAGAACCGCCTTGACGGGCGGCAGGCCGGACAAGTTGCTGTCAGTCATCACGCACACGTTCCGAGCGCCCAAGTTTCGCAGGTCCTGCAATGCAAATGCAAACACAAGTTTGTCTGTAGCGGGCCGAGGTAGTTCGTCCAAAGTTGACGAAAAATCCCTGCGTAGTGACTAGAAAGTAAGGAAGGAGCTTTTGTATGTGTTGTGTGATCACCATGCGGTGGCAGTTACCATGCCAATCTCCCTGCTGACTCCTTCCCCATATCGGATGTTGGAGCTGGCCATCTTCAAGGAGAACCCGTCGCCATGACGACAAGATGATGAGTGACTTCTTTCCGTGGTGAACCTGAAGCGGGCGTACTTTTAACGGCGGCTCATTTTACCTCAAAGGCGTAGTCCGTCTCACGCTGGCTGCACGGCACCGCTGCGCACAGATGTCATTTTTTTGGATGATCAATTAAGAACATTCATTGATTTATGATCAATATGTGAAAAAATATTAAATCAATAACCATCCTTGATCAAGAATTTGATCAATACTCTTTTACTTACCTTGATGGAAAGTACTGGAGTGAGCAGGACACCTGCACCTGTACACACGCGCGCACAAAAATGATTAAGGGGATGTTGCCATGGAGACATAAGTACATATTCACTCTCTTCTCAGGTACAAGAGAAATTCCACACAATGGTTGGTAAATGCTAAATGCTTAAAAACAATCATCCATTTTAGCAGCACGTTTCCATGAAGAGAGTGGAGGTACAAACGCGCACACACAAACATGTTGATCATAATCGAAATTTAATATTCATGTTGACTACATGAGGTGACGTGAAGGTCACAAGACGTCAAAAGTGAACAGAAAAGGGCCGCTGTACGCGTCATGCGTCGTTTGCGTCGCACCCACGCTCACGTTAATTTGTTTACGTTTGTTTTGTTCTTACGCAGCGCGCTCGAGCTGCATCAGCAGACGAACCACTCGATCCCGTGCCACCGCCATCTTTGCTTTGGACGCTGAAAATGTACACAAAGATCCGCTGACGTCACCACCATCCACTTTTCAAAATAAACGTCGATAAAATCCATCTTGTACCGTACTGTACTCCAAAATCGTAAACACATTGTTGGCAATCATTGAATCATTCCTACCAAAATAATCCACTAATAATAATTGGTGAATACATTATCAGTAAATTAAAATAACATTTGTAAATGCCACATATTGTTTTACGATTAAAACGGGACGAGTCAGTCCAAAATAGCAATATGAACACTGTGTAATAGATGTATTTGTGGTGTTAATTACAGAAGCGTATAGTATTCACACTCACTCTCTCTCACACACACACACACACGCACACACACACACACGCGCACACACACACACGTATCACAAAGCGTCCAGCAGTGGGCGGGGGCAGGCAATACCATAGAAGAAGACAAACCAGAAGCGTTGTGAGTGCTTGAGAAGTCATTAGCACGATTGGCGTAAAAGCTAACAGCTGGCATGACGCCTCGAAGCTGAAGAGTAAGTTCGTCCTTAGTTCTTGCGCACGCGTGAACAAGAGCCGCGGAGAGCAGCTGTTTCCCGTCTTCCGGTGCACTTTGCCTGACTTCCGGCCGGCCCGCTGAACGATGCGGCTAGTGGTTAGCGTGTAGCTTATCCCTCTTTTGAGCCTCTTAGCATCCTTGCATGATCGTGACGTCAATGGGCAACTGAGCAAGGTGGCTGTCAAGAAAGACTATAAAGAAGATCTGCAAGTCTTAGGAAGACGAGCCAAATGCTTTCCGAATTGGACTAAAGTCTGAGGTCTGCTTCACTGATCTTTTAGGGCTGAAAATGAGTGGACTTATTGCTGCCAATCCATTTGTGTTTTGGGGTGAATTTGTTACCGCGGTAACAGTGACCCCAGAAAGTGATTTGTGGGGAACAAGGACCGGCCCGACCGTGAACAGCAAAAAGCCATGACGCTCCTAAATCATTGACGCTCATTTTTGAACAAGGAGATTGAAAAAAACAAACAACAAAATGTCAAACTGCAGACACTTTTCACTTTAAACTGTTTGTCCGCAGATTGCGAGGCAGGCCAAAATTCGAGACCTCCGCGGGCCAAAAAGAGGGTGATGTTCAAACGCCACCAATTGGGCTAAAAACTCAAGTTAACTAGCCACTAGCGAAGATGGAAGATTGTTGGTGACGGGGCAGTATGAATCTAGTTCAACACCGCAGTTTTAAGCGTAGTTTGTTTAGTGCACGCGCGTGCATTAAATGCTGTTTGACGGCCGGAAAATAGGATGGGCCCGACAGAACGAGGGGGAGCTGTGGCTACAAGTGTTTTGATTAAAATGTTTGGGGAAAATCCAATGGGGGGGTTTGTGGCAAATTGCCGCTGTAATGCTATGTTCCATGCCCCGCCCCCGTTAAGGTGCCGTGCGATTACCTGGTGGGCGGCAATGGCGTTGATTGAGGGCGTGGGTGATGAGGTGACGCTCCTGCTGGCCGCGCTGACGACGGTGGCTGTGCTGCTGCTGGCCTGGGCCTCCACCCGCACCTCGGACCCGCAGCAGCCGCGACCGCTTGACGCCACCTCACCTCTGACCGCCTCTCTTCCGGACCCACCCGCCTCCTCCGCCCAAGCCCTCGATGAACATAAGGATGGAGGGGCGGGGGAGGGGCCAGCGGCTGGGGGTGACGGCGACTCACAGAGGAACATGGTGCTCAGACTCAAGTTCCTCAACGACACAGAGAGGATGGCACACGTCAAACCTCAGGACACCGTTGGCTACATCAAGAGGTAACTTGCCCGCACGCTTAGATATTATGGGGGGGATCATCACCGGTGAGGAGATGGACCGAACTTGAGCGCAATATTGAAAAGACTGAGTCATTGCTCATTGACGCCACAAGATGGTGACATGGCAGCACCCCAGCATATTTGTGGTTTGACATTGATTTTGCAGTAATTTTTCCCAATCAGAGCAGGATTTTTGTCTCAAATTATTCAGCAAATATTGGATTGGTTGAGGCTGCTATCGGGCCAAAACCTGTACCTGCTATTGGAACTCACATCCGATCGCACAATTCCAATACCTATATGTATTTAGCTGCATCTATCAAATAAATGTATCCAATTGGGGATTGAAATAACATAAATCCCATCGGGTCATCACCAAGGTTTTTAATCAAGAAAAATAGCTTTGTATTGTGAAATGGAAATACAAAAACATAAAAGTGCAATGTATACAAAAACATCATAAAGTGCAATGTAGAGAAATAAACAGTTTTTCTCAAGCCGAAAAGTCCCCCCGCACCTTTTTGGGTGAATGAGCGCCATCTCCATTCTCATTGCGAGTGTTTTCATTTTCTATTTGACCATTCGTCCGGTTGGCAGGGGAGGGGGGCTGTGGATGCAATTGTCCGCGTTTCCAAAGCTCGCAACACAAAATTTGGAAATCAAAGGCACTAGTTGATGGCCGACCAAATATGGAAAGGGGCAAACCCGAGCAAGTCATGGTTGGGCCTTTGTTCATCTGGTCTCGGCAGCGTCTTTGGGCCACCACACGTGACCTTTTTTTTGTCTTATGCCCTTTTGCAGGACGTACTTTGCGGGCCAAGAGTGTCGCGTGCGCCTCATCTACCAGGGTCAGCTGCTGCAGGATGACGGGGCCACTCTGGAGACGCTTCACCTGGCTCACAACTGCGTGTTGCACTGCCACATCTCACAGCGTGCCACACCGCCCCCCGGAGGACCAGTGGGGACAGGTGGCGAGCGGGTCCGGTTGGCGCTGAACGCCGGCGGCCTGATGGTGCCGCTGCTGGTGCTCATGCTGGCCGTGCTGTGGTACTGCCAGATCCAGTACCGCCACCTGTTCACGGCGCCGGCGTCCGCTTCGCTGCTTGGCATCACCGTCTTCCTCAGCCTGCTGGCCTTTGGCGTTTACCGCCACTAGACACTTGTACTCCTTCGGGACCGCGTCCTCAGCTTCTTTGTGCCTATTTCGCTTTGGGTTCCGCCACGAGATGGCCACCGGTCTGGATGTTGATGAAAGAAATTCTATTAAATCATTTATTTAAACTCTATGCCGTCATGTTTTCTTTCTCTTTTTGCCGCGTCCAAAGCTGATGACGTCGCCGTCGATGACAGTGAAGTGCACTGTAGGTAATATGTGGGTGACAGTCCTTGGAAGAGCAATGCCACTACAGTCATGTGACTTTAAAAACAGGAGTGGCGATCATGTGATCTGCTCTTTAATTCATCTCACGGCATCGCCATCAGCTCTGAAACACATCACAACATGGATGGACATCAAGTGCTTTGTTAACAACAATCTGTCCAGAGCAAATACACACGGCTATGCAAAAAAAAAAAAAAAAAATGGGACTGCGACAAGTATTCGCTCGGAGGGGGCGGTGCTTATGTCTGGGAAAATGTAAATGAAAAAAAAAAAAATAGATTTTGTGTGTTAATATTAGATGGTCATGGTCACCTTTAACTTACGGTGTCACATGACCTGCATCACAGGAAGTTGTTAGCGGTCAGCAGTCTGCAAATGTAGCTAGCGATCATCTGGTATCCATTCGTGTCTAGCTTATCTTTCTGTTCCGTTCATGTTTGGATGGTTGTCGCTCATCATGGCATGCATCTTTTTGCATGTGTGTGTGTTCACGTGCACATGCAGGGATGAGTCAATCGCAAAAGGTTGCTTAAAAAGTAGATCTTGGGTCAAAATAGGCTGGGCAGCCCTGATTTTGGTCCACTTGGAGTAGGGAATGATGAACCAGTCTGAATGCAGTCATTACATTTGGAATCAACTGTTCTCTCATCACTACAGAGGGATTTCGAGTAGAATTTTTTTTGGGTCAGCGAGAAAAAAAAGTCTACACACCCCTTTGTCTGTTCAAATGCCTTTTTTTTTTCTCTAAAGATGTCAATTTAAATCAAATTGAAAGTCGGTCCACATTTAATGGTACCTAGAACCTGTACAACAAGTGCACACACCCCGTTTGCAAGACGGAAGAAGAGTGGGGGGGGAGGGGGGGTGTGGCAGACTTTTGACAGTCTGAAGAACGCCAAGTTGAACTTTTTGGCCCCATTTCCAAAAGGTCAAGAGGGCTGGTCACCACAAGAACAGTGACAGTGAGATGTGGTGGTGGCAAAGCAGGAGGAACAGATGGAAGTTTGAAGAAATTAGGAACCGTTCAATCTTCACATGCATAGGAGATGCCCTCGCCATCAGACTGATTTCAAGCCTTTTTTTTTTTTTGCAAAGAATATTGCCACATCAAGACATGGCACCCAAAAAGACTGAGCGTTGTGAAGTAACCCAAAGGTGCTGCAACTCCACTTGAAAGCTTTGTCCTTTTTTTTTTTCAGGCAAGTTGCACAGGTTAGAGGTCAAATGAATAGTGGGCCAAGTTTACCATTGGATTATTTTGGTTTCTTTTTTCTTTTCTTTTTTTTAACGCCACAAAAACCTGGCATTTGACGTGGGCTGTGTAGACTTTGCATATCCCCATCCTGGGACTGAAGAGCGAAGGATTCCCAAGAGCGCAATGATGTCGTCATCCCACCTGCAGCAGCGTGGTGATTTCGGGTACTTCCACATTGACCGTCTCCAGGAGCATGATGGTTTCCGTCATGGGGAAGTTGCGGCCAGAAGACTTCTCGACTTCTTCCTCTTCGTCGTCAAGGCTGCGCCGAGACATGCTGAGCGCACACGCGCACACACACACACACACACACAACTTAACCACGCAGGAAAACAGGACTTGACAATATGCTCATTCCGAAAATATTTAAACGGAGCGTTTACCACATTCTCAAGGATTTTGCAAATAAAAGTTAGCTAAGAAGTGTGTGGTTTACTTGTGCCGGACCAGCTTGAGGAGGTGCTGCGTGTACAAGCTGATCCAGTTGTGGATGAAGAGGCGCAGGCCATCTTTGAAAGGCTGGAGGTCAACCTGCAGCCAGCCGTGGACCAGGTAGTAGTCCTCCAGCTCGCTCACCTCCAACAGCTGCTTTTGTAGGGCGTTGATCTGAAGGCAAGCCAAAAAAACAAAAAGGGTGGGTGAGGAAGTGTGGAATTCCTGAAACGGCAAGTTTGCTACATCTCAAACCGGAAGCGCAGCGTATCTCAAGCAGAGAGGTGCGTCTTAAATAGGAATGAAACAGGAAATTTAGCGCATCTCAAACAGGACGGGTGGTAAGTTTCACATAAGAAGTCACGCAAGTCGCATTCACCTCTCGTTGAAAGTCGGCAAGCATGGGCGGGGACTCGTCCACATCCTCTTCGCCATCCTTGAGCCTTCTGCCATACGTGAGGAATTCTTGCATGACGCCGCGTTTGTGACTCTGCCACAGTGGCGAGAAGCGGTCCAGGTCGGCCCTCAGGCGCTCCGCCTCTTCGTTGACGTCAAGCAGGTGCTGCATTACTTCCTTTTCCAGCGCGGCCAGCTCGTCGTTGTCCTGCAGCGTCTCCTGTGGCCGTGCGAAGTACAGAACGTCCATGCGGCCCAACGCAACACACATGTAATGGTCGACAGTGGCAGCTCACCTGGTAGTTGCCATTTTGGGTGGTGGAGATCCTGGGCGGCAAACTGCCAGCCGCGTGGATGTCGTCGACAAATGATTTGAAGACCTTGGTCAGGTCGGTAGTCAGGGACGGCTCGAAGACGCTTCCTGTTGACTGCAGCTGCAGCGACACCTGCAGTAATGCACCCCCACCCAAATACTCCTGTGTACACACACACACACACACACACAAACACACACACACACACACACACAGTCAGCACACCACAGTATTTGGCCCAATTTCCTGGATGGTGCAGAATGGGTTGAAATGTCCGCCATTTTGAAATATCAGTGCGTGAAAGCGGCTGGAGGCTGAGAGATTGCACAAAGGGGAATGAGCTAAAGTGGGCAAAGATGTGTGGGAACAAGTTTGTGGGCTCTTCGCCAAAGCGAAGTCTCCAGGAGGGGAGGGGAGGCTGCAGCTGCAGAATCTTGTGACTTACTTCTCCGGGGGGGTGCTGGAGCCTATCCCAGCCGTCCTCGTATAGTAGGTGGGGGACACCCTGAACCGGTTGCCAGCCAATCGCAGGGCACACAGAGATGAAGAACCATCCGCGCTCACACTCACACCTAGGGACAATTTAGAGTGTTCAATCAGCCTGCCATGCATGTTTTTGGAACGTGGGAGGAAACCGGAGTACCCGGAGAAAACCCACACTGGCCCGGGGAGAACATGCAAACTCCAGACAAGGAGGCTGGAGCTGGAATTGAACCCAATACCTCTGCACTGTGAGGATTTCAGATGTTTTTTTTATCCATGACCTGTTTGGCGCAAGGACTTTTTGGTTGGGCATCCAGTTGCTTTTTTTTTTTTTTTTTTAAATGTGTGAAGAGTTTGTGGACCTGCTCCTTACAGCAAGTGCCCAAATCCCTCGTATCGTCAACTGGAGCCATAGAACTCAAAATTCACCATTACGAAGGTGAAAGGCGTGTGCTTGTGCATTCACCGTAGGCGACATGTTCTCCGACAGGAAGTTGAGCGAGTGCAGCAGCATTTGAAGGACGCCGTCCTGCACCAGGTGGTCCACGTGATCGAGGTAGGCCGACCACTCGGGCGATGCCTTGTCCTTCACGCCATACAGGACCGAGTTCTCCTGAGGACACCAGTCAACATGATTTCCAGTACAACAGCAACAGCGCTAACAAAGGGGTTAAACCCACAACACAATTAACATGCAGAGACTAGTTTCAGTTGGTCCGTGACCACCCTCGTATCTCACATCATCGGGCATTCCCAAGCCTGATCTCTCCGGCATGTCCTGGTCATTCTCTGGGGCCCTCTTCAGGGGGGCATCAAATGTCCGAGCCACTTCTCGTTGTGTTCTCCATAGAGGAGCAGTGACTCAAGTGAACTCTGCGCCCCTCCCAAATGAACGAGCTTCTCACCCTGTCTCTAAGGCACAGCCCGGACACCTGTAGACAAAATTTATTTCGGCCGTTTATATCCGGGATCTTGTTCTTTGGGCGACGACCCACAGCTCGTGACCAAGGTGAGGGGTAGGGACGTAGATGGACTGTGACATCTAAACCGTCACCTTTCAGCTCAGTGAATGACGGATTGATACAGAATCAGCATCACTCAAGACCCCGCTTCGAGCCACCTGTCGCTCGACGGCTCCATTCTTCCCTCGCCCCCGTCAACAAGACCACAAGATGAGTCCCTCCACTTGAGCAGGATCTCATCCCCGACCTTTAAAGCCCAAGGCTACCCATTCCGACCGAGAACCATGGTCTCAGATTTGAAGGTGCTGATTTGCATCCTAACCGCTTGACACTTAGCTGTGAAGTGTTCCAGTAAGAGTTGGCAATTGGGGCTTGATGAAGTCAACAATAACATATCAGCAACAAGCAGAGATGCAATATTGGGGCCACCAAACCGGACCCCTTCAGTGGCTCGGGTGCACCTGGAAATTCTGTTCAGAACGAGGTCTACTTGGATTCAATGTGGCACAACTGGTCGTGTCCACACGTGTCTGGTGCCGCCTGACCTTACCGTGACCAGGCGTGTGACCCGTTCGCCATCTTCCCGTACACGGGTGTAGCTCTCTTCCGTAGCTCCGCCCCTCTCCAGAAAATCACCCGAGCGATTCACCAGGGGAAGATCTTCCCAATCCTGGAGGCGGCATTAGCATTACACCATGCTGGAAAAATAGATATGGGTGCTTATGCGCGCCGATATCGACCAACCTGCGTGATGGCACGCATGGCCGCCATGTTGGCCCGCGCTTCATTCACAGAGGTGTAGAAGACCACCAAGCTCTGCCTCTTCGTCTCCATCAGCTCGTGGACACCTGAACACGGAGGCTTCAGGATAGTTTTTTTTTTTTTTTTATACGGTGGACCCAGATAGCTCCATAAAACAACCACTGAAACTCATTTTGTTATGATTTGTCTCTTTTGGGACTGGTTGTAGTGGTCACAGTGCCGAGGGTTCGCCATGTTTTAGGAACTTGACACATAGTTGTAACATAAGGTGAGGTCCTCCAAAATAGATCCAATGCTACTATCTGCTGGCCAGTACAGTCAAACCTCGGTTTTGGTCCATAATCCGTTCCAGAAGGCTGTTCGAAAACCGAAATTGTTCGAAAACCGAAACCACGCTCTTTTTAAAATAAAAATGTTTACTGAACACGTCTGCTCACAATGGAAAGCAACACGAGGAAGCGTCACTTCCTCGTCTACCCGAGGAAGTGTCACTTCCTCGTGTAAGGAAGGCGAGAGGAGTCAAATGGTGCATTCAAGTGCGCTCAGTTTGTTCGAGAACTGAAATTTGTTCGTCATCCGAGGCATAAAAAACTCGAAATTTTTGGTCGAAAACCGAATTGGTCGAGAACCGAGACGTTCGAAAACCGAGGTTTGACTGTATCATTATTATTTTTAACCTGCTTTATGATGAAACCACATTTGGCCAATACTTTTCGGCATAAATTGTGCACTGAAGCAGCGGTAATATGTCGATTGAAAAAAAAAAAAAAAAATCTTGTCATTGTGTGTGTTTCATGATGCCTATGGTTTTATCAAGTGCATTTAAAGTCTTATTTTTCTTCCTGGAAAACACTTTCCAGGCACCATTGTATGAAGACGATTCATGGAGTTTTTAGTCACCCATATAAAAAAAAAAAAAAGCTATCATCGTCACAGGGGAGTCGGTAATGATGAATGAGGGCGAGCATCCCGTGAGGCGTCACGCGACTTCCTCCTCACCTTGACTGGTCCATGTGATCTTTTGCAGCGCCAACAGACTCAGTCTCTGCTCCTCCAACCCATCCTTGATCAGAGGAAGCTCCACCAGCAGAGCCCGTCCCACCACCTGGAAGGCCACCGGTCCACGTCACAAAAAGCTTCGGCGTGTACGCGTGTCTGCAGGCGTGTGCGTGCTTACCTCGTTGTAGGAGGACACGATGTTGGTGAGGCTCAGGTAACTTTTGGTGATGTCACGTCCACACCGCAAAATTTCGGCTGTCTGGGGGCGGAGCTCCAGATCCTTCTCCCAACTAGCTTGTTTGATGTCGCTCAGCAACGCCTCCAGCTGGACACGCACACGCACACAGTCTTACACAGGGGGGCTCCCAAGTGGCCGAAAATATTCATTAAAAAAAGTTGGAGCGCATCACACGTGACATTGACGAATGCAAATGGGGAAAAGTCACGTTTGGTGTGTACGAATAACACACTTTTAGAGAAGGTACCACCAGAGGTGGCAAATCCAAGCCCAGAGAGTGAAAGCCTTGTCAGAGTTTGTCTTGAGCCACGTGGCAAGGTTTTGACTTTCTGGTACTGAATTTACCACCACTGACTAGCACTCTGTGTGAAAGGAAATTAGTAGTTGGGATTTCAGAGGATTTCATTCATCTAGACCGGGGGTCGGCAACACGCGGCTCTTGAGCCGCATGCGGCTCTTTAGCGCCCCCCAGTGGCTCCTCAGAGCTTTTTAAAAATGTTTGAAAATGGAAAAAGATGGGAGGGAAATATATTTTTTTGTTTTAATATGGTTTCTGTCAGAGGACAAACATGACACAAACATTATTAACGTTGGAAAAATGTGTCGAATAAATCATAAATGTCAACATTTCGTCATCGAATATTTGCAACCCAGCTGCCTTTCATGTACATTTCACCGAGGGTGTTTGTAAGGAATTGGAATCCGGGCGGCCGAGAGAGGAATTTTTAAACGTTACACATGAGCTACGATAGTTAGCACGCCGCGAAAGTGCATCCCGTGCCTCGTTCATCAAAATTCTGCACATTTGGCAAGCCTTGATCTTGTGACTGTGTACTATAGGTCATGAGACAAATTGGTATGCAGTGTGGGTGACCTTCTGTCCGCAGGGAATTGCCAGCGTGCCTTGCTGCTCCTGGATAAGCGGAAGCTGGAGGACGGCGGCGGCATCTCGGTCCAGCTGGCGGCTAAACTCCTGACGCACGGAAGTTCTGATTTCCAACAGCAGGTCGGTGATCTTCTGGAACTTCTGACGCACCACCTCGGATGACTCCACACACCTTCACATGCACGCGCACGGTAAATGTGTTTGAGTGTGTTACTGTACCTAAGTACATCTTTCAGGTATCTGAGTATGGGGGCCGCATATATTTGACGCAATTTGATGACATGAAGTAGACTGTGTGTGTGTGTGTGTGTGTGTGTGTGTGTGTGTGTGTGTGCGGATGGGCACTTACAGATTTTGGACACTCTGGAAGTTATGGAGGACATTGTGAGCCCTAAGCATGAGTTGCTTGGTCCACCTGAGGGTGACGGCAGGCGACGAGGTGAACTTCGATGAGACGTGATTTTTGGCTTTACTCTTGACCATTTCCTGCACCCGGTCCAGTTCTCGCAGGACCAGGGCCACCAGACTGGACAGCTGAGGACGCAGCTGATCCCGGATGGCGGGACGTTGCAGCACCGGCCCGAACATGGTGACCACCTTGACGGCGGCGGAAGGCAAACAGCATTCGTCAAGCGTCCCTCGCAAGATGGTCACCAAGCGAGCCTCCAGGTGGGACACGTGCTCCTGGAAGGAAGTGGCCTGCTGCCCAAAGCTCTGAGGGCAGAAAAGAGGACGAGAAAGAAGTGAGTGCACCAGCGGGCCGCCTGTCAGGAAGACACCTCGCGCTCACCCCATCGGCGGGCTCGCTGGCGTCGCTCTTGCAGTCGGAAAGTATTTGCAGCTGGTGGAGGAAGTCGTTGCACACGCCCTTCACAGCACTCGTCCACAGCCTGCCACGCCCACCGGCTACCACCACTTGCTCCAGCTGGAACTGAAGACGCACGCGGTACACTTCCTGTTTGGGGAGACGCACGCCATCTCTTAGGTGTGCTCACAATTCTTTGGGCTTTTCATCAAGTGGACGTGGAACCCAGATGGTTCCTGAATTATCCCCGGTAAAATCCCTTTGCAGTGATCGGTGAGTCACAGGCATTGGTCATTCCCGACTCTCCAATCACTCCACACGGTACCTACTTTGACATCAACAACACAAGGTCTGCGTTTTTCTGTTGTTGACTTGTGATGATGGGTCAGGGCTCAAGAATAACTTTTTGCACTGGTTGCACTAGCGCGCCCAACTTTTTTTTCTGTGGTTCATTTCCCACCGCAGAAAACATTCAGTAGCCAACAGAAGCTGATTAAGATGAAGAAAATGTTGGGTGCGGTTGCGCAAAATGGTTGAATTAACACAAAGGCATCAGGAACGCGAAACGCACAACTAACGCTAATTTCCACTCGCTACAAAATGGCCGACTCATAATATCGGTCCCGAAATAGCGGACAGGAAGGAATTCTCAAGATGGCCATACTGCGAATGTGGGTTTGTGCGCTTGCCTGGATGCTTTGCAGGCGAATCAGGAAGTCGTCCAAGCGAGAGAAGACCAGATGAGATGGAAACTCCCACTTGTGTAACCCTCCGTCCTGCACACAAACATCAGAGGTCATGTTGCCGTGCTAACCGGTAGCAACGACGTACTTTTGCTCAGGGGCCACTTTGCCTGGACACTCCCCTCATTTGCATCTGTTTGTTGTGTTTTGCAACATGAAGCACCTATCCATTGAGGGAATAAAAAGCACGACCGCAAAGTTATTTTATTTACTGTGAGCGTCTGCTCCATGCTTCTTGACAGTGTTTTCATTTCCTGTTTGACAGTTTGCCCCTAGAAGGGCGTGAGCCAATTGAAGGTAGCCGTCTGAGTGTGAAAGGCGAAGTGCTATTTAGGAGTGCGACGGGTTCACCTCCTTCTCCAGGAGCATCCTGTGATGTATGTATTTGTCCTTGAGAGTCTGCAAGGTCAAGGATACCACACGGACATCATCGAGAACCTGCGCGGGATCCAAAACCAGGCCGCGCATCACTTCTTGTCCCTGCAGGAACTTCCTGCTCTGCAACACGACAACACAAGAACACTTGTTAAAGCCGTGGCTGCCTTAAAGGGGGATGTCAAGTCACCAAAACAAACATGATTCATATTGCCTTTGTGGAATATGAGTGAAGCCGCAAAATCCAGGCGTTTTGACCCATCTCAGGCTATTTTGCCTGTTACCAAAAAACGGGCTTAGCTTGCGAACGTCACGGCTCACCGAGGTCACGTGACCTTGGCGAGCTTGCCCTTGGCCACCGGGATGTCTCCTTTTCAGGCCGACCAATCATTCCTCATCCTTTGGTATCGTTGCTCAAATGGAAAATTCACCATTGTTGTCAAATGATTGCAATTTGACAGATCAAGGGAAGCTTTTACATTCGATGTGATGTGTTTCTTTCCCGAGACAAAAGATTTTCCTGACTTTGCCTTTTGACGGCAAGATCTGCTTTTTTAAAGTGTGCCTCATTAACCAACTGGATTGGAAACTTGCAATCTTTTTTTTTTCTGTCAGGACATGTGCATTATGGGTTATCGGTGCTTGTCTAGTGGGCGATCCAAATCACGACGGGGTTACGGCGGCCTACCCGCTCGATGAAGAGGTTGCAAATCTCCTGCAGGAGGACGACGATCCAGCAGGGATTGCAGTGAAAGCGCGACCTGATCCACACCTGATGCACCTTGTCCATCACGGCGGCCATGTTGTCCCTCAGCTGTCCGTCATAGGCACTCCATCATCATCATCATCATCGTTATTGTAGGGCGTCACGTGGCCTCTTACCAGTGGGTAATCCAACTGCTCCAGTTCCTCCACTTCATGCTGTAGAGGCAAAAGGTTGTTGTTTGCGTCCTCGGCCTCAGTCAGTCCTGAGGGTTCAGAGGTTAGCTGAGCAAGCTGACGTCAGCAGCTCACCTCACTTTTGTTTGTTTGTTTTTTTTTTTACCTTTTTGGGCATCGTCGTGAATGTTTTTCAACGTGTCGCAGTAGGCCCCCTGGGCAGACTGAAGAAACGACGCCACCTGCTGGGCGCTGTCACTCGACATCTGCAGGGTCACAAGTACAGTACAGTACAGTATACCGCGGGTGAGCGCTCGCTGACGCACTTCATGTTAAGCTATAGGAGCGACGAACCTGACCTGGGTGACAATATACGTGTGACTAATCCAATGTGTGAATGAATGAAGGACATTTTTTTATTATTACGTCATGCATACAATACAGTAGTAAAAAATAAAGAGTTGACTCGCAGTGTGAACACAGCCTACAATGTCGATAGTTGGTGGCTAGTTGAGTTTAGCGTGTTAGCTTGGTGTTAGCATAAACGTGTGATGTTAGCGTAATGTCAGCCAGATGTTGCCAACGTCAGTGTGATGTTATGATATAAGGTTGTCAATGTTAGGCTGATGGGAGCGTGCGCAGTGCCAGCAAGTCATGGCCCATGTGAGCATGTTCGTGTGACATTTAGCCTGTGGGTCGGCGTATGGTGACCTGTTGCAGGATGAGTTGCAGGTTCCTGAGTCTGTTGCTCCAGAAGTTAAACTCCTCTGAGGGGGACGGTTTGAGTCCTTCCAAGATAGGCTGGGCTGGGTTCTGCTGCAGGAACTCCGATACTACTCCCGCCCACTCGATGATGACTGACTCACAGCCATGCAGCAGCTGCACGTCGCACGGCTTCCTGTCTTGAGAGGAGACCACGTGATTGTGTGACCTACACTTCAGTCCTAAATGTTGCTTTTGTTTTGCGTTACTTGTTGGTGTATTGCCAGTGTGTGTGGAACTACAAATTCGTTGTGTGTTTTTCACACAGTTGGCCCATGAAGATAATTCTGATTCTACCACGGTCGACATTAATGTGGCCAATCCAAGTAGGCAGGTAAATTTTGTGACGTGGCAACTTTCGGAAATGAAGGCCGGACGCCGTCACTGTCCTGACCTTTCCTGGTCGTCGTGGAGACGTTTGGGAAGTGGCAGAAACGTCCAGCCTTCCTTGCGAGCCTTCATGGAGAGAGATTGGTTCTTGAGCTTCTCCATCAAGTTGAGAATCTCCTCGGCCGCACCCGGAGCCCAGCCATCTGCGTTGGCTGGGTTGCTAAGCAACGGGCAGATCACCTGCAGGGACAAGGACGGCGGTGGCGTCAAGGCGAAGGCACTAGCATAAGCGGCGGCTTGCTGACCTCTTGGGTGAGCGTGGAGATGAAGGTAAGCACATCGTCGGCATGGATCTCCTCTATCAGCATCGTGGAAGCCATGTTGTCGGTAGTCACCGTCTCTTTCTGCGTTTTGCCCAAACAGATGACCTTGTGGCCCGCCACGGGAAAGTCTAGACTCATGCAAGCGCCGCCGTCAGCGTTGAGCCACATGTACAGGTTGATCATATCCCTGGTGTTGAAGAAGCTGTTTAAGTAGACCAGGTGCTTCTTGACGCTCACGAGCTCACGCCACTTCTCCTCATCTAAGCGCAGGGTTTGCACCAGGAGAGGCTTCAACAACTCCACGCGCTTGTCGCTGGCCTCCATTTTTCCGCTCGCTTCTCGACTTCCTCGGCTGGTACTTACCCACCTGTGCAAATGACAAAAACAAGCATCACCTCTTTTCAGCTGCTTTGTCACACAGAGCGCCATCATCGACACGCAGCTGCGATGTCACGTGCTGTCATCATCTGTTTGTTTTTCGTTTTCTTTTTATTTGCTGGAAAATGAACAAGTCATATCCTTATTGTTTTGTTTACCTTGTCTTCGTTTTTTGCATTTGTAATTTGCTCTTTTTGGTGTATACAAATGTTTATCGCTGTCACCAGCGTGCCCCTGTTTACTCATGTTCATATTGATGTTGTTATGGAGTGAGAAGCAATTTGAAAAAAATGTTTAATTAAAAACCCTGGAGAACCCACAGGGTCAAATTTGGCCCCTATAAATTCTGCTACTGAAATGCTACCCTTAAATCCCAAAGGGTCAAATTTGGCCCTAATTTTAAATTAGGATTGAATATTTGAAAAAACATATATTTTGGTGTACAGTGAACATATAGCAGTCATTTAATGTATAATTCGTCATTTTCCAAAGAAGAACAGGGTTCTTGGGTTCTCCAGGGTTAAAAAAAAATGTCTGTAGCAAAGAGATTTATGTGGTCAGGAAAATAAATGTTGGACAGGTAACTGAGGTGATTTATGGTGTATTTATGGAAGACCATTTGAAGCAGCTTCAAAAGACAGAGGTGGACACGTGGTGAATGTGAATAGAGTGAAAAGTGGTGGGCTACATGAGGGAGTTGTGGAGGAGAGCATGAGTATGGGGAGTGCGGCAGATCATATGGATGGGATGGTGCTACATCTGGGTTAGGGGCTTCTTAGTTCTCAGTTGTGTTCCTAGAGGTGCACAATGGTGGTGAACAAAAAAAGTTGTGTGGTTTTTATGTGCCATACAGTCAAAGAATGTGACGAATGTGAAGAAGAGAAGTGGCAAGTTAGTGGAAGACGATAGTAGAGGCAAACGGCACAATTTCTGGGCATGACGAATCGGTTGGTTAGAGCGGAATACATGCACTTGCTGTTGGTGGGGGTTCATTACGCGGGCAGGTTGTTTCGTGGGTGTCTTTGTAGCGTTAGTTGCTTCGCACTTTGTACCGGTGGGTGGCGGTGATGCACATTGTTTGCCAACCGCCATAAAAGAAGTAGTAGTTGCACGCGGTCATGAGAACGCACGAAGAAAAAAACGACGGAGTATGTGTGCGTGTGTCTGGGGCTTTTTTCAGTCGAAATGAACTTTCCGTTCCGTCCAGATGTCTTAAATTGAGTTAATTTGGCTTGGAATGGAAGAGCGGTTGACCGAAGCTAACTGGGTTAGCTTAACTACGGTGCAGCAAACGCAATCGTGTAAGTCGTCGAGTTTCTTCTTTGTGCAACTCGACCAGTGTTGACTTGAATGGCGTTGAAAAGTGAAGACGTTTGAAGTCAAAATGTGACTGTCCGAGGGGAAGGAAAGAGGAGAGTTCGACTTACCTTCAAGCCCAGAAGCTTCGGGGGACCGACGGCGCTGCGTTTGCTTATTTGAAGGTAAGCAGAGGCACAGTGAAGTTGTCTTGCTCCACACTCCACATCCACGGGGACTTACATGTAAAACAATTAACTATTTAAAAAAAAAAGAATATATTTTGATAACATTTTGTGGCCTTTTTATTTTCCTGCCATCACCGTGGGCTGCCTGTTGTTCCGCAAGCACTCGCTAGGGGGTATCAAGGTGTAACGAGGTGTGCTCAGATTCCTCGGGGGAAGAAGTGAAGAGGTTACTACCGCCTTCTCGTTTGGACACAGGAAAGCTGCAGTTTGGTTCATTAACAAGAAATTTGATTCCCTCACTTCAGTCTACACGTGTGAACTTTAAACCAAAGGGAAACTAGTTCGTCCAAGCATTTTACATAAGCCATTATGCATTGCGCCTATACAACTTTTTTTTTACAGGAAAACAAGAGCAAAGCAGTCCTATGTAAGCGTTGTTTCAAAACAATTCATCTTACTGATGAGTCAGTGCACTCATCAGTAACCCCTGATGGAGTCGGAAATTATGAATTTACAGGATGTTAAATGGACTAACGTCCATTGCATATATATTAAGAAAAACTTTATATGGATTTGGAAAAATCAATCGTGTTGATCAGCCTGAAGTTCATGTGCGGAAGTGATGAAACAAAAGGCCGTCTGAAGGCCCCCCCCCCACAAGCAGTCTGTTCACAGGTGGGGGGGGGATGATGACGACAATGTCTGAAGTGTGTTCTGATCTGCCAATATGTCACCCTTTGACACCCCCTCCCCTTCCCCCAACAAATGCACGGAGATTCTGACCAACTTTGCTCTCCCCGTTTGCAGACAGACGCAAGCCTGACGAAGAGGCGACAACCTAACGGTGAGCAAGTAAAGGGGCAGGGGCAGTTACGATGAGTTGAGATGATGTAAACAAAAGGCCGAATTGTAGCTGAGACCACCCGCCAGCAGTTTGTTCTCACAGCGGGGGAAAAAAGCTGTGACAAAAAAACGACCGAAGCGTTTGTCTGATCCTCATCACGTTGTCACTTCTCTGGACTGCTTTATTTTATCATATGGAGCGTGGTCAGCCATCTAAACTTGTTTTTTCATTTTTTTTAGCGCTTCCTGTTTTGACTGCAGGCACGTGATGGCATTGAACGTGCATTGTCTTCTTCCAGCAGGCTGCGATCTGTGCATTCAGCTCATGTCTGTCTCTCACCTTTTAAAATAAAGGATTTTTTAAAAAAAAAAAAAAAAGCTTGTTTTTTTTCTAATGTGCAAACAACTGCAAATGAAAAAGTGGATGATTATTGTTAAACTGTTGGGTGCGTAAGATTTTTCTTTTTAAACATTTTGATGTCATTCATGATGTATTAAATATAATTTATTTAAAAAAGCAGAACTTTAGTTGTGAAGCACTGAGTGCTCTATGACAAGTCCCTATTAAAGTGTCAAATATTGTTTGGCTGCGTAATAAATCGTGGCAAAAACTGGTACGTACTGACATAGAAGCACTCGCAATCAAATTTTAAAGTAGACAGCGTCGACTTTTCACATGAAATTGACGTTAAAGGCGGCGACGTGGTGACGTCACTTCCGCATAGGAATGTCGTGTAAAAATGGCGGTGACTTGTGCGCAAACGTTGAGACGAGCGTACATGTTTATGTTCGGACGTCCTGTTTTGCGGCCGAACGGGTTTTTGTCGTCGCTTTGCTTCGCGAACACTCCGCCGGGCAGGTGAGGACGAAGTACTCCGACACCACAGTTGACGCGATCACTTCCTGTCACCTCCGAACACGAAAGGTCTTTTGGGCAACGTGAATAGACGTCACAGCGTGTTTGTATTTGGTCGGGACGAGAATAAATTACATTCGGTTCGTTATTTTTTTAAGAAAAATGCCAAATACTGCCACAAACACACACGAATGTCTTCTGGAGCACTTGACAATATTGTTAAAATATTCCATCATATTAGGTCATACTTACCTGTTGCTGTTTTTTGACAACATTGAAGAGGCTGAAATATTGATTGGACAGAGAGGCACATTGACTGTTGGGAATTAAGAATGACCATTTCATGGAACAAATATTCCAAGTCAATTTGTTAGAATAGGCTATTGGTTCAGATGGCGTTTAGGCCCCCCAGAGATGGATTTGCTCTCCCTGACCTTCACATCTGCGTATACTCATGGGCCAATCATCTGTCAATCGCTTGAGCGTGGTCGCCCCCGACTTGTTGTGATTGTATTTGTGGTGTATTCAGGATCACTGGAGTTTGTAAAATTGCTACTGTGACGTCACAAAGAGGAGAAGAGCGGGGAGGGAAGGATGGAAGAAGAGGCAGAGGAATATGGGCTGTGCCAGCAGCTTGTAAGTGATGTCCCTGAGTCAACTTGTGCAACACCTTTTTCTTGCGCTTTATTTTCTTGTTTTTATTCTTTTTCTGAGTCTGTTCTCTTTTTTTTTTGTTTGCTTTTCTCAACATGTCTTCTTTCCTCGTTGTCATTTCAGTCTTTGGGTTGTTTGGCTCATCCGAGGAGCCGTCGAGCAAAGAGGAGGAGCTGATTCTGCTTCTGAAGAAAGCCAAGGTAGTGAAGTGCCTCGCCAACACGTGCGCTTGCCTTATGACCTTCATCTGTCACGTGACCTGTTCTGCAGCTCAGCATGTTGAAGGGTGAGCTGGAGGCGGCGTCTTCCTTCCTACACGCCGCCGCGGCCATTGCGCAGCAGGAACGCCACCGGCGGGCCATCATCTACACGTACAGCCAGGTGGGAAAAGGTGCCAGGTGAAAGCGTGCGCCAACCAAAATCGCTCTTCCCAAATTGGTCAATGGTCGTCTCATTTGAGTGACGTGGTGCCTTGTGAGGGGCCTTGAAATGGTGCAATCACAAAACAATGTCTCCTTAGATGGCCAACCTTGCATACGTTCAAGGTCATCTGACTCAGGTGAGTAGGCATTTGATTGACAGCCGACGGCTGGCTATGGCTTTGCTGCGATGACGTCCCGACTATCACCCTGCAGGCGGAGAAGCTTTTCAAGGCGGCCATGAGCTATATGCTGGCAGACGGGATGCCGCAGGTACAGTAAGTCACCTTTCAGGTCCGCTCGCCAACTTCCCGTTTTCCACTCAGCAACTTTCCTTTTCCAGGACGACAACGCCTTTGTGGAGATGTCGCTCAAACTGGCCACTATGTATGCCCAAGAGAATAAGTAAGAAAGATGCCACTCACTCAACGACGCCAAGATCAGATCACACGTGGCTTGACCGCGTGCGTGCTCGTGTGTGTGAGGGCGGAGCTGGCCGAGCACGGTTTCAGGTTCTGTTTGGAGACCCTGGAGGGCAAAGTGCAAAAGCTTGAGGAGATGCCAGCAGACCAGCTGACAGGTGAACACAACATTTGACGATGCTCTTCTGTTTTTCCCTTGCTCTTCTTTTTCTTGAGGCCCTCTTTGCATCATTGTCTGTCGCCCCCTCCCGCAGAGGCTGATGAGGTTCTGAGGAAGGACACTCGTCTCCTGCTGGGTCTGTGTTTGGAGTCACACGCTCGCTACCTGGCGTCCAAAAAGCAACTGACGCAGGCCGCCGCCCACTACCGCAAAGCTTTGGACATCTGCCAGAAGGAGCAAGGGCCGCATCACCATCAGGTAAGGATGCACTACAACCGTGCTGCTATTTGCTCAAATTTCTCACATGCTGTGCGGGCCTCATCAAGAGGCGGATACACTGCAACAAGGGAAGTTAACTCTTGGATACGGTCACTATTTTGCAAAGTTTTGCCACGTCATTTTCAGTGCAGTCATAGCTCCGCCCCGCTCCATCCTGATGCGGGAAAACTATGGTAATCCAAATATCTGCCCGATGTACCTTCTGGCTAGCTGCCATGTCACTTTTTCGTTTCTTGCCGTTTGTAACAGACTTAAGTGCAGGGGTCGTCAACTTTTTTTTGCGCCACATACTCATAGAAGGGCTGTAGCAAGTATCGGTGACTACTCTGTAGTACTTGTACTCAAGCTGGGGGAAAAAAAGGCGTGTGTATCTGTCACCCGCAGACACTTGTCCTGATGAGCGACTTGGCCACCATTTTGGATTTGCAAGGTCGCCATGACGACGCCTTGGCGCTGCTCCGTCAGGCGGTGGATACGGGCCGAGTCTCAGGACACGAGGACCTTCACGTCCTCCTGGCCAACATGGCCACCGTCCTGCTGCATGCAGGTGATTGATAAAGAGTTGCCCAGCAGGAAGATGACGGCGACTTATCTTTGTTGGTTTGCATCCTCAGGTCGCCACGACGACGGCATTCGCATGTTCCACGAAGCCCTCGATCTGGCGCGTGAAGTCGACGACAGCAATGCTATCCGGCACATCTTGCGGGGCCTCGGCCGTGCCACCAAAGCAGCCCAGACCGACTCTGGGCGAGAGGAGGCGGAGCAACCTGTAACTTAGATGAGGGTCACAGGTCGACTTTCTATGTGGGGAATAAAGGAGGTTGAAGTGAACAAAGTTTGTGTTTGGCGATTTATTGAAGAAAAACAAGCAAAGTAGACAATTGCGTAACAACATTTCCTCTTAATAACCACCGTGGCCACCCCACCCTCTACCTCGGTAGCCGCCTCCTCCGCCATATCCTCCTCTTTCGCCCCAATAGCCCCCTCCTCCCCCTCGGTAGCCCCCTCTTCCTCCGCTATAATAGCCTCCTCCGCCATAGCCACCGCCACCTCTGTAACCTCCACCACTGCCTCCTCTATATCCTCCTCCTCCTCCTCTGTAGGGCCCACCACCTCCACCCTGGTAGCCTCTTCCTCCTCTGTCCATGCGTCCCATCTTGGGGGGCCGAGGGCCATCCCCCATCCTGCAGAGAGACAAAGGCAGCTGTTAGCATGAAACATGTCACGACTTTGTTCAATTTTTAAAAATGGGCCTATAAACTGCTGTTTACTTCAATCTGCAAAGTTATTGTTTGGAAAAATATATTTAAAACATTGCATCAACTATGTCTACACTCTGAGTGAGTGAATTGGCTTTTTTTTCTTTGCAGTTCACTGTAGTTGTTTTATTTTATTCTACATTTGTTGTACAGCAGAATAACAGTTTGAAATAAATGAAAAAAATCTGTGTGAAATGTGCAATTACTGTATAATTATTTCCTTTTCTTATTATATTACAGTCAAACCTCGATTTTCGAACGTCTCGGTTCTCATCCAATTCTGTTTTCGACCAAAAATTTCGAGTTTTTTATGCCTCGGATGACGAACAAATTTCGGTGCTCGAACAAAGTGAGCGCCCTTGAATGCACCATTTGACTCCTCTCGCCTTCCTTACACGAAGAAGTGACGCTTCCTCTGGTAGACGAGGAAGTGACGCTTCCTCGTGTTGCTTTCCATTGTGAGCAGACGTGTTTAGTAAACATTTTTATTTTAAAAAGAGCATGGTTTCGGTTTTCGAACAGCCTTCTGGAACGGATTATGGACCAAAACCAAGGTTTGACTGTATTTTGTTATTTTACTTCAAGATGGCGCCGCGACAGTGGCTGCCTTTCCAACAGCTTCTATATTTTGTTCTTCTACTTCTTCCTTTCATAACTTCTGCTGCTGTGAATTTGGAATTTCTCCATTGTGAGACTAATAAAGGTTTTCTTATCTTATTATCTTTCTTGTCAGGACAAGTACTTTAAAACTGGCAATTTAAAGGCAATGAAAAAATTGGCTGGTTGGCTCTCCGGCACGGTGGCTCACCTGTGGTTGGCGACGGCCAGGTTGATTCCTGCAGCAGAAGGTTTGGAAAGGTGTCGGATAAGGTTCAGCAGCCGCTGGTTGCTTTGGTCCAACTGGGAGATGTACTCGGGGTCTTTGCTCACTTCCACCACCACAGCCTCAAGCGATGCCCGGACAGCTAGGATGTGGCCCGCCGTCTCGTGAGGGATCCGCAGCTTGATCCTGTACGCGTCACATGACCCATTACATGCCAGGGTGTTGATGGGCTTTGTTGCCAATTGGTGACTCATTCAATACTCAAACCACAACACAGGGGAGTTTTTGTGGACATTTTAGCCAATAATCCCCCTACCACGGTAAACAATTGGCATACAGAGGGGATTTTGAATCTAAAATGGTGCACCACTACCACTCAAGTGCTTGCAATTCAAAAGGAAGGAGCATGAGGCCCTTTTCAACTCCCCAAACAAAAAAATGGGGGACACGCCAAACCCGTCTCCCTTCACACTAAAACATGTTGATGCTCACGGACGACTTAAGTCATTCTTGGCATTTAAAGTAAGCCATTTTAGACTAAAAAGGAAAAAAAAACTTCAGAGTTCAGCATTAAGTATGCTCGTGGTGCTGCTGTACTTTACAGTTCAATAGATACATTTTCAAAAAGGCAATGTGAGGCTTTGTCAAGCGCGTTGGTGTAGATTAAGTGCTATAAAAGTGCATTATATTTACCAATTTGATCTTTTTTTTTTTCATCTGCTGGAGTCTGTTTTTCCAGAAACGTGCAAAAGATATAAATCAACCCGGAACACATTCGTCAACATCAACACATCGAGCAAAGTTTGAGTTCTAATATGTCTAATATATAGGTGAGCACATTGGTGTTTATGACACATTCTTTGAGCAACCACGTTTCACTTTGAAGATTCACCATTATCTTCACATTTCAAATGGTAAAAGCAAACAAATCAAGATAAAAATATATTACTCATAATTTAATTTCCCAAGGGACTGAGAGCCACAGCGGAAGGATTAAAGAGCTACATGCGGCTCCGAAGCCACGGGTTCCTGGCCCTGACATAGTAGCTGATTTCTATTGACTACATGTTCCAACAGCACTACAAAATTGCCAACTGGCTATGTAGAGGCTAGCCAGGGATCCGCTGTGTCTCTCACCAGTCATCCAGCTCGACCACGTCTCCGTTGGAGGCGACCTTCTTGCAGGCAAAGAGCAGAAGCTGCAGCGCGCTGACCAACGTCATCCCTTTGGCGGAGATGGCTCGAGTGCGGATCTGACAAGGCCACAACAAGGGCGCCACGTCATTCAGGAGCACACGTAATGCTAACGCTACGCGCTGAGAAGAAGCCTCACCTTCTCACTGAAGACGAAGAAAGGCGAAGGGTAGACGAGGTCGTGGCTTGTGAAAGGACAGTTGACGGAGGATTTGTGGATGAGTGCGTTTCGTCCCTCGGTGGTGAGGATCTTCCTCTTCTCCTTGTGGAAGCAAACGTTGGGATACGCGCCATACGTCATCAGAGACACCACCACATCCAAGTTGTTGTCTGGTCCCATTGCCGAGAACATCTGCGTCATCAGACACTCTGACACCACACATGCACACACACAGGTGAATGCGCCATGCCAAAATTAGGACTGCTATACTCCGTTGGCAACAAAAAAATCTTCATACAGACTCCGAATTAATACCCGTATGGCAAAAACCTAATACAGTCAAACCTCGGTTTTCGTCCATAATCCATTCCAGAAGGCTGTTCGAAAACCGAAATTGTTCGAAAACCGGAACCACGCTCTTTTTAAAATAAAAATGTTTATTGAACACGTCTGTTCACAATGGAACGCAACACGAGGAAGCGTCACTTCCTCGTGTAAGGAAGGCGAGAGGAGTCAAATGGTGCATTCAAGTGCCCTCAGTTTGTTCGAGAATCGAAATTTGTTCGTCATCCGAGGCATAAAAAAAATCGACATTTTTGGTCGAAAACCGAATTGGTCGAGAAACGAAACGTTCATAAACCGAGGTTTGACTGTATATCAGTAAAAGCTGAGTCGTGTATTTTCATTTTCGGCAACCAGGCACGGCGGTACTTTATCAATAGCGGAATGGCATGCAAACCTAACCAGCTACCTTCAGGAAATCCAGAGTTAACCAGAATCTCCTTCAGCTGGACTTTGGCCTCCCAGGTCATCCGCAGAGTTGCCATATTGAGACGTTTGTGTTCACAGAAACGGCATTCCGCCTCCTCGCCGTTAATCCTGAACCGGTGTAAGGGGAAGTACCGTGAGCGGGGTGTTGTCGAGGGCAGCCGCCAGTGACGTCACACCCACCTGACTTCATCCCAGGCCTGGAAGACGCACAAGAGTGCCACGTGGTCCGAGAAGCGGCTGCCGGCGAAGTTTCTGTGGACAAACCCCAGGCGCTTGCCCTCGCTGATGAACGGTTCTTGGAAGCAGGTCGCCGCCGAGATGGTGCACATGGCGTCTCCCACGCTAGACGCAAACACACGCGCGCACACGTCAAGACAGGAATAAAATGGCCAGCAACAGGAAGTGGAGGAAACTGACCCAAATATGCAGCCCATGATCATCATCTTCCCCAGACGGGGCTCGATAGGCAAGCGGGCCAGGATCCGTCCCAGCGGAGTCAGCTCATCGTTCGAGTCCAGCGCATCCAGTTCTGTGCACAAACACGTGGTTCTTTTGTGGCTGTGACTGTGTGCATGACAACATGTGTGCGGGGCTCTCACCTCTGAGCGTGTGCTCAGCCTCAATGACAGCATCCAATGGCGGCGGCTCGATAGCTTTCGACAGGAAGTGACCGATGGCGCCGAGCCTCAGCAACTTAATGCTCAGGGCGACTTCGTGCAGAGGAGTCCTAAAGATCTCAGGAGTCATATGGGTCTCCAGTCTGCAAACGCACACACACAGTTAAGTTATGGGGGAATAGTCATCATAGTGGACGCGGTTATACCTTTCAAATCGCGCGCGACTGCAGAGGTGAAAACAGAATCCGGCACGGACTCGGCCCGCCCTCCCTTTCCTCTGCTCCAGGTTGGTTTTGGAGGCCCACACGGTGGCGTAGTTAGTCATGTTGTTGTGAGATGTGAACAGTTTCACCTTCTGCCTGCACACACAGAAACATACACACACGGCATCACGACATGGACTAGAGAGTCATTTAAACTTTGATTTGCAACGCAACTACTGTAAAAGAATACATTATGGGTGTTCTTTTGGCACTATATAGGGCAACCTGTACTCCCAAGACATTGTAGCAGCTCAACTAAACGGCCACCTTCCCCATATAAGGTGCTAAATAGTGGATACGCAGTGATTACCCCCACGGACTGTCATGGAGGGGCAGGACAGAACTTACTTGCAGGAGTCTATGACGTAGACCACGTCATTGATGGTGATGCTGGTCTCCGCAATGTTGGTGGACAAAATGACCTGCAGGGACAAGACAAGCGTTAACATTATGCACGGCCACCACATGCCGATTGCGTCTAACCACAAGTGCAGACGCAGTAACTAAGACCTCAGTCAAATTTGCTCAAATTTCATTTTCTTCACAGATGGACATGCGTGTTTGACAAACTATTGACCATTTTAAAGTGACTTCTCCTTTGAGGTGTCGTTTACAAGTGTCAGTAGTCTGTGGGGCCCTCGGAGCTGTGTGTCTTGAGCAGGACAGTTATGTGAAAGTCCAGGTCTGCTGCTGAGGTTATCCATGGGGAATACATAGAGGACAAAGAGGGTAGGGCCTGGTACAGAAACCTGAGGGACACCGCAAGTGACATTGTGGGTCTGTGACTTTGCACGTTGCCCAGAGCAACATACTCTGCGGTTCTGTCAGTCAAATAAGAGGTGCGCCTATTTTGGAGCGTCCAATGGTGTATTGCAGCGGTGAGGAGGAAGTGGTGGTTAACTGTGGCAAAGGCTGCCGTTCGCTCCAGGCGGATGAGTAGCGATGGGGAGCCATGGCCGAACCAGGGCTATTTCTATGCTATGGTCTGGGCGGAACCCCTGGAAAATACTGACTGGACCACTAACGGAATCAGTTTCATAAAAGTTGGGGAGTGTTTCATCAATCCGTCTCATGTGAAAATTCTACAAAGACAACAGCCACTTGTCTCGCTCATCGCAAGATGCCAGACACTGTGCTGCCACTCGATGTGATGTCACCAACCTTCCTGATGTTTTCCGGCACAGGGTCAAACACGAGCCTTTGCTCCTCTCGGGGTACCTGCGAGTGAAGTGGGAGGATCCGATAACGGCTTCTGCCTGTAAACAAAGAAGGGAGAGGAGCACAATCACACGTCAACAAAATTACATTTGACGACTTCCCATGCTGCCGTGTGACCTTTACGTACTGAAGTGGGGGTTGCACTCCAGGTGGCGCTGCATGGCGTAAATGAGATTCCAGCCGGGCAAGAAGATGAGGACGGCCCCCGAAACCTGCAGCGTCTCAATGTACTTGAGCAGAGCCTCCACCAGCTCAAAGGACATCTCCTTCTCGTTCAACTGCCCCATGGAGCGCTTGGTTTCCACCGAGTACTCGGGCCCGCAAATCACGTTACAGTTGACCTGCAAGGTCATTGGCGGTTAGGCGTCGGCTGTGCGACGGGGTGGCCCGAGGCGCCCGTGGGCATACTTACATCTTCGTCTCCGCCGGCCTCCTCATCTTTGTCTCTTTTCTTGCGCTCTAGCGGAGGCGGCACAAAGTTGGTCATCTGGATGCAGTCCTCCAGGAAGTACTCTGTACAGGACACAACACAATACAGTCAAACCTCGGTTTTCGTCCATAATCCGTTCCAGAAGGCTGTTCGAAAACCAAAATTGTTCGAAAACCGAAACCACGCTCTTTTTAAAATAAAAATGTTTACTGAACACGTCTGCTCACAATGGAGAGCAACACGAGGAAGTCTCACTTCCTCATCTACCCGAGGAAGCGTCACTTCCTCGTCTACCCGAGGAAGCGTCACTTCCTCGTGTGAGGAAGGCGAGAGGAGTCAAATGGTGCATTCAAGTGCGCTCAGTTTGTTCGAGAATCGAAATTTGTTCGTCATCCGAGGCATAAAAAACTCGAAATTTTTGGTCGAAAACCGAATTGGTCGAGAACCGAGACGTTTGAGAACCGAGGTTTGACTGTAAAACCAAAATTCAGATTTCAGCAAAAACATGATGATGCGCTTTTGGCTCACAATGCACATCGCAAGGGTGGGGTCACACCAGCCTTAACTTGAGCAGAATAAAGCAGTTGTTGTACACATATCGACGAGGATGTGCTTTGAACTATGGAAGCTGCTCCAATTAATTGATTTTTTCCCCCTTGTTATTTGAATCGTTCTGATAAATCATCGAATGGCTTCCCTCTACCTTGCACGGAGAAGGTGCGTCCGAACACCTCGATGATGGGGCAGTTGAAGAAGTACTCTCGGAACATGGTGGTATCGATAGTAGCTGACATGAGGATGACGCGGATCTGTGGGAAGGCCTGGACCACATCCCTGAGGACCACCATTAGGAAATCCGTCTGTAGATGCACATCGGGACAAAAAGGTGAGCGAGGCAAAGCAGGGCGCGGGGTCGCAAATGGCAGCGGCTCACGTTTATGTCTCTCTCGTGGATCTCATCCACAATGACGTGGCTGATTCCTCGAATTCCTGCCTCCAGTTTTCTCAGGAGTACGCCTGAAGGAGAAGGCAAATGTCACACCACGCCGCCCGAGTGGTAACGGATGCCGCCCTACGTACCGATGGTGCAGAAAAGGATGCTGCCGTGGGGGCGGGGCAGGATGGACTCAAAGCGGACGCTGTAGCCGCAGCTCTGACCCAGATCTTCCGCCCTCTCTATGGCCACGCGCTCTGCCACCGACACAGCACTGATGCGTCTGGGCTGAACACAACGACAAAAGATGAAAAAGACTGAAAGAGATTTCATTCTCAAAGTGCATTTTTTGAAATAATTCTAATAAATAAGTGAAACCCACAAACACTACTACAGTTCTAAGATAAAGACGTTTTTTTAAACAAACTACAGTCAAACCTCGGTTTTTGAACATCTCGGTTCTCAACCAATGCGGTTTTCGACCAACATTTTTTAGTTTTTTATGCCTCGGATTACGAACAAATTTCGGTTCTCGAAAAAACTGAGCGCACTTGAATGCACCATTTGACTCCTCTCGCCTTCCTTACACAAGGAAGTGACGCTTCCTCTGGTAGACGAGGAAGTGACGCTTCCTCGTGTTGCTTTCCAATGTGAGCAGACGTGTTCAGTAAACATTTTTATTTTAAAAAGAGCGTGGTTTCGGTTTTCGAACAATTTCGGTTTTCGAACAGCCTTCTGGAACGGATTATGGACCAAAACCGAGGTTTGACTGTACTTCGAAAGGGAATATAAACACATTGCCACAAAACCCACTCTTAAGATTTCTAACAATGACTACCAGTTCACGTATTGCGTGCATCTGGTGTTACCTGCGTGACCACGATGTTGCAGTCAGAGGCTTTGCCCGTCTTAATGAAGCGGTCCAGGATGTACTGAGGGACCTGAGTGGTCTTCCCGCAGCCAGTCGCTCCTCTGATGATCACGACGGAGTTGTTGTCCACCGCAGACATGATTTCTTCCTCAAATTGCTTGACGGGCAGCTGCTCGCGCTCGCTAAGCATCTGCGCACAAACAATTTGTGTTCACATATCTCGCTTAGACACACGGTGAAATGTAAAAGAAATTGAGGGTGGGTGGGAGGGACAGTAAGTGTCATCTTTGCACTATTCGACTGCTCGCCTCACCAAAAATGTTGCATTTGGACCATTTCAGAAAAATTTTTCGGACAGGTGAGAGCTTCCCCAACGAGCAGACCATACTAAGAGTGTCCTGGACATGGGCCCAGGAAGTCATTAAGTTGTACTGCTTTTCTCTAATTTGATGGCATTGTTTTTGGACCAGATTTCTGTGTGTGATATCTCACAACCTTTTCGCACAGAGAACAGGAAGTACATTTGTCGCTAAATTCAGATAAGCTAATTATTTCAGAATGTCCGCTTTCTGTGACATTTTTATGAAGTGCACTGCCTAGAGATTTGTCTTATGTACCGTATTGGCCCGAATATAAGACGGTGTTTTATGCATAAGACTGAAATAAGTGCGGGTGGTCTTATATTCGGGGTCTAGACATTATACCCATTCACGACGCTAGATGGCGCCAGATATCATTGATTGAACTTGAATCTTCAGGCCAAAGTGAACCCCTGCCACGAAGAATTAAAATAAAAATAGCGGTAGCACGAAGAAGAAAAATAATAAATAGCGGTAAGAAGGAAAAGAGAAGAAAATAATAGAAGAGATCACAGAAAATGGAGAAACGTAGTGACAATCTGGACAAAAGAGGGTCAAAGAACGGCCAGGTTAACCGGCAGCTGAGGAGAAGTTAGGATGTCATTTACATTTCAAAAACCAGAAGCCATTCATTTACGAATGTGATTGCACTTTAGATTTGAATGAGGCAAAATAACATGCTTTTTCTCTCAAATATATTGTTATAATCATTTGTTTCAGACGTACTGTAATTATTTTCTGTATAAAAATTAATTTGGTGTTTTTTATTGGTGTCTTTTTTCAAACTTGAGTCTTGGAAAAAGAGGGGGTCGTCTTATAATCAGGGCCGTATTATATTCGGGCCAAGACGGTAAAACATGTGCCTTGTTGGTGAGGCCCAGGTACCTTGTGAAGGTCGTTGTTGTGCTCCAGCCGCTCCGTCATCTCATGCTGAAGGTCCATACTGATCTGCTCTGGAGTACACTGCGACAAACAGGAAGTGACATTATGGATCGAATCTGTGACAACAACCAGACAGCATTTCTTCTAATATCCCACTGTAGCGCGCTCATGTCCGCAATCATGAAAACAAACGCAAGGCGTATACATTTTCTCATGGATATCGAATAAATGCTGTTACGATGCTCACATCCAACGAATATTGTTAGTTGCACAAGGACATTAAGCTGTATGTCATAGCCATCAAACACAAGTTCCAAAGTATTTTGAGTGTCACACTCATTATTATTCACAATTCAGAGCACTAGTTCGTTGTCAAATAAGTAGAGTGAATTCTCTTATTAGTACATGGACCTTAAGTACGACATGGAGGGTATCGAATCAACACTCAGCCAGCGGCTTACTCACAAAGGCCAGCGGCCCCTCATCGATGTTACTGCTGGTCCAGGGATTCCAGTTGACCTGTGGGGGCGACCACGGCACCACGCCCGCGCCAGTCTGCCGCTGAGACGGCTCAAACGCCGCCATCTTGGCTGGAACCAACGACACAGACTCGCTGGGGTCTGCGGGCTGGACAGGAAGTGGTCATGAGTAGGGCATAGAGGAAGATCGCCTATGGGGGGGTTTCCAGGTGACTCACAGGTGGAGGGATTTGTACTCCAAGCTCCTCGACGACGACGTTGAGCTGCTGTTGGAGGTCAGGAGACACCAGCACATCAAAGACTTCCAGCTAGAGATGGAAACACACATCACACACGCACAAGGTCAGAGTAGGAGTGGTTAAATGAAGTCTTTAGTTGCAAATTGAAAAGTTGTCTAGATCAGCTGTCCTTTTTTTAACCCTGGAGAACCCAAGAACCCTTTTCTTCATTGGAAAACGATGAATTATACATTAAATGACTGCTATATGTTCAGTGAACACCAAAATATATGTTTTTTTCCAAATATTTAATGCTTTAATCCTAATTTACGATTAGGGCCAAATTTGACCCTTTGGGATTTAAGGGTAGCATTTGAGTAAAAGAATTTATAGGGGCCAAATTTGACCCCGTGGGTTCTCCAGGGGTCAGCTGCACTCAGTTTGTAGACATGTTAGAGTAACCAGTGCAAATCAGTCATACCATTTTTTTTTTTAATCTAAATTGTATTTCAAACTAAATGGCAACAAATGGAGCACTTTCTGCCCATGAAAGGCCGCCCGGCAGCCCTTGATAAGTGGCGACTGTGTGTCGACGTACACTTTCTCCTTCCTTCTTCTTGGTGACTCCCGAGTAGGCCTCGAAAATGCCCAAGTGGTACAGCTGGCGCACCAGAGACAAGGCGCACGACTGGGCCGCCAGCTTCTTGTTGGAGCCGTGCTCACGCGCGGTCACGCCTGCAGGAAGCGCACACGCACATGTCAATGCACAGCTTTGCCGTTTGACGAAGAACACTTCAACACACAGCCCGAGGGAGAGTGTGAGGTCTTACGGCGGCCAAGTTGTCGGACGAACAGCTGCATCTCGGCAATGAAGCTCCTGCACGCACATACGCAAACATTAATTTTGAGTGTCATCTGACAGACAAGCTGTCAGACAACTCACCTGACTGTGTTTACTTTTGTGTGTTTTTCTGCCGGACTTGAGCTTTAAACAGCAGGCCCAGGGGAATGGCCTGTATGGGGGAGGGTGTCGAGGGGCGGGAGGAATGAGGGGGCGGGGGTGGCCGGCGGACTCAGCGTCATCAGAACAGATCTCAAAACGCCACCAGAACGCTTTAGCACTTCTAAAGCCATTCTCGTGTCTTCCCTTATGGTTCTGATGACGCCGGGCTGCTGACATCCGTGAACTCACCGCCGTCCAGCAGAAAAACACACGCTCGCTAGAGAGGTCAAAGGTCACCAGAAGCGGACGAGTAGCGACGCTGGATCAGAACCGGGGCCGGTCCACCGTGGTTCTGAAAGAACTTCAGTGAGAACCTGAAGGACCACGTGAGGCCCCAAAGATGTTTTCAGAGTGCGGATGCTACTCGTCCGTCTGGACTTTGCCCTCAGAGGTTCCACTGCAGACCTGTTGTGGTCCGGCCCCACTTGGCTGTATTTATAGTCGGCGCTGGTCTTCTCCTTCTGGAAGAACTGGTTGAGACGGGCTTTGGCGTTCTCCAGAGTCCAGTTGCCATGAAGACTGGCATTCAGGTCCACCTCCTCTGACTCCAGAGTCTGCGGGCGACAAAGAAGGCGAGCAGACAGGTCAGCTTATCTTGTTGCCATCACAGTGGAGCAAGTGAGCGTCACCCTACCGCCTGAGCTTCCTGTTCATCCCGCCTGGCGTAGTACTCTTTAAGGTTGGCGCCGCGCTCCCAAACAGCCCCAGGTGCAGGTCCAGGTCCTGCGCCGCCACCAGAGGAGCCCCCTCCCGGTATCCCTGAAGCTGAACCGGCCTCTATCTCCTCTGCAACACACGCACAAAACGACTACTCGGGCTGGTTCCGACGGTGGAACAGCTTTCAAAGAATATTTGCTTGCAACTTTTGTGAGTTTTAGAGGTGCAACAATTAATCAACAACTATTTTGATCATCAATTCCTGGTTTAGGGCCGTCGAACAATTTTGTCCAAGGCTCAAATATAAACATCCTCCGACTTGCATCATCACTTTGAAAGCAGACTGAATTTCTTTGCGTTCTTTCAAAATAAGACATTTGCAAACATCTGCCTTTACCTCGGAAATCTACCATCAACATTTTTGCCAATTTGCTGACGGTTGTTAAAACGTCAGTTTATGAGTTGTTACTCGAACATTGAATTTGAATGAAATGTAGGCCACGTTTGTTTTGTTTCTGAACGTCATTTGATTCAAATGGAAAAGGCACAACATGATGGCATTATCATTATTACCTTGTTCCGCCTTTACCACCAGGTGAGGAGGCAGTGGCCCACCGGACGGCAGATTTCCAACCAAGGCCTTGGCTCCTACGTCGGCCTGATCGCTGCCTGGCATGGCCACGTGTCTAGCCATGCCCACCTGCCCGGAGAAAACCACCCGTTTACATACAAAATATTAACTTTTTATGTGACACGTGGCGACTCACCCCAAGGGCCGGCACCTCGGCAGCACTCATTTCTCCCATTCGAACCAGAAAGTTGACAAAGTCCCGAGCGGCGTTGGACTGAGCATCCTTCTTGTTGGTGGAGTTGCCCATCCCGGTGTAGTTGAAGCCGTCCACACGCACCTGCGGCAGATGCACACGCCACATATGAGTAGAACACGCGCTGAGGTTAAAGTCTGTCCTGGTTTGAGTGTGTGTGTCAGCAACATCCGTCTGTAGATAAACACACCTCGCACAAGAATCGGTTTTTGGTGCCAGCGGCTCGGATCTCATAGTTGGGGGTTAACTTTTTTTTCCCACACCAGGCATAAAGGAAGTTCTTGATGTCTGCCATGGCAAACCGGAGGGAGCGTCGTCTCCTTGCCCAGCAACACTGCCCAAGCACAAAACAAACAACGACTTTATTTTCATCACTTTGTGTTGACGTGAAAGGTTGAACAACACCATAACAAAGATGACAATTCAAATTGCATTACTATTAGGAGCCTTATGCTCCTTCATTGCAGATCCTAACGATCTCGATTAAACACACAATAGTCGGAAAAATATAACTGTCGATGGGAAGGAAGCTTTGGTGCGACTTCGAACGACTTCAATGAATGAGCTCAAACAAAAGAATTATAGCGGGTTCGTCCCTTTGCAGATCGCCTGCCCCGCGCGACTCTTTGCTGCGTGTCGCGTCTACTGTCCATCGTTGAACGTCACGGGCGAGCTAGAGCTCGTTTCCAAAGGGTTTATCACTCACGTTTAGTGCTGCTCCTGCGCGTAACGATCAAATATGGAGCAGGTGAGTATTGTATTGTCGACTAAGCTCATTCGGTCTCTCCCCGATGCTGCTGATGCGCTTGTCTTCTTCGGCTTCGTCTTGATTTCACGGGCATGTTTCGTGCATTGCTGCCATCTACTGGTTGGGTGCTCATGATGACGATCATCTACACGTCAGAGCCCAACTGTTAATGGTGCAGTGCTCAAACATTTTACACCAAGAAACACCTAAAAAAAAAAAATGCTTGATACCCAAAGAGCTACCATAATAACAAACATTCAAATATCTTAGCACAGCGGGCCCCCAGTGCCTTGATATGTGATTGTGATACATATAGCCAACAGAGGGCGCGGTGTGTTTAGAATTGATAGCATATGACAAGGCTTCCGGTAAAACACAATTCACAGAGATCACAATGCGTGCTGGCAAGAATAGTTGAGCTCATGCTCATTTGTTCACTAAATGATAGCTCATCATATTAAGATGAACAACACACCCAGGTCGATCAGAAACAAAGCCAACGTTTTTTTCTCCTGTAAAATGTATTGCATATTTTTGTTAGCCACTGTAATATGATGCAGTTTGACCAATTGAATTGATTTGAATACAACTTTATTGTCAATGACTTCTAGAATTTAAAAAACAACAACTGTACTTTAGTAATGATTTCGTTCAAATGAATTTCACATAAAAGTTGAATAAAAATGCTACCTAAAGAAACATTTGAAAACATTTCTAAATGATTAAAGGGCTCGCTCCTGTAGGTTGTGCACTCCACTGCTTTCAGCCGCGTATGCTGGCCACTGCACTAGATAGTTGTCGATCACGCAATGGGTATTTGTTTGTCTGCCATGTTGGAAGTTCAGATTGGGGCTGGAGATGGAATACCATTCTTGTTTCTTGTCTTTGTTCAATGTGCTTGTGTTCAGATTCACGATGCTAACCTTTTCATGCTTCTGGCTGTTTTTAGTGGCAGGTGGCTTTCTTGGTTTGTGCAGCAGCACACCCTGGTGTTGTGGAGGAGAAGGTGACACAGATATGACAGGATCCTCCTTACGACTCACCTGCTCGTCAAGGTGATCTCTTCCCCCTCCTCACGTGGTCTCCATAGCGATGAGAAACATGATACTACTGCTGGACACCTGAGGCCACCAGCTGAATGTTTCATGGACTCACACGTTACCACAAGCCGGACCAGGAGACACCACCAGAACCTGAACCGGGCACACAGGTACCACTCTTCTCTCCTGATCGCTTGGCTTTTCTTTTCATCCTCGCTTCTGTTTTGCTCAGTCCTCTTCACTTTGAGTCTCTTGTCTTGTCTTCTAGTCCTCCTGTCATTTCTGCTCTCTTCTATTTTCTTCCCCTCCTCTCTTTTCTTATCCTCTGCGCACTTGTTTTGTCTTTTCCTCACATCTCCTTTCTCGTTCTTTTCAGTTCTCTCCCATTCGCTTGTCTTCTCTTCTCCTTTCTTGTCTTCTGTTCTCCTGTCTTCTTCTCTTCTCTCATGTTGTCTTGTCTTTTCTGACTATACGAGTGTTTTGTGGCGGTCAGGTGATGGTGTCAGGATGTCGGATGGCAAGCAGCGAGCCATGTCGGCATCGGGCGAGTCTCTGTACGCGCTTCTCGGTCTGGACCCGGGATGCAGCCACGATGACGTAAGGAAGTCGTACAGGTGAGAGCCACGCCCACTCCGGTGATTATGCTGCATTTGAGGCCGGTGTGTGTGTGTGTCTGTATTTGTGTCACCTGCTGTGCGTGCGCATATGCTTGCATTGACAGGAAGCTAGCGCTCCGTTACCACCCGGACAAGAACCCGGACAACCCCGAGACGGCGGAGAAGTTCAAGGAGGTGAACGCGGCTCACGCCGTCCTGTCCGACCACGGCAAGAGGAACATCTACGATGCTTACGGTTCCCTGGGGCTCTATGTGGCTCAGCAGTTCGGAGAAGACAATGTCAATGCCTACTTCATGCTCACCACCTGGTGGGCCAAAGTCAGTCGGGGCTGCCGCCGGTAGCCATCTCGGCGCTGACGCTACTGGGAGTGATGGCGCGGTCGTGTGGTGTTTGTCCAGGGTTTGTTTGTGCTGTGCGGGATCCTGACTGGATTTTATTGCTGCTGCTGTTTGTGCTGCTGCTGCGACTGCTGCTGCGGGCGCCTCAAGACCACGCCCCCCGCTGATGAGGAGGTGGAGACACCCTATGGCAACCTCCAGGAGGAGGAGGAGGAGCTACAAGATCTGCCCAATGGTGAGAAGTTAGTTCACTCTGTAAATCAGCCAAACATCCCGTCTTAGATTCCTGCATTTATCCATCCCCCCCCATCCATCCTTTTTAATCATCCATTCATCCATATTCAGCATTTGTTTATCCATCCCTACACACACAAACACAAAAACCCCCACACACGGGTACCGTCATGACTTGCCGTGTCATGTCAAAGCAGAAGTGGTTTTTCACACATTGACTCGTTTGTGTGCGCAGACGTGAATGCACCTGTCGTTCAGCAGCCGACCAATGCTAGCGAGAAAACGCAACTCATCTCAGACGGACGCCGCAGATACGGAGACACCTACACATGATAATAATGTCATCAACATGTCTGTCACCATGACGACTGTCATCAACTCAGCTTCTTCATCTATGTTGGGAATCCCGTATTTACTGGCCTTTATAGACATTTGGCCGATTTCTAAGCGTAAATTATTCCTTTACAGTCAAACCTCGGTTTTCGTCCATAATCCGTTCCAGAGGGCTGTTCGAAAGCCGAAATTGTTCGAAAACCGAAACCACGCTCTTTTAAAAATAATGTTTACTGAACACGTTTGCTCACAATGGAAAGCAACACGAGGATGCGTCACTTCCTCGTGTAAGGAAGGCGAGAGGAGTCAAATGGTGCATTCAAGTGCGCTCAGTTTGTTCGAGAACCGAAATTTGTTCGTCATCCGAGGCATAAAAAACTTTTGGTCGAAAACCGATTTGGTCGAGAACCGAGACGTTCGAAAACCGAAATTTGACTGTATTTATTTTTCCGGACTCCCCCAACACTATTTACAGTGATTTTCAGTGGATTAACTATCTCAGTCCACCATCTTAGAATTCTGCAATTGTGCTTAGCGAGTCGGAAATGAGTCAACAATTCCCAACTCAGCCTTCATGTTTTATTTTCCTTTTGCTCACGAGACTTTGGTGTCAATGTATTCAATAAAGCTGTTGAAAAAACAAAATATGTAGACTGTGCGAGTAAACAACAGGGGTCACGCTCCTGTGGTCACACTGTGAAAGCCATAAAAAATAAGACATGGTGTGCCTGGGCGCCATCTTGTCAGCCTGCTTGACCTCATGTCACCTTGCGACACAAAACAATTGCTCTGTTCCAAAATGGACCAGGTGGAAGGGGTACTTTCCACAGAAACCTCACAATGGATACAAAGTGTCCTTGAGTGTCTTATTATTATCTCCAGTAGGTCTGAGATGATCCTCTCATGGGCCCAGGCTGTCAGAATATTGTTATTCACTGACCTTTTCAAAAAACGCCACTTTCATGTTTACAAAGTAGATTTAGTTGAATCCTGATGGGATCAATATTGGGTTTACCAACCCACCCCCGAACTTGTCCTCTTTCTGGTTTGTTCTTTCTGGTTTGTTTGGGAACCCATTCATCCATTCACCTTGACCGGGACGAGATCAACAGCCTGCAGCCACACAGAGCAAACCATTCGGACAAAAAGGTACTTGAAAAGGATAAAAATTGATCAAGTCTAATGCAAGGCGATTCCAAGATTGGAGACCCTGGAGAAACAACATGGCGTCCATAAACCATGTGTCTTGGATTCAAATGATCACACAGCGGTGTGCTGAGCACGAATGGTGACCAGAATTTGGGGTTCGACAGCTTTGCACAGTTCAGCAGCAGCAGCCCCTCTCTCTCTCTCTCTCTCTCTCTCACACACACACACACACACACACACACACACACACTATGCTCTGTCATGCCTCCCGTGACTTTGGACATATATGGGCATGTCGGCATGGCAACAGTTGACGTGCTTGCATGTGCGCGTGCGTGTGTCTAAAAACAGACTCAAATGTGACACACTCTTCTTCTTGCTTGACTCCTTCATTGTCCTCCACGGCGTCCCTGGTCCCCACAGTTCCGTGGTCTTCGCAAGGTAGTGATCCAACGGTGTCCTGATCTCCACAGTGTCTCGGTCGCCACAGTGTCCTGGTGTCTACAGAGTCCTGTTAGTCGACAGTGGTCTGGTATTTGGCAAAGGTCCTGGCGTGGGGGGCAGGGGCCATGGAGAGTCTGGAGAAGCAACTGATCTGTCCCATCTGCTTGGAGATGTTTTCCAAGCCCGTGGTCATCCTACCATGTCAACACAATCTGTGTCGCAAGTGTGCCAGTGACGTCTTCCAGGTGCGTGACATGCAATGGACACAGTTGACCTGTTTGGCTGAAAAGTAAACAATGGCACATGCTAGCGTTTGAGCAGTGGTGTAGTGGTTCAAGTAGCACATATTATTGATAGCTGATAAGTCCATTAGTATATTATCATCAATGGTGGACGGTCAGGGACAGCCTGGCCTTCTTAATTGGTCGCATAGACATGTAAAACCCCCGATCCTAATACAGTCAAACCTCAGTTTTCGTCCATAATCCGTTCCAGCAGGCTGTTCGAAAACCGAAATTGTTCGAAAATCGAAACCACGCTCTTTTTAAAATAAAAATGTTCACTGAGCACGTCTGCTCACAATGGAAAGCAACACGAGGAAGTGTCACTTCCTCGTCTACCCGAGGAAGCGTCACTTCCTCGTGTAAGGAAGGCGAGAGGAGTCAAATGGTGCATTCAACTGCGCTCAGTTTATTCGGGCAGACCATTCTGAAAAGAGGGGGGTTTCACTCCCCCTAACAGGAGCGTCTCACCAAACACGTCTGCTTTTTTTTTATTGAACAATACAAACTCGTCTGCTCATAATGGACGCTACACGAGGAAGCGTTTCACCAAACGCGTCTGCTTTTTGAAAAAATCTTGATTGAACAATTTTCTCCCCCGCTCCCTCCCTTGTGGTTTCTTTCTGACTTCCGGGTTGAGTGAACGCTGGCGCGTTTGGCTGCCGCTGCTCACCTGCCTTGTGTTTTATCGTTCTTGTTCCTGATTGTAAAGTGTCCTTGGGTGTTTTGAAAGGCGCTTATAAATAAAATGTATTATTATTATTAGAATACAAAAACGTCTGCTCACAATGGACGCTACGAGGAAGCGAAGCCGAGAGGAGTGAAGCGACGCATTCAAGTGCGCTCAGTTAGTTCGAGAACCGAAATGTGTTCGTCATCGAAGGCATAAAAAACTCGAAATTTTTGTTCGAAAACCGAATTGTACGAGAACCGAGACGTTCGAAAACCGAGGTTTGACTGTATTTGTTTGATGAAACTGTAGCTCCGCCCCTAAGGATGTCAAGACAATGAATAAACGAGAGTGATGATGATGGTTGTCGCTACTCATGAAATCTCCTAACCTCCACTGGTCCCCCTCACAGGCAGCCAACCCCTACCTGACCTCCAGGGTTGGCTCCACAGCTTCATCTAGCGGTCGCTTCCGCTGCCCGTCGTGCCGCCACGAGGTTCTTCTGGATCGCCACGGCGTCTATGGACTGCAGAGAAACCTGCTGGTGGAGAACATCATTGACATGTACAAACAAGGAAGCGGCAGGTCTGAACAAACACAACCACACAAATGCACATTTGTTGGATATGGGGTGGGGGGGATCCATGGCCTCCAAATGTTATTCACACCGTCACATATGTCAGCAAGGCGGCGTCACTTCCTGCCGTGGCGGAGGAGCATCCCGTGTGCGAGCATCACGAGAAGGAGAAGATCAACATCTATTGCCTGAGCTGCGGCGTGCCCACCTGTTCCCTCTGCAAAGTTTTCGGCACCCACAAAGACTGCCAGGTGGCGCAACTCGACGTCGTCTTCTCCAAACAGAAGGTACAGAGGAACTAATAGGAAGCAGTCACTCACTAGGCCACTCCCCTTTGAGGACATTAACAAATGTATAGACAGTAATTACACTTCATAAGACCAGTTCATTCCTTGACCTTCTCTTTTTGGAAGGTTGTACACAATACAGTGATGAAAAATTAGTCATTCTTTGTGTGTTTTTCATCAGGCCGAGCTGAGCGAGAGCATCGCGCTGCTTGTGGGCGCCAACGAAAGGATTCAGGCCGTCATGGGGCAGTTGGACGACACGTGTCGTGCGGTGGATGTCAGTTCATGTCTGTGGCGCCGTACCTAACCCTTCACCAGCAAAGCGATAAACCAGAAGTCTTGGTCGGCCGTGTTTCTAGGAGAATGGTCGCCGACAAAAATCCAAGGTGTGCGAGTCGTTCGACCACCTCTTCGCCGTCCTGGAGGAGCGAAAAGGCGGGCTAAACGCCCGCATTGTCGCCGAGCAGCAGGAAAAACTGGACTACATCACGGGTCTCCGGACGAGGTACGGTCAACATCTGGAGGACGCCGCCAAGCTCCTGGAGAACGCCATCAAGACAATGGACCACGGCGAGATGGCCGTCTTTCTGCAGGTCAGCCTCAAGACGCAATCGGGAGTCACGTTCGGCTTTAGCCACCCCTTGTAAATCTTTGATTTTAATGGTCACATACCATCAAAATGCAATTTTCACAACTGTTTCATGTTTAACAATGGCCAAAATGAGCCCCTGACATTTTTTGAAATGTGTCATCCATACTCGTTGTTTCCATGCAAAAGCATTGGAAAGGCGAAATGTTGCAACATGAGCCTGTTTAAATCCACCCCACCCCACCTCCCATTCGTCACTCATTATTAAAGTACTCAACAACAACAAACCTGTAGCTTGTGTATAGCTGACACTTTGCAACAGCATCTTGGAGGAGTAGAGGAATAAACTGCTTCGACTAATTTAGGAGGAAGCTTTTGCTGACCTGAATTGTGCTCTGCTCTGGGATTTCATGGAGGACAATTAACAGATTAAGAAATCAATCAAAATGGAATTGTGGCATGGGACCTATAAATTATTTTTGTTCAGTCTTGTTGCAAAGACAATATCATTGCATTGGAAATTGATGGAAAATCATTCTTTTGCTCTTAGGACAGCAAGCCCCTGCTGCAAAAGTGAGTCCCAGTCAACACGCTCATTTTCGGCTGATGTTTTCGTGCGACGTGCCGCTAAGATTGAGGTTGGGCGTGTGTGCAGGATTGCGGATGGCAGCGACACGTCGAAACTGGAAAAAGTCCAGTCGGGATATGAGAAGATGGAGCACTTTCGTGCGAACTTTGAGCGCCAGAAGAGGGCGCTGATGTCTGTTAACTTCGTCAAAAGTAAGATGCTTGTTTTGAACACATTTGACACTAACTGCTGCTGCTAGTTTCTGCTCCAACATGTCAACAATTTTTAGCATGAGGAACAACAAACATTTGGCGACAATTTCCGCTGCTACAATGTACTTTAGCATGTCATCATTCGTTAGCATGTCTTCAGGTGTTAACAGGTTAGCTGCGAGCTAACTGTCAATTAAAGTGCAAGCACACTCTCTCCTAGTGGATGGCGACGATGCCGGCAAAAAAGAGGACAAAACTGCGGAGCTAAGCGGTTTGAACGTAAACGGAGCAATGCCGGCACCCTCTATCAATCTTCACCATCCTGCTTCAACGTTACTCTTTGAGGACCCGCCCCCTATGACCATAGACACCAAACCTCCACCAACAGACAGCCGGGCCCCGCCCCCTCCGGCCCCACCTGCCTCTAACCCCGCCCCAGAGGTATGACATCACAGCCCTGGATTGGTTGATTAGTCTTCGTGGTCCTCATCCTCTCCCTGCTTTCTTTCTTGTTCGGTGCAGGCAGCTTCTGCTCTAGCCGTCGACGCTGATGACGCAAGCAAACACATTTTCTCCTTCAGCTGGCTCAACCACTAGTAACTTCTTTGTCTTTTTCTTCGACCTCGCCCTCTTTCTGTCCCCTTTCCCCATCCGTGTAGCTTGTCATCAACGTTGTTTGAAAGTGAAGCTAATAAATATGACACTGGTGAGAAAATGTTTGTGCTCTGATCTTTCAAGGCTCACAGAATATAATATACAGTATATAACAAACTGAAGATTGTGCTCTCTTCTTTCACCACACAAAAATAAGATACTTTCTACTTTTTTAAAAACATTTTATAATAATAGCTAGCAACGGGGATGCACTCCTGCATCGAAAGTAAAAAAAAAGTTTCATTATCCCATCTCAAATCGCCCATACAGAGCTTGACCGTTTCAACATTGTCACAGGGAATACAAAAATTAGAACTTTTTTTTGTACAGTGTGTGATCGGAGTGTGGGGGTTATCGCTAAATACAAGAGTTGACTCTGTATTGTATTATTCAAGAGAAGTCCAAATGTTTTGTTGAGGATTTATGTTATGTGTAGCGCTCTTGCTCATTGCTGTTATTGTGAAGGGACATGCCGGATGTACATGTGAGTGCAACTTCCGCCTTTGTTTTAAGCTGACGCTCTGTTCATGGCCACCGTCCGTGTTACGACGTGCTGTCAAGTTGTTCTGGCAATATAATAAATATGCCTGAAGCGATCATCTAAACGTGTCTTATTATTGCACAAGTCTACCGGCCATTCTGTCGTGATTCGCAGCACCACCTCCTTAACATGTTTATTCAACGTCAAGTTTATTTGCTTCAAATACACTAAACACTGACCAAAGTGTTGTACATGTTTAAGATAACACTATGAAAAAAAAACAATAGAGAAAAAACATAAAAACAATCAGATGCAAATGTCCAGCTGAGCCTGTGTTTAATGACAGTGGATGCAAATACTGTAAATGAATGTTCAGACAGGTTGGAGGGAAGTCCGGTTTCTCTAGAGCCGTATCCTGTCAGTTTTACATGTCTTCCTCCTCCAACACACCCGATTCAAATGAACAGGATCATTTTCAGGCTTCTTCACAGCTTGCAGATGAGCTGATCATTTGAATCAGGTGTGATGCAGGAGGGCCACGTCTAAAATAGGTAGGACAGCAGGCCTTGAGGACCGGAGCTGGACATCCCAGACTTAATTTGTATTTCCTCCCTCTATTTCACTCATACAAACAGGGTTTCAAAAACTTTGTTTGGAAGCCATCTATTTGTGGGTGGTTCTGCTTCCTCATCTATTCCAAAACCTTCAATATTGAACGCTCATAAAACAGAAAACACCACATAAAGTATCATATTCCAGGTCTTTTGTCTTCATTAGCATATTACATACAGTATATGCTGTGTGGTTGTAGAAAGGTTGCGCTGGTAGCTTTCTGCATGGGATGCTGAAAGCCATTTGGACATTTTCACACATTGTGTAACACTTGAAAATGTAAACACTTGTCGGAATGTATAGAAATGGTGTATATCATGTAGAGATTTTTGTTTCTTACCTTGTTAAATCATATTGATAGCACGAACAACCACACATTAATTTAATTGAATATTAATATGATACAAGGTAATTTTAATTTTTAAAAAAAGTATCAAACTGGTCGCCCTTCTCATTGTTGAGTACTCAATGAGATCTCTGTGTTAAACCGTTTAGTGACCCTGTGTGACGGTGTTTTCATGGACTGTGGAGCAACTTGGAAATAATCCATCATCTTTATTCTCTTTTGATCTTTGGTGATGTCTGACTTTGTGTGGGGAAATTCTAATAGGTTCCGTTTTGTGCCGTCGCCGAATGCATTCTGTCAAGCTAAGAGCGTGGTGACGGAACATCTTTTTAGGCAGCTGTGGAGTTCCTCCACGCCGGCAGGGGGCGTTGAATACAGACAGACGAAAGCCGTGGTGACATCCGAGGGGTTGATTTCACGCAACATTCTCGTCTACTTTCGCCTTGTCCACGGTTGTAGTTTGTACTTTGATACTTTGATGTACCGGCGGCTCGGAGAGCGGAAGCCGGATAGGACAGCCCGGAGGCCGGAGAGCCGGGAGGCCAGCAGGCGGACAGGGAGGCTGAGACATGCAAGCGCAGGCGACCGGTGGGTTTCCCCGCATCGGTGAGATGGCACTCGAATGCGGAGGTCCGAGGTCCCGGAGGTCCGAAGTCCCACCGGTCCTTGTGGTTGGCCGCCGCTGTCATCGGTTTTACCGGACTGGAGCCTCCAAGCGAGCGGCCGTCAACGGGTGTCTTCGTCGCGCAAGCCCTGCCGGTCGGCGCTCACCAAGGGGCCCAAAAGTTGCCTTTTTGTTGAAATGAAAAGGAAACAAGTTCCAAAGTGCTGCGAGGGCCCTCGAGCGGGTATGGAGTCGGTAGCGCGCGCTGCCTTCCTCCGCCTCGTCTTCATGTTTGGCCGCGGAGGTCCTCCCCCTGCGGCGCTGGGCGGAGTTTCATCCCGGACCAGACGCTCCTTTTGTCGGATCGCTTTCGACCTGACTCCCCGGGGCTTCGGGCACAAAGAAAGGCCACTTTGGATGCGAACGCGGCCACTGAATCATCACGCAGTGTCGACGAGCGTACAGAGTGGCTACCGGAAGCCGTGAGGTGAGTCTAAAGTGGACTTTTTGTCCACTCCGGAGCGTTTTGGGCCTGCTTGCTGCTAGGCGCCGTCTTGTCTTCTCTTCTCTTCATGGCGGCCTCTCGGTGAAGGCTTGTTGGCTCCAGCTTTGCCGCGCCTGGCGCCTCCACTCACCCGCCGCCTGCACAGACGCTACCGCAAGCGCCACCAGAACCGCAACCAGACGACATTTGAACGAAATATGAGCGATAGATAGACATTTTGCATATTTTTTTGTTCCTAATATACGTGCCATCCCGCCTTTTCCCCCTTCTTGTTCTTCTTTCGTGGCACACGTGACTCACTCCACATCGCGACCTTTTTTCATGTGGTCTTTTTGACCCGTTTCCCTTTCGGTTTGCTTCTTTCGTTGTGTCTAAACAAAAAGGTTCGGGCGGCTTGTGTTGGTGCCAGCCTGCGGAGGCTGAGTGCTGCTGACTCCTGCCGGAGAGCATGCGCCATTTCCGGCCGTCCCGCCACCTGACTACGTCATCATTCGTGGCCAACAAGGACATATTTTCAGCCGTGTCCGAATGTGCAGACTATTCCCTCTTTAGCGCACTCTTTAGGGTTACGCCATTTCGTAGGGGTGTCTAAATGTCCAAGAGAAGATAGAAGTGGGGGTCTTATAATTACCCACAATGCACTTGGAAAAGTGAGCATCTTTGGTCACTCCACAGGTTTATATCGACCACAATGCAATGCGAACAGGAAAACAACATAGTGCATGCGCCAATATTGAAGCGAGACAGTAACTGACCACGGAATTACTTTGATTTATTTAATTTAGAGTATATACAACAAAGGAAATATGACAGTAAAAAGTTTGTATTCACAATAAGTAGTCAGAGATCTCGATGCGCCACTGCGTCATGACAGGTATCGCCAGTCAGAATGAGCGGTCTCCTGCGTGGAATGGCCACGTCAACTTGTGGACCAAGATAGTTCCTAAAATGTCCTGTCAAGTTCCTCTTAGTTTTAGGAGGGAATTAACAAGTATTTTCTTTTAGCAAATGTTCATGCAACTTTTTTGTTTGTGTGTGTGTGTGTGTGTGTGTGTGGTCAAGTGGAGGAGGTGGAGTCATCTGTACCAGACGCTGTGCGATGAACGGCAGCGGCGGCGTCTCTGCGCCTCCGAGTGGCAGACTGAAGATCATCACAGGTAAGCAACCGCGTTTGTCCCGATGACAATGCAGATGATATTTGTCACCGTGACGCCTGCGGTTGTACACACATGCAGACGAGTGGCGTCAGGAGGATTGTCTGACCCTGCTGGAGAGAATTCGCAGCCTCCTTCCCGACACCGACGGCATGAAGTACAAAACCACAGAGTCACACTTCGACTGGGACAAAGTCGGCTTTGGAAGCTTCACAGGAGAAATGTGTCGGCAGAAGTGGAGCAGAGTGTCCACTGAGGTAGGTCCTCTTCATCTTTGTTTTATTGTTGCTGTAGGTTATTAGTTTACTTTGCGATTATTACGTCCCCACCCCCTTTAAATCAGGATGGTTACATTGTGTAACATTGACCAATCCTGTGTTAAGGATGGCATCTTTCTTGCTCGCTCAATGTTGCCTTCTATTCCTTTTAATTATTTAGGCGCAACTTTTAGTTTGGACTCAGCCTGCTGTCCTGATTTCGAGCAGGCCAAAACGGGCGGTCGGCACAGAATCACATGAGGCTGTTACTCTATGATGCGTTCACTTGTGTGTTTGATTTTTGAAGTAATTCTGACATCATTAAAAAAAAAAAAAAAAAGATAATTGCAAGATCGCCCTTGCATCTTTGTCATCTTCAGGTGCGCAAGTACAGAACCATGACAGAGATCATCATAGATGCCATTGAGTTTGTGAAAAATCCTTACAAAGGCAAGAAGCTCAAGGTCAGTCTCACTTTGTTTTTTGGAGGGGCTGGAACTAACCATCCTCTTAATAATCGATTCATCTGTCAATCAGATAATTTCCCCCCCCAAAATTGGTAGTGCAGAAAATGCACAGACAAAAAATTGACGATGAGTCTCTTTCCGGTTTCAGAAAATCGGCAAAAACATTTTTTCCCCCACGATAAAAGCCGATGTTTGCAAATGTTTTGTCGTGGGGAAAAAAAAGTCCAAATCCGTTTCGCATCATGGAGGATGACACAAGACTGAGAAATTGTGTTGAAACTGTGAGATTTGATGTAGTTGAACAATTTGAACTTGATAAATCTCTCCAAAAGATTAGACGATTCTCAAAAGCATTGTCAATCAATTTTGCTTGATAATCGTGGAATTCTCTGCACATTCCTCTCGTTTGATAAGCATGTGCTGCATTTGACATCACGGTTGCCAAGTGGTTTGCGCATCTACACCACAGGTCCAGACTTAAGGATTTGAATATGGTCTCTAGGCTTTCTGTGTGGAGTTCACATGTTTGCCAGAGTACCTGGGGAAAAAAAACCTCTCCGGGCACTCCGGTTTCCTCCTACATTCCAAAAACATATGAGCATGTTCCTGTTGTGATTTGTGGCCTCGCACCAGACTCATCCAGATTTCCCCAAGAAGCCCTTGACGCCGTACTTCCGCTTTTTCATGGAAAAACGAGCCAAGTATGCCAAAATCCACCCGGAGATGAGCAACTTGGACCTGACCAAGATTCTGTCCAAGAAGTACAAGGAGCTGCCCGACAAGAAGAAGGTCAGCATCCACCCCGACATCCCCAAGAAATCCCAACAAAACGCAACACCCTGAGAAATAATGCACATTGGGTTGTTTTGCTGTTGTAGCAAAAATACGTGTCAGAGTTCCAGAACGAGAAAGAAGTGTTTGAGAAGAACATGGCTCGATTCAAGTAAGGCAGAGGAAAAATGTGACGTTGCGCTGGCACTTGTTGACCGTTACCTTGCTGTCGCAGACATGATCATCCCGAGCTGATGGAGGAGAGGAAAAAGTCCGACCTACCTGAGAAACCCAAAACTCCTCAGCAGCTTTGGTACAACCATGAGAAGAAGACCTACATGAAGATGCACCCTGAGGTCAAGACTGGGATGAGCAATAGGGCCCGACCAATGTAGATTTTTTTTAGACTGATGCCATTTCCGTATCACCCAGGGGGAAAAAAAATCCAATAACATTTAATTGGCTGATTAATTTAAAAACAATATAATGAATTAAATCAAACTTCAGCCAATTGCCATCATTTTTTCAAAGTGGTCGGGCTCTAATGAGGACGACGCAGATGATGGTGGTGATAAAGGTGCTGCTTTGTTTCCAGGTCAGTCCAAAGGAGCTGAAGGAGGTGTTGAGGAGACAATGGTCACAGCTGTCAGACAAGCGAAGACTCAAGTGGATCAGCAAAGCTTTGGAGCTCCAGAAGGAATACGAGGTAATGCAACACAACGACAATAACAAGAAGAAGAAGAAGCGTGCTTTGACCTTTTGTGTGTGTGTGTGTGTGTGCGTGTGTATGTTCAGGAGAGCATGCGAGCATATCACGAAGCTCACCCAGACGTCAGCTCGGACGATCACGTCCGCTCCGTCCTCACCAAAGCAGAAAGACAACTAAAGGACAAATTTGATGGACGGCCAACTAAACCCCCTCCGTGAGCTCCCCCCCACCCACTGTCATTGTTACTGTCATTTGCTTTCTCCATAAGCAGAGGTGGTAAAATGGATTAAAAATCTGTTGCTGTTGTTTTTTTCCCCGCCATGAGATTTTCTTTGGCATCCTCATTGGTTGTGATGTTTTTTTGTTTTGTTTTTTGTGGCAGTAACGGCTACTCGCTATACTGCGCCGAGCTGATGGTGAACATGAAGGATGTGCCAAGCACAGAGCGCATGGTTTTGTGCAGCAAACGCTGGAAGATGATGACCCAGAAGGAGAAGGACATGTTTCAGAAGCGCTGCGAGCAGGTTTGGAAGCGCCGCCCCCACTCGCTGTTGCTACAGCGGCCAATATAGTAGTTTGACCTTGCCGCTGGTGTTTTTTTCCTCAGAGGAAGAAGCAGTATGACGTGGACCTGCAGCGGTTTCTGGAGGTGGGCCTCTCTCCATCTTGCCTAGACAAACGGATGTGTGTGTACAGTGATCCCTCGCTAGTTCACGGTTCGTTTATCGCGGCCTCGGTGCATCGCAGATTTTTTCAAACATAGCCATTAAAAAAAAACAAAAGTGAAAATGCCGCAAAAAGCCCGCAAAAGGTCCGTGAGAGGCAGTGAAAGTCAGCTAAACAACAGCGAGTCACTTAGAGCAACATATACAGTACTACATGTATGTGTTTACTGTATTTTGTTACTCATACACTAACCTAACTTATACATGTTTAAATATATTAATATATAGCATTAAGTAATGTTAATTACTACAAACATGCATGTATACCAATAAATTTGGCCTTATAAATATTATTTATACTCCTACACATGTACATATATCTATATGGGGGGGGTTCGCTATTTCGCGGATTTTCGTCTATCGCGGGTGGTTTCGGTCCCCATTAACCCTGATAAACGAGGGATTACTGTATTAATATTTTGATGGGAAACCCAAATGTCGTCGGTATACAACAAAAACAGGAATTGAGCTTGCCGTGCCAATACTTTGGGCAGCGGAGTGTATCTAGTTATACATCATAGCTCTCCCTGGCATCTTTATCAAATTGATCAACCTTTTATTGAGGGGGGGGGGGTCATTTGCCACTCATAAATTCCTGTAATCGCCGCACCCAAGCTCATTTCAAATGAAATTTCCACAGGAAGAGAACATCGGTGTAGTAGCCGAGGCAACGTTTGCTTGGCAATGGTTTTGTTGTGACGTTCGATCGTTGGGCGCATGTTTCGCAGAGCCTTCCTGAAGAGGAACGAGACCGAGTTGCAAGCGAAGAGAAGCTGGGTGGAGCTCGGGTTTCGGTTGGCGCCGTCTCCAGTCCGCACAGGACCAAGTCACCACCCGTCAAGGTCCAAAACTTTGCTTTCCTATTCTGTAGAGGACTTTGTTTTATTGATGTCATCCTGGTTTGGTTTTACTCATTGGAGTGGAAGCTTCTGGTGTGTTGGGATGGGAAAGCATGCGATCACATGACCCCAACATACTTTCCACACCCTTAGGAGGAGGAGTCTGAGCTTTGGGCCCCCCAGGGTGCCAGGGAGCGTCGCGACTCCAAGAAGAGCGGCAAGCTTCCCGAGACCCCCAAGACGGCCGAGGAAATGTGGCAGCACAGCGTCGCCGGGGACTTTCTGAGCAAATGCAGAGTGCGTCCTCCTCTCAACGGTTGATGGGGCAGTGGCATGGCCGCCTTTACAGTAAAAGCTTGTTTTTGTCTGGCGGCGCAGAGCGACCGCAGGCGAGCGCAAACGGCCATGGAGGACGCGTGGAAGTCCATGGAGAAGAAGGAGAAGATCCCCTGGATAAAGAAGGCCGCCGAGGACCAGAAGAGATACGAGGTGCCTTCCCTTAAACTTGGTCACTTTAGAAATCATTTTTTTGTGGTCTCACCGTATAGCAGAAAGCGCTGCGACTAACGATTAGTTTAATAATCCATTTCTCTGTCTGTATTATGATTTTTTTGATTGATCAATGAATTGGATGAAAAATTCCATCCCTTTCTTCAAAAACGGACATTATTTTAAATTGTCAGTGCAGAAAATGCCCAAACATGAATTCAGTATGATTCAATTACTGCCGTGGTCCGTAACAACCGTCCAAAAACTTTCTGCAAAAATGTTGATCATTGTTTTCCAAAGAGCACTAGAAAGGGCAGCCGTGGTGTCACACCAGCTGATGATGTCACGCTTTGTCACATCACACAGAGGGAGCTGTTGGACAGGAGGCCGAATCAAAAGAAGCCCAAGTTTGACGGAGAACCAAAGAAACCCCCGGTGTGAGTGCACAGGAAAGGGGGGAGGGGTCTGTCCTTCTTCAGCGCCGAGCCCCCGTCAACCCACCGGCCTTGTTGTCCAATAGGAGCGGCTATCAAATGTTCTCTCAGGAGCTCCTGACCAATGGGGAGCTGAACCACTTCAGCCTGAAGGAGCGAATGGTGGAGATTGGCAAACGCTGGCACACGCTGACTGCGAACCAGAAAGACGCCTACAAGAAACACGTGGACGCCACACAGGCGCGATACCGCGCGCTGCTGGAGGCGTGGCTTAAGGTACCGCAGACCCGTTTGGCCCGGTGAAGCTTGGTTGGCCGACCGACAGAGGAACCCATCAATAACCGCATGCTGCTGCTTAGTCTTTGTCTCCGCAGGATCGCGCCGCCTATAAGGAATTCTCCACCTCGGTGAGTCGATAAATTCCCAACTTTATGTCTTGCTCAGGCTAACCACTCGTTTCATACATCCTCCTCAATGGTTTGATCTGATCTGTCGCGTTTAAAAACTGCCCGTCTGCCCACACTCGTTCAACTTGTAAACTCTTCATCTCACAACCATTGCCGGTGGCCACAGGCGTACCCCCAGGGCTCTGTCATGGGGCCCCTTCTTTTCATCACATATCAGCATGTCTTGCCTCATAGATTGATCAGCTGAACTTGAAGTCCTGGTCGAGGACAATTTTTGTTCAAATCAACTGCAATAAAACTTTTTTCAAGCTTCTCAATTGCCATAGACAATTTTCCTCGTTTTCCCCTCTGTTCTGCTCAAGTTTCAGAGTGTGGGTGTCGCCTTACGTTTCAGGCTGTCATACTTAACCCTAAATACTCAGTCATATAATAAAAGAATGAAAAGCAGCAGGGTAGTCTTTTTAAAAAAAATTTTACTCCATTTGCAATTGGCTGAAGTTTTATGTACACTGTTAAGTCAATTGTTTTGTTTGACCATGCCACAGAAGCGTCGCAATACGTCGAAAGCTAGCAGTAGCCCACCCGCTAAGGTGCTGGTAACGGCCAAGGGCAAAGCGACGGCCTCCAAGATGGCGCCCCCTGCCGTGGCCAAGCGGGCGATGGCATACAGAGCCAAGGTAACGCTCGGCGGGTTGGCCATCAAGCTCACCCATCAATTGCTGACGGGTCGCTTGTGTTCACAGCAGGATGTGGTGTCCGACTCGGAAGACGATAAGAGCGACTCGTCGGATGACGACGATGACGAGGATGAAGACGAGGAAGATGAGACGTCTGGAAGCAGTGACAGCGGAGACGAGGTAATCTTTCTGATGTTTCATAGCCTTCTGATCATGACGTGACCAGGAAACATCTGGTAAAACTACCAGATACTTTTACTCCTCAAGTACATTTTAGAGCCTGTACTTTTTTGCCAGAATCATTATTTGAATGCGTACTAGAGTACTTTTACAAAAGCAATTTATGACTCGAGTATAGAATGTGAGTATGTTTTCCATCTCTTCTCAGCAAGACGAGGACGAAGATCAGTCGTCTTCTGACCAATCCAGTGACTCAGACTAGCTCCGGCTCCTCGTTGGGATGGGGCTGTTTTGATCAAACAGGTGGGTGGGGTTTGTACAGGAATGAGAAGGTGTGTGCCTGAAAAATGGGATTAAGAAATAAAAGCACTTTTTTCCTTTGATCTTGTTATCGTCTATGACAACATCTCAGGCCAAGGTCATGTGACAAGACCAAATTTATTGAATATAAACAATTCATTGCTTGATAAATTATCTGACTTTTCACCCCATCCATTAGTCATCATCCCTTGCTGCCATACACTGAAAAAAAAAAAAAAAATCTAAACATGCGCTGTTACCCTGGACCACATGCACACATGATTCAACGTGCCACCGTCAACCTTCCGTCACATTTCCCAAAAACCTTTGACCAGCTGGAAACAATCCAAAAAAGCAACAAAGCCAAAAGCATTGATGGCTGCGCATCACGGCGGTATGTCGTAGAGTTTGGCGCGGAGATACGTCTTGACCTCCTCGATGCCGTTCAACTTCTCTAGCTCGTGGTAGGGCAGCTGCACCACATCACATGACATGTCAGGATCCCTTAGCATCAACATGAGTATTATTAGCGCAGCTGGCGTCGTACCTGCAGGATGGCGTAGCCCAGCAGCTTCAGGTGGCGGTCCCTCATGGCGCGAGAGCCCACCAGCACGCTGGAGTTGTGGCAGTAGTGCCACTTGTCGTTCACAGAGATCACCAACCTGAATGGGGACAGGCCGGCACGTCACGCTTGATGGCAGTGACACAAAAGGCAGCAAATAAATAAATAAAACCCCCATCTAGAAATCGGGGAGTGCTCAATTCATCATTTCAGCCCTTGGGTCCCTTTGAAGATTTGAGAATCGGGGAAGCGTGACTCCCAAACTGTTGGATAGAAAAGTCGGCAGTCAAATGAAAAATAGGTTTTGACCACAAAAACAATGTGACTGCTGTGGTATCGTTACATCAACTTATGGGCTCGGTACATCAAATTCTGGCTCCTCATTGTATTTTGAATAGTTTTAATCGTCTTTCAAGGTATGGGTAATATATTTACAATTTGATTGGGACTCATCATAATTGTAGTCACGGATCTCAAACTGGAGATTGCTACAATTCCTTTGCAGTTATCCACAATTTACACATGGATATTGGCGGCCAAAATAGGAGAGTTGTGTGATGCCAAAGCCCCTTCACACCAAAATCCTGTTGCCGACGTGTAAAATGCAAATAACATTTTCCGAAGAAGATTTTTGTTTTTGTGAAACGCTCTTTTTGACATGGCTAAGCTCAATTGGGTATCTGCATCGCATAGCCCGTCTCGCTGTTCTACGTAAAGGTGAGCTGGTGACAACAAAAACGATGTCACGCATAATGACACTAAGGCAAAGCGTACCTACCTCCTTATTTGCTTGTCTTCCTGCGGAGGCTTTGTGGGCTCCGTCGCCTCCCCTTCGGCCGCGGGCGCATGGCTTGACATCCCCGCCTCGTAGAAAGCCGTCCCCTGATCCGCGGGGGGCCCCGCCCGCTCCTCATCCACCAGCATCTTCCCAATGGAGAACTGGAAGAGAGTGTTTGGGGGGGCTGCAGCAGCACCCACGCCCCCCGGTACTGCATCCCCGGGTGGTGGTTGTCCGTCGGAGGGGGGGCTGCTGAGCGTGGAGCTGTCCTGGCTTTCCAGCGAGTGGTACTCAGCCACTGGCACGTAATATTGGGGGCCCGAGTCCGAGGGATCGCCGCTGTCCCCGATGTGAGCGACTCCCGCCAGGGTGTACGTGTGCTGTGGCACAAAGGCCCCGGGCTCCACAGCGCCCCCTGTGGTCTCAGCCACTCCCGCCGCCTCCCGAGCGCCTGCGTCCAATGCGGCGAAGGAAGTTGACAAGTCGCCGATGTCATCAACTTCCTGTGGAGCGCACAAGGGGGCCGAGCCCGGAACCGAAGGTCCGCCCGATTGGATGGGAAGAACCCGACCTGACGAGTCCATCCACAACACGAAGTCTGGACAAAAAAAAAGCAAGAGCTGCAGTGGCCGTGCTACGTGTACTTGATGCGCGTGGTGAGTGTGTATGTACCTGTGTAGTATCCGGGTGCAAGAACTTGGTCGCGCTTGTAGTTCTCTTCTCCGAGCAGCTGCCGCAGAGCCTCGGCCACGACGCCTTTATAACTGACATGTCCACAGTCTGGATCAGTACTTGCAGGCCTACTAAGGCAACATTTGTTCTTGCAAGAATACGTTGCATGTGCTAGTACGGGGGTCGGCAACACGCGGCTCTATAGTGACATCTAGTGGCTTCCCTGGAGCTTTATAAAAAATGTTTGAAAATGGAAAAAGATTTTGATAGTGGGCTAATATAGCTCAAATAGATATAGATACATGTTCCAGCTCCGAAAAAGGAGAGCTGTGGTGTTGGTTTACACTTTATGCTTTTAACAGTCTCGACAAAAACACAGACACGTCTCCGTGCCTTCTGTCTTCTCGTTCGACTCGAGAGGCGTTCAAAGACAGCCTCCGAAAAACGGAAATTAATGATCACTTCACTGACACAGTGACCAAGTGCGTGCACATGATGACATGACCAGCAAGACTTGGGAGTTAATGGAAAACATGCACAGTCGCTTGGCTTTTGCAAGATTCACTAACTTAATGCTTATCTCAAGAGCTCAAGCGGGCAGGAATTGGTCAACACATTCTCCGAAATTTGCATGCTTACCAGAGTCAACTAATAATGTTGTTACTAATCGATTCATCTGTCAAATATTTTTAAGATTCATCGAAATGGATTGGGAATTTTTTTTTTCTCCATTTCTACCCGTTGATTAAAAAACAGGCTCTCTCAAATTGATAGGGCAGAAAACACACAAACAACTGAAGATGATTTAGTTCCGGGTTTGGTACAGAACAGCTGTTATCATCAAAACTGTTTTCCAAAGTCAAAGCAGATGTATGCAAATGTGAAAATTTGACTGCCTTTTAAAAAAAAAAAAAAAACCCACAATGATAACCAGCCTGCTTACATTTTCATCTCAACAGTTTCTGTTGAGATGAAAATTGAAAGCTAAGCCCTCGAAAAAAATGTGTTGATTTGATAATTGAGCAATTGCCTAAATCAACTCATCGTTGCATTTCTAGAAACGGCCTAAAAATGCCAGCCCACAGAAGTGCGTAGATGCCATGTTTTGAATGCCTTTTCTGAGAGTCACGTCTGTGTCGATTGACTGAGTGACACGTGTGCGCGCGTTACCTGTACTTGCGGTTGACCTCGTCGGCCGTGAGGGCCTGGTGGAACATGAGCACCTTGAGGTCAGGGTGCAGGCGGGGTCCTTGGTAGTGGGGGTGCTCCAGCTGCAGGGCGGCATCCAGCAAGGACAGGTAGCGGCGCACGATCAGGGCGTAAGGGCTGTCTGCGGGCATTAACGAGCGTTAGTGTGAGATGGCGGGGTTTGGGGCGCCGCGGTTTCGGGGTGGTACCGACTGGTGACGTTGCTGATGAAGGTGGGCGAAAAGACGCGATGCAGGACGGCGCCCGGAAAGCGGCCCAGTTGGAAGAGCGACATGAGGATGTTGACGGTGGCCAGAGGGGAGCTCAACGCTTTGGACTCCAGAACCTCCTCCAGGACTCGGAAGAACTGGTCCTCGTTGGACGGACAGTAACTCATCCTGCTGAAGGGAAACACCAGCTTCTGGATCACCTGCGCGCACACAGGGTTACATCAAGTCACGCACGGGGGGGTCATGGGTCAGAGGACAGCTGCCGACCCCGCCTACCTTGCTGTCCAGATGCTCTGCCTTCCTGACCAGGAATTTGGCGATGGCGTCCAGTAAGGCCGTCTCCCGGAGACGATGGCGCGCCACGTACTTCGAGATAAGCGACATGGTGGCGGCACTCAGACCGTCCTCCTTCTTTGGAAGCTCATCTAACAAAAAAACAAAAAAAACGACGGCACACAAATAGGAACGCGAAACAATGAAACGACTGGCCAAGCCAATTTTTGTCACTGCTATTATGCATAAAAGCACAATTTGGTGCTTGTTTTTATTGAGCATCATGAGGTTTTGGACATCCCCAACCTCACCACAAAATATTGCGACAATTATTGTATCATGAGGTTCATATCATGATAAAATTGTGTCATTCCTAGAATCGAGTTTTGAAGTGGCCAATCCAGGCTGTCATTTTGTGCAAATGTCCTGTTGCTACTTTGCGCAAACACACCTGCCAGGCTTTTGATGAACTTCTCCTGTCTGTTCTGGTAGAAGAGGTGCGAGCTGAAGATGAACTCCAGGCTCTTGTTGTTGGCTTCCCTGGCGCAGGTTGCCAACATCTCGTCCAGCAGCGCCATCTCCTGGTCGCGCACGCCACTCACGCTGGCCAGCGTGTGTTTGACCAGACGTAGGATCTTCCTGAAAAGTGGCCGACCAGCGCAGTTAGTTCAAGGCCGCATGTCACAAATCTCTTATTCGCAAGCCTCCCGGAACCCCGCCCCTCCGGCGCCGTTATTGGCCAAGTCGAGGATCTCGATTGTCCTTGACGCACACTAAGGAGCAAAGAAGTTGGGATGGAGGACGTTGCAAATAAAGAACTGAGACGAACCAAAAGACTCCAGTGATCTTAGCACCAAGGCACTTTGATGACATCACAACGAGCCGTTACCTATTGGCCAGCACCTGCTGGGGGTCAGGCGCTGCCTTGTCGTCACAGTCATTGTCCATCTGGGCGCTGGTGCGCCGTTTGAGGCGATAGTAGGACAGCAGCAGGAAGAGCGTCTGCGGGTGGCGCTCTCGCTCCAGGTTCTTCTCCAGAGCCAGCAGGCAGGCCTCGGTGAGCGGGTGCTGGCTACCCGGGTGCAGTTTGATGCTGGAACTGAACACCATGGACACATCCTTCTGGTTGAACTGCACCAGGCGGCAGTGGCACTCGGCCTCCAGCGCCGCCACCACTGGACAGTCGCCAGGGAGTCCTGACCCCCCCCCCCCCGCACAACACACAGCCGACAACGTTAGCTTCCCAAAGGAATGGCAACGCTTTCGCCCAAAAGCTACACTAGCTCCGCCCCAGTCAGAGCCCTGACCTCCTGTCTGCCCATGCGTCCTTTCTGCACCTACTGGGCTCTTCATATTTAAATGTGCCCGGAACTACTGCTGTGGAATCTTTCAGAAAGAAGTTTTTTTTTTTTTCCTTTGAAGCCAGAAGTGACATGCACCTTCAACTACTCGCCTCTTTTCAAAATCCTTGTCAGCGCGTTTTTGGAATGTTCCATTGTACAAAGTCATGTTATTTACTTTGTCATTCCTTACATGTTGTGTCTGAAATTTCATGCTTGCACCATGACCACATTCCATCTCAATAAGACCACCAGCCTGGTTTAAAACAAATCAATTCACTTTCTTAGGAGGCATAGTTTGGGCTAATTTACACCAATAAAAAAAAATCTTTTGTTTTTCCATATAAAGTGTGACACGCAAAGCGATCAACATTCACGCTTTGTGAGGAAAAAAATACATCCATGGCAAAACGGTATTTTATTCTGGGTTGTAACACTTACCGAGCGCTGCGGCGGCATAGAGGCAGTTGACAATGCTGAAGTTGTCAAAGTTGGCGCAGTCGCTGACGATGGCATCGCACAGCAACAGGAAGTCCTGCTGCTCCAGAACCTGCCGGCCGCATGCGGCCGAAGCGTCAGTGCCGTCGTTGGGCGACGGTGGGAAGGGCGCGGCCTGCAGCAACTGTGCGATCTTGTGCAGTGCGATGGCATAGTGGTTGTGGGAGATCTTGGCTGGGTTCTGGGCCAGCCAGCGCAGAACCTCGTCTGGGCGGCGCGAGCGCTCAATGAGTCGCTTCATGGTGAAGAATGTGTCGTAGCTCATCTTCTCATGGATGAAGTTCCATGTCTTTTTTTTGCCTCCCGTATGGGTGGAAAGGTGGGCGCGGGGCTGCCAATGGGGCGGCATCGGCGGCGTGGTGCCGGCCAGCGGCTGAAAGCGTGCTCCCTGGGGGACCGGGTATGGCGGTGGCGGCGGCACCCGGTAGTGATAAGGCTGAGAAGGCGGCACCTCGAGCATAGCCAGCCCTCCTCTTTTCCCAGGTTTGACTCCGCCCCCTCCCCCAGCACCATATAGGCGGGTGGCGTACATGGTGGGCGATGCGGCAGTGGCGACTTGACTTAGGGCGTGCCAACCGGTGGACCAACGCAGCATCGTGCCGACGCCAGATCAACTGGATGCGCCACTGCGCTCCTACGTGGAATGACAACACTTTCTGTCACAAGGCAAGAAATGACAACAACATATTGTAACAATGCCCAGACTGTGCTTGACTTAACAGTCACATTCCCGACTCCCTAATCACTATAAAGGTTTTTTCTATGATTGAACTATTATTTAGTTTGGACAAAACCCACTTAAAATCTCATATTTTGCCAATAGGGAGGCGGAATGTTGTCGGATAAAAATTCACCTTCTAATTTACCATTTCAGTAAATCAGAAGGTGTGATGAGCATCCATGTAGTTAAAAAAATGCCTGGTCAGGTTATGAATTTTCAGTCCTTGATTTGGTGCCTAACACACAATTACAGAAAATATATAACTAATGTACGGCAAAAGTTCACAAGTGGTGCAGGTTCGGCAGGTCCTGGCCAAGAGTGAAGACCCTGTATGCTCTCCTCTTTTTCTCTAGCATGTGCGTGTTTCCGGTGACGTCATCACATCCGGTATTAGACCACTAAATAACAATCCCAAGAAAGTGACAAGGGAGTGCAGTACAGTATTTGATAAATCGTTGCAGGTCTAGGCTCAACTTTACAGTGGACTGTCCAAGATGTAGCGATTCGGCAGTAGGTAATGATGAATAACTCCGATCGCGGCGAATCATTCACTACAAAGGGATTATCATCAGATATTTTATATGGAATGATCCAAGTACTGTGTAGGCCTGTAGGGATTAAGTAGGAGGGAATAAAGTAATACTGTAGTTCCTTAGACTGCCCTGGATGTTATGGACAGCTGCTTCTTCAACATCCGTCATTCAAAGTCATCAAACGTCACACCTGATGACTGACTGTTAGCCATTAGCAGCGGCTACCAGCAGTCCCCACAACGAACAGTTAGCGCGGATGAAGCTACCGGGGGCTAACAGCGTCGTCAACGCTGTCAAAACACAACAACCCAGTTGAAAAAAAGACAAGAAAAGTCGCCTTAGCTGCTAAAAGCGGCTAAAAGGTTGACGCGTTAGCATCGTCAGGTCCTCGTAGTCAGTACACAAGCAGAAGTCGAACCACATGGAACAAAATCTAAGTGGGCTACGCCGAGCCCGCCTGCTGGCGTTACCTCATCGCTTGTCTCACAGCCGTGGCCGCTGTCAGTGCTATGTGACCGCGGAGGCAGGCAGCGGTCAGCCGTCTCATGCCTCCGCACAAGCCGCCGCGTACACTGCCTCGGCTACCCGGCATGCAACGGCTGCCTCCCGCTCGCAAACGCTCAGCGGACGCCGCCGCTCAGAGTCAGTTTCGCGTAAGTGACGTCTCAACGCACCCGAGGCACTTTTGAGTCCATTTTCTCCTTTAGTTGACTCACTTGAGAGCGGACTCGCCAAAGTTGGTGACGTCGCAAAGGAGTGCATTGTGGGGAGTGTAGTTCACCTAGTTGGCGAACGAGGCTGTGATGACGCTATTTCCAGCAGGGGGCGCTGCTCATTGCCACTCAGGCTTACTGCAACCGCCTCGAAAAAGACGTGTGGAGTAAACATGGCGGATTGGAACGCTTACGGAACACAGATGTCGAACTTCAAGAGTACCCCGTGACACTCTCTCCTGAGAGCTACTTTTTGAAGTCTCTGCTGCCTCCTTGGTACGCGTGACCATGGCCCACCGCTACCTTCGCTTGTCGGCGAGCTGCCGCAACACGCTGCGACTTCTCTTGGCTCCTTCGCCCGCCACCAGCAGGCTACTGGTAGGTCAGGTCCCCCTTCTAAGGCTAACTGCTAGCGTAGTGAACGAGCTGACAAATAAGACCGAAATTTTACTAACCACTCCCTTCTCAAAAGTCATTAAAACGCAAGCGGGCGTAGGATTTCATGTCACACTTCATGTGACGTCATACTTTTCAAGTAAAGAGAAGTTCAACCTTGTGTCGGGACCAGATTGCACTAAGCTGCTCGTCTCCCTTCACACAACTCTGCGTCTTTGCACGTCTTGTTAACAAAATAATGACTGGTCGCCTATTGTTTGTCGGCCAGGTGTCAAGACGGCTTACGAGTGGGCGGAATTTGTTGAGTGAGCTCCTGGTGGCCTGTAGGAGTCTGACCTCCAAACCTCCCAAAGGTTCTTCAGCAGCAGCAGCATCACCATCATCATTATCATCCCATCCCCCCAAAAAACTTGCACTTACGTGTTTGCTTTTCTCTGCAGGCTTTGAGAAGTATTTTCCCGACAGCGGGAAGAATTCCAAGGAGACTCACTCTCCAGACAAAGGTGGTCTAATTGTAAAAGCAGACACTGGTTGGGAATCACTGAAGTAATGTAGGTGTGAAAAGTAAACATGTCAGCCTTTGTGTCAACTCTTGTTTTTGTGTCGACAGACAACAACAAAGCTGATGATACTCCGAAAGAGGTGGGGCCGTCTGGAGGGGGAGGAGCAGGCAGTAGTGGAGGAGGAGGTGGAAAGCGAGGAGGACGGAAGGATTCACATTGGTACAGCCGCCTGCAGAAGGTTAGTGCAGTAGGGCACCACCAGTTGGACACTGAAACTGACAGCATACAAAACATGCAGCGTGTCAGCCAATCAGGTGAAACACGTGTGTTAATTATCCTGAAATTTGGAACAGACATCACATGATCCTAAATGCTGCTATATTTTACAGTCGAGCAAGTGATCAACATCCCATAATATAATAAAGAGAAAGAAAACTAGAACTTTGGTTGCAGGGCGACATTCCATGGGATGAGAAGGAGTTCCGAATGTATTTCTTGAGCGGCGCGGCCTTTTGGACTGTCGTGGCCTATTACTTCCTGTTCAGGGATGGAGGCCGAGAGGTCACCTGGAAGGACTTTGTCAACAACTTCCTGTCCAAAGGAGTGGTGAGGGAACGCCGACAAGGACAAGATTGATGATGATGATGGCAGTGATGATGTCAACGGTGCTGATAACGATGCTGACCATGACGATTTTTAAAACATTGATAGTGATGACGTTGCTGATGCTAACAATAATGATGATAATGATGATGATGACAATTACGACAATGACGATGCTGATGGTGATGACGGATGCCGATGACAGTACACTAATGACATTTGCGCCGCCGTGCGGCTCCTCATCTTTATGCCGCAGGTCGACAGACTGGAGGTGGTAAACAAGCGCTATGTCAAAGTGGTCTTCTCTCCCGGGAAGATGCCCGTGGATGGGGTGAGTCAGCCATCTTTTCGTCTCTGTCGCACCTGGCTAGTGTTTCCATTGGTCCTGAGTCAGACAGCAAGTCTGAGAATATGCAGAGGGAGGGAGCCAGTGGATAAGAGTTCTATATGTGAAAGTCCAATGTTGCTGTGGAGAAAAAAAAAAATGTCAAAGCAAGTTGAATGGTTATCAGTGAGACCAAGATGAACCATTTCAAAACCGTTTTCCATCATGTAATGTGCTTGCACAAATCTGCACAGCCTCTGGCGGTTTTGTTTTTACCAGTCGCATTTAAGATCATGTTAAATGGGAATCATCCCACACAGCCACCATTTAAAGTTCATATGATGATCCCAAATAAAGTTAAACTCTTCTAACTGCAAATATTAGGAGCTGCCTCAGTTAAACTTATTTCATGAGGTGGCCTCATCGCTTACTGGTAGCTTTTCAGATTTGGATGCATCATATGCTAAATAGCATCTTCATAATTGAACAAATGTTAACACGACCTTGGAAAATGCTGATTTTCAAATATAAACAGGCAACACTTAACAAATGATGCACCGTATCTTCACGACCAATCGGTGCACCGTATTAAAAGGCGTAGTGTCAGCTACGGGTGCTATTTCTGGATTTAACATTAACACAAGACGCATTGTGTTATTGGACTCAGTCATGGTAAAACGTACGCAAGTTTAAAAATACGGTAGCATGCTTGCACATTAGCGTATGTTTTTTAAAAAGGCACCTGCATTATTAGGCGCCCCGTCCGTTTTGGAGAAACTTTAAGACTTTTATGTGCTCTTATAGTCGTGAAAACACGGTAGTTCAAGTCTGAGTCAAGGACTAGTCTTTTCCAAGTCCCAAGGTGCCTTCTTAAGTGGGACTGTGTTTGTCCCCGCAGCAGTACGTGTGGTTCAACATCGGCAGCGTGGACACGTTTGAGAGGAACCTGGAGAATGCCCAGTATGAGCTGGGCATCGAGGGTGAGAGCCGCGTTCCTGTGGTCTACTCCACCGAGAGCGACGGGTGAGGAACTTTTAGCCTTGCATAGCCGTCTACTTGTCAGAGAGCCCCCATCTGAGTGAAACCAAACAAATTGGATATTTTACCCGCGGCACAGGGTTTGAAAAACATTGATCTAGCAGCATACGTAATCTTGATCTTTCTGCCACAGCATCAAAATCAGCTCTATCCTCTGTTAGACGCGCTTTCATTACTTGCACCAAGTTTGCTGTTCGACCAAGATTTAGCAGAAAAAACATCAATATGGAGACAAATACACATTCGTAAAATAATACACTCAAGCAAATATTACAGACTCTAGTTGTCATGGCAACCGGTTGAAAACAGTACTAGCGCCAGATACAATACAGTGAAACTCCTCTACAACGAAATCATATTTGCAGCAAGACATTTTTCACAACAGGGGGTTTTTCACTGTAGCAAATTTGAAACAGGAAAGTGGGAATGATGTTAATGCATGAAGATTTTTTTCACACTAGGGGGTATTTTCACCCATGTAGATTTCATTGTAGGGGAGTTTCACTGTAGTAGACATTTATTTTGCAAAATGAATGGAGGGCCACCCCGAGTCCGGCGCACGAGTTACTGTTCGCCCATCCCTGCTGCAGATACACCTTAAGTTTGATGTGAAGAGTGTGGATATACAGTATAGCGCTTTCCATAGCGTCTTGTTGACGGCGTGTCTTTTTTCGGGACATCAGGACCTTCCTCCTGAGCATGCTACCCACCGCCCTCATCATCGGTTTCCTGCTCTTCATGCTACGGCGAGGCCCGGCAGGGGCGGGCCGGCCCGGGCGCGGCGGCATGGGCGGTTTGTTCAGCGTCGGCGAGACCACCGCCAAGATCCTCAAGGACGAAATTGACGTCAAGTTCAAAGACGTGGCCGGCTGCGAGGAAGCCAAGCTGGAGATCATGGAGTTTGTCAACTTTCTGAAGAACCCCAAACAGTACCAGGACCTCGGCGCCAAGATCCCCAAGGTCAGCTCGGGGCACGGGTGGGGAGGGAATTGGAGGGTGGCACCATTAACGTTGTCCTCGCCGTCGCCAGGGCGCCATCCTGACCGGGCCTCCAGGGACGGGAAAGACGCTCCTAGCCAAGGCCACGGCGGGCGAGGCCAATGTTCCTTTCATCACCGTCAACGGTTCAGAGTTCCTGGAAATGTTCGTGGGCGTGGGCCCAGCCCGGGTGAGCGCTCGCTCGTCTCCGCCCAGTCGCTCCACATCTCGCCTGGCCGCTCGCTGACCAGGCTTCCTACGCAGGTCCGAGATCTTTTCGTCATGGCGAGGAAGAACGCGCCCTGCATCCTCTTCATCGACGAGATCGACGCGGTTGGACGCAAGCGGGGACGGGGAAACTTTGGGGGGCAGAGCGAGCAGGAGAATACCCTCAACCAGCTGCTGGTCGAGATGGACGGTCAGACGGCAATGTTATTTGGGCATTTTTCTATTGTCGCTATTTATGCTGGTGCCTTGACATGCAAATGACCCCACTTCAAAAAAAAACTAGCCTGAAGCAAGTCTGTGTGTTGCAGGGTTCAACACGGCAACCAACGTGGTGGTGCTGGCGGGAACCAACCGAGCAGACATCTTGGACCCGGCGCTACTGAGGCCGGGACGCTTCGACAGACAAATTTACATCGGTATGTGGGAAATGTGCGGGGTGAAGCGTTGTCGAGCATCGCATCGTTGTCAAGCATCGCTGTCATTTCAGGTCCTCCCGACATCAAAGGACGAGTGTCCATCTTTAAAGTCCACCTTCGGCCTCTCAAGTTGGACTCCGCCATAGATAAAAATGCCTTGGCCCGCAAGATGGCGGCACTCACGCCTGGTTTCTCAGGTAAGGTTAGCATGCACAACTGGAGGGTCAACAGACGTTTTGCCCCCAGAGTCTTGTGGCCGAAATTTGGCAAAACATGAACCCTTTAGTAGACAAGGGACTAAACAACGACAAATAAGAATGAAAGAAAAGACTGCATGCGCGACCACAATTACAAAACAAAGAGGTTGGAGGCTGCTACCAAGCACCCGACCCTTGCAAACGTGAACAGTTGTCTTCAGCCTTATGCGACGGGCCCCCCCAGACACAAACATCTTACTTTGTCACACGACCACGCTGTAGTCCAAATATCACATGGCAAAGTGTCGTCACCAGGTGCCGACATTGCCAACGTTTGCAATGAGGCGGCCCTCATCGCCGCTCGGCATCTGTGCGACGCCATCGATCAGAAGCACTTTGAGCAGGCCATCGAGAGGGTCATCGGAGGTAAGCGCCGGTCAGGGACCCACCTCATTCAGCCATACGCAGGAACACACCCTCGTCCTTTTTTTTTTTTTTTCCAGGCCTGGAAAAGAAGACGCAGGTCCTCCAGCCGGAGGAGAAGAAGACGGTGGCCTATCACGAGGCAGGGCACGCCGTTGCTGGGTGGTTCCTGGAGCATGCCGACCCGTTGCTCAAGGTGGGCCCGCCCGCCCGCGCTCGCCAAACCTCCGGCGGTGTTTTTTTTGTGAACGTAGTGTGGTGACTGGTGCATCCAGGTGTCCATCATCCCCCGGGGCCGTGGTCTGGGCTACGCTCAGTACCTCCCAAAGGAGCAGTACTTGTACACCACCGAGCAGCTGCTGGACCGCATGTGCATGACGCTGGGGGGTCGCGTGTCTGAGGAGATCTTCTTCGGCAGGATCACCACGGGCGCGCAGGACGACCTCCGCAAGGTCACGCAGAGTGCCTATGCGCAGGTCAGAGGTCACACAGCGAGTTTCGCCCCGAGCGGCCATGCGACTCCTTCACGACAGGCTTTGTGGCTCACGCAGATCGTGCAGTTCGGGATGAACGCCAAGGTGGGCCAGGTGTCCTTTGATCTCCCACGGCAGGGCGAGATGGTTCTGGAGAAGCCGTACAGCGAGGCCACTGCGCGCCTCATCGACACCGAGGTCCGTGGCCTCATTGACGAAGCCTACCGGAGAACTCAGCGCCTGCTGAATGACAAGAAGGCCGAGGTGGAGAAGGTGAGGCTCTGAGCGAGAGGAATCACTCTTCTGTCGTGCGAATTCTTCTGCACGTTCTGAGCTTGTCTTCCTGAAGGTGGCACTGCGGCTGCTGGAGAAGGAGGTTCTGGACAAGAACGATATGGTGGAGCTGCTGGGCAAACGTCCTTTCTCAGAGAAGTCGACGTACGAGGAGCTGGTGGAGGGCACGGGTGGTGAGGACGAGGACACCGCACTGCCCGCCGGCCTCAAGGACTGGAACCGTGAGAGAAAGCACAAGGAGGAGAGCCCGGATGAGCAAGTGGCCCGGCAGATCTCTGGTGGGATGCCCTTCTAAATGAAGCGCTGCTATTTTCTCCAGTCACATCGCAACCAGTTGTGACCGCTTCGAAGGCGGTGGAGAAGCTTTGCCACCCAGGGCTACTCTGAGAAGCTTCTGGAGGACAAGAGGACTTGATTTATTTATGGAACTCAGTGAGCGCCATGCTCATGATAAGCGCTGTTTGCTAATATCCGCAAATCCTGAGTTGAACGCTTATTCACTGGTTACCGCTAAAACCATCTTAGACTGGCAACGTGACAAGTTTCATAATGCCAATGATCTTCAAGCATTCTGTCCTTCACTACAACATCTTGACATTGGCAGCCGTCAATGGCAGTTCAAGAGATGTGAAAAGCAAAGGGGAAATAAGTGGATTATTAAAATGCTTGTTTCCTGTATGGTGTTTGACACGCAAGCTCCTGCATCACTCAACACACCCGATGTATGGACGTCACTGTGGTCAATTTCACATGCACATTGAAATATATGGGGGGAGGGGGGTCAGTGAATCGAGGGTGAAAGGCTGCAAGTGTACACACACACACCTCTCTTTCTCTCTCTCTCATATACAGTATATAAAAGGCGAGGTTCACCCTCAACCGGTTGCCAGTTATTTATTTTCTTTTCACTTTCTAATGTCAATTAAACACAGATTTAAGCTATTCGCAGGCCGGGCTAGTCCCTAAATCCTGAAAAGAACAGGGGTCCACTGTATCTTACAGTTGGCATATATGAAATAAGAGCTTTTACCCAGAGTAAAAGGAGAGATTTTTTTTTTTAATGACAATCAAAATGATATACAGGTTCCAGTCATTCCAGTTTACAGGACTGAGAATTACAATGCACAACGTTGGTAGAATAGTATCAATTAAATAGCATTTACTGTACACGACTACCCAAAAAAAAAAAGACAGTAAAAAAAATGGTTCCCGTTGTACAAAAAGAAATCCGCGTGCATCATTTGTTAAAATGCCGATATAAATGTCAAATGAGCGAGCTACATTTCGGACGTTTTCTTGCGTTCTTAATTTAAAGAGCAAAGGAAAGCTGATTAAGAAAGCGCGGCCAGCGGAAGTGACGTAGCCTCCCCCAAAGCTGCTCAGTCACACGAGTGACACTTGGATGCTTACATTTGGCAAAAATATTAACAGTGGACCGAACCGAACACTCACAGCTAGACACACAGATACAGAACCGGACTGGAGCTCGAGTGTAAGGTGCTAGCCGCGTGTGCGGTAGGACCGTGAAACGCTCTCATTGTGGACATTGTTCCTTCGACGGAAGCATGCTAAGCTAATGCTAACCGAGCCTTCCTGTGTTCGTGTGTGTGTCGTGGACGTTGCGTGCCAACCCCATCGTCAACAGTCATAACATTGTCAGCTCAAGAAACTGAAGATACGATCAAATGTTTCTGTCGAGACGATGATTATGACACCTGGTGACAAATTTGGACTTCTAGCCTCCCCAAAGTTGTGTCACGTTAGATAAAAAAAGTATTCATGCGAAAAAGTTGAAAGTGTTGCTGCAAATCACTTGAATGGCGTCGCCAAGGGTAACGGAGTAAGGCAAGCCAGCGGCCGCTGTGATGCCACTGCGCATGCTTGTCATGGAGAACGGACAAGGCAACACGACCGGCAACACGACCACCACCACAACCACGACGAGGCTTGGCCTGCCGCCGCTCACCCTCGAACAACAGGAGGCGCTGCAGAAGGTCAGGCTAATCAAAGTTTAACAAAGACTCTTCATGAGAAATAAAATACTCCTATTAATTTGATAATTGACCAGATGCAGATGAATTGTTGTATCTGTAATCTGATTGGCCGTTTTGCTCTGCAGGCCAAAAAGTATGCCATGGAGCAGAGCATCCGGAATGTTCTGGTCAGGCAGACTATGGCTCAGCAGCAGCAGCAGCAGCAACAGCAGCAGCTTAGTGGACTGCAGGTACGCAGATCTGCAATGTCACTTTGACATTACGCACACACCCGCTTGGTGATGACGGTCGAGTCAACGTCGACTCCTTGATGACTTCGTTGGTGTTTTTTCACTTGTCAACAAGTTGTTGGTGCAAGTGTTTGCCTTTGCGTCCAAACATAAGATAACTCTTGCTGCCAACCTCTGCTGTGCCCGCCCCACCCACCGACTGATTCATCCAATCACATTAAGTTTGTAACTTGATGTACCACTGCATTATTTTTTCAGCATCAACCAACAGATGAGTTAGGACACTTGTGTTCATGCTTGTTCTTTGTGTGTGTGTTTGTGTGCGTGTGTGCGCGCATATGTGTCAGATGGCGTCTTTGTCGGTGGGTTTTGGAGAACTTTCTCCCCTGCAGTCAGTAAGTCATCACTTTTTTTTTTTTTCTTGAGCGTCAATGAAAAATGCTAACGTCTTCTTTTGGCGAGGCGAGCTAATGTGGTGGTGACTTCCTGTCGAGGTGGCGGCTCAACGCCAGCGCGCCTTGGCCATCATGTGCCGCGTCTACGTTGGCTCCATCTACTACGAGCTGGGCGAAGACACCATCAGGCAGGCCTTCATCCCCTTCGGACCCATCAAAAGCATCGACATGTCCTGGGACTCTGTCACCATGAAGCATAAGGTCAGAGGTCACAGCTAACATGCAGCATAAAGTTGTTCAGTGGTGCATATAGCATGCGTGTTGTATTCGTCAAAATGTAAAGTTAGCCAAGAAATGGCTTTTGTGTGTTCAGGGTTTTGCCTTTGTGGAATACGAAACGCCGGAAGCGGCTCAGCTGGCTCTGGACCAAATGAACTCTGTCGTCCTGGGAGGGCGAAATATTAAGGTTGGCTCGAGGTCAACGTTTGTCACCGTCATAGATCACGACCATGTCGAACAATCGACTCCACACTTTAAATAGGTGGGCCGGCCCAGTAACATCGGGCAGGCTCAACCCATCATCGAGCAGCTGGCGGAGGAATCGCGCGCCTTCAACAGGATCTACGTGGCGTCCGTTCATCGCGACCTGTCGGACGGCGACATCCGGAGCGTCTTTGAGGCCTTTGGGAAGATCAAGTCATGCATGTTGGCTCGCGAGCCCACCACGGGACGCCACAAAAGCTACGGCTACATCGGTGAGATGTGACGCCATGCAAAGTGACGTGTCCGGCACTGACGGCTTTTGGGTTTCACTCCAGAGTACGACAAGCCCCAGGCGGCCGTCGACGCAGTGGCCTCCATGAACCTATTTGATCTGGGCGGCCAGTACTTGCGAGTTGGGAAGGCCGTCACGCCGCCCGTGCCGCTCATCACTGCCTCAGGAGGCCTAGCAGCGGCTGCCAACTTCACTGCTCAGGTGAGTCCTGATGATGTCATCATCTGTTAGGGCTGGACCGTTTTGGAAATTAGAATAACAATCACCATTATTTTGATTTGGATTGAAATGACTCCTGATAAAAAATAAATAAATAAAAATAAATTAATTGGCTTCAAAACGTGACTGTGTGCTATGGCGCTGCTTTCAGGATCCAGTGGGCGCGTCAGTGCTGAGAGCGCTGGCTGGTCTTCCGCAAGGCGTCATGGCGGCTCAGGCTCCGGGCGTCATCACAGGTGGGAACCCTTCAACCTCGCCACCTCTGCATCACGCCCCCGCCCACTCCCTGGCTACAGAATGTGATATCACTGTTTCAGGCGTGACCCCAGCTCGAGCAGGACTGCCTCAAGTGGCTCTGGTCAATCCCGTCCTGGCCACGCCCCCTGCCCTGAGGATGGATGAAGAGCAGCACCAGGGAGCGCCCTTGGACGCGAGTAAACCGACTGACGGACACCAAGACATTAACAAGATTGTACGCAATCACAAAGTAAAAAAAATATATATTCCAAAGCTCGGCTCATGGACACTTTGGACGCACTTACTGTTGGAATACTTGGGATTCATTTTTCTACTTTTAAACTATATTCGGTTGGTATGGGATTTCATACTGGATTAGTTTCGGACTATATTGGATTAGTTTGAGACTACTCCGTGACTATATTGGGGCTGTTTTGACACTACCTTGGGACTCCATTAGGTTTGCTTGGAAACTACATTGGATTACTTTGAGAGTACATTAAAATTCATTTGGAACTGCAGTGTCATTACCCTTTCGACTACTTTGGGACTCAATTGAAATTACTTTGGGACTATACAGCATTTGATATACTCTGGGACTAGACTGGGGATTACTTTGATCGGGAATGGGTTGGTACTTGGACTGTTCTGTAATATTTAAGTGCTTTTGCGGCTTTGTGCCCTCAGTCGCGTGTGATGGTCCTGAGAAACATGGTTGGCCTGGACGACATTGACGACCACCTGGAGGGTGAGGTGACGGAGGAGTGCGGCAAATTCGGCCAGGTCAAGCGAGTGGTCATCTACCAGGAACGGCAGGGAGAGGACGCCGATGCCGATGTCATCATTAAGATCTTCGTGGAGTTCAACCACACAGCCGAGATGAACCGAGCGGTCCGGGCTTTAGACCGCCGCTGGTTCGGCGGTCGCAAGGTGTCAGCCGAGGCCTACGAACAGGAGCGCTTCGAGAACAATGACCTGTCGGCGTAGTCGCGCGCCGACAGCAACCTGTCAGCGTGGACGCATGTCAAGGGTGCCCGATTGAGCGTTGACGCTAGCCAGCGGCATCCCGTCAGCGAAGAGGCTCGCCAGTGGCCACCTATTGACGGTAACAATTGCCAATGGCGACCGATTGCGGGAAACACTAACCAACAACAACCCCTTTGAGACCTGTCAGTGTGGACACTGATCAAGCGCCGTCAGCAAAGATGCCTCGAGTACTGCGACGAGCCAGCGTAAGGTCCCGTTTGGGTTTGAGAATCAGAATTGGGAACTTGAATGAGCAGCGAAATGGCCACGCACGGTCAAGCCAATCCTTTTTCAAGCTGTACCTTGACGAGGACGGAAAGCGGACGTGAAGAACCTTGATGATTTCTATCACCTGTCTTGAATGCGCTCACCAATGTGACCTTTCATGGCAATCACACAGCTGTGCTCCCACGTGACATCAGCTGACTAATGACAACTGTGTTTGAGCCTCAAAGACTGCCCACAAACATTTTGTAAATGTTTCTCTTGGTTTTATATTAAAACAAAGAAAATGAGCACACTTGAGGGGTCACTTATTTTTTTTGTTTTTTTGCTCATGATGCTGACATGGGAGTGCCATCTCATATGGTGGCACTGACAGAAGAGTTTATGCTACAATGAGAAATGTGATTGGTGCAGGATCAGCACCAGTGAGTTTGATGGGGGGAGAATGACGGATGCCTGTTTTGACGTTCTTGTGACCTCGTGAAACGTCAGCAGTCCTGTTACGATCTAAGTATCCTTAGAGCACGACTAATGCTGCATTTGAGGAAGGTGGGAAATGGGATTTTTCTGATCTCTGACCAGGAATGGAAAAGAAAGTGCACTTTTAACTGCGACATAGGAAAAAGAAAGGACCCTGACCCTGACCCTGACTTCACTTACCGGCTTCAGTCTGACATCACTTGACAAGTTTTACATTAACTTCAGATAATATACTTTGAATGCTTGATACAAACAGTGAAGTTGGTTCTTTGGGGGGGCTCTCATGACTCCATAAAAGGATCCTATCTGGTAACAGTGGGGTTTTTTTCAGGAAAAAAACACCAGTTGTCATTAACAATGGCAACATTGGATGGATGCCCTCTCGCATCAGCTGGGCGGGGCCATGGCGAGTACATCCGTTACGACGATTGACGTGACAACTTGTTATGCTTTTGATTTGAAGGGCAAGCGAAAGTGGTTCCGGTGTGCTACGGTGGTTCGGAGGTTTCCGGGTTCGCAGCTAGCGACGCTGACGATGGGAGAGGTGGTTTGTGAGGAGCTTGAAGATTTAGTCCATTTTTCAGTGCACGACCTGCCGGGCAGAGGTTATGTCGTCATGGAGGAAATTCGACGGCAGGGGAAACTCTGTGACGTCACGCTCAAGGTACAATCTAAACGATTTCGCACGGCAAGCGTCAAAGTAGCCGCAAGATAGTTTAGCCTAGCATTTAATGCCGAGCTCATGCTAACTGGTGTTAAGAGCGGCTTATTTTTGGCCCGGGCGCCACCGTATGATTACATGTTCAATATATGTTATTGTCATCACAATACGCTAGACGCTAACTGACCTTTGACCCACTGTACAATGAAAGCATTGGATTGTCAGTTGAGTGTTTGACACTGTAGGTTCTACGAGAGTGAATGAACACTCTTGGTTGTCAAATTGAGTTGTGGGGCGTCTGCAAAATAATTCTGAAACACACGTATTGAAAGTTGAACGTGCATAGTACCCTCAGCAGGAGACTAGCGGTAGACTTCCTAACTCATCCAAAGTTGTTACAGTCTTATCATTACCAACCAAATGACTGTGTCAAAATGCTGACTTTGCTTGATTTGGCCACTTTCACTTGTGGTCCGACATAGTTCCCTAAAGTGTCCGCTCAAATGACCGAATTATTGCAAACGCAGTAACCAAAAATATAGTGTTGGACCACCACTTTCAACAAGTACAGCAAGTTCCATTAAAATCACAATGCTCGGTTAAAATTTTGTATTGACCCAAATGTGACACGAGTGACCACTGTTTTATTTCATTTGGTTAAGGTTCTTTCTTTTAGGTGGGTTCTGATTATTCATTTGGGGGTACTTATTGACAAGCATTGAACCGATGAATGCAAGTGAACGAGATGGACTTTCTTACGGTGGATGAATGTCTTCTACAGGCGGGGGAGCACAAATTCAGCGCCCACCGCATCGTGTTGGCGGCCTCCATCCCTTACTTTCATGCCATGTTCACCAATGATATGGTGGAGTGTAAACAAGACGAGATACTCATGCAAGGAATGGACCCCAGGTACAGCGAACTGATCTGACACGGCTTGACAACGCACCAAACGGCGCAAAACTGCTTTCAACAAGTTGTGTCGGTGTGTGTGTTTGTTTGCGTGCATTCAGCGCTCTGGAAGCGCTGATCAACTTCGCATACAGCGGCCACGTGGCCATCGACCAGCAGAACGTTCAGGCCCTCCTGATCGGCTCCAGCTTCCTGCAGCTGCAGAATGTCAAAGACGCTTGTTGCTCCTTCCTGCGGGACAGGTGATGTCACCTCACCTTTGGCACATTCCCGTTCCTCCACATTCCTCCACATTGATGAGTGGGCGGCCACTTGTTTGTCAGGTTGCATCCGAAGAACTGTTTGGGGGTACGTCAGTTTGCCGAGACCATGATGTGCGCTACCCTTTACGACTCGGCCAATAATTTCCTGCACCGGCACTTCGTGGACGTGTCCCTGTCGGAGGAGTTCCTCACCTTGAGGACCGACGAGCTGCTGGAGCTCGTCGCCTGCGATGAACTCAATGTGAAAACTGAGGAGCAGGTCAGACATTCCTTTTGCCTCTTGTGTCTTTTACACATCCTGTCGAGAAATGTGCAAGGGGTCCTGTCTTTGCACGTTGTCTCCTCTTTCTGTTCTTAAAGAAGTCAACCCAACATTTTTTTTTTTTGCAATACGTTGTATGTCTCTCTCTTTCAAATTTACCCCTCATATAAATAATCTTATAGTTTAAAATAATGGAAAAAAGCACAAATATATCCTGCCTGCTTACCTTTCAAACAAACAAAACACGCGACTGTATGTTCATCGTTGTAGGATGCGGAATTGAAAGCTTTTCTCTTTCACGGTCCGATACCTGCTGTTACGTCTGTAACCTTCTCGGAAATGCACTCGCACGAACAGTTAGCCTGTAAACAAAACGACGGTTTGATTCATAACGGAAGTCACTAAATCAGGCAAAAGCTCAAGGGGGGGCTCCCCCAGGGGGGCTCCCCCAGCTGTGAGTGAGTAAATGCATTCCAGGTTTACTGTCTTTGAACATATTCTGCTGTGTATTGAAACCTGTTCTCTGTGAAGGTGTTTCAGGTAAAGTGTTGGTAGCATTGAAGGCATGTCCACCCTTGTGCCTCCTTCTCCCGGCAGGTGTTTGAGGCGGCGCTGTCTTGGGTCCATCACGATCGTGTCAACCGGGACTCTTTGCTGCCGGAGCTGCTCTCCAAGATCCGATTGCCGCTTTGTCGTCCTCAGTTCCTGACGGAGCGAGTCCAGCAGGAAGAACTTGTGCGCTGCTGCCATAAATGCAGGTCCGACCTGTTTTCTTGCTTGGCACGAACACGTGTGAGGTCGGGTTCCACTCGTTACGATTCGCTGGCCTTCCTTCTTTTGGCCCCTAGAGACCTCCTGGATGAAGCCAAAGACTTCCACCTGATGTTGGAGCGTCGCCCTCACCTTCCCGCCTTCAAGACGCGTCAGAGGTGCTGCACGTCCATCATGGCGCTCATCTATGCCGTGGGAGGACTCAACAGCTCCGGTGTGAGGGGGCGGGACTTGGACGGCCGGAACGCCGTCCAATTGGTCCTCGGACTAACCTGACTTTCTCCCGCAGGGGACTCCTTGAACGTGGTGGAAGTGTTCGATCCTATGGGGAACTTCTGGGAACGCTGCCAACCAATGAGGACGGCCCGCAGCAGGGTGGGCGTGGCCGTGGTTAACGGACTCCTCTATGCCATCGGAGGCTATGACGGCCAGTCGCGACTCAGCACCGTTGAGGTCTACAACCCCGAGACGGACGCTTGGACCAGAGTGTCCAGCATGAACAGCCAACGCAGGTTGGCACACTGATCGGAACTCTGATCAGCACTCACTGATTGGCGCCTTGATGTGACCGTTCTTGTGGCATTCCTCAGCGCCATGGGAACAGTTGTGATTGACGGCCACATCTACGTGTGCGGCGGCTATGATGGAAAATCTTCTCTCAACTCTGTCGAATGCTACTCACCGCACACTGACAGGTAACAGGCTCCCAACTCGCACTGACATATGGCTTAAAGCAATGGTCCCCAACCACTGGTCCACGGCCCTGTACTGGTCCGCAGGCCACTAGGTACCTGGTCACACAGAGACAGACGCAAATAAAGTAAATAATATAATATTATAACATAATATATGTATATATATATATATATATATATATGTGTGTATATGTATATATATGTATGTGTATATATGTGTATGTATATATATATGTGTGTGTGTATATATGTATATGTATATATATATGTGTATATATGTATATGTATTTGTATATATGTATATATGTATGTATATGTATATATATATGTATATGTATATGTATCTGCCCCAGAATACCCCCATTATGTGCGTTACCTTCCAAAGAGCAATGTAAATATTATTATATGATCAATGATTGTGATAACACGGTGACCAGCTGTGAGCATCAGCGAGCACTCCGACGTGGCGGAAATGTGCGTTACAGTTGCCAATCGGAGTCCACCTTGTCCTTCTCTACTTTGGTTTGCAAGTGACATCGCGATCAGCTCGATCAGGGCGCGCAAGTTTCTCCACCACCACAAGGTGGCCATCCTTGTAGGTGGTTTGTGGTAACATCCTGTGTGTTCTAGGTGGTCTGTGGTGACGGAGATGAGCGCCAGTCGCAGCGCCGCCGGTGTCACCGTCTTTGACGGACTCATCTTTGTGTCCGGAGGGCATGACGGCCTACAGATCTTCAACACGGTCAGTCACATCTTCGTCCTCCTTATTGTCTCTGTTATCGTCAGTTATATGTGTTCATGTGCATGCATCCTCTTAGGTGGAATATTACAACCATCACACCAACCGCTGGCACGCGTCATCGCCAATGTCAAACAAGCGTTGCCGTCACGGGGCGGCGTCACTGGGCAGCCACCTGTACGCCGTGGGCGGCTACGATGGTTCCGGGTTCCTGAGTGGCGCCGAGGTCTTCAGCTCAGCTTCAGGGCAGTGGAGCCACTTGGTGGCCATGAACACGCGGCGCAGCAGAGTGTCCCTGGTGGCGGCGTCAGGACGCCTGTATGCCGTGGGCGGATATGACGGACAGACCAACCTGGGATCTGTGGAGATGTTCAACCCCGACACGGGTCGATGGACCTTAATGGCCCCCATGGCCTTCCACGAGGGCGGTGTCGGCGTAGGTTGCGTCCCCCTGCAGCCCGCCTAAACGGGCCCGTTGCACCCCGTCGCAGCCGGCGGGTCAGCTGTCGGGTGAAGGGGGCCAAGTGAGCCCCGGCGAGGCCGAGCAGTGTGGTCGCATCGGCGACCGTAGCTTTAGCTGCTGGGGCTAACGGTTAGCATTGTGCCCGTGGCCGTTCCGACCGGCGGCAGGCGCTGCGATCCCGTGATCAGGGTCGCGCGCTCGCCGCTTCCTGTCGGCCGGGACAGGAAGTGGCACCTCTGCTTCAATATAAAAGCACCCATCTTTGGTGCCATCCAGCAAGGCTTTTATTTTGGAAACAACAGGAATTTGACCTGTGTCCTCATAAGTCCCAATTTAAACAATGTGCAAAGAATGTGATCGTGGAGCAAAGTTGTTAAAAGTGAAAAATAAACAAAGTTGCTTAATTTATGGGTGGTGCCTCATACT